>JADMNL010000022.1:737500-1937500 GCA_016271365.2 Neoceratodus forsteri | reverse complement strand
ATTTGCATGGATTATGAGCTGTACGAATATGATTAGCTGAATGTTAAACACAAACAAATGCATTGTCCACATTGCATATGGTCTTCAGTAAACTTTATTTAAAAAAAAAAAAGGAAAATTGACTTTTAAAAAGATGCTCTTTAGACTAACATGGAGTACACCCCCATGCTCCCATATACACGCAACACAAAATGTACAAGCGCGGGGGGTTGAACCGGAAATGGGGTAGTGGAAGAGATTTAGTGGCTACCCTCGGGGGCAAATTACGATCCCTTTCTTTCCTTAGGGGACCAATTAAAACATTTTAAAACGACAGTGGAGCAACTCCCATTCGGGTAAGGGAGCCTCCTGTTTCTTCCTTTGAGCACTGAAAAAAGGTGCTCTTTAAGTTTATCAGTACAAGGTGCTCTCGTTTGGACTCTCTTAAACTACTTGGGTGTTCACAGAGTGCCAGGAGGTAGTGACTGATCATCTGTGTACACAGGATGTCCTGGTGTACTTTATTTGGACAACTGGTTTGTAAAAGCCAGGTCAGACCTTGCCTGGTGGTACCAGCTGGTGGTGAACTGCATGGCCACGTACGTGACCTGAGATCAAGTACTGATCTTTACTCCTTCCACCTGCATTTTATGGGTCCTAGAAATTGCTAATTTACTCAGTAGGGTGGGGTGAGGAGGGGAGTACTACTGCAGGAGTGGTGGCTGTGGGACCAGTCAGCAGATGTTGGTCTCAAGGGGACAGAATTTCACCCATGACCAAATGATGACACTTACCTGTCCCCTCCACTGTCTTAGAATAATCCCCAGTGACCTCGGAGGCCCACAGTTTCAATCAATCGATCATCTTTATTTAACCAGGTAGAACACTGTTCAGGCAAGCTCATTAACAAAGTGGGCCTGGACAAAAGTACAATGATGATCATAACAAAACACAGTTATACAGTGTCAAGGAAAAAACAAAAACAGAAATAAAAAAAAAAAAAAATATGCACTCGTACATGGCGAAATAATACAAAAAAGGGGGAGGGAAGAAGTATACAATATATACATAATTCTGTGTTGCCTGACAGTGGATCACAGTGCATACAGATAACAAGTTGTTTGCAAAATACCTTCAACTTAAAACCACGACATATCACCATAGGGGTATATAGGGATATTGTTCAGTTTGGGAATGGTACTGGTAAGGCTTGCATAGATAGAAGGAAGGAGGGAGGCAGGGGCAAAGGGGTGAGATGAGAGGAAGGGACCCTCGAGGAAGTAGAGGTGAGAGGAAGGTGGAAGGGGAATGGGTGGGATTAGTTTCAGTTCATTACACATGCTTAGTAGAGCGTGTAGAAATAAAGAGGACAAGGATCAAGAAAAGCAATTGAAGGAGTCAGTTATGTGGCATCTTATAAGGGATGAGAGCTTCAAGGATTTCTGTAGGGTGTTCCAGAGGGCTGGTAAGGAATGGCTTAATGCGGAAGCCCCGAAGCGAGTTCTAATTTGAAGAATGTCACAGAATAGGTAGGAATGACTCCTAAGTTTCTAGGTACTGTTTGGGGCAAGCCGTGGTGTCCCAGTGGAAGTCAGCAAGAATCTGGACTGGCACTACTGAGAGGGGAGAGTTGGATAGGGATTCTGCTTACCAGTTAGAGGGGACAGGAGGTATGCTATATGGATGGGAAATAGTGTATTGCAGAAGAAGAAAACAAAAAATTCTGTTGCAATTGGTTCTCTTGGCTTAGCCATTCTCAGCCTTGCCAGGCTTGAGTTTCTGCTGAACCTAGAGAAATCCAGTTTCACCACAACTTAGAATGTGCTTTTCTTTTAGTAGAACTAAACTCAGCCCAACCCAGAGCATGAAATTATTTCAGGTAGGGTAATCCTGACTAGCCACAGATTTTCTCAACCCGTTGGGTCTCTTGGCTTTGATCACCTCCGTGATGCCCTGGCGCATGATGAATGAGACCAGTCCAGTGGTGTCTCAGAATCAAGTGGTCCTAGGTTCCGGTGTCGTACCTTCACACACACTACATCTGGTTGCAAGAGATGTCCAGTTTTAGGGAGTTTACCATTTTTGTATCCTTTCCTCTGTTTATACATCTAGCAATGGAAATCTCCCTGTCAGGGTTAGGAGCTTACCTGTGTTTGCAGGAGACTGCAAGTGCAGAAACCCAGGACCATAAGTTTAGCCTCATTGGCCGCCTTCCCACTTATAGGGAACCAGTTTAGTCCCAGTCAGGTGAGCTGCATAGAGAGGTTCTTGGACTGTGGGAGATCATATTCTCATCATGAACTCACCTGTTCTTAATACATGTGATAAGAATGGAGAACTGTCTGGCAGACAGTCCTACCTGCAGTGACCCATGCATGAGTGGTCTCAACAGGAAGAGATTCTACAGTAGATAATCTCAAATGAAGGACTCTCTGGAAGAACCTTTTCCCCTGAGAAAAGGTGCAGTCCCCAAGTAAGATTTTGGCTTCCTCAATGGGATTACTACAAACCTTTTCCTCCCCTCTCCCTCTTCACAGGGTGATTCTGAAGGTGAAGATGGACAAGACTCAGATGATCCTTGTTGCCCTAGACTGTCCCAGACAAATATGGTACAAGAATCTGCTGGACCTATTGTTAAGGAAACAGACCTCACTATCACTTGGGCCCAGAGAGTTAGCAAAGTCCAGGCACACGCTGTTGACCTGTGCAAAGGTCAAAATGCCTGGTCTCTAAAATGCAGTTTGGAATTGCACATAAAGTTGACCATTTCAGTCCCAGTTTTCTTCAAAAAACTGCTCTCCCACCTGAGGTTAGACTTCTGTGCACCACTAGGGTGTTAAGAGAACTTTGGACTTTTACATCCAAAGGATAGGGCAGTTTAGGAAGGAGACTAAGCAGTTGTTTTGTCACATAAAGTCTAACCACCCAAGGCAGGCCTACAGTGAAGGGTATCATTGCCAGATGAATAGTTCAGGTATAATCTTGCCTTATACCCCGTTCCAAGAATGTTTGAGTCCATTCCACTAGAGGGAAAGCTGTTACCATGGCAGCCTCTAGGAATATCCTACTGCTGGACATCTTTAAAGCAGTCCATGGGGCTGCCACTCACATTTTCACTGTTGACTTTTGTGAAAGCCTGCATTCTTGTGAAGATTCCAACTTTGGGTCTGCGGTGTTTAAAAATCTGTTTTCAAAGTGAGCACCAACTCCTGCCTCCTGTTGAGCATTGCTCAAGGTCAGCTGTGTGCGTGTTGCTGTGGATGAATCCATGTAGTGAGAGTTGTGAATAGTTTGGCTTGATAATGGATTACTGTAACCATAGCCAGACTGCAAATAAATTTCTGGTTTTGGCTTCCAGATTCTTGGTGGTACTACCAGTTGGCTGTTGCTGCCTGATTATTTGCACAGGTAGCAAATTTATCTCTTTAAAGGAAGACTGTTAAGGTTTTTTTGATATGTGCAGATGTGGGTGGCTTTATGTGGTCATTTATGATGTACATGTTTTGTATTAACGCCAACTGATAGGCTTTGCCTATGGTTGCAATTAAAAAATCAATGAAATGTTAATACTGATATAAGTAAGAGTTACTAATAACTGTCTTTTCTAATGGTATTCATCCACAGCCACTCACTGCCAAGCCATCCTCCCCTTTTGGTGCAGTGGTTTTAGTAACTTTGACCTTGTTCTACGTGCAAACTCAAATCTGACTCAGTATGGCACAAAATAATGTGGAGTGGCAGTGAGGTTGGCTGTGAACCCTGAACCTTCGGGAGGCCCAGATGCATGTGCTGGTTCCAATTCAGTGTGTACATTTGGATTAATACCTTTAGCAGGAACAGAGTTACTGGTAGACAAGTCATCTTTCACGTGCATAACTAATTTAATTATGACTCATTACTCCTTTGCAGCTTGCCATTTTTGAAGTTTGCATCCCATGAAGCTATACAGCGTACTGAGGCCTATGAATATGCACAATCCTTAGGCAGCCAGTCCTGCTCACTTCCTAATTTCCAGGTAGGACTTTTTGTTATGAACTAGTGAGGTTGTGTAATAGAATATTTAATAACTATTTGCTATCCCACCCCCACCCCCCAACGGAAAAATACATAGTTTTGGACATGGGCAAAACATTTTTAAAGGGACACTGTGAACCCCCTTAGGCTTCAGATTGTCTAGTTTTAAAAAACAAATATGTTTTCTGATTGGGCATCTTCTGTAGAGGTTGCGGATGTAGCTGGCAGTTTGATTCTGATTCCTGTTTTTCTTTTTAAAAGGAAAAACAGGCTACCCACAATACTGATGTTACAACACAAAAACATGGTACTGCATCTTTTCTGGCTCCAACACACTCTTGCCACTCATGATGCAGTAGAGAGAGAGTGCTGCATCAGGAATGGCTGCACTTTTTGGGGTGCTCCTAATGTTCAGGAAGTATGCAATAAGAGTAGATCAAGGACTTAAAACAGAACCAGGTTGGATGCAGTTATACCATTAGCATGCATTTCAGATCTACTACACAAGGGGGAATGTAAAACAACCAATAACATAAGTGAATTTTAGAGGGAAGCAATCACAAAATGTGGGTTTTCTAAGTTACTAGGTGTTGGTAAGACATGAGAAGGCCAGAGCCCATCGAGGATGTCTCCCACATTGATGTGGGTGTATTAGTTATGTCTTACTTCCAGTTAAGATAATTATCCAGTCTACTGTAGCTTTAAAAATGGTGAAATTCATAGCTTCGACCACATGCTGGGGAAGCAAGTTCCATTGCTTTTCAACTAGAAATCAAATGATGCAAAAAGGGTGGACTGTGTCCCTTTAAACCTCTATTGTCATTGTATCTTGCTTCCTCCCCCCAAAAAATGTAACTGTTTTTTTTTTTTTTAAACCTGTATATCTAGAGTTTAGAGAGTGCTATACATAATAGATGGTGTCACAAATGCACTCTGCAGGTCAGTCCCTCTGCTGTCACAGTGCCAAACCTCGAAGTGCAATATGTGAACAGGAGACAAACAGGGTAACCCTCCTGTCTGTTTTGGGTCGGAAACACCTACCAGTCTCGGGTTCTGAGGTCAAATATGAGCCCTTTTCACTAGCATGCCCAGTTAACAGGTCAAATATCACACCCTCTTCAGGGAAATGCAGTGCAGTACTTAACCCAGTGGGCACCCAGCCTAGTTCACAATTCTCCCATTTTGACTCAATTGAGACTTGGGTACTTTTCTTACCTCGGTGCAAAATGGTAACACACTGTAAGCACTTAACAGTTCTATCAGAGTTGTCAATACTGTTCCAGCATTCACATTCAAAATGAGAAAAAGACTCAGGCAGGATTAAGGAAACCAAAAAGTTTACTACAATTAAAAAATAGCAAATAAATACAAAACACAGAACATATATACATTAATGATTACAGTAAAAAATGGAAATTACGAAACAAAACGCCTTATAACTGAATTACTAATTCTAGCTCAGTGTTCAGTTGTGCGTTACCTATTCTTGACAGAAGTGCCCTTAAGTCCAGAACACAAGTGTGTGTTCTCTTCGGAGTCCTGAAGTCAAAGTCTCAGTCCTTATAGCCAGCTTGATAACAGAGGCCAAAATGTCCCTCCCACCCTGTGATGTCACAGCTCTGGGCTGTTGGCAGGAGGTCATTCTTCCTGGATACTGAATAAATCAATCACATGCCTCATCGCTGTGCTCAACATTTCCAATAAAATAATATATCTATACTTCCTAGTTAGTGAGCAGCATGTTTTATGACAGGTCAGAATTACCCCTTTGCTCTTCAGAGCAACTTCCTGATGAACTATTTCACATAGCTGGTTAAAACGTGTCATAGCTCTGCCAAAAGAACAGCTTCCCCTTTGGCATGTCATAGAATGCAGCATTCATGATCAATGACTTGGTTTGTTTTTTCACAACTGCTACAACCTGGTGTCTTTATAGTCCCAGGAAGTCAGCTTTTGCAAGCCAGAGGTAACAACCAGGTCAGCACATTTGTTTCTTATAAAATAAAATCCAGCCCGGTGGCGCTGAAGGTTGAGGCGGGGGGTCAGCAGGGACGGGGAAGAATTGAGCGTCCCCAGGAGTGCTCTCCTTCCCCGGGGAGGGGGGAATTCCACTTGCCGATGCACTAGTGACCGCTAGCGGAGGCTGGAGGTACTACAGTGCACGACCGCAGAATGCAGGGGTTTGAAGCTCGGCAGACGTCTTTCGGGGATGCACGGGAGCATGCATCAGCCGAGCTGAACGTCATTGCACATCCGAGCTTTGGGGAGAAAAACAACGTAAAATACCCTGCTCTCGGGGAATAGGCGACGGCACTGCCTCCCACCAGCCATACTCCACCAGTCGGTCTTCCTCCTGCCCCAAGCCGAGTCCGGCCTGGCCACAATCAGATTGTAGATAGAGCACCCTGGGCGGATAGGGCGGCCCTACCTCGGAGGGGCTCAGAGCCGGGGGGTAGGTCGGGTTTGTGACGGGACACAGGAGGAGTTTCAGGCCAGGAGGTAGAGCTGGGGGGTAAGACAGATGCGTGAGAGAGTTCCCCGAATAGCAGTGCATAAAAAGAGTCTACCAAAAAAAAATCTGATATCCCCATGCTGGCCTGGGCTGTTGCCATATTTTCCCAACAGAAATTCACAGAAACATATATTTATATCACAAATATGATACAATATAATAACACGCAGGTAGACGGAGAGTCACAGATACAGTACAGGTAATGTAGGCGTTACCTTCTAAGATCCAAGGCTTTCCACAATGTACAAATAGTGTGCCCTTGGGACATGTCATTATGTCTAGAATAGGGTATGTGCAGATGTGTGTTATGAGAACTTCTTCGAGGACGTCTCCTTCATTAAGGCCACACCTTTGGAACTACAGCTGTCAGGCACTAGGACCACATAGAAACTTTCACTAGCCAAGGGCCACCCATGACAATATCTTGTATCTGCGTCTGTATAAATGTGGGTGGCCCTTTCACTTCTCAGTTTTTTTGCTGTAATTAATTATCCTCGTCAGACCTTCTGAAAGAAATGCCATCAACTAGCTGTTGCCATTTACTTTTATTTAACAGTTTATTTTGTCGTCTCTGCATGCCACCAAAATTGAAAGAGAAAATTTACAGAGAAGACACATGTGATCTGTGTGTACTGCTTGGGCCTGTCTCACAAAGTGAGTACGTGTGAGATTTGCCAGAGCTTCAACTAGGCTACAAGGTGGCACCGCAAGAAAGCCCTAGAAAATGTCCTACTCCTTAAAAGTTTGAAAGCCATGAAGAAAGAACAGGGCCTCAAATCTGTTTCTCCCTCACCGCCAGCTGAGAAATGGGCACTAAAGTCAAAGGACCAGAACAGGGAACAGTCGTCATTGGGGCCCTCCACATCATCTGGCCAATAACACAGAGAAAAAGAGAGATCTGCTCACTGGCAAGGTCCCATTCACCGTTAAGACAGGGTAAGTCTACTGCGTCATCGCCTGCTCTGGCGATGTTGACAACAGCCATACCTACTGTGGATGGTATGATGCCACTGAGTTGGGCCTAAGCCCATCAACATAAGTAGTCCCAGCCCTTTTACAGGTTGCCATTGACTCTCGGACAGTAGTGACATCATTCTCAGAAACGATCAGACGCATTCTGCCTGGACTACCACTTTAGACAGTTGTTCCACTGATGGGGCCTCCTGCTCCACAGCCCTCGGCAGTGGCCTCTGCTAGCATGCCGCTGATTCTTCCTCTGAGCCGGTGCCGGTATCACCGTTGCTTTATTTATTTATTCAGAATTACAAACCTTTGAGTCAGGGACTCATTTCCAGAGGCTCCATGTCAGGTTACATACAGCTTTGTATGGTGCCTGTCATTGATAGAGGCATCAGTGACGATGTTAAATATAATCCTGACCTTGTGGGCTTTAGAGGAGGATTTAGAGAGAGAATAAGAGGGAGAACAGTATGTTGCACCACACTCTAGTTCCACCCTGTCATCTTGCAGTGAGGACTCTCTAGTCTACACCCTGAGGTCTCCTTCTGAGGATCCTTTTTTTCAGGCCATGATGCAGCCAATGAAAACTGCCATGGGCTTTGTTTTGAAAAAGCAAGATTCCACAAAAAGAAATCTAATGACATTTTTTGGAGGTCATTTGCACACAGTCTATTATAGTTCGACCTACATGTCCTGCATTAGAGGAAGCTATGTTTGCTACATGGTGCAGACCAAACTCACTGCCTGCAGTTCTCAGAAATGCTGACAGGCCGTATCCTGCTCCATCTGCCAAGTCTTATTACGCTAACCAGCCAGAAACTGACTCTGGTCATCGTGGCTGCTCATGATGGGTCTAGAGCAGGGGTGCACAATGTGTAGCCAGGGGGCCACAGATGGCCCCCACAGCAGCTGTCTATGGCCCCTGAGGACCTAGCAGCTTCCACTTGCAGCCTTTGTGTACTTTTTTTGTTTTTAGTTTCAGTAACATGTTGATAAATAAACAAACACATAAATGCATATTTTGATTTGTTTTATGTGTACATTTAATAATGTCTTGCTGGACATTTGTCACCTCGGGCCATTTAACAGTGCCCCTTGGCCCTCTGCCTTGACTCAAGTCTTCAGTCTGGCCCTCCACAAAAAAAAGTTGTGCACCACTGGTCTAGAGCATCTAAACAAGAGTAATTTGCCTCTTGATAAAGAATCTAGGAGGCTGTATGTGGTGGGTAAGTATATGTATCTGTCTGCCTCAGGATTGCAGACTACCAGGCCCATATGATAAAATATCAGAACAACCAGTAGAAAGCTGCAAAAACTGCAGCACAGGCCTTGCTGGATGACTGTGCCAAGAATGAGTTACTCAGAACCTTAACTTCTGGTGCTGAGGTTGGCAAACATTTGCTACACTCAGCCTGTGATGTACCTGATACTTCTGTCAGGGCTGCTGCTTCTGGCATTTGTATGAGAAGATATTCTTGGCGCAGAGTTGCTGGTTTTGGCAGCGATGTGCAGCAGACAATTTTGAATGCCCCTTTAAGAGGGACAAAACTAGTTATGATGTTGAAGAGGCCTTGAGAGGCCTTCTGACCTCAAAAATGACTTGCTAAGGCCTGTCAAGTTCCTATTTCCCATTCCTGCCAGGGGTGCTGGGAGGAGATCCTTTCATCAGCCTGCTGCCAGAGGTGGCTGTGCCTACCATCAGCAAGGCTGAGGCAGAGGAGGTAGCACCTTGATGGGCCCCCTTCCTGCAGGTGCATGTGCGAAAGCACCCAAAGCATTCGATACTGGTGGCATTAGCTGGCCCAATGGCGTGGAGGGCTGAGGCATCATGCCTTACCTCCTGCCATGCCGGCGACACATGTTCGCGATGTGAGCGGGTTGCCAGTGGTCGGCCGGGGAAGGAGAGTATCGAGCGTCTGGAGGACAGCGCTCCTCTCCCGGGAGGGATGGGGATGGAGTCCACTGCTTGACTGGCCCCTATCGCTGGCTGGGGGCCTATGCAGCAGTTCCACACAAGGGGAGGGTGGAGCTGAGCTAGACGCCCAGCGTGCCACGTACGGAAGCGTGTGCAGTTTGGCCATTGGCATCACTGCACACCTTGGCTCCGCGCTCGGGGCAGGACAAAAGCCAGAGGAGAAAAAGCTGATAGGCAGGAAGAAACCAGTCTCACTGCTGCACTGGAGCAACTGGCGCCTCAAATCGGGTGATGGCCAGCATGTCATCCGATGGCAGTGATTGGGGGAGGAGCAGTGGAAGGGGGCCGGTCGGCAAGGGATGACGACAAAAAAAAAGTGCTGGTGGCATTACCCCCCCCACACTGATTCTGCCTGACTCTGTTCTGGACACAGCCCCTCCTCCACTGTTACCTCCAGGTGTGTTGCAGGGAGCAGACTTTCCTTGTTTCTGAAACAGTGGTGGGAGATTACAACAGACGAGTGGGTCCTGGAGTTGATTTGCAAGGGAGCATGTCCTGGAACTTCCAGAAGCACCTCCAGATCATCCTCCACCTCCTTCCTGTTATCCTTCGGGCCCATTGTCCGTTCTGAAGGAAGAAGTTCAGTCATTATTCCAAGAACATGCTTTAGAACCAGTTCCTCCTTGACAGAGAAACAAAGGGTTCTGGTCAGATACTTCCAGGTCCCAAAATGGACAGGGTAGCTGCGTCCTGTGTTGAATCTGAGAGATCACAACGTCTGCATCGAATGCAAGAAGTTTCAAATGGTATCCCTGCAAGCCCTGAATTCTGCAGACAGGAACTATTTGTTCTGTAGATATGAAGGATGCATACCTTCATGTCAAGATCAGAAAATCTCGGAGGCAGTATTTTGTGTTGGAGGGGAGCATTAGCAGTGCAGAGTATTGCCTTTGGCTTGTCTTCTACAACACAGGTTGTTACTGAATGCTTGGCAGTAGAGGCAGCAGCCGTTTGCAGGGAAAGCCTGTCTGTGTTCCCCTAGCTGGATGGTTGGCTGCTGAAGGACGGCTCCAAGGAAGCTCCGCTACATACCTTGCCTCAGACAAGGTAGTTCAGGGGGTTGGGAGTCACAGTAAATGTGCAAAAATCTGTCATTCCTTGCCAAAGACTGCAGCATGTAGGGGCAGTCTTAGATACAGAGAAGGGATGTGCTTTCCTGCCACTGAACGGAGCAGAAAACCTTGATTGCCCAAGCACAGTTGGTATATGAGTCACTGTGTATGAGAACAATATTATGTCCCTGGGGTCTCATGTTTACGACCACTGTGATAGTGACAGTGGCCGCCTACATAGGAGGGTCCCTCAGTGAACACTCAGGTTCAAGTGGGATCAGCTGATGACAAGCTGGACCAAATGGTTCTCATCACATCCCCACTTTGCAGAGCATTGTTATGGTGGATGGATCGCAAAAACCTATTAAAGGGCATTCCATTCCTTGTACCAGCTCTTGTACAGAGCCTCACCATGGTTGCCTTGGGCTCCGGCTGGGGTGCTGATCATGGACCAAGGTAGAGGCCAGGTTACACATAAATGTCCTGATGATGATAGCTGTCCTGTACAGCCTCCAGGAATTTCATGAGCATCTGTGCCCCGGTCCTCTGCTAATACAGATGGACAACACTAGTATGATGCATCACTTCAGCAAACAACGGGGCACTCATTCCTATCCCCTATGCAGAGAAGCAATGAGAGTATGGTACCAGGCTCTGTCCCATGGCCTACATTTGTCAGCTGTGCATCTCCCAAGTCTCCAAAACATCTTGGCAGACAGATTAAGCAGGTCATAGTCCAAGATTCACAAATGGGAACTGCTGACCCACGAGGTAGATGACCTTTTCACAAGATGGGGTCATCCTGAGTTTGACCTTTTTGCATCCCCACACAATGCAAAGCTGCCATGTTTCTGCTGGCTCACTTCAGGGCCTGGAGATTTCTAGGGAGATGCATTGTCTCTCTCCTGGACAGGGAAATTCCTATATGCATTTCCCCCAGTTCCACTAATACAGAGGTTGCTGCTCAAGCTGTGGATAAAGAGTGCCATTCTCAACTTCATTGCTCCATTATGGCGTCGCAAGATATGGTTTCCACTTCTGCAGCAGATGGCAGTGGAGCCTCCTGTCCCCCTACCTCTGTGTTGGCACCTGTTGTCATCACAGGACAAAGGATCCCTGGTCCATCGGGGCCTGAAATCCCTACATCTGAATACATGGCTCCTGAAGACATCGCCATTGCATGTTTTGGGGTATCCCCTAAGGTTGCTGATGTACTGATTGCATTTAGAAAGCCTTCTGCCAGACATAATTATTCCTTAAAATGGAAGTGGGTCACTCTGTGGACTGCTTCAAAAAATTAGGACCCAAGCCGGCTCAGTGGCGCCAAGGGCTAAGGTGCTGGAAGCCTGACCTCGTGCCACGCCAACGACCCGTGTTCGGGAATGAGCACAGGCCATCAGAGGTCGGCCGGGTGGGGTGTGCGGAGCTGGATGGAGCCGCTAAGAGGCAGCTCTCCTCTCCGGTGGGGGGGTGGTGGTGGTATCCCTCAGCTGTTACCTACCTCACAGTGGAGGCCAGGGGGCAGTGCAGGCCAGAAGGAGTGCTAGGCTGATGGGTGGTTTGGAAGGGGTCACTGGGGCTGTAGTATGCAAGTGTGCCTCCACGCACATCCATCTCTACTCTTAGGGCACCGGGGTAAAAGTGGAAGAAAAACTGGAGAAAATTGATCTGCTGGTGGCAGAATGACCCCTGACCCCTCGCAGGCTCTGCTCTTGGGCTGGCCATAAGGTTAGCTTTGGTGATTCTGGGATGGGGGGGGGTGGTTGGGCTGAAGGGGCGCCGGTAGGAAGGCGATAAAATAGGCTAACAAACAAACTGGACCCATTTACCTGTCTTGGAATACTTGCTGTCCTTGTCAGATTCTGGTCTACAGTACTTATCATTTAAGGTACATCTGGCCACTGTATCAGTTTTCCATGCCTCTATTAATGGTCATACAGTTGCTCAGTTGAAGGTGTCCCATATGTTTCTGAGAGATATTCTTTCTACGGAATCTCCTGTGCATAATCCAGTCCTGCCTTAGGACTTGAATTATGTGCTTGAGAGACTGACTGCTCTTTTTGAGCCGGACGCGAGTTGTAGCTTAAATTCTAGGAGCATGGATGGATATGTTGCTCTGTCACACTGGTTGGTATGTCCTTTTCTCTTTAAATTTTGCCAGAAGGTCTAAAAGCTGGCTTCTCCCACCCATCCTGGTGGTATATGCCTTGGCTTCGCCCCTTGACGCCAGATCTTCCTTTCCGCTTGGAAGATTCAGTTTCCCTCTTTACCGCTGCTGCATTGAGTAGGCCCTGGCACTTAATCCTTCAGATAGCATACCGAAAATCAGACTCATTAGAGTTTCTCGATGTAAATTCATGATAACGACCTGCAGTGGAGGACAGATCCTTGCCCGGGTTCTGCAGGTGTCCCTTTGGGCAAATGATGTCTTGCACTGACCTGCACGCCACGTGCGTCTACTGCCTGGGCCATGCACATGATACCCCTTAACCACTTTGTGTCTCCCAAGGTTCCCTTTGTAAAATATTAACAGGTACTGAAAGATAGGGGAGTAGAACATGCGGTAGTGCAACTAGATAATGACCTGACCTGGAGGAGCCGCGGTTTTCTCTGGCCCCTTCCAAGAGCCCCCGTCTGTCCCCCCAACAGTCAAGGTCGAGGTCTCAGACACCCTCCACCAATAGACCGAGGAAGTTTAAGAAGCAGCGCTCCAAAAAGCGGCAATGCCGCCATTCATCCTCATCCTCCTCTGATGAGGAGAGGTTTCGACACAAGCTGTGTTGTCTCTACGAGGACCTCTTGACAACAGTTCATGCTGTCCGGTCCAAAATCGACCCCGGCTTTCACTCCAGCCATCACTCAGCTGTTGCCCTCCAGGCCAGTGCTGACACCGTCCCTCCACCCACAGAGCCGGTGAAGACCCTTCCGGCTCAGCCGAAGCTGGCCTCTCCACCTATTTTGGTGTCGCCGCCACCTAAGCAGCCTCCCTCTGGAGCTTATGCCAAGGAGTCTTGGCCCATTCAGGGCCTCCCGCACAGGCTGTCACCCTCCCTTATTCCCCGTCCACGGCAGATTGAGAGTGACTTTAGTGGCTGACTGCTCTATCCAGACTCTGGGTCTGAGGATTCAGACCTGAATTCGCATCCATGTGATAACGATTCACTGAGTCTTTCGGCGAAGGAAGGTCCCACGTCCTTCCTGGGCATCCTTCGTCTCATCTCTCTCTCTGCAGCATTTGACACTGTGGATCATGGCGTATTGCTGGAGCGCCTGCGGGTTATCTGTGGACTGTCTGGTACAGTCCTCAGATGGTTCCACTTGTTCCTCACTGATAAATCTCGGAGAGTGGCGCTGGGAGTTTATTTCTCTGATGCAAAATTTCTCTATCATGTGGGGTACCCCAAGGCTCTGTGCTTTCGCCTATGTTATTTGCAGTGTACATGCTGCCCTTGGGAGACGTTGTAAGGCGGTATGGCTTGAGTTTTCACTGCTATGCAGATGATACTCAGCTATACATGTCCTTTGCGCCTGACCAGGATGATGCGGTCTTGGTGCTAACAACTGCCTCGCCGAGATTCAGAGCTTGATGAGTGCCAACTGGCTGAGGCTGAACCCTGACAAGCCTGAGGTTTTGGTGGTGGACCCAGGTCGCCGGGTACAGGGACCCTTGACAGGGCAGACTTCTGGGCTTTCGTTTAGCAGTCGCCATCTGATGTCCTCTGAACGGGTGTTGAGTCTGGGCGTTCTCTTTGACGAGGGTATGACCCTGAAGTCTCAGGAGTCATCTGTTGTCAAGACCTCCTTTTATCATCTGAGTAATATCTCCCGGATTAAGCGTCTTGTTCCGCCCGGTGACCTTCCGACACTGGTCCACACCTTTGTGACCTCCCGCCTCGATTACTGCAATGCCCTGTACCTAGGGCTCCCGGGGGTTGATATTTGCCACTTGCAACTGGTGCAGAACACTGCATACAGGCTATTGACTGGACTATCTGGATCTAGCCATGTCACACCTGTGTTGCACGGCCTGCATTGGCTGCTGGTTCATTTGCGGATCACCTTCAAGGTTGGTTTGCTAACCTATAAGGCCCTACATGGACAGGGACTGGGTTATCTGCAAGAGCTCCTCTGTCCCTACTGCTCTCTCCGACCGCTTCGCTTGGCCAGAGAGGGGTTGCTAGAGATTCCCAGGGTTCGTTTGAAGACCTCTGGAGCCTGTGCATTTGCTCTTGTGGCCCCTACCCTGTGGAATTCTCTACCTCTTCAGATAAGGGGGTGTCTGATTGTGGAGAGCTTTAAATCTGTTTTGAAAACTTTTTTATTCTGTCTTGCCTACCCTGATTTCTAATTAAGGATTCTGTTACTTTATGTGATTTTAATTATTTATTGTTTTAACTTGTTCTGTAAAAGCTCTTTGATATTCTTTGAATTGTGCTTTAAACAATGTTTATTATTATTAATCTCTCCAATCAATGGGAATGACTTTGGAGCCTGTTGAAAAATGGGTCGAATATCCCCTGTCTGATATCCTCAGAAAAGGGGATTCTGTGTCTGAGGCGTTCCCAGTGGCTGAAGTCATAGTTGGTCTGGCCTTGGAGCTTTGGCAGCACCCAGCCTCCTGCGCTGCTCCTTCAGCCCACATGGCCTGCAAGTACGCAGTTCCCATAGGATCCCCTTTGAGGTTCACACAGCATCCCTCGGCTGAGGGGTTGGTGATCAAGTCTGTGTTTCGGCGTTCAGTCAACTGAGGAGACATGGATAGACCTCCGGACAGAGAGTCCAAGAAATTGGACCATTCGGCCAGAAAGGTCTATGCTGCCTCCTCGCTTGGTCTCAGACAGGCGAGTTCAGACATCATTATGGCACACTTCTCCCATGCCCTCCTGGGCTGTCTGGATGAGGTGCTTCCTCATCTCCCCAAGGACCTTCAGACCATGGTCAAGCAGGTCTGTGACCAGAATCGGACTGTTGCTAAGCAGCAACTCCAAACAGCTTTGGACATCGGGGATTCTTGCACCCATTCAGTGGTGGCTGCAGTCACCATGCGCCGCAGGGCCTGGCTGAGAGTCTCATCCTTTACAGCAGACATCCAGCACAAACTGATGAATGTTCCTTTCCTGTGTTCTGACTTGTTCAATCCAGGAGTCAAAGGTCACCTCTAACCTATCGAGAAGTCTAATGCCACCTTGGACTCCATTACCTCCACCCAGAAGGAACCCCAGGGTTCGAAGAAGCAGAAAAGGAAGCTTTTCAGCCTTCTGCCCCTGTGGCCAAATAGCCCCAGGACCAGTCTGGGCAGCAGCAGGCTCAGTGTAGGTGCCTTCGGCCCAAGTCAGGGGCTTCCGCAGCCTGTGACCCCAGAGGCAAGGGCTCCCGGTGGTCCCCCTGCTAGATCCTCCTCCTCCAAGCCTGCACAGTGACGTGATGGGGGAAGCCAACTCCATGCCCATCACAGTCACCCTGGGTCCTCCCTTGGGGGGCCGGCTGTGCCACTTCCTTTCTGCCTGATCTGCTGTCACAACGGACAGGTGGGTATTGGAAGTGGTCAGCCAGGGACTGCCTCTGGAATTCAAGCAGTACCCTCCAAGCCGAGCCTGTGCACCACAGGAGGAGAAGGTATCCACCTATACTCGGCCGGCTTTCTGAGACAACGTTGCCCAACTCCTCCGCAAGGAGATAGTGGTCAGAGTCGAGGATCACCCTGTCAACCCAGGGTTCGTTTCCAAGTACTTCCTGGTCCTGAAACGGATGGGCTGGTGCCCCATTCTAGAGCCGCACGACCCGAATCAGTTTTCTCAGGTATCGCACTTTTTGGATGGTCACTCTGTCCCAAATCTTACCATCTCTTGAGCAGAACATGTGGTTCTGCTCCCTGGATCTGCAGAATGCTTTCTTTCATGTCCCGATCCATCCATCACACCGAAGGTTCCTCCACTTCAGGGTGAAAGGAACCCTCTACGAGTTCCAAGCCATGCCATTCGACCTGTCATCGGTCCCCAGGGTTTTCACCAAATGCGTTGCAGTGGTGGCGGCCCGTCTTCCGGATAGAAAGGTCAGGGTTTACTCCATCTCGACGATTGGCTCATAGCGGGTCCCTCCAGACTGGAGGTAGAGAGGTCCAGGGATCTGGCCCTCCAAATCTGCCTCAGCCTTGGCCTCCTGATCAGTGAGGCCAGATCAGAACTCATGCTTTAGCAGCTGATATGCTTCATCAGGGCAGAGCTCAACTCTTGCCAAGCCAGAGCCAGGCTCCCGGCAGACAAGGCGGAGGTTCTCTCCTCCTTTGCCCACTCATTTCTGGTTGGGAAATTGCGCCATGCCCGGGACTTCTTGCAACTTCTGGGTTACATGGTGGCCTGCACCTCCGTGGTTCGATGGGCCCAGTGGCATATGCGCTCCCTTCAGTGGAAGCTGGCCAGCCAGTGCTCTCAGCGACACAGTCATTTCAACCAGCTGGTCACTGTGACCAAGAAGATGTCGGACGCCTTCTAATGGTGGACCCTCCTGGAACATCTGCAGGGAGTGATTCGGTATGTCTGCCCCGAGCTGACAGTCCTGATGACCGATGCCTCTCTCACAGGCTGGGTGCCCACATGGGGAATCGGAGTCCACGGGCTCGGGACCCCCGAGGAATCCTGATGCCATATCAACCTGCTGGAGCTTCGAGCAGTTAGTCTGGCGCTGGCTGCATTCGCTCCGTTCCTTCGGGGTCAGGTGGTTCAGGTCCAGACAGACAACACCACAACCATGTATTACCTCAACAAACATGGCAGCACGCACTCCCGGTCACTGTTCAAGGAAGCACTCTGCATCTGGACCCTGGTGAACCAACTGGAGGCCGATCTGCTAACCAGCCATGTGGCAGGAGCCTCAAATCAGTTGGCAGATGCCCTCAGCGGTGTGGGCGAGGTGTCCCACGAGTGATCTCTCCATCCAGAGGTAGTTCACTCTGTTCTCCCAGTGGGACACCCCTCAGGTGGACCTGTTCGCCTCCAGGGAGAACATAAAGCTTAGGCTGTTTCATGCCCCCCCCCCCAGCAGCGCTCACTGCAGGAGGATGCCTTCTCGAGGCCATGAACCCCAGTCCTCTTCTGTGCCTTCCCTTGGTCCACAAGGTGCTCCTCAAGGTTAGGAGGGACAAGGCACAGATGATCCTGGTCACCCCAGACTGGCCACGCCAGTTCTGGTATCCAGATCACCTCAGCCTCAGCACCAGGCTCCTGAGGCGCCTTCTAGCACACCCGAACCTGCTCTCGATCAGTCAGGGGAAGATATTCCACCCGGACCTTCAATCACTGCACCTGACAGCCTAGTTCCTGAGCGGCTAGAGTTCCAGGCTTTGGGTCTCTCCGAACATGATGATTATTATTATTATTATTACTACTGTTGAATTTTGTTGACCGGGTAAGCCCACTGAGACTAGAAGTCCCTTTTTTAAGGGCGACCCGGGGGTTGGGATACAGATGGTAACCAACTGAAACTGAACCAGATTAAGCTGTTGGTGGTGTTTCTAGTGAATGGAGGAAATTTGTCCAGGACACCGGGGAAATTTCCCCTACTCTTTTCGAGAAGTGTCATGGGATCTTTAATGTCCACCTGAACAACCACCAGAACAGGCAGACGGGACCTCAGTTTAACATCTCATCCAAAAGACAGCACCTCAGGAGTGCAGCACCCACCTCATGCTGCACTACAGTGTCGGTATTGGGATATTAACCCAAGTGCCTGGTGTGGGGAAAGAATCCACAGCCTTCTGATCTCCCAGCCTCAGAGGCGAGTGTGCTACCTGCTGAGCCACTGACACTGATTATGTCCTCAATGTAGTTAAAGCATGGCCTGGACCCTTCGTCACAGTCCGGTGGCTAGCATCCTCGACTACCTTTGGTCTCTTTCCAAAAGGGGTCTTCTGTCTACGACCCTTAAGGTGCACCTTGCAGCCGTCTCTGCTTACCAGGCATGGGCCGGTCAGCAGATGGTGGCACAGGAGAAAGTGGTCTGGTGCTTCTTTAAAGGCCTCGACCATATTTCCCCTCCAGTGCATAAACCACCACCACTGTGAGATCTATTACTACTAGTGGCAAAGCTCGTGGGCAAGCCATTCGAACTGATGCACAGGTGTGAGATGTTACATCTGTCATGGAGGACCACCTTCCTGGTGGCTGTCATGTCAGCCAGAAGGATTGGGGAGCTCCAGGTGCTCTCTGTCGCGTCTCCCTATCTGGTCTTCCACAGTGACAAGATTGTCCTGCGCCCCAACCTGGAGTTCCTTCTGAAGGTGGTGTTGGAGTTTCATCTGAATCAGGTGATAACTCTGCCAGTGTGTTACCCCAATTACACCTCGGAGGCCGAGTACAGGCTTCATACTTTGGACCTTAGACAAATGCTCTCTTAGTACAAGGAGCGCGTACGGCTGAAGTTTGGGGAGAGGTTCGCCAGCTGTTTGTCACCTACGCTGAAGCTGCACCTGGCAGACCTGCAGCAAAGCGGACGATTGGCAGATGGATAACATCATGCATTGATCTCGGCTATAGGTTGGCAGGCAAGGAGCCTCCCGTAGGGATAAGAGCTCATTCCACCTGCCATTCTTCTGCATCGGTGGCTGCTTCTAGGGATGTCCCTATCCAGGATATCTGCAGGGCTGCTACCTGGAAGTCAGCAAACACCTTCATTTCCCATTACCACATCGACCTTGAGTCATGCCAGGATGCTGGTTTTGGGGCCTCAGTTCTCCAATCTGTTTCCTAAGTAGAGGGTGTGCGCCTTGCCTCCATCCTCCTGGAGAACTGCTAGGAGTCTGCCAACCAGTATGGATAGAACAACATATCCTTACTCCTAGAAGAACAGGTTATTCACCTGTAAGTGTAGTTCTAGGAGTAGTATATGTTCGTTCACACGAACCCACCCGACCTCCCCAACTTCGACACACAATCTCTGCTTCCAGTGGGCAAGACCTCGTGTCAAGGGGGCGGAGCTGAGGCATATACCACTCGAATGGGTGGGAGGAGCCAGCTTTTAGACCTTCCGGCAAGATTTAAAGGGAAAGGGATATGCCAACCAGTGTGGATGAACAACATATACCACTCCTAGAGCTATTGTTACAGGTGAGTAACCTGTTTTTTCCCGTCATGGAAAATGTTATTTTCAGTTGCAGTCACATCTGCTCGGCTTTTTATCTTGTTCGCCCAGGGAAAAAGGGCGCTTCTGTGTCTAAACAATGCCTATCCAAATGGCTGGCACATTGTGTTGCGTTCTGTTATAGGAAGTACGGTAAGGAACGTCCTGGTGTGGTTCATGGTCTTTCCCCCAAGGAAATGGCCACGTGTGTTGCTTGTTTCAGAAATGTTTCCGCTCCTGACATTTGTGCTGCAGCCACATGGAGCGCTGTCCACACCTTCAGTAAATATTACGGTCTGGACATAATCTCTCGTAAACATGCTGAATTTGGACTTGCCGTACTGCAAGGCCTGCTGCCCTGAATATACATCAGACTGTAACCACCTCCCAGTTTTTATTTGAGACTGCTTGGGAATCATTTCAGAGGTGTGGCCTAATGAAGGAGATATCATTTGAAGAAGATAGGATAGTTACATACTTACCGTAACAGTAGATCTTCAAAAGAATCTCCTCTATTATGCTGTCCCTCCTTCCATCCCCCTTCTGCCTCAGTGAAGGTTACATCAGATATTGTACCTGAACCTAATCCATGCATCATATATCCAGATCCATGTCTTTCCTTGTTTTCCTGGTGCTGGTCTTACCTCTTGGTTCCCCATGGTTGGAGATTCTCTGAGTCTACTCTCCAGTGGGGAACTCAAGGAGTGATCCTCCCCCCGCCGCTAACAAGACTTTCCATGTGGTCCTAGTGCCTGACTGCTATAGTTCCAAAGGTGTGGCCTAATGGAGGAGAGTCTCTCGAAGTTCTACTGTTACAGTAAGTACATAACTGTTTCTTTTTTTTTTCACACACCTGAAGTATGTGATGCCACTCAAACCCTGAGACAGAAGCTTGAGAGCTTTAACTAGGCACCACAGACGGAGGGTGTTTGGGGGGGAAAAAAACAAGTAATAACACATCTGTACATAGTTTATTTTTTTGTTACTGGTGATGCTGTTTATCAACTGATAAAATTCCCAAGATACAGTACAACTAAGGAAAAATGCATTACACTTAAGCACATTGAAAAAGCAAGGTGTGTGTTTTTTTTTTTTTTTTTTTATCACAACATTATTTTACCACCTCCACCTGGCAGGGGCTGTGACCTCCCTCCTTGGAGGGGTACGTCCTCCCGCCCATCGAGGCCATCATGGGTCTTGCCAGGTCCTGGTATTTTCCTCCATTTCTTTTCTCGCCCGTACCCATGCAATGGGTGCAGCAGCTGTCTCCACTTCCGCAGAGGCAGCCAAGCACCCTGGGAACGGATCAAACCCCTCTGCTGTTCTGACGCTGCAGCACAGACCCCTCCTGAGGAAGTAGAGCAGTCCTCCGGATGCTCAATCCTTACCTCCCGCTGACCCTGAATGACTCAAGTCTGCCCCAACCCGGTCGCTGGGTGTGTGCGAGGTGGACGGCCAACACCTCAACCCTCTGCACCATTGGGCTAGCTAAAAAGCAAGTTTGTTTAACAAAATTACATAAACTACAGGTATAAACATTGCTTCTGTGATCTCACTGTGTAGTACATTTATTTATTGAATTTTGTTAACCCAGTAGGCGCACTGAAACTAGAAGTCCCTTTTTCAGAGGTGACCAGAGGAAGGGGGATACAGATGGTAACCAACTGAAATCGAACCAGATTAAGCTGTTGGTGGTATTTTTAGTGAATGGGGAAATTTGGCCAGGACACCGGAGAAATTCTCCTATTCTTTTCGAGAAGTGCCATGGGATTTTTAACGTCCACCTGAACAACCACCAGAACTGGCAGACAGGACCTCTGTTTAATGTCTCATCCGAAAGATGGCATCTCAGGAGTGCAGCACCCCCTCATGCTTCACTACAGTGTCAGTATTAGGATTTAACCCAAGTGTCTGGTGTGGGGATAGAACCCACAATCTTCTGATTTTCTAGCCTCAGAGGCAAGTGTGCAACCTGCTGAGTCACTGACAGTTTTACAAAGAGAAAAGGAAATATTGACATTAATTTATAACCAGTTACCCAGTTATTACAGAGTTCCGTAATAACCAGGTAACGGGTTGATATGAGTTAAGCAGGTTATGACAGCGTCTGATAGAAATGGAGCATGGGTCTACAAATTGACCAGGACTAGTGCAGTTAACCCTCTACTTTTCTGTCTTGGTTAGGGCAGGTTTTCCATGGTTGTCAATGAAGTCCCTACTTTAGCAGGCTCTAGTCCTCATGCTGATCTCCCTCAATGTTCCAGATGGTATAGTGTGATTAACAGCTCATGAAGAGCTGCAGTTATCTAGTAGTTCAAGAGGGGGAGCCCAAAGAAGACTCAATGAGAGTCATTATCACTCCATTGTTAGGACTTCCATCTAGTGTCCAGGCTGTGATAAAGGGCAGAGTGCTGTTAAGTCACTAGCTTCCAGTTTTCTGAACTTGTCTTTGTCTGATGGTTTGTCCCACATTATTAGGACCAGTGTCCCCCATTTCCTTACATTCTGAGTGTCTGTAGCTAATATTTCAGTGACAGAATGCTGAGAGATGTACAGGATCTGCCCTGCCCGTGGTGGGTTTTATCCCAGCCACACCATAGCTGCTCTCTTGACCCTAGTATTTGCTCAGCTCTGTACTTGGCCTGGACACCACTGCAGCCAGACTCAGAAATAACCATCCATAGACCCATGGCTGCCACTACTGGCAGTTTAGGAATCCCCAGCTTTTCCCAATGGACCATGCCAGTCTGTGCCATCCATGCATAGAAACATAGAATTTGTTAGCAGATGAGGACTGCTTGGCCCACCCAGTCTGCCCATTTCCCTACCTGTTCCATATACCGCGGAACCTAAATGCTCTGCGGCTTACCTGCTCTTTCCTGTCACTTGAGCTCCTTTATGTCTATCTCATGTGTTTTTGAATTCCCCTGCCATTTTTGCCCCTACAACCTCTGCCGGGAGGCTGTTCCATGGATCTACCACCCTTTCTCTGAAAAAATACTTTCCCAAGTTACCTCTAAGTCTACCCCCTTCTTATATTATGGCCCCTTGTTCTTTAACATCTTTTTTTTTTGAAAGATGCTACCCTCTTGTACCTTATTTACACCCTTGAGGTATTTGAAAGTCTGTCATATCCCCCCTCCTTCCTCTCCTCCAGGGAATACATATTTGATTTTCCAGCCTCCTTTCATATAACTTTTGGTGCAGTCCGTGCACCATTTTTGTTGCCCTTCTCTGAACTGCTTCTATCCTATGTCCTTCCGGAGATGCGACCTCTAGAACTGGACACAGTACTCTAGATGAGGTCTCACCAATGTTCTGTACAGTGGTATCACCACCTCCTTCCTTCTACTGGTAATACCTCTCCGTATGCACCCCAGCATCCCTCCGTCTATCTTCGGTCTTCTCACATTGTTTGGCTACCTTTGGGTCATCTGCTATGATTACCCCCAAGTCCCTTTCTAGTTTAGTTGTCGTCAGTACCCCCCCCCCATCGTGTATTCCCCATCTGTATTTTTGTGCCCCATGCATGATTTTGCACTTTTTTGCATTGAATCCAAGTTGGCACACTCTTGACCACTCCAGCTTGCTTTCACGCCTCCTTTCATTCTTTTCCCACCTCCCTCGAAAGTTGGACCCCATTGCAGATTTTAGTGTCATCTGCAAAGAGGCATACCTCCCTCCCCTCCCCGCCCCTTCGTGATTTCACTTATGAAGACATTAAAGAGGACAGGCCCCAGCACTGAACCCTGTGGCACCCTGCTGGTTACCCTCCTCTCCTCGGATTAAACTCCATTTACCATTACCCTCTGTGTCCTATTGTTCAGCCAATTTTTGACCCAGTTTACCACCTTTGGCCCCTCTCCAGACTGCTCAACTTGTTTACAAGCCTCTTGTGTTGGACAGTGCAAATGCCTTGCTAAAATATAGGTAGGCCATGTCTACTGTCCCTCCCTGATCAACTCCCCTGGTCGGTTCCACCCTTATCCCACCCAGTATGTCCTTTCATCCAAAAACAATACTTCTGTGTACGCATGGTACAAAAATGGACCTTTATTATTTGAAAAGTTAAAGTGGGTATTCTTGGTGGTGCATAGATCCCCCTAAATAGAAACGGAGGTAGTATAGTGTCATGTCTGTGTACTGGTTCCCTTGGGCTGATGAAAGGACAGTGTTTAAAAATTAAAAAAAAAAAAAAAATGTTATTGTTGGGCAGAGCATGTTAAAAATCAGTACTTTTGTGCCTGGTATATATTAATAAAAAATATCATGAAGTATTCTGTTATCCAGGCCCCCTAGGTTTGTATAGAACCCTCCCCAATGGAATCCTAGATCTACCCCTGACTCACTTGACACTGTATGAAAACTTCCAGAAGGGCAGATCTCCAGTTTATCACAGGGTAGGAACTGAGTGTGTCTCTCTCTGCTTGACTCTGTTCATTGTCCAGTGAATGGGGGTGAGAGTGTGGTGAGATGCATGATGATGTTGACTGTTGTGCGTGCAGAGCTAGTACTGTTGGATTGAACATTTACTGTTGCAGCCTCTGGTTTGGTTGGGGGAGCACTAAGAGGAAGAGAGGGGGCCATGGTACAAAACGGTGTTGGGGAGGCACACTGTGAGAGTGCATTTCTTTTTTTTTTTTCTGGGGCAGGAAGCAGTGTGTGAGCTGGATAAATGTGCAATAAACAGTATTTCTCGGCTTAATTTACCATTATTATTGTGGGCTAATGCTACAATCTGTGGACTAATGCAGCCTTAAATCAACTTGTCCTCCTGGCTAGTGCCGAAAAAGGCTAAGGTTGACCCCTGAAATGGAGACCCAGTTGATGAACAGAGTCACCAGTTACAATGTGGTTATAATGTCAGATGTTGCTGTTATGCTAAATAAACTAGGATTATTTTGTTTGTTTTACAGGTGTTTAAGTTCATTTATGCCTGCCAGTTAGCAGAGATGGGACTTGCTGCACAAGCTTTTCATTACTGTGAAGTGATTTCAAACACTGTGCTTAAGCATCCATCGTACTATTCACCAGTATTTGTTAGCCAGCTGATTGAGGTACTGTACTTCTGCATCTTACTTTTCCTACTATCCTTCATGGTCTTTACTGTAATTTTATTTTTGTGCATTTGGAATTTTTAATTTATTCATTTTTTTTTCCCCTTCAATCAGTCATTTATCCTCCTTGGACATATGGGTGACTTCTTCATCCTCTGCCCGCTCCTCCACCACCAGCGTCCGTCTCCCCCTGGGACTCTCTTTAGCTCTGTCCCCACAAATTATCCATTTGATGTCAGTAAAAAATACTTTGGGGTCCTTGGGACGTCTATGGACCAAACATAGGCTTGATGAAGAGGTTTGGCCCTTAAGATGGTTCGCCTGGGACCCAGAATTTTCCCCACCCAGACAGGATCTCACCTTTAAAAGATGAGGGAGAGTGGGACTACACCCTCTAAGCCAGTTCCTGGATGGAACTATCGTTCTGGAATTCACCCAGATCAAAGGAAAATTCTCCCTGAGACAGGTGGATTATTTTAGGTATTTACAGATAAGAGCCCATATACATAAATTGCAAACCCTTCATAAACAAACCAACCCTTCAGTAGGGCTGATGAACACTATGGCTGAATGGGGGGGTATAGAAAAGAAGTATAGTTTAAGTACTCCACCTCCCTTGAATAACTTGGGATGGAATGCCATTCTAATTAATGCCCGTAGTCTGCAAAATAAACATGATGAGCTAAGAATAATTTTGCATAACAATAATGTGCATATTGCCCTCATAACGGAAACATGGTGGGATAGTACGAACCATTGGGGGAAAGAAATTGATGGTTACAAACTTTACTCCTGTTGTAGGAAATATAGAAAAGGTGGTGGTGTAGCTATATACATACATAAAGATATTGTTTCAGAGGAAATTAAAAAAGACACAGGACCAATCAAACTCTTATGGGTGCAATTATCACCTAAAAATGGGCCAAAAATTACATTGGGACTTCTATATAGACCCCCATCCATGTCCCGTGAAGATGACGAGCTCTTGTTGAGCATCCTTAGTAATTTGGACTTTTCCAAAAGGATTCTGCTGACTGGAGATTTCAATTTATCCAACATTGATTGAACTAAAGGCATTGGTTGCTCCCCATTGGATAGGCAATATATAGATGTAATGGATCTAGGGGGATTAGAGCAACTAGTCCCTGAGTGTACCAGGGGTAATAACATCCTTGATTTGATATTTACAAATATGGGGGAGTTAGTCAGATCTGTGAAAGTAAGCCCCCCACTAGGTAATAGTGACCATAACACAGTATCATTTAACATTAAGGAAATGGATTTTAGTAAATCTACAAGAATTACTACTAAACTCAATTTCAGAAAAGCTGATTACCATAAGATGAAAATGGAAATGAGTAAATGGGATTGGAGACTGGTTTTTGGTAATAAATCTGTCCACTACGTATGGGATTCTCTTATATCAAAAATTGGCCTACTAACTAATGATTTTGTCCCCACAATTACTAAACACCAGATGAATAAAACTACTAAACCTGTTTGGTATACTGCTGGAATTAGAAAATTAATGAATAAAAAAAATAGGCTTTACAAAAAGTTGAAAGTTTTAAAGAATGATAAAATAACTGCAGTATACAAAGAAACTCAGAAACAACTTAAAATAGCTATAAAAAAGCTAAAGCCTTATGATAATAAAAAAAGCTTTTTTTCTTACATTAATAACCAAAAGAAGAATTCTAATAGTATAGGCCCATTTCTTACCAAAGAGGGCAATCGAGCAACTAACCAGCAAATGGCAAATATTCAGAATAATTACTTTTGTTCTGTATATCAACAAAAGGACCCTTATACCCACTGTACAAATAGATCCCTTGAACCTGGGACAACCGTTTTGAATCCAGTAAATATTTATAAAGGGATAATTGAACTAAAACTAATAAATCCCCTGGCCCTGATGGTATACATCCCAGGATACTGAGAGAACTGGCTGAACTGCTGGTACATCCCATAACATATATTTTCCAACAATCAATAAATACTGGTACTGTTATTCAAGATTGGAAATTGGCTAATGGAAAAGCCTATTTTAAAGAAAGGACCAAGCACAGACCCTGGCAACTTTAGAACCATTAGCTTGACCTCGATATTAGGGAAACTACTGGAGAAAATTATCAAGAATATTCTTGTGGAACATATTGAGCAACATGACCTGGTTGATCCAGTCCAACATGGTTTTGTACGGAACAGATCCTGTCAAACAAATTTATTATCCTTTTATGAAAAGGTGAATAGAGAGATGGATGCTGGGAACCCTGTGGATGTGGTATTCCTGGATTTCTCCAAAGCTTTTGATAAAATACCCCATAAGGAATTATTATTGGTAGTAGATAATTTAGGGCTGCCCAGCAATATCTGCAGATGGATTTCTGACTGGCTTCGGGATAGAAAGCAGAGGGTGGTTGTAAATGGTGAATACTCACAATGGGCCCCTGTTACTAGTGGTGTGCCACAGGGTTCGGTGTTGGGGCCTTTCTTGTTTAATTTATACATTGCCTCATTACAAATAAACAATATAAATGTATGGATGTACAATTTGCCGATGATTGTAGATTGGTGTGGTTCCATCAAATGATGAGCAAACAGTTGCACTACAACAAGCGTTAGATCTAATAAACAAATGGACAAATCTGAATAAATTGAATTAAATATATCCAAATGCAAGGTTATGCACCTGGGAAAGAAAAATAATGAAGCAGTTTACCACTTAAATAATACTAACTTGGGAGTGGTAGCGGAGGAGAAAGACCTCAGCCATAATTACTAACGATTTAAAATTTAGGTACATTGTCGAAACAATTAAAAAAAGCTATTCAGATCCTAAATTGTATTCTAAAATATATTGCAAGTAGAAGGAGCGAGGTTTTGATCCCCTTGTATGTAGCCTTGGTTAGACCGCATCTGGAATATTGTGCGAGGGTCTGGGCTCCCTATAATAGAGAAGATATACTTTCCATTGAGAAAGTTCAAAAAAGACTGACTAAACAAATAAAAGGTCAGACAGGCAAGGAATATTGGGAAAGACTCGTGAATTTGAAGCTTTATTCACTATATTACCGTAGATTAAGAGGTGATCTATGTTTTTATATAAAACATTGAGGATGTTGAACTACTAATGGATATGGAATTGTGTTCAATTCAGGAAGAATTAGCAAAAGGAAGCACACCAAACAACTTTATCAACAAACCTGGGTACATAACTTTAGGAAACATTGGTTTAGTCTGAGAGTGGTCGGGCATGGAATAATTTACCTAAACGGATAATAAATAGTTCTAGTATGAACACATTCAAAAAAGGAATGGACCACTATTATGGAAGTGACAAATTTTTTGTAAATTTTTAAATTTGGAAGGCAAGCCTATTTGGTTAGCAATTGCTAACCCTGGCTTGAAACTACCTATGAACCAAAGAGTCAGAGGGCAGGTGTCCGCTATTTACGGAGCCCTAAGAGATAGGGGAGGGAGTAGGGTCGCCCAAACTAAAAGTAGGTGGGAACTTGAGCTGGGGAAGAATTTAGCGGAGGAGGAGTGGATTGCTGCTCTTGCACAAACCTTTAGGACCACATCTTCCCCGGTGTGGAAGGAGTTTGAGTGGAAAGTAAAAATGAGTTTTTTTTTTTGTTTCACCGGCTGTCCAGTGTAAATGGGACAAGAACTGTACGAGGGGGTGCTGGAAGGAATGTGGGACGGTTAAGGCAGACTATCTCCATGTTTTTTGGTCATGCCTGACTCTTATAAACTACTGGGCAGAAATTAAGCAGAAGATAAAGCAAATATTTTCTATAGAGTCCATCCTGGGTCCCAGAAACTTGATACTGGGAATTAAACCAGACGAAATTAGGGGAGTAGACAAGACCTACCTGTGGAATGTTCTTCTCACAGCATCTCATAAAGCCCTAACCAGAAGATGGCTTTCACCATGTCCACCGGCTTACCAGGATTGGGTGTCCATTATAGGTGAGATTAAAGACATGGAGAAGATCACCTATAGAATAAACCTGAGGACACAGAGTTTTGTGAGGAGATGGACTCCATGGCTGGTGATGCCAGAGACAGGGGGAATTGGCCGGGGTGGAGGTGGCCAAGGGAGGGGCATGGAGGTACGAGAACCTTACTAAAGATCATTAGGGAGTTATAATCTAATAAGCTTCTCCTTGTAAACAAAATAAATTATTAGTGTGGAAAGAGTCTTAGCTGATGAATTACGATTATGTACTAAGACATCTCTGATGTAAAATGTATGTATTTTTAAAGTTAAAAGTGATGGAAATGACTTTTAATTATTGTATACCTGTGCCAAAATATGCAGTAAACTTGAATTAAAAAAAAAAAAAACAGCAGTGAGTTAAGTGCCAGGACGTCAGAAGAGTGGCTGGAAAACAGGGAAGAATGAAATCGGTTGCAGCTACTGGTAAATGTACTGTAGTAGTAATGGGCTCTCAAACAGTAACAAAAGTTCCGCAGACAAGTTGACTTCATGTATAAGTCGCGCTGCTTTCTTCAGTGCCTATTTTTGACACTGAAAACTCAACTTATATGCATGTATATGTGGTATCATTTGAAAAAAAGAGACCAGAATTTCAGATACTAAGCTTAGGATTTTCCTTGTGCTTAGTACGAACAAAAGATAGTCTAACTGTGCTTTCGATACACATTTATCTGGACTATGATGTCTTGGTTTTTTTTTTTTTTTTCTTTAGATATCTGCTCGGCTGCGGTTCTTCGACCCTCTGCTAAAGGAGAAACCAGAACAGGAGTTGTATATTGAACATGACTGGCTCTTACACCTGCGCCAATTGGATGGGCATATTAAAGTGAGAAAATATTTCTGTCAAGATAATATAATCATGGCATTCCCTAACTCCTGTTAATTTATGATTTTATTTTTTTGTTTTTTGTTAATTTTGCCCTCTCACTTACTCTAGTAGGTTGCCCCTGCCACACACGTCTGGGCCACTTATGCCACAGCGTGGCCTGGCACTCAGCCCCCCCCCCCCCACGGCAGGACTCACCAGACAGGGGAATTTCATTTAAGGTCCCTACCAGGCAAGGCCCAAGAATAGTGCTGGATAGTGGCATTGAGGCAAAGGCATTAATGTTATCTGCCCTCATCCCCAGTCCGCTGCCTGATGTGTCACGGCTCTAGTCCCCGGCAGCTGGATCGGCACAGAATGTGCTGTCAACTCCTGGTCCGCCATAGAGGTCATGGTAAGGAGAAGGCAACATGCTTCGCTGTTCTGGGATCCCTTTGTCAAGCAGAACATCTACCCCGTGCCACTGGTAGTTGTTGAATTATCCTACCGTGTGCTTAACTACTGACAAATAAGGAATAGCTAGTTATATATCACATGAGATATAGCAGCCATGTGAATGATCTTCTGCCATGTGTTTATTATTAATACAGTCGCTGCCATGTGGCAGGAGGGGATAAGATGGACCCCAAGTCCCTCCCATCATCACAATAGTATGTTACCATATCTTACTATGTATTTATAAAATGGGTTTCCGAATCCTAGCAACTTTACTGATCTGAACCTATCACCTGACCATTCATTAACCTCTGGTGTACAAACAGTTCATTACTAACCTGCCCTAATGTACCGACCAACAACTTAACTAAATGAAAATAATACCTTTTCCATTAAAATAAAAATGTTCTCTTTTTAAAATATAGCAGTCCACAACAGGATGCAGGTTTTTCAGAATAAATGCACTCCTTGGGTTAATACATAGGCACTTATCTTTTGTAACTAAACTCACATATTCTGCCCAGCAACAACATAACTAAAAGAAAATACCTTTTTCCATTACAAAAAGAGAAAATTCTCCATTTTATAAGCACACTTGCCCTCTCCAGCTCATGGGTTTCTTGATTCTACACCCATGAACCAGGTTCTTGGAACACTTTCAACAGGATGAGCAGTACTCCTAGGTTTACAGCTCATTTCAGAATCAGGAGTGCATAATTCATTAACATCAGTAGGAGACTGCTCCCTTCCCTTCCCTTTTTTTTATAATCTTTTTTTTTTTATAGACTAGACATTCAACTTCTGAACATACGTACAGAGAAATGCACATCCTTAAAGCACGTTTCACTGAATACAGAATTCACATGTTTATGTGGTGACAAGCTTTTATGCACCCCATTCCCCAAAAGATGCATATATGGATACCCTGGGGTTTGCTAATAGGACTCCAAATGGGGGGGGCTTATTTAAAACTGCACCATGGTTTCATCTGGTTCCAGTTAATGCAGACGTGCATAAGCATGTAATGCTGACCGTGGTTCTAAGCTATTCATGTGCACAAGCATTTTATTTCCTGGTTGGGTGCATCGGTCTCCGTTAGCTGTCCCACTGAAAAATGGTAGTTTGTCACATTTATAGAACTTCCTTCTTGTGGATGTGTGCAGTTTGCTTAGCAGCTTATCTGTATTAAAGTAGCAGTGCAGCCAAAATTGTTTTTCAAGAAAGCCGGGTTTTCAGCTTCAGATAATAAAATTATTAACATGCATATTAAATCTGCTTTCCTAGGTGAGTTCTGTTCTGTTCATTGTGCAGTATAGTTCTTTTTTTTTCTCTGCTAACCGTCTGTCACTTTTATAATGCTATTTCTAAGCCAAATGAAGCAACCATCTTTTATCTAAAAAAAAAAAAAATATAGTAATAATTTAAAACATTTATCAAATACCAAATTTATGGTACAGCTGGACAGTTTTAATGAAAAAGATGATGTCTGGAATAAGTTATGCTTGAAAAATGTAGGGTCAAATGTTTTGCCTGACTTCACTGCACTAGGGTGGGTCGTTGTTTCATATGTCCCCATGACAAAAAAAAAAGTGGTCCGTCACAGTTATAGAACTTGTTTGTGAGCAGTTTATGTAACAGCTTATTGGCATAAAATGGACCAACCTTCAGAGCTCTGTTCTTTCTGAGAGGAGAGCATATTTTCTACCAAATACATAGCAACAGCTTTTGTAACCAGATAAAATCCACATAGGCAAGCTGTTTTGCAGTGGTGTTTCCATTTTAAGAAAGTCAGCCAAAAACGGCAGGCTCTCAAACAAAAGAATTTGTGAAAATGTAAGTACATTACATTTGAAAGTGATTCAGAGAAGAACTTGAATGATCTAACTATATTTTATATAATCCATGGTTCAAGCCCCTGGGAATCTTTACTGTATTCTGACTAATGCAGTTAGCCTTCACCATTCAACTGCCCCAGAGAAGAGAGGGTTGAAGAACCTATGCAAATAATGAAACGTTGATAGGCTGGAGCTTGGTTTTCAAACTACAGTCCCTGGTGTAGTCTGTGCAACTGCCAGATTCTTTACTCCACCTGCCAAAGTGCCTCGGAGAGCTCTTTTTCAGCATCTTGAAGAAATGTGTTTATTTTACTGGTTTTCAAGTTACCGTTTATTTCTTTTTATTTTTCAAAGTACTATCCTTTGTTTACAGGTAGACTAGTCAAGGTTTAGCTTCATTGCGGTAAGTTTTTCGGTTCCTCATCAGTTTCCACAGCCAGTAAGGAACCAGTTTTTTTCACTTTATCTTGAGGTAAAGTTTATTTGTTTTTAGTTTCATTACCTTTAGTAACTGATGGCCGGTTCTCTTTTGGTCCTTTTGTTTTTAAACCGGGGTTTCTCGGTTGCTTCTACTAGTCACTGAACTGACCACAAAAAAAAAAACTACTTGATTTAAAGCCTAATTGCTTTATTATCATCTTTGTGGTTACTACACAGAACCATATTTTTGGGGGGTTTAGGTTATGTCACACAGGCCGAAAAAGAGAACCGGCCCTTGTCACAGCATGTGGGAATAAACTTCAGACAAGGCAAATTTACAGGTTAAAAACACACTGTGGTGTGATATTTATTTTTCAAAATTTAGAACAATAATAAAAAAAATTGCAAAGAAAATCACTACTTAACATCAGTAGTTTCTCACATAATACAGTCCTGGATCTTAGAGCTCATAAGACCCTTTTAATCTACATTCAACAGCTTATTTACGGTAGCAGTAGAACCTCTCTCCTCTCTCTCAGGGCTGAGCCCCACTGGACTGGACTGACTGCCCTCAGTGGAGAGGTTTTATATATTTTTGGTGGGGTCACCTGACTAAGCACTTTCTATTTACAAGTCTAAACATGCTGTTTCAGAAGGGGTCACCTGACCTTAGCCCTTTTTATTTACATGTCTGGACATGCTGTTTCAGAACCAAGGAAGTTTTTGTTTCAGGAGATTTCCTGGTTCAGTTAAAGGTATGTGTATATCTTTACAGATATTGACTCTCTATATCTCTGATCCACAGCGACTAAGCACTTTTATAAAGCATACCATTCAGCCTCGTACATAAAACCTTATACAGTAACAAGTTTATAGTGTGAATTTACGAAAATACCTTAAGGATTTCTTATAACTGTATTACTCATGAAATTATTATTGTTTTATATGACTTCTGAATCCTTTTTATTTAAAAAGGCTTTATTAACTGTATTTATTCCTATTTAAAATAGCATTCATGCTTTTTGTACACAAAATGCACTTATGCACTTTACACAACACCTCTCCGAGTGTTTGGCATCATTCCAGGGACTGGATGGATGGAAATGGGAAAAGAATGAAAAGAGAGAACTAGTAGGAAGTTTAGTAGGGATAGTAATGAACTACGCTAGGTGGCCAACCTAGAGTAGGGGGGAAAAGAAGAAAAGTAAAGAGAAAAGTGTTAACTGTTGCGCAACAGAAGTTTTTATAGATAGGAAATGAGATAGAAAAGTGGTCCATCAGTCACAGCCGAGGGTGTGGCTTTACTCCACCACAGCCCTACTGGTTTCCAACACTGCACTGAGTGTGGTGAATCAAATCAAATCAAATTTATTTAAAAAGACGCCCAATCCCGAAGGCTCTGGGCGCCGCACAAAAAACTGTACTGTATGTCTGTATGTCATACCGTATACATTTCATTACAATATCATACAAATATAAAATACATAAAGCTTAATCACCAAATGCCTGCATGAATAAAAAGGTCTTCAGACGACTCTTAAAGGCCTCTATAGTGGGGGCCCCTCTCACTTCAACTGGCAGTGAGTTCCAGAAAGCCGGAGCAGCAACTCCAAACGATCGATCCCCTGCTGATTTTAACCTTGCTCTCGGAACTTTGAGGAGGCCCCCACTAGAGGAGCGGAGATCTCGGACAGAGGTGGACGGTACCAGGAGATCAGAAAGGTAACCAGGGCCCTGTCCATATAGGGTCTTGTAGGTGAGAGAACCCACCTTGAACAAAACTCTCCACCTGACAGGCAGCCAGTGCACCACAATACTTGAGTAATATGACAAACTTACTCTGCCCGTCAAAGCCGGGCAGCAGCTGCTGGACTAGCTGCAGTCTGTAAAGAGAAGTTCCAGAGACCCCGAGATAGAGAGCATTACTGTAGTCAAGCCTAGAAGTGACTAAGGCATGTACCAGGGTAGGGAGGTCCAGAGCCGGAACAAGGGGCTTAATCCTGGCGATATTTCTAAGATGGAAAAAACAGGAACGAACCATGGAGGATATTTGAGCCTCCATGGACAGGTTCCTGTCAAAGATCACACCAAGATTTCGCACCCATGGGGAGGTCATCAATGACACAGCTCCTAGCACAATGCCAGTCGCAGAATCAGAGGCCATCCCGTCATGAGCTTTGTTCGACTCCACTACCAGTACCTCAGTCTTGTTGGGGTTCAGTCGAAGCCAGCAGGAAGACATCCAGTCATTTATCTCTGAACTGTTTGTGAAGGCCAAGCCACACTAAATGTGTGTTTTCTGCTTGGGATTTGAACACCTAAAAGCAGTGTGTGAAATTTGTAAGAACTTCCCTCAGTTGATGCTTAATAGGCACTTGAACTGACTGAAGGAGAAAATGTCCAAAAAGTCTGCTGACACAGCTGCAAGATAATCTGTTCCTCCCTCAAAAGAAAACCAGAAACACCGGAGGGGAAGCCCTCTGACAAGGGCAAAACTTCCTCTGCAACTAAATGGGGTGCAGAACAAACTGCTGAACTGGCTCCTGCCTCAAAGAAAGAGAAAAATACAGAGCTGGAACCGCGAGTAAACACTGCACCGGTTCCAACCGCCGAAGAGATTGCAAATGCAGTCCGCATTGTCCAGTTGCTGCAGACCGGTCCCCCAGCAAGCTCCACAGCAGCCTCTGGTTCACACACCGTCAGCTTCAATGACAGTTGGTTCCTTTGAACCAGAATCCTACTATGAAGATGAGGAGGAACACTTCGGTCAACCCATTGAACCTGTAGTCTCTCCTAAACAACAGGAGTTTGAATCCCCCACCCCTTGCAATGCTGAGGATTTTTCTTCCCACTTCTCCTTTATGAAGCAAGTGACAGAGACCCTGGACCTCCCCACTCAGGAGACCACTGAAGAGGAACCAGACCTTATGCAGACGATGGATGTGCCAGCAACCAAAAGGTTGCTAATTCCGATCCACAAATCTCTCAAAAGGCAAGTACTGAAGATTTTGCTGACCCCCACTTCTGTCCCCGCTGTGGACAAGAAAGTGGAAAGAAAATAACTTCTGGAAAACGGTGGAGCTGAGTTCCTGTTCAGTCGCTCCAGCCATGAGGAGTTGGTACAGGCAGCTGCCTGTGATGAAGCAGGTATACCTTTATCTTCTTACTCACCTCACAAGGATTCCAGGAGGATCGTTTCCATGGCCAAGAAGGGATACTTAGGGGCTTCTCTGGCCATTAAGCAAGCCTCTTATATGGCCTGTGTCTCCAACTACCAGAAGAACCTCTGGAATTTTGCATTAGAATTCGCTAGCAGAGCCCCTCCTAAACTGGCAGCTGATCTGGCAGAGACTGCTAAATGTGGCATTAAAGTATCCAAGTACAGGTTTCACATGGCAGTGGATTCTCATGACAGTGCTGGCAGGGTAATGGCAACCACAGTGTCCCCGAGGAGGTTTGCTTGGCTTAGGGCCACCAGCCTCTCTCAGGACACTTAGACCAAGCCTTTGGACTTCCCTTGTGAGCAAACTTTGTTGTTTGGGGAACAAACAGAAGCTTACATGAAGAAAATGGATGAATACAAATCTGCCTACAAGAGTGCTTCTGCCAAGGAGAAGGTTTCTGTTCCTCAGAAGCCCCAAGGCAGGGGGAGATTCCTTAGGGAAGTCTTTATGGCGTTTGAGCAAGTTTAAATACAGACGCAAGAATTGAAATAATCACAAGCGTATGAAGGTGAACTTAAACTAGTAAAACAATAAGGAATCGAGAAATAAAATGGGATTAAAGTAAATAGCAGAGGACAAACATATGTTGTCCATCACATTTTACAAGACAACAAAGGAAGAACAATTAATTCTATAGATAACAATTATGGAGGCCTAAAAACTTGAAAACATGTTGTTAACAAGAAGAAAAATGTGGAACCTATATTTTGAATGAAGAAGGGGCATTATAATATAATTGATTATCAGAAATATCAGAATCAGCACTGTCTGATACAGGTGGCCTGAGGAAGTGGCGTATTAAGCTACAAAACTGTTTCCAACTGTACATATGATGTGAAGTGAAGAGAAAATAAAGATATAAACTTTTCATGGACTATGGATTTAATCTTACTATTTAGATACTTCATTGAGGTAGGGGAAGGCCCTATGACAGACTCTTCTATCAAGCCCAGGCTTTCCCAGTATACTAGCAGCAGTGTGGATGCTTTAGAGGCAGGGGTAGAAGGGGCACCAGTCGTTCTAGCTCCAGTGCTCAGCCCAGCACTCCTGCAAAGCAGACCTCTTGACGTGCTTGTCAGGGACGCCTCCTCAAGTTCCAGTAGGGGGCAAACTGGCTTACCACAGACAAATGGGTCCTGGAAGTAGTAAGCCAGGGTCTTACTCTCAACTTCAAGTCAATCCCAAGGTTGAGAGCAGGACTGTTCAAACCTGCAACCCCAGAAGAGAAAACCTTACTGGAATCAGAGGTAGCCATCATTTTACTAGAAAGGGCAGTGGAGCCTGCCACCCCCCCCCCCCCAAGAGGGGAAAGGGCCTGTATTCAAGATGCTTCTTAACTCTAAAGAAAACTGGGGAGTGGTGACCCATACGAAATCTCAGAAATTAAACAGGCACCTGACAAAGCCAAAGTTTAAAATGGTTACTCTGACAATGATTCTCCCCACTATCAAGCAGGGAGACTGGTTGGCATCCTTAGACCTCAGGGATGCCTACTTTCACATTATCAGGCAATCCCACAGAACGTATCTCAGGTTCAGAATACCATCAGGCCATTATCAGTTCAGAGCCCTACCCTTCGGTTTGACCTCTGCCCCAAGGGTGATCACAAAGTGCCGAGCTGTGGTGGTGGCGCACTTGAGAAGGCAGGGGGTATACCCTTACCTAGATGACTGGCTAGTCATGGGGCAGTCCCCTCAGCAGGTAAGGGATGCCCTGGCCCTCACACAGGCCACTCTGCAGTCTTTCAGGTTCCTGGTGAATCTGAAAAAGTCAGTCTTGCAACCGGTCCAGATCCTGGATTTCATAGGTGCAGAGTTGGGCACACTAAAGGGGAGAGCATTCCTTCTTCAAGAAAGGGTGGACACACTGGTTCAGCTGGCAAGTTCCTTCCAGCTCCACATCCCCAGACCAGCAAAACATTTTCTTCAGCTGTTAGGCCATATGGCAGCCTCAACAGCAGCAGTGTCAGGAGCCAGGTTCCAAATGAGGGACATACAGTGTCATCTAAGATCCTGTTGGTCTCAGAGAAGAGACTCCCTGTCAAATCTGGTTCCAGTCACAGGGATCCACCCTACTTCAGGCAGGATGCCACAGTGGTGGCAGGAAAGGGACAGCCTCAGAGAAGGTGTCCCATTCCTGCAGCAGTCCCCAACAGTGGTGTTGACAACTGTTGCCTTCCTTCTAGGCTGGGGCGCCTACCTAGGGGAGCACATGGCATATGGCTCCAACAAGAGACAATGCTACACATAACCTGCTGGAGCTCAGGGCAGTCTTTCTAGCCTTCAGTCCTTTGCCACGATGGTACAGGGCAGGGTTGTGCAAGTCAGAACAGACAACACAACCACCATGTACAACATAAACAGGCACAGGGGCACAAGGTCCACCTTGCTGTGCACAGAGGCTATGAAAATCTGGAGTCCGGCTTACTCTCCCAAGGTCTCCCTATCAGCAGTCCACCTTACAGAGAAAGACAACATCCTGGCAGATGCTCTGAGCAGGATCAGTCAGAACCACCATGAGTGGTCTCTGAACAGACAGGTCCTGCAAACTGTATTCAGAAGGTGGGGCACCCCAGAGATCTCATTGCAGCCCCAGACAGTCATCAGTTGCCACAGTTTTGTTGCAGGCCTCCGGCAGTGGGCACAGTGCCAGTGGTTGCACTAATACTGGATTATATCCTTTATGCCTTTCCTCCATTCCTTCTGTTGCTCAGGGTGCTGAACAAGCTCAGGTCCCAGCCGGCAACAGTGATCCTCATAGCTCCAGATCGGGCCAGACAGCCTTGTTATTCCTTGCTGTTCTCCCTATCAGTTTCCAGACTGATTTGCCTCCCCAGGAGGCACAACCTGCCGACATCTTCCCAGGGAAGAATTCTCTACCCCAACCTCAAGTCCCTCAGGCTCATGAGGACAGAGTATGCTAACCTGCATCTCTCTGAAAGGTTCCTGGAAGTCCTTAGAGTCTCTACGAAGCCTTCTACCAGGAAGACGTTACACTTCCAAATGGAATAACTTTTCCATTTGGTGCCAGCAGAAGCCCATGGATTCCCACTAGGCGACGTTGCTAGTACTGCTGGATTACTTGGCCCATCTTCATTCCCTTGGCCTTAAGCCATCTACCTTCAGGGTGCACCTGGCAGCTGTCTCTGCTCATCTTTCAGAAGGAAGGGCTCCTCCCTAGCATCCAATCTGATTTTCAGGACTTTTTTTAAACGGTTGCTGCACTTGCACCCTCCACACAGGGAGCCAACTCCTTCTTCGGACCTGAATATCTACATTGCACAGCTAATGCAACCCCCATCTGAGCCCATGTCTTCAGCAGATCTCGGGTACGTGACTTGAAAAATAGTCTTCTTAGTAGCAGTCACTTCAGCCAGGAGGATTAGTGAGCTCCAGGCTTTGTGCACAGAGCCAGACTACATTGCAGTCCATAGGGACAAGGTAGTTCTCAGAACCAACAGGGAGGGTCCTTCCCAAAGTGGTCTCTGACTTCCATCTCAACCAGTCTGTTATCCTGCCTGTCTTTTTCACTAATCATTCCAGCTCAGGGGAACGCAGGCTGCATAGCATAGATGTCAAGAGGGCTATCCGCTATTTGGACTGTACAAAAGGCCAAAGGCAAGAGAATACTCAGCTCTTCCTCACCTATAGAGAAGTGGGGCAAGGCAGACAAGCCTCAGAAAGGACCACTGTGTGCTGGATTGTGGCCTGTATTCAGTTTTGCAGTGGAAAGCTGGTCAAGGAACCAGCATTGGGCCTCCGGGCCCATTCCACTAAGGGTACTGCTGCTTCTATAGCAGCTGCAAGAGGCATTCCTTTGCTAGAAATTTGCAGAGCAACCACCTGGAAAACTGTTCACACCTTTACTAAACACTATTGCCTGGACACCCAGGCTAGAAGTGATGCCAGGTTTGGCACAGCAGTACTGCAGAGCTTGTTTCCAAAGCAGGTTCTGTGCCCACCTCCAAAGGTACTGCTTTGTAGTCTGCATGAGTCAGAATACAGTAAAGATTTCCTGGGGCTTGAAGAAAAAAATTACTTACCATGGTAATCTTGTTTCTTCCAAGGGAATCTTTACTGTATTCTGAGCTCTCACCCTACCTCCCTACTAGAACCTGGGGGCACTGCACTCCAGCTGTTCTTTTGTGTTGTTATTGTTGAAATTTGTTGAGTTTGCTATCCTTGGGCATCTGTGACTTGAGTCTTTTCAGATGTCACTATTTATTGGGAGGACTGATTATTACTGGGTAGATTGGTTATTTAGAAACATAGAAATTGTCAGCAGATAAGGAGTGCCTGGCCCATCTAGTCTGCCCGTAAGCCCTTGTATTGGATTACTGCTTCCGACCCACCCACTTCTGTTCCTCTTTGGTTCCCCTGTGCCTGTCCCGAGCATGCTTGAATCCATCCACAGTGCTTGCCTCCACCACCTCCTGAAGCAGACCATTCCATGCATCCACTGCCCTCTGTGAAGAAGAACTTCCTCACATTCCCTCTTAACCTCCCACCTTCCAATTTCATGTCATGCCTCCTTGTTCTTGTGCTCCTCCTGTATTGGAAAATGCTCCTCCTGTATTGGAAAATGTCCCCCCCCCACCCCGCACCTTGTTTATACCCTTGAGGTACTTGAATGTTTCTATCATGTTCCCTCTTTCCCTCCCTTCTCTCTTCCAGTGAGTACATATTGAGGTCCCTTAATCTCTCCTCATAAGTCTTGTGCCGCAAGCCCTGTATACCATCTTAGTCACCCTTCTCTGGACCGTCTCCAGCATGTTAATATCCTTACGAAGGTGCAGCCTCCAGAACTCCACACAGTACCCCATGTGAGGCCTGACCATGGTTTTATATAATGGCATCACTACCTCCCTCCTTCTGCTACATAGATAGTATATTTTTGTACATGCTTCGTAAGAATCTGGCAGTTGCCTAGAATGCACCAGGGACAGTAGTTTCAAAACCGAGCTCGAGCCTATCAACATTCCACTATTTGCATAGGTTCTTTAACCCTCTCTTCTCCAGGGCAGTTGAATGGTGGAGGCTAACTGCATTAGTTAGAATACAGTAAAGATTCCCTTGGAAGAAACAACATTACTATGGTAAGTAATTTTTTCCTGTTTAGACAGTTGCAGTAAGAGGCTTATTTTGGAATGATGTGAAAATAGTGCCTTTCAAAGATATTTGCAAACATTCTCAAAAGTTTTCTACATTGTATTTTGCTCTTAACTTCTACAGATACTTAGGCATGCCATAAATACAGTATTTTTTGTGCCAAGGTGCCATTTAAAAATGTCTTAATTTTTATATCTTACTTTTCATATATCGAGCTGATGCTGGTTTAGATGTACTGGCTGGCCATACATGTTCCAGATCAAGGCTTAAGACATGATGATGTGTAGAACGCTAGTCACTGGAAATGTGCTTTAGGGAGAAACAACTCCTACTTTCCATTTCTGTAGTGAAAGAGAATGCAACTTGTCTGTCCTTTGCTTTTTTCCAATAGGAAGGTGTAATAAGTTATAGCTCTGACAGAGCCACACCACATCAGTATTCCTCTAGCACCCCTAGCTCTGAGTTGGACCAGATCAGCCAATCTGATGGTGCAGGAGTGCCAAATGAAATGGGTCTGGCTACAGAAAATCCACTGATGACAACATTGCTACCAAATCAAGGGCAGCCTGTGCAGGGAATACAGCTGATGCCACCAGGTGAAGAAATAAAGGGCTCTTCTGGGGTGTTGTGCATGTGTGTTTGTGTGATTAAAAAAAAAAAAAAAGTCACTGCAAATTTCTGCCTCACTTTATCCCCACCTTTCTTGGCTGCAAAGAGAATATTGTGCTGTAATATGGTTAGGGTCCACGGTTAGTGACTGGGTGAGATGAAGTCGCAGCAGCTTCATCACGGAAACAATATAGTTCTGTCATTGTATCTTTCCTAAAATGGGGGGTTGGCGGAATTAAGCAATATGAACTAATGTTTTATCACTTTCAGCTCCTGTGAACATCCTTGAAGGAACAACGTTGGCTCCTCCTCTTCAGCCAGCCCCTAATGGCAGTATTCCTTTCTCTCCTGTGGTTCCTCTCTCTGTGGGCCCTATGTCTGGCTTTGCACCTCCAGTTTCAAGCTCTGTACCAGGGTTTGGAGTGCCGTATGAACCGGAGCAAACAACCATGTATGCAGGACCACCCCCAGTTCGGCCTCTTGGACTACCTTCCCCAACCATGCCACCTTTGCCAGAGCAGCCCCAAAACCAGGAGCCAGGTCAGTTGAGCATTGTGCTTTGCTATTTATGATTTTACTTCCCTAATTCTTTTCTGTTATGCATAATTGTTCTCTGTGGTGATCAGCACCCTCCCTTGTAAACAACTTGAGCCTGCTAGTGGCGGGCAGGTACTCCAGCCAGATTCATTAAGTACTGAGCACTGAAGCTGGGGCTCATTCTTGTGTATAAGAAGTACAAGGACTAAGCCTAACAAAGTTGTCGTCGTATATGCATAATTTATTCGTATTTGTGTTGCTGTACAAATTGAGGTTGTAAATCTCCGACTGTATTGCTCGATGACTATGCTCTAGATTTAATAATTCCAAAGAGGCTGGGGTTAATTTCCTATTGTTGTCTTTCACATTTATTTTATTGTTATAATTTGTTTATTCACACAGTTTGGCAGCTTACCTTCAGCTCCATCAAATGCATCCCACACCGATACCACCATTTGTCCCCATACCCTCGTGTCACACAAGGTCCCACATAGCTTTCCCTTCCATAATGGAGCATCATTCTTGCATGTTCTCCAGGATCACGTGTGGGTGGCGACTAGTTGAGGAAGATGGCAAGTCACTGGCATGTTGGCAGCGGGGTAGGTGTTATCCTGCCATGCTCTGCCCCCTCTCATTTTTATCCTCTGTAGGCCTTCCATCTCCCTCAATACACCCCCCCCCCACCAGCATGCCCTGGGGAAGCAGGATGTTTATGGTCGCCCACAATATACGGTGCTGTTCTAGCTAGGTCCAACTGTAGAAGATGCTTAGGCATCAGGGAGGCATATCCCTCCCAAGTGAGCTGGCACTTCGTAGACTCCTCTGCTCCAGGGTTCGAGTTAGGCTCGCAGTGTAGACACGGGTATCAAACATGGAAGATGGGCATGCTGGCTTCAGTTCTACCGGGCTGGGCAGTCTTTGTTACGAGCGATGTGAGTGTTCTGTAACTGCAGGCAGTACTAAGCTAATGCTGTTGTCCACGTTTAGTGTGTTTAAAATCCCAAACTGCCAGTTCAGCAAACAGTAAGTGATGTTTTCTTTCTGTAAGGACGGCCAGGGAGTACTCAGGCTTCACCTACCAGGCAGTCTTTCCATGAACATGGGCAAATGGATTTCTATGATAAAATGGCAGCGGAAATGGTAAGTGATCTTGAGCGTACCTTTGGACTTTTTTTATCACAATTGTATTGAGCAGAGCTTTTACAGTGAGTCGCTGCAACCCCTACATGTAGATTTCTTAATGAACACCTGTGTACTTGAACTGTGGCTTGTTCATTGGGAAAGTGTTCCATCTTTTTCTACCCAACTAATTTCTGCGATTCCTTGAATGCTATCTCTTTTTGTGATTGGAGAAAATTCTAGACTTTTAAGATACAAAAATCTGTTCTAAGTAATCGGTTTCTGGGTGTTACTTCCTGGCAGTTTGTTTGTTTGATTTTTGTTTACCAGGTAGAGTACGCTAGACAAATAAATGACTGTTTACAGGTATGACCCGGCAGAGCGCAGAGGGCATAAACAATTAAGTACATAGGTCAATGGGAGCAGTGACTCTGGTGAGCAGTGCAGCAGGACCCTAATCGTTGTAATCTACAGAGCAAATCGCGAACAGCACAGTGGAGTATAATACAGTTACATGCAACAGAAGAATAAGGCTGTCACCAGAACACAGTAAAATTCACATAAATAAGGCAACTGTCCAAGGGGGGGAGAGTTTACCAGGCTGAGCAAAGAAGTGAAGTAACCACACAGTTCAGTATACAACCCCCACTTGGAACAAACCAGGGAGGCTGATACAGGTGCATGGCGCAAGAGGCGCAGCGCGCCTGGAAGCTGTCGAGCAGGAGCAAGTGAACAGAGCCGTTAAATATTCCCGTGGTGCTCCTTCGAAAAGCCCATGTCAGGGAAGTGGGAGAGAATTCCAGAGCTTTGGGCAAAGATCGAGAAAGCCTGTTTATCCATCTGAGTAGAGAATTTGGGAAGTAAGAGAAGGAATGAATCAGAAGGCCTGAGCAAGTAGGACTAGCACACATGGGGAGGATCATAGGTGAGGCACGGGATAAATATCGTAGTAGATTAGTTATATTGGAGCTGAGGGAGGCAGACATCCTGGGCAGTGGTGAGCCTGGCCTTGGTAATGAGGGGAGTGACATGCCCAGTAAGTAAGCCCAAGTCTGGAGTTTGCAGCTTTTCAGGCCACGAAGATATGGAGAGAGAAATCTAGGATTGTCTTGGGCGAAGCCTTGATATTTGAAATCCTCTATAGTGGAGCTGTAAGAATCGTACAGGCATTGAACAGATAGGGGATCAACACAGGATTTCTACAACAGTAGCCTGGCTAATTCAATTTTTGCATCATCGCCACACGTGGAATGGTGCCCCAGAACTTAGAATGTTTTTTTTTTTGTGAAAACACTGTCTCTATGCTGGTCTTGCACTGACAGCCTTTCCATAACAGGTCTTTAGTTTCTGCTGAAGAGAGTTGTCATTCCAGACAGTGCTCCTCCTATTCAATGGCTAAGTCTTATTTGTTTTACTTAATTGTAATTTTTGAGTTAAATGCAATTAGTCTAACCCCAGGAATCCACCAGTAATGCTTTGCAATATGTAATCTGTCCACTGGATTGAGTTGCCCATTTTCAGTTGTGTCTCATTTCTGTGTATTTAGCGGTAGTTTTTTCTTAAAATGTATATTTTCTGCTGGCCCAGTGGCACTGAGGGTTGAGGTGATGGACGCCACACATCGCGCCATGCCAGCGACCTGTGTTCGGAAATGAGCATGGGCCGCTGGGGGTTGGCAGGGAGGAGATGGATCGAGCATCCGACAGACAGCTCTCCATCTTTGGGTGGGGGGGGGTTATCATTGGTCGGTGCATGCCTGACCCCTGGCGGAGGCTGGGGCTCGGCGCTACACTGCTGCAACAGTAGTGAGGTGGGAGCAGGCAGATGCTTGTCAGGGCCACACGTGAGCCCGCTGCAGGTGTCACTACATGCCTGGCTCCCACAGAAGAAAAAGACCCTGGTGGCTAGTCGTTGCGGCTTGATGGCCATCCCCGTCGCACTCCGTTCCTGAGGTAACGCCCCGAAACTGGATCCTTGTCGGCGATTGGGGTCCAACGTTGCTCTGCCATAGGGGTAAGCCGTGAGGGTTACAGGGGTGAGGGCCTGAAGGAACGGAGGCGTTGGATGGCGGCTGGACGAGAGTCAACCAGGGCCAGGGTTGGGGAGAAATCAGAAGCAAAAAAATTAAAATTTCTGTTTTCTTGGTTCCCTCCCTGTTCGTAGGAACCAAGAAAATACCAACTTTTTACTCTGTTTACTAAGACAGTGCCAGAATCTAGTGGTAAAATATAGTAAAAACATTTCAGTTCCCATTTCTGTTTTTCAATCTTTTTTATTTGATGCCTTCTGTAGAAACTGTCATTGGCTGACAATGACTATGGTCGGTTTTTGAGTGCCCTGCCAGCATTTAAAGCACTCACGTTTCATGTGAAATTTAGCTCCTTAATGACTGCGGTCAACATTAAAACTGGCTCTCAGGGACTGAGCTCGGACTGTTTTCAGTAGTGTGTCCTTCCTGGTTTCATGTATGAGTTGGGAAGGCCCAAGAAAAGACTGAGCCCACAGTTTTTAAAAGGGGGGTACACAGTGTGGCATCAGTTTGCCTATGACAGATAGGCATACAGAGTGTTACAGGTGTTTGGACACTGCTCACGATTGGGAAAACCGAGAAAACTGAGTGTTTTGTCCTGAAACACAAAAGAGAAGCTGGACAAAAAGAATTTCACCGTGTGCTCCTGCTTCTCTGTCCATCTTCAAAGAGTGTTCCCCCGTAAACACAGAACTTCCTTCTAGGAATTAATCTGACAGTAGTGTTTATGTTCATTAAAAAATACTAACATGAGCCACTGGCTATCAAGAGTTGAAATACAGTAGAGATTCGAGGAGTAGAGAACCGGCTTGATAGGCAGTGCAAGATCACTTTGTACGCTGATGATTTGTTACTGTTCATCACATTCTCTCAAACTTCAGTGCCAGCCCTTTTACGAGTGATTGCCCAGTCTGCAGAATTTTCTGGCTACAAATTGAATCGGCATGAGTCAGAATTAACGACGCTTGGAATAGTCCCAGAGGGTAGGCCTCAGCCAACCTGGGGTCTTAAGGTAGTGGGCTTTTCTCTTACATACAGTACCTGGGAATCAAGGTTGGAAGGGACATCCGGAGCCTGTATGCCTTGAATTACCTGCCCATATTTACACTATTCTGATGGAGCTGGAGTGGTGGAAGGCATCGCCAATTTCCTGGCTGTGGTGTATAAACTTGTTAAAAATGAATGTCCCTCCCAGTATTCCTTATGTGATGCTGGTGTTGCCCGTGGGCCCCACTAAGGGGGCTATCAGAAGGTTGAAGAGAGCATTATGTGCTTTAATTTGGCAAGGAAAGAGACCAAGAATGAATCTGCACTGGCTAAAAAGTGGGATGGAGCCGGGAGGGATGGGGTTCCTTGTTATAAAGGGGTACTTCATAGCCATTCAGCAGTGACATGTCCAAGACTGGGTTAACAGAGGGGAAGCAGCCAGTTGTCTGGACTTGGAGGAGGGAGACTCCCAGCAGTGGTAATGGTATACCTGATACCTGATGGGAATAGGGTATATGGGGCACATAGAGGGAATAACCCTATGGTTAAGCACACTCTGGAAGTCTGGAAGGGAGATTGGGTGCAGATGGAAGGTGAAGTCAGACAGCACCTTCCTGATTCCCATAGTGAGAAATCCAGTCTTTCTCCCTGGGCCGGAGGATAGAGGGTTCAAGGAGTGGGAAAACAAGGGGGTTAAATGTGTTGAAGACTTACATACAAGAGATGGTATTAGATATTATCAGAGCTAAAGGAAAAATGTGATTTCTAACCCCAGGTGTTCTTCTATATTCCTAACTCTCTGCAGTCAGCCTCCTAAGCAGAGCTGCCTGGAGAAAATGGAAGTATATGCTAATGATAGAACTATCATTGGCTCATGCCACTTATTCAAACTGCTGCCCTCATCAGCTGCAACGTTCCACCAACATATCCGATTTCTTTCTCCGCCTGACAAGTCAGGATGCCTCAGAGACTTCCCTCTCAGTCGTTCCTTGTGGTTCATCACTGAATATGAATAGTTTCTTATATTATTATTCTTACTGCTGCCTTTATTTCTGTTTATAATCTTATTGTTAGCTTTATTTTAGTGTTGTTTTAGTTTATTTTCTCGGTTCCTCATGGTTCGGAATAACCATTGAGGAACCGGGTCTTAGTACCCTTTCCGGAGCTTTATTTTATTGTCTCCAGTATTTATTTTAGCTTGGTTGAGTTTTTTGTTTAACAAATTACTATTTTTTGTAACCACTAACCCGGTTTCTGTGAACTGTTAACCCTGTTCGATTTCTGTGGTTCCCGGTTCAGTATCGGAACTTTAATTGGTTCCTGAACCGACTGCATTTAAAAAAAAAAAAAAAAAAAGTATATTCTTTATTGCGGTTCTGTTTTTCTTTATCAGTTGGACGATGGCAGAAAAACCAAAGAAAAAGACTGGAACCCCAGGGTTTAAAAACTGCCTTAAGTATGGGGATGTTTTTGCAAAGGCAGGTGAGCACGAATTATATGTAGTCTGCCTGGGGAATGACAATTTTTCAGCAGGTTGTGATATCTGCAGATCATTCCCTCAGAAAACAGTTGAAAAGAGGATGGAAAGACTCCAAAGAAAAATGGAGGTGTGCTTCTGATTCTGACCAACCCACATGCTCTAAACCTGCGGGTGAAACCGCTGTGTTTACTTTGAGCACCCCAGACAAGGGTGAAACAGCTACTGGCAAAAGGATGGGTGATCTGGCTGACTCTCCAGTTCCCACAAAAAAAAAAAAACTAAGAAAACAAAGCATGTTGAACCCCCTGGCTGATAAACCAAAGGGGGTTTCATATGTGCCTCACAGCCTGCCATCATCAGAGGAGATTGCCCATGCCATGAAGGTCATACAGGCATTGCAGGGTTTTATTCCTACTCCAGCCCTCCCAGCACCAGTTCAAATCCTGGTTGGTCCCTTCTCTGACCCAAACCTATCTCAGGTGAGGATGGAGTTTGAGGAGTATGATTTATCTAAAATGGATGAAGGTGAGCCTGTTGAGCCTGAGATCTCACCAGAGCAGGAATTCAGTTCTCCTTATAGACCAGAGGACTTTTCCTCTCACTTTTCCTTTGTAAGGAAAATAGTGGATGCCCTTGATCTGGCTACCACAGAGGTCATAGAGCAACAGTTCTCAAACTTTGTCATAGTGAGCCTCCCCAAAGCCATGGAAAAGATATTGAGCCTCCCCCAAAATACTGAAATATTTTTGGGCCTCCCCATAGAAAAATAGCTTACTTTTCACAGGTACAGCAGGAATAAATTGAAACCTCTTTGCATAGCTGGCTCTAATGTTATTAAGCTTATTGTGCCCCCCCCTCAATTCAAAAAAAACAGGACAACCTACTTGCTCCAATATTTTGACTCTTGAGCCATTGATACCACATTGCCATAATTTTATGGAGCAGACTGCTTTTCTGTTTCCCTCTAACTGGAATAATCTTCCTGATGACCTCTGCCTCTCACCCTCTCATCCTGCTCTTAAAATTTCTCAGGATCATTTTGCTCCTCCTGCTCTTATTCCTAGTACCTGTATGGTTAACTCTTGTATTTGGACGGTTCTGCTGCCAGTCTAATTGATCAATTGTTCCTCACATTGTTAGTTTATTGTTCTTAATTTGTTTGCACTTTTATTCCTTTTGTATTGCTTAAGTGTTTTGCAGTTACATTTTGAATTGTATTCTCTCACTACCCTTCCCTGGGTACACCTGATATAAGCCATAGCTCAGTGTACAGTACCTTCCCTGGTCACAGACTTCTTAATAAATACATAAATCCACCTACTATTATCCTCCTTCAGTTTACCTTATCCCTTCACACAAAATCTATAAAGTTCAATAGTGAAATATAATACTTTTTAAGACTTGCTTGAGCCTCCCTTGAAACAGCTTGGGGCCTCCCCAAGGAGGCTGGCCTCACCATTTGAGAACCCCTGTCATAGAGGATGAAGAAGAGGACGAATATATAGAGATGATGGGGTTAACGCCCACAAAGAAAATTCTACTCTATATAAACAAGTTCTTTAAAAAAGGCTTGTTTGAGATTCTGCAGACTCTAAATTATGTCCCACCTCTGACAAGAAGGCAGATAAAAAGTACCAGCTGGACAGACAAGGGGCTAAATTCCTCTTTTCTCACCCTGGCCATCAGGGGATAGTCCAGCAGACAGCCTGTGAGAAGGTTAGGGTGTCTTTAGCATCTCATCCACCTGAGAAGGACTCTTGCAAAATAGACAACAGGCAAAAAAGGGATACCTGACTGTTTCATTTGGAGTAAGACAGGCTATCAAGCTTACTCAGCACAGTATCATAAATCACTGTGGAAGTCTGTGTTGGCCATGGCAGAGAAGGCTAATTCACCTCCCTCTGATTTGGCTGAGATAGCCAGGTTTGGGCTGGAAACAACCAAATATCAATTTAAAATGGCAACAGATGCCAGTGATAGTGCTGCCAGATGCATGGCCCTTACCATAGCCCTTAGGAGGTTGGCATGGCTCAGGACTACTAATTTGACCCAGGATACCAGGCCAAGGCTATGGATTTCCCTGTAGAGGATCATTCATTATTTGGCCAACAAACTGAAGCATGCATGAAGAAGGTGGATGAATATAAGGCCACCTGTAAAAGCAGTTCCTCAGAGGAGAGGCCTCCTTCCTCCTATAGGCCTTACAGAAGGGGAGGCAGAAGGATAACTTGTAGTAGGCCCTTTTATCAGTCACAGGCTTGTCCCTCGGTATCAGCAATACTCACAGCAGACTGGGTATTTCAGGGGCAGAGGTAGAAGGGGCGCTAGGAGAGGTTCCCAAATGACCCAAGCTCAGCCCCAGGCAAAACATAACCCCTGACTTAATGATCAAGGCTGCCTCCCCTCTACCAGTAGGGGGCAGACTGGCTCACTGTTTCCAGACTTGGCAGTCCATCACCACAGACAAGTGGGTCCTGGAGATAGTGAGTCAGGGCTTGTCCCTAAGTTTCAAGTCTTTCCCTCCCTTGAGAACAAAGGTGTTGAAACCAGCTTCCCTCCTAGAGAAAAAAACTCCTAGAGAAGGAGGTTCAAAGCCTCCTCCAGTTGAAAGCAGTGGCATGTGTTCCACCTCAGCAGAAAGGAAGAGATTTCTATGCAAGATGCTTCCTTGCCAAAAAGGAAAATGGGGATTGACAGCCTATTTTGGACCTCAGACTACTGAACAGGCACTTAATAAAGCCAAAGTTCAAAATGGTCATGCTGGCAATGATTTTGCAGGGGGATTGGCTAGCATCTCTGGATCTAAAAGATGCATACTTTCACATCCCAGTAAGAGAATCTCACAGGAAATACCTCGGAGTCAGACTTTCATCAGGACACTATCAGTTCTCAGCTCTACCTTTCAGCCTCACTTTGGCACCAAGGGTGTTTTACAAAGTGCCTGGCAGTGGTAGTAGCATACCTAAGAAGGTTAGGTGTATCAGTCTTCCCTTATCTCAACGACTGGCTGGTGGTGGGAAGTTCACCCCAGCAGGTACAAGACCATTTAAAAGTAACACTAAACTTGTTAAAGTCTCTGGGATTCTTGGTAAATCAGGAGAAATCCATTCTCACTCCAGTACAAGTCCTGCATTTGATAGTAGCAGAACTGAACACAGTAAAGGAAAGAGCTTTCCTCCCTCAGGAGAGGGGGCAAAGCATTCTGCAGATAGCTGCTTCATTCAAGCTGAACAAGCCACAGTCAGCAAGGCAGTTTCTGCAACTCCTGGGGCATATGACTGCAACAACAGGCACAGTTCTGGGAGCCATGTTCCAGACAAGAGACATACAGTTTCATCTCAGGGCACACTGGTGCCAAAGAAGAGACAATTTGACAAAACCAGTTCCAGTAACAAAAACTTTACTACAGGCCCGCCAGTGGTGGAAGGAAGCAGACAACCTCAGGGAAGGGGTACCTTTCCAAAGGGAAACCCCATCAGTCATTCTTACAACCGACGCCTCTCTGTTAGGGCGGGGTGCTCACTTAGGGGAACACACCAGGCATGGAATCTGGTCCATTACAGAGTCACTCCTCCACATAAATCTGCTGGAGTCAAGGGCAGCGTTTCTGGCCTTGAAAACATTTGCCCATCTGGTACAAGGGAAAATGGTGCAAGTCAGGACAGACAACACCACAACAGTGTACTATATAAACAAGCAAGGGGGGACAAGGTCAGACCCCTATACACAGAGGCAGTAAAAGTCTGGAGTTTGGTTTACTCACTGAAGGCTTCATTACAGTGTAACCCCTCACCCCTGCCTTTTTGCCAAAATGACAGGTGGCATGCTGTTGAAGCTGACAGCAGTACCTGGTGGGGACCTGGGTTCGGGGAGCATGAGGTTACTTGGCACAGGGGGACCTAGGTTTGGCTACTCTGCACAGGGGCACCCAAGTAAATCCGAACACAGGAAGCAATAACTGTAATGTCCAGAACCAGGAATGGGATTCTTCAGTGTGGCTTTTATTCACATACTAGCTGAACAAAACAAAGCATAGACGGACCCCCATGGGGCTACATTTCCTGGTAATGCAGATTAGAAACTACAGAACACTTATTCACCATTTTCAGCCCTCAGGCTCTGAACCCACCAAGCACGCAGCTTTGGGTACACAGCCCAACTTGTACACAGTTGGGTTTTCCCCACGGGCAAGGCTCCCCCACCGGCTACTTGATCCGTGGTCCACTGGAAGAATGAACCAATTATCCTGTCGTGGCTCCCCACACTACTTAGAGTCTGCGACTCCTAGAGAGATTTTCCCTTTTGCAACCCCACGTCTGGGTACTTCCCCCATCACTGGCCAAGTGCATGAGGCAAAGTAGCAACCACAGCAGAAATCCGTAGAGGTGAACCTGGTCACTAAAGATGGGGGGTTCGCCCACCTTTAGCTCCCACAGCCCATACCCGGCCATTTTCTGGGAAAACTGAACCATGTAGATTAAAGGGTAGATGATCTGGTGCATCTCCTCTACATAATACTTGAATCACACAACACTCTAGCATTTGACACTACTTTACTTGTTTGGCCCATTTCTCTAGGCTTCCCAAAATGTAGCGCAATCCCTAAATTTTCACACATGTCCCAGGGTGAAGAAAACATTTTGCCCTCTTAGAGCAGACACTCACCCTTTAGTTGCAGGTGCCCCACAGGCGACTCACAAATCTTCCATCTTTCAAAATAAATGTTGAACTAAACAGGCAGCTTTTCTTCCACTTGGCAGAATTAAGGGGATTGCCCCAGGAATCTGCTAGGGATCTTTACACCCCCCCCCCCAGGGAGGGGGCACTGAGACCCGAACAGTGGTCTCCACCACTTGAGTACAACTTCACTCCTTCAAGCCAAACTGCAGACTCTCACTTTGAAAACTCCTAACGTTCTATCTAACTCCCTTTGCTGCAGATTCCAATGTGGCTTATGCAGCTGCGAAAGTTCTATTGGTGATGTCATCCCTCAGTCTCAGCTGAGACTGAGAACAGAGTGAGACAGTGTGAAACCCATTTAACTGGAGTTTCACAAGCTGCCTTTCCTGCCTACCACTAGGTCTTACTGTGATTCTAGTAACCCCGGGTAACAAGGGGGTTACAACAGGCCATTCATATGCCAGGAAAGGACAACGCCCTAGTGGATGCCCTGAGCAGAATCAGTCAGGCACATCATGAGTGGTCCATCAACAGGCAAGTGCTGGACTCAGTGTTCAGGAGATGGGGCACACCAGAGGTGGATCTCTTCGCATCCCAAGAGAATCATCATCTGCCCCTCTTGCTACAGACCACCAGCCAAGGGAACAATCCCTCTGGATGCTCTGGCACTGGATTGGTCAGGGAGAAGTATGTATGGTTTTCCTCCCTTTCCTCTCATTTTCAGAGTCATGATCAAACTTGGGTCACAACCTGCATCAGTGATACTGATAGCACCAGACTGGGCCAGACAGCCATGGTACCCCATGCTACTCTCCATGTCTGTAGCCAAACCAATACACTTAACCAGGAGGCACAATCTGTTGACCTCTCATGAGGGTGAGATTCTGTGCCCAAATCTCGGGGTCTCTCAGATTCAAGGCATGGCTCTTGAGGACTTGGAATATGCAAACTTAAATCTTTGTCAAAGCGTTCTGGATATCCTGAAGGAATATAGAAAACCTTCGACTAAGAAAACCTATGCTTCAGAATGGAAGAGGTTTTCTATTTGGTGTGGGTCCAAAGAGATTTCTCCCACTCTAGTGGAGATTCCAGCTGTCCTGTATTACCTCTCCTACCTCCACTCTCAGGGGTTGAAACGTACATCCCTGAAAGTGCATCTTAGCATCAATCTCTTGCCAACATTTCTGCTGGGATAGGTACCTCCCTGGCATCCAATCCCATTTTCAAAAAGTTCTTTAAAGGTCTATGACATTTGTACTCAACTATTGGGGAAACGAGTACCAGTATGGGACCTGAACATATGCATTGCTAAGCTCATGAAACCTCCTTTTGAGCCTATGTCCTCAGCACATTTAGAATATGTTACCTGGAAAACTGTTTTTCTGGTTGCAGTTACGTCAGCTAGAAGAATTTGTGAACTTCAAGCCCTGTGTTGAGGAGGACTACCTTTCCTTCCATAATGATAAAGTGGTGTTGAGAACCAACAAGAAATTCCTCCCTGAAGTTGTGTCTGATTTTTCACTTAAATCAGTCCATTACATTACCAGTTTTCTTCACTAAGTATACTAGTTCAGGTGAGTGCAGACTCCATAGTCTGGATGTCAAAAGGGCATTAAGTTACTATATGACCCACACCAGGGATCATAGACATGACAAACAACAGTTATTCCTTACCTATGAGGATGTAGATAAGGGCATCCCAGCTTCTAAGAGGTCAGTCTCTCGCTGGATAGTCCAATGCATTGTTTAGCTATTTGAAAGTTGGCAAGAAACACCCAGCAGGGCAGAAGGCTCATTCAACTAGGGACACTGCTGTTACCATAGTAGCACCTAGAGATATTCCTTTAGCCGAAATCTGTAAAGCAGCTACCTGGAGGACAGTGAACACATTTACTAAACACTGCAGTTTGGACACACAGTCCAGAAGTGATGTCAGGTTTGGCACGGCAGTCCTGCAGAGCCTCTTTCCTAAGTAGGTTCTCTGCCCACCTCCAAAGGTACTGCTTTGAAGTTTGCAGAGAGTTAGGGATATAGAAGAATACCTGGGGTTAGAAGAAAAATTTACTCACTATAGTAATCTTGTTTCTTCCAAGGTATTCTTCTGTATTCATAACTCTCACACCCCGCCTCCCCTTCCAGAATCAGAGCCTCTGCACTCCTGACTATTTTAATGTAAAGTTCCAAACAATGGCTGCATAGTTTTTAGCCCTAGTGGGAAATTATTTAATTCCCTTCTTTTTCCAGATGATTCTGGCATTCAGGGGGGTTTAGGATTACAATAATATTAAGGGTATTTCTTGCTGTCAAGGACAGCTTAGTTGCGTTACAGTTAGATAATTATAGTTAGATAGTCTTTGTTTAGTGATTGAGCATACTCTGTAGAAGACTAAGCGTGAATGTGAACTGATTCTAGTAGCAGAACTAGGGTGATTACAAAATAGCTGGGTTCTTTGGACCATGTATAAACATGATTACAAAATGGGGAAGGAAAATCCTGTGTCCTGAATGGTTGTTAGCCGTGCATTGGAAGTGTCTAAAGTTCTTTATTACTGAGGTTATTTGCATGAAAACAGGATCCTTGTTCCTTCAGAGTTCATCTAGTCGTGTTGCTTTTTACTCACTTGAAGTCATAATTACTCTTTTCTTGCATAACATTTATTCTCGTGGCAATTGTGATGCCATAACAGAGGGTTATGGCCAGGGCTCGAAATAATTTTTTTGAGATGCCTGTCTGCGGGACAGGTGGGGTGTAAATTTTGCCTGTCTGACAAAAAGTTTACATGTCCACATGGTTGTAAGGTGAATTTTGAAATATATAACATAAAACTTTTTTTTTCTCTCTCCCCCCAACACAGTTGGTGTCCTGTCTTCTGTTTTCTAATCTGACAGTCCCCCTCCTCTGAACTCAAAGATTACAAGGGTCCTATAGGGCTACTTGGCAAATGGCAAGGCTAGGGTAAATTAAGGCTTCACTGCCTCCAAAAACTCTGAAAAAGGTCCCAAACCCAGACTGACACTGTCCTGCCCCTCCTCCACCTTGCTGAGATTATCAGCCTGTTCGTTTTATTTTTTTCAGTAGCTGTGTTGTTATTATATTAAAATAGTAGTAGGTTTTTTTTTTTTTTTGGTGGAGCTTTTAGAAGTGAACTGTCTGAAAAATAAATGAACACTGGACCTTGTGCTAAGAAACTGCTCCCTCTCCTCTCAACATCCTTCCTGTATGAGATAGATGCCGAAAATGAAGACAGAGTACTGAAATGTAAACCACGCATGTGCAAGGACGATCCGCGCATGCATGCTTGACGAGACCGGCCGTTTCTTGGATAATGTTCTTCTCGCCTGCCGCCACTTCAAGCTCCACCAGAGGAGAAACACGTCGGGTGACAGAAACAATGTTAGGCCACCTGAGTCAGGATAGCAGCGATGGGCGGGACAGGCGGTTACAGCGTCGGATGACGCAAGACTCCTCTTCTCTTCATTGCAGAGTACAGACTGTCAGTGATTCCTCTGGGTCCTAGTGCCTGGTACTGACGAGGATTCAGCTACAGTAAAGCGCCTGTCCCAGGGACAGGCAGGATGTTAAAAACAACTGTCCTAGATTAAAAACGGCTGTCCCAGACAGGCAGACAGCCGGTTATTTCGAGCCCTGGTTATGGCTTTAAGTAGAGTAAACCACAGGGGCAGAAGAACTACAAGGGATGCAGATCTGTTTCTGTGCACATTTCCTCTGCGATAATTAATGGGGAGGGAAACCATCTGTAGATCTGTGAAATCCCAGCTGACTTGTATCTAAATCTCGTGTTATCTAAAGTTTTCCCAGAGAGCATCAGCTCTAATTAGGAATTAATACACGTAACAGTAAACTGGGGATTTAAACAGATGTCACACATACCTATATATATATATATATATATATAATCTAAAAACAAGGCTTATGTTTGCTTTAAAGAAAAATCAGTACTCATATTTTCACCTGCTTAATCAGCATGTAATGGCTTTGTTTCCAAGCAGGGTGGACGAAGATCCAGAACTACCTCTCAGTCTTCAGCTCATATGGTATGACACTAGTGATGTCCCTTTTTTAAAGGGAACCTTTAATTTACAAAAGTAAATATTGAATTGCTTCAACAATGTGCTGTGTACCTAACTTCATTTCTATAAATGTCTTATAATCCGTGTGGTACTGAAGATGAATTACATCAGTATCAGTCTTGTATCCTTGCTTGCCATTTTGTTTTTATATTGCTTTTGATGCACTTACATTTGTGTCACTCCTCATTGTCAGTGGGAATTACTTACAATACGAGTAATCTGCACTACGACCAGGGAGCTCACTGGTACAGCTAGCAGCATGGAATGCTGGTATCAGGAGTTTTCGATTGCTTCATTTCCGGCTGTCTTTTATACCAGTTTGCTAAGGGCAGCAATACTTCTGAGAAGCTCCTCATCTGACTTATCTTAGCCACTTTTATTGTTTCTTCTCCTTTTTACGACTGCAGAGTGATATTGCTGACAAGAGGAGAGGGAGCAGGGCAGACAGCAACAGGAACCAACATGTATTGCCTTTTACTTCCACACTGGAGTTTCATCACCTCATTCACTCTTGGGCAGACTAGATGGACCACGGTTCCCCTTCTGCTGTCACTTTTCTGTTTCATTGGTATGCATGAGATCCCTGCTCTTCTGTGTCTCTGTGCCCATTCAATTCCCATTCCTCCATCCAGATCTACTTTACTTATGAATCTATGGTTGTGCACTTTTTTTTTATGTTTTCTTTGCCACTTCTGCAGATGGAAGAATGCTGCTGAGTATACCCTAAACAGCAGAGGCAAGTGTCTGTGACTAAACACAATTCTGTCATCAATTAATATAGCAGAAACATTTTTTCTCCTTCCTAGTATGTACTGTAATGAGAGCACTGACAAAATGTGGAGAGAATGAGACAGGCAGTCTGTGATTAAGTTGTTAATGACTGCAATTTACATAGGTGTGCAGAAGAGTGTCAGTGTAAACTGAAATTTGAAATCTGATTGGACTGTTCCTCTGTTGCCTATCTGATTGCCAAGGAATTGTACCCAGTCCAAGACCATAACCGAAGTAATTACACTGCTTTGCATCTGAATGCAGTAGATGAAATAACCAACACATTTTATGTTACAGGTAGGTAATACCTTCTTCTACATAATAGACAGGACTAACACTGCTGCCACATTTCTCCATCTAAATAGACCAAACTAGAACCACATGGTTACGCACAGTGTTGTCAGCAGTAATCAGTGGCTGTAGAAGAGGAGTGAAGAAAAGATAAAAAAGCAAGTGCAATAATTTTGTTGGGAAAGTACACTTCAGCCCTGCTTCTTAATAGAAACAGAGCAAACCCCAGTTTAACCCTTTTGCAAAACACTGTGCTAATTCCTGATATCTCATACCTTTCTCTTGTACTTAGTTACTGCAGCTTGCTTGGGATAACTGAGTAGGTGACTGGTGGGATTTGTGTCTGAACTTTCTGGTTCCCAAGCCTGTCATCTAACCACTAGACTCCAAAACCTTACCTCATGCACATTATTAAGGCTGCTCAGTAAAGCTTAAGAGACAGTAGTAGAAATGGAAGGGAACCCAGGGGAACTCAGTTCCAGGAGTAAAATTAAAAGTCTGGCTCGGTTCCAGGGCTAAAATGTGGAAGGACTGCTTCTGTGTAAAATACACACCCTTAAAGGCATACAACTGACTAAAGTGTAAAAATGCAGCATACGTATAATGAAAAAACATATCCCCAGACCCCTATCAGATATGTTCACTATTCGATCACAAGTGATGGATTTCCACAGTGAGTCCTTTTCATGTCCAACACTGAAAGCAGACGACATGTTAGCATTCTGCTGGGCATGGCCAAAACTGAAAAAGGTGGACTTTGCTGTTATAACCCCTATGAGGGGAAAAAGCAGGGTGCCAGGCAGAACAGAGCTGTAATGCAATTTTATAGATTGCATAGGAATATGTACCATTACATACCAGCTACCTGCCCCTTCCCCTATTTCAAGCAGTTCCCAGAAAGCAGCAGAATCCATACCCCGATAAGCATTTTCCCTGTTGTCTAGTAAATGTGGGATTTTTATATCACAATAATACAAGTAGTAAATTATAACTAAGCCACATATTCTGTACACCTTATCAGGCTAATGCATTAGCAGCCGTAGTGGTTCTGAATAGACTTTGTTTGATTAAATGTAGCAGGTGTGGGCTGCTTGTTTCTACAGGCAGTTTTTAAATTCAGTCATGCCTGTCTAAAACAAGTTTAAATTGGAAAGCCTAATCTTCTTTGAGGATGTCTCTTCATCAGGCCACACCTATGAAACTTGCAGCCACCAGGCACTATGACCACATGGAAACTTTTGCAAGCATTCCACTAGGGGTCACCCACAAAGACTTCTTACGTTGACCCTCCCTACATGAATCTGGGTGACCCCTTCCCTCCGCAGTTCTTTTTCTGCTGTTGATCAGAGCTCATCTGACTACTGTGGAAATGGCACTGTTGTTGCTGCCATTTTTCTTTCTCCTGTCAATACAAACTGTCACTTTTAATATGATTCCACTGACCTATATGTCATCAAAAAGACCATTGGGGGGGGGGGGCAATCTTTTGCCAGTGTGAATGGGGAGATGAGATCTACACAACACAGTGATGGCTCCCATGTGCTTGTGCCACCTTGCAGGCTTCCAGTTCTGGGGACAAGACCTAGCAGGCAGTGGGAGTCCCAAGATCAAGAAGTGGGACCAGGGCAGGAGAATGCCTTCCTGAGTGCATTCCTGGTCGCTCTGGCGTCATCCGCTTCAGTAATGATGCCACCCCCTCACCACCACCACCACCACCACCACCAACATTGTCTGGCACCAAGATCGGGGTGTGGGGCAGTCTATACCAGGTCTCTTTCGATTGGTACAGTGACATCGATGGTAGCGGCTCCACCTCCCCCATCAACCTCTTTTTCCCGGCGGATGCTGTAACATGTCGACGGTGCACCTCTGCCTTCCCTGTTGACCCTTATGCCTGCCGGTACACCACTGTTAACAGTGGTGCCTCTGTCTCCCCCATCAACCTTCATCGGTGTTCCTGTCGGCCACACAGGTGCAGAAATCTATGCGGTACGCTTGTCTCTTATGGATAAACTAGGTTGCCTGCTACCTCCTCCTGCTTCCATCACAGAAGCTACATCTGCGGGGCACCTAGGCCAAAGCCCTATGTCGACGCCAGTACAGCCATCACACCAGCTGTCTTCCTGAGTGTTGCTGGCCCCAGTAACTCACTCCTTGCAACCCATCGACCACATCGATGATGCCCAGGAGTACCATCCTGTTTTTATAATGCAGGATGCAGAGGAGGGGGGTGATTATGGGAAATCCCTTATGAGAAGAACAGATTACTGTGCCCACAGGGAGTGAGGACCCAGTATGTTACACCCAGGTCCCCTCTTTTACAGTCATGATGCAGCACTTTCAGGCTGCCATGGGGCTTGCTTCAGTGGGACAGACCATAACCAAGAAGAACCTGGTGGAGTCATCGGGGTTGCCTGATTCTCTTCCCAGGATCATCCCTCCCTTCTTACTAACCTTGGAGAATGCCACTCTTGCTGCTTGGCATAGGCCTAACATGATCCCTGCCATGCTTAGAAAGGCAAACAAAAGGTCTCAGGCAGGCCTTTTTTGCTGGCCAACCTGAGGGAGACTCTGTAGTCATAGATATTGCCCATAACAGATCTAAGGCATAAAGACACCTTAGTTCTCTCCCTCCTGATAAGGAATGCAGGGGGGCTAGATATCTTGGGCAAAAGAACATTTGCCTTAGCCATCTCTGGACCTGAGCATTGCAGATTAGCATGCCCACATTGGCAGATACAAATGCCCTCTGGGGCAAGCTGATGCAGCTGCTCAAGCTCCCAGAAGCTATACCTAAGCAGGAGCTCCTTAAAGCTCTCACAGTGGGAGCAGACGTAGGTAAACACCTCCCAGTTATGGCCTATGATACTTCTGATGCTGCTGCCAGGACAACTGCCTCTGAAATATGCCACAGTAGGTACCCCTGGCTCAGGGTGGCTGATTTTGTGCAACAGTCCATTCTCACAGACCCCTTAGAGGGTATAAATTGTTTGGGGCAGATGCATAAGATAGCCTCGCTAATCTGTAGGCCACAGGCAGAACCTTGAGATCTGTCCATTCCCTCTATAAGTACCAGCTAAGGAGTGGATAGAGGGTGCCTTTTCATCCGGCCAGTGTTAGACACCGTCCCACTGCCAGATGCCAAGGATTAAGGTGGTGCCGCAGCAGACCTGCCTATCCCAGGAACCAGTCCAGGTGCCCACTCAAAAGCCTCTGTGGTTGGTAGGTTGGCAGTAGCCACAGTAGCATGCTCTGCCTGACTCCCTTTACAACCCTCAGCCACCATTGCCTTAAAGGGTGGTTGTCAGGGGTCGCCTTTCCCTCCACTTGGACCACTAGGGGTACTGATGCCAAATGCCTGGGCCCTAGAAATAATAACACTAAGACATGCTCTGGAATATCTAGAACTGTCTCCAGACCATTCACCAGTGTTTTCACTCTACTCTCCAGAACATATCCCACTGTTTCTGGAGAAAATTCCACACTTACCTCAGAGAAGGGCTCTAGAACCTGTTACCCAGGAACAAAGGAATACAGGGTTCTATTCTGGGCATTTCCTAGTCCCAGAATGGACAGGAGATCTGAGACCTACCCCAGATCTCCGGGCTCTGAAATTTTTTTATCGAGCACAAGCAGTTCAGAGTGGTCACTCTGCAGGGCCTGCTCCCACTATTTTGGGGGGGGGGGGTTGGCTTGGTTCCCTTCATATCAGTTCGGGGTATAACCCTCTGGCTTATTATCTGTGCCACAGGTCTGTGCCAAGTAACACAGTATTTGATGGCAGTTAAGGACCGCTAGGCCCACCCAATCTGCCCATATTCCCTGCCTGCATCAGTGGTCACTGACCCTGCTTAGTCATTGGCTTTAGCCTTTCCTACCCACCTTTAGGGTTCCCTTGTGCCTATCCTATGCATGTTTGAATCCCTCCACTGTGCTTGCTCCCACTGCATTCTGGGGTAGGCTATTCCATGTATCTGCCACCCTTTCTGTGAAGAAAAACTTCCTCACATTACCCTATATCCTGTTTCCCTCCAATATATCATGCCCCCTCATCTTTGTACACCTCCTATACTGAAAGATGTCTCCCACTTGCACTTTGTTTATGCCCTTAAGATACTTGAAGGTTTCTATTATATCTCCCCGTTCCCGCCTGTCTTCCAGTGTATACATATTGAGGTCTTTTAATCTCATGTCTCCTGGTACAAACCCTGCACCATCTTTGTTGCTCTTCTCTGAACCGCCTCCACCCTGAAGATGCGGCTTCAAGAACTGTCCACTGTACTCTAGGTGAGGTCTCCCCAGCGTTTTGTACAGTGACATCACCACCTCCCTTCGTCTGCAAGTGATGCCCCTTCCTGTGCACCCCAGCATGCTACTGTCCCTCCCACAGCCTTGGTACAATGTTTGGACACCTTTAAGTCATCTGAGAAGAAGATCCCTAAATCCTTTCTTCCCTCATAATCGTCAGCAACTCCCCAAATCTGTAACTCCTCCCAGGTTGCATGATTTTGCAGTTCTTGCATTACATTTTAATTGCCATGTATTGGATCAATTTTCCATCTTTCCTAGGTCCTTCCTGAAATGCTTAACAGTGGGGACAGCAGCCTTTCACAGAGCAGGCCTTTATGTCTTCCGTTACCTAGACGACTGGTACTGAATGTTCATTCCCATGAGCAGCTTTTACACACTTTAGCATGTACCAAACATATGTTCAGTGTTCTAGGGCTCACAATGTGCCCATGTCTCTCTTGACTCCTTGCCAGTGCCACCAGTACGTAGGGGCAGTCTGGGACACAGCCCAAGGCTTAGCCTTCCTGCTGTTGGACAGCTGAACACTGGGTTACACAGGCCCAGATGGTCCACAACAGCTGGTATGTCACAGACTGGATATTCCAGAGGCTTTTCTAGGCCTGCTGGCAGTGGCCATTTTCACGGCACCCTGGACTAGTCTACACATGAGAATCCCTCAGTGGCTTCTAAGAATCCAGTGGGATCGGCATGCAGATGCTGTAGAACTCAGGGGTCTAGTACCCTCTCCTGGCCACAAGTTGGGCCGGTGGTGGATGGAACCAGCAATCTGCTAAAAGGGGTTCCTTCCCTGACACCCTCCTGTATCTAATTTTAGCTACAGATGCCTTGGGTAGGGTCTGGGGGTGCGCTTAGGGACCCACCAGCTACAGGGTACGTGGAACACAGTGGAGAGGGCACAGGGTCATAATGTCGCAGAGGAATCCGCGCAACAAATAATGCTGCAGACAAAACTGCGCAAGCCGAAATAATGTTGGTGAAAACACTGACAATACAAGGACCGTGCACACCCCGTCGATTACAGTGGGATTTTTTTTTCCCTGCACCCACGGAATTAATATGACTAACCTGAGGGTGTGTGTACTGGGATGAGGCAAGAAACTGCAAGTGGAAAAATTATTTTAAAAAGCCATGCGCCCCAGTGGGGCTGAGGGCAGGCGCCGAATGCCACCTTGCGCCACACAGTGACCCGTTTTAGGAGCAAGCATGGAGTCGATAAGGGGTCGGCAGGGTGGAAGGATGAAGCATCCTTAGGCAGCTCTCCTTCTCCAGCGTGGGGGGGGGTCTTCCAGTTGTTGGTGCTTGCCTGGCCCCTAGCAGTGGCTGGGGGCTGGTACGCCACTGCTGAATCTACTAGGGGAGGCAGAGGGGCTGCTGTTGGACATGCTACAGTTGGACGCACGTGCAGTACGTCCCCCGATGGCATTGCATGCACCACTGCCAGGAGGGAGAAAAACTAGAAAAAGATGTCAACCTGACCGCGCGGCGTGATGGCCGTTCATACAATCTCCTGCTCCAGTGCGTTGCCTGAACTGGACCCGGACTGGGTGGGTGAGTCGAGGGCTCCCTACCACCCCACTGTGGGGGGTAAGTCACAGGAGTTGGAAGGCGAGGTCTCCAGGAGTATGGCAGATAACAGACAGCAGCTGGAGTCCCACAAGTATGTTGAGACATGGGAGCAGACCAGGTATGCCCAAGGAGAAAAGTATAACCAAAAAAAAAAGCCGGAACACTACAAGACCTGGGGGAATCGAGCTGTGGCCCTAGGTCCCCTGTGCCACCGGGCAATGGTGCTCTAGCCACTCCACCATGAGAGCGGCTCGACCAGGCACCGCACTGGCAGCCTCCTTGACATTCCTTCATTTGACCGTACAGTGACAAGTGTAGTGGTTATTCCTGATCGCTGTCGAACTCCTGTCGCTGTACTGCCTTTAGCACTTTCTGCAGCATGATAATTCATGCACTGATTTGGCAGCACTGTATTCACCCAGTACCGTGGAGAGTACCTTCCAAATCAACCTTCTGGGAATGCAAGCTGTTCTGTATGGCCTACAGGCCTTTCAGACTCGCCTATCCTGGGACCTTCTGTTAATACAGACAGACAACATCAGTGTCATGCTTTACATTAACAAGCAAGGGGGGCCTCATTCTTACCCTGTGCAGGGATGCAGTGAGAGTCTGATATTGGGTTCTAGAACACTGTCTAGAACTGTTAGTGGCACATGTTCCAGGAGCCCCGCTACATCTTAGCAGATGGGCTAAGCAGGTCACAATCCAGAGTACATGAAGGGGGACTGCTGACCTCAATAATGGACAATCTATTCAACAGATGGTGTCGTCCAGAGTTTAACCTTTTTGCGTTCCCATGTAACACAAAACTACCTGTTTTTTTGTTTGTTTTGTTGTTTACGTACTCACCATAACAGTAGATTTTCAAGACAATCTTTTTTATCAGGTCATGCAGACCCACCCTCCATCCCACTAGGGATCTGCTGCTCTGTAGATGCTGTCTCCTTCTCCATGGAGTTCGACCTGCTATTTTTCTGCCTCACCAGCTCGACAGAGACATGCATTCTCTCCTGGCTCCCTTAAAAGAGGTCCTCTAAGCCCGTTCTTAGGCGGGGAACTGATGAGGGAAGGGGCGCTCACATTTATATAAAGAGTTGACGTAAGACGTCATCGTGTGCAGCCCCTAGTGGACTGCTTGCAAAAGTTTCTGTGTGGTCCTGGTGCTTGGCAACTATAAGTTCCAGAGGTGTGGCTTGATGAAAGAGATTCTCTCAAAGATCTGCTGTTATGGTAAGTATTCTGAAGGTCTGCTGGCAATTTCGTATATTCGTGTACTGGAGGGGGAGACTGGAGGGAGGGGCAGCTGCAGTATAAGGGCTGCTAGCTGCACAATCGAGCAGACTTGATGGATCATAAGGCTTTTATCTGCTGGCAATTTCATAAGGTGTGGGTGAGTTTGCCACTGCCAGTATTGCTCTTTAGAGAGCAGCTGACACCATTATGCCCTCGGGCCAGGCAACTCAAGGCAACGAATAGCCTGCCCAAGGACCCAAATTGCCCGTTTTTTTAATTTTTACCTTCAGCCATTATGTAGAAATTTAAATTACATTAACTGCAGTCACACTTCCACATTAGTGAAAGCCACTCAATGTCTGCTACAGCCCCTCCCCTAAAAAACACATTTTGATGACGCTAAGTAGGGAGGGGGCTGCAGGGCTACTAATGGCTTAGATAGCAGTTGGGAGCAGTGACAACCTTTACATGGAAGTAGTTCACTTTGTAGGTACCTACACATGTTAAGGGGTAATAATACATTTATATACCCCCCCCCCCCCTTAACATGTGTAAGTGCCAGCAAAGTAAACTACTTGGATGTAAAGGTTGTTGCTGCTCCCAGTTGCTAACTAAGCCATTAGTAGCCCCGCAGCCTGTTACGGCATCATCAAAATGCTGTTATTAGTGGCTTTTACTAATGCGGAAGGGCAATTGCGGGTAATGTAGTTTCAATTTCTGCAGAATGGCTCAAGGAAAAATTCATATTATGGGCGACTTAGGTCCTTGGGCAGCTGGCAGACAACTCCTTCCACAGTTAAGGTCTGCCTGTCCACTATATCAGCATACCACAGACCTGAAGGCACCCACTCATTGCATAGCTACCAGTGTTTAGCAGGTTCCTCAGGGACATTTTGCACATGAGATCCCCGAACAGGAAACCGGTGGCTCTCTGTGACTTCAGTCATTAGCCTTTTGAGCCTGCTGCAACTTTTGCAGCATTTCTGGTGGCCATCACCTCTGCAGGCAGGGTGTCTGACGTACGTGCTTTAGTTGTAGATCATCCACCTGCTGTTTTCCTAAAAGACAAGGTAGTGCTCCGTATGCGGCATACGTTTCTATCTAAAGTGGTGTTGGAGTTCCATCTGAATCAATCTCTGATTCTGCCTACAACTTTGCCAACTTCCAGAATGAGGGAGAAAGAACACTCCCTCACTGGATGTGAAAAGGGTCCTTAAATTTTACCTGGACAGGACTAAGGACTACAGACAGTTAAAGAAGGTCTTTGTTTCTTTCAAGCACCATTCAGTGGAGCTGCCTGTGACAGTTTAGTGCATTTCAGCCTTGATTGTGAATTGCCTTTGCCACTGCTATGCCATGGTAGGGGCAAAGCTAGAAGGAAAAGTGCATGCTCACTGTACCAGAGTGGTAGCTACTTCCTTGGTAGAACTAGGCTCGGTGCCAAATGCAAAGATTTGCAGAACTGCAACATAAAGGCAAATTACATACCTTTACCAAGCACTGTGCTCTGGATATCCATGTCCGTCAGAATGCCACCTTGGCAGGACAGTTCTGAATGGATTATTATCCTGAAGTGATCCTAGTGTTCCATCCTCCCTAGTCCAGGGGACTCTCTGAGTTTGTTACGCTGACCCATTAGTGGGACTTTATGGAGAAAATTGATTCTTGGAAGATATGGAAGTTGGGTACTTACCATAACTGTTGATCTTCCTGAGTATCTTCTCCATAGATTATTATACCCAGCCACCATCCCTCTGGACTCACTGCAGTATTGTTCTGTTGGTCTTCACTCCTTTTTACTTGGTTTGGGCTATGAAGACACTGTGTTACTGGTTTAGCGGCCCTTCTTTCACAGGCCACCAGGGCTATCTTGTGCCTTTAGGTTAAATGTATAGGTTACTCTTTAGATTCATGCTGGTCACCTTCTTGGTTAAAAAGGCACCGAGGCGGTTGGGAACTGGTGCTGCTGTACACCAGCAGATGCATGCAGTGCAGTGTGTGGTGAACCTATTCACATCACCAGCCCCCACCAGAAAAGTTCTGGTTCATGTGCCGTCCTAGCGCCTCCGATTGAGATGCGTGAGTAGGAATCTATGGAGAAGATATTCTGGAGAAGATATTCAGGAAGATCAACAGTTGCGGTAATGATGTAACTCATTTACCAGCATTTTATGCTGCTTGGCAGAGGTCTTAAAGCTATAGCTGTACCAATGAGGCCCTGGACAGGGTGCAAATTACCCATATTGTAAGTTATTCCCATTGACTATGTTAGAGCTAACAGAAAAATAAATTGCTACAAGTCTGATAGAATTTTTTCTTTCTAGGGGTGTGGATATGGTTCACTTATCCACACTCTGGCAGTTACACTGGAATGCGATGTTTGGCTGGACGTCTTTAAGCTAAGCTTCTTCCACCACCCGGGCAGATATATTCCCCCATCTGTGCCCCATGACACCACACCTTTCTTTCTGCTGGAAGAAAAGGTCACCTCCCTTACACTCCACTTAGGATTTTCTCTGCACCATTGATGAACCAAAGTTTTCAAAGCTATTTTAGTTTTGTTTCACAGTTCTTTTTACTCCATCTCCAGACCAGTGATGGATTATAAGAAGCTTGGATGTAAATTCTGCGTCTCATGTCACCAGAAGATGTCAGTCACCGCTCTGCACAACACGTACGTGTATTGCCTGGGCAAGCAACGTAGCATGGGGGGGTGCAGTCTTTCTTTCCATACTGCCTGAATCCCTTGAGGATAGGAAGCTCTGCCTCATACTGGGTGGGCCGTTGGATCGGGATCCTCTTAGGGTTACAAAAAGGCCTTGGCGGTGGCCAGGTCTGGGGCACAGCTTGAGGCCCTTGAGGAGGAAGCGACGGCTACTGCAGCAGGCACGTCTTCAGCCTTGATGCTGTTCCCAGCCGGAGCCAGCATGGGAGACACATTCACAGACAAGTTCCTTGATATGTGCAGGTCCCTCCAGACCATGGAGGAGAGTCCTGCCCACCAGAGGTCTAGGTACCAGACCAAAACCAAGAAATCTTCATGCTACTGTCACCAGTCATGGGACGGGGAGAGATCCCTGTCTTCCCAGGCTCTCGATTCGCTGAACCACTCAGAGACTATCGAGTGTCCCTTGGTCAAGGGGCTGGTCAGGCAGGTCGAGGGCTCTTTGGCTCCACCATTAAGCCAGATGACCTCAACTTTGGTCAGCCAAGCCACCAAGATTTTTCTCAAGCCAGTCAACCTGTTGTTGGACAAGGCTGAGGAGTTGGCCTCGCAGACCCCCATGCCCCTAGTTCTCACTCGGGAGGACATGAATCAATTGGTGACCCCGTTCATTTCTGCCAGGGACCAGCGTCCACCCAGGGTCAGGTCCTCTGTGCCCTTGTTGCTTAGTGTGGGTAGGCGTGTCATCTACGGCCAACCTCAGGAAGACCCTGCTTGCTGTCGACTGGGTGGTCATGGTCAACGGGAGGAACAGCCATCAGTCCTCCTAATCTTTGGATGAGGAGAGGCACCAATGGAAGATGTGCCATTGCTGCGAGGAGTTCCTTTGGCAGTGGGCCATCACGAGGCAGGGCTGTACCCAAAGGACCTTCGGCCCCTTCGCAGCTGCCAGTGGTTGCCCCACTGGTCCTGGTTCTGCAGGTGCTTCCCACACCTGCCTCTTCACCGATTATGGGGGAGCCACCAACCCAACAGCTGCCAGTTGGCACTTCAACCAAGGAGGCTAGACATTCAACTCTTGGCGTGCCAAGCCAGTTGTCGGTAAGGATTACACTGGGTGACAAATTCTGGGAATTCTGTAGCAAATGCTGGCCAAGGGCCGTTTTCGAGGAGCCATTAGACGACTCTGATCAGGAGTCCATGGCCTCATCTGGGGCTCCGCTGTTCCAGTGTGGCTTGGTCGAGCAGCCTTCCACCGCACAGAGGTTGGTGTCCTTTGGTTCACTGCTGCAGCTTATTGCAGAGTCCACGTCCATCCCATTGGAGCCAGTCCAGATGAGGGCCAGGTACTCCTTACAGACATTTTGAACAGGGATGAATTCCCCAGGAGTTGCCTTCCCGGTGGCCGAGGCCATCCTAGAACCAGCTCTAGAGCTATGGCAGCATCCAGCATCCTGCCCAGTGTGCTCGGCCTATATGGTCTGCAAGTATGTCATGCCTGAGGGCTCCACTCTGGGTTTTCTGGCCAGTGCCTGCCTGGTCAGCAAATAAATAAATAAAACTTTCAGCTGAAGCTCTGGTCATGAATTCAGCGTTCCGAAAGTCCAGACACCAGGGGAATGTGGACAAGCCTCCAGACAAGGAGTCCCATAAGGTTGACCACTCTACAAAAAAGGTGTACACTGTGGCTATCCTGAGTCTCCTTCAGACTGACTATACCATTATGATAGCTAATATGGGTATTCCCTGCAGGAAATGTTTGATGATATTCTTCTCCACCTCCACCCAGAGCAGCAGGTGGCAGTGGAGCTCATCAGAGACCACGCTCCAGACAGTCTTGGACATGGGAGACTCTTGTGCCCATGCAGTGGCAGGGGCTGTCTCCATGCATTGCAGGATTTGGCTGCTCTTGTCCACCTTCACAGTGGACATCCAACAGGTTGGCTGATGTTTGCTTTCTGGACGCTGACTTTTTTGGCCCGGGGTGGAAGGGCAGCTCACGAGGATTGAGAAGGCTAGTGCCATCCTTGACTCTGTGACCTCATCCCAGAAGGACCTGAAAGAGAAGCAGAAGAAACAGGCATTTTCATTTCTGGCCCTTTAAGTCACAGCCTCTCTGGCAGTAGTCCCCACAGAGGCAGTTTCAAGTCTGGCACCCCAAGCAGAAGTCCAGGGGCCAAGGTCCTAAAAGGGGGTGCAAGGGTAGTGGTACCTCTCCTGTATCAGCCACCCGTGCCCCCGCAAAAGCTGCTCAGTGACAGATTGGGGGTGTCTTCCCTTCCACCCATCCTGTCCCCGTCTGAGGCCAGCTACGTCACTTCTTGCCACAGTGGACAAGTAGGTGTTGGACATAGTGGGCAGAAGACTGTCTCTAGACTTGAGGCTCTCCCACCCTACCACCTCGACGCACCTCGAGAGTCCGTAGTGTCTCAGGACACACTGTCTTCCCTCAGGGAGGACATTGCACTACCCCTTGCAAAAGGAGCCATAGCCTGTGTCCCTAACACCCTGGTCAGTCAGTGTAACATGTCCAGGTACTTCTGGTCCCAAAATGGACGGGGCTGGGGGGGCTAGCACCCCATACTGGATCTTCATGATCTCAACCAGTATATGTGGAAGCGCAAGTTCGAGATGGTCACTGTGAGGCAGATTATACCATCCCTGGAGCAGAACATGTGGTTTTGCTCCCTGGACCTTCAGTATGCATTCTTCAACATTCCTGTCTGTAGGTCACACCACCGGTACCTCTGGTTCTGAGTGGAAGGGGTCCTGTACCAGTTTCCAGGTCATGCCATTCAGCCCCTCCTCAGTTCCAGGCGTCTTCACCAAATGCATGGCAGTGGTGATGGCCCACCTGCAGCGCCTTGGGGTCAGGGTGTACCCTTAACTGGACGACTAGCTGGTAGCCAGTCCATCAAGAGAGTCCATGGCGAGATCCACAAACCTGGCTCTTCAGACCTGCCAAGATTTGAGCCTTTTGGTCAACCCAAACAAGTCCAAAGTGGTACCAAAGTAGGTGATCAAGTTCATAGGGGCAGAACCAGACTCCTGCCTCCCAATGGACAGGGCACAGGATCTTACCTCCTTTGCCCAATCATTTCAGGTTGGGCTCTTGCGCCCTGCCCTGGATAGAAACATAGACTTTGACAGCAGATAAGGACCGTTTGGCCCACCTAGTCTGCCCATGTTCCTACCTACAGGATAGGCCACAGATCCTAGTTAACCATCAGCCTGTTTCTTCCTACACCCAACAAGAATTGCCTTATGTCTGTCCCATGCATTCTTGAATTCTCCCACAGTTTTTGACCCCACAGCCTCCTCAGGAAAGCTGTTCCATGCATCCACTACCCTCTCTGTGAAAAAATATTTCCTCACATTACCCTGGAACCGCCCCCCCTTCTTTAAATTGTGTCCCCATGTTCTTACACATCTCTTTTTCTGAAAGATGCTACCCTCTTGGACTTTGTTGATTCCACTGGATTTCTTATGGCCGCTGGGGTACATGGCATCCTGCACCAGCATGGTCTGCTGGGCCTGCTGGTTGATGCGCAATCTTCAATGGGAGCTGGGCCATCAGTAGTCCCAGTTCCTATGCCACTTGGACCAGCTGGTCACCGTAACCCAGCCAGGGTAGGATGCCGTCCACTGGAGGCTGGTCCCAGAACAGCTGGAGGAAGGAATCCCATTTGTCCATCCAGACCCAACTGTCACGTTGACAATGGAGGTGTGTCTGTTGCAGTGGAGAGCACACCTAGGAGACCACATAACCCACGGGTTTTAGTCACCCAGGGAGTCCCATCACCACAGAAACCTGCTGGAGCTCCATGCAGTGCACTTGTCTCTGATGGAATTTGCTTCGCTAGTCAGGGGTCAGGTTGTTCAGGTCCAGATGGACAACACCATGACCATGTTTTACCTGAACAGACAGGGCAGCACACATTCCTTTCCCTTGTGTTTGGAGGCACTCCTCACCTGGACCCTCATGCACAGCCTGGCCGCTGATGATCTGGTGATTCATGTCATGGGGGGAGAACAATCAGAGGGGAGAATGCCAGACTGAGGCTGTTTTGTGCCCATCCCCCACAGTCCGGGACACTGATGGGGGATGCTTTTGCGAGGACCTGGATCCCGGGCCTCGTGTATGCCTTTCCTTCCCATTGATTCACAGTTAGGAAGGACAAAGTGCTTGAATGATCCTGATAGCTCCAGACTGGCCAATGCAGTTCTGATACCTGGATCTCCTCAGCCTCCGCAGCAGATCTTTGCAACAACTTCTTCTCTGCCTAGACCTGCTGACCAGACTTCAGGGGACAGTCCGGCACCTGGACCTTCAGTCCCTGCACCTAACGGATTGGTTCCTGAGCAGCTAGAGTTCCAGACCTTGGGTCTTTCTGAGGATGCCCTCCACATTGTGGAAGCATACAGAAAGGAGTCTTCTCATAGGTGCTATGCCTTTAAATGAAGAGGTTTTCCATTTGGTGCCAGTGCAAAGAGCTTGATCCCTTTATCTGCCCTGTGGCTAGCATCCTGGACAACCTCTGGTCATTTTCCCAGCTGGGACTGCGAGCGATGACTCTTAAGGTGCACCTGGCAGCCATCTCCACTTACCGGGTGCACCGATATGCCGATGGTGGCCCAGGAGAAGGTGATAGGGTGCTTTTTCCAGGACCTTGACCACTTGTCCCCTCCGGTATGTGATCCAACTCCACTGTGGGACTTAATGCCGGTCCTGGCTGTGCTTAGGGGCAAGCCGTTTAAGCTGATGGACAGGTGTTAATTGTCACACCTGTCGTGGAGAACAGCCTTCCTGGTGGCATTTTATCTGCCAGAAGGATTGGGGAGCTCCAGGCGCTCTCAGTGGACTCTCCCAATTTGGTCTTCCACAGGGACAGAGTCGTCCTTTGCCCCAACCTGAAGTTCATCCAGAAGGCGGTATCGGAATTTCACCTTAACTAAGTAATTAACTTACTGATATACATTACCAGCTTTACCTTAAAGGCCCAACCGCAGGCTCCATACCCTGAACCTGCGAAGAATGTTCATACAGCTGGAATTCAGGAACAGGCTCACCAGCTGTTTGTCACTGTCACTGAAGCCACACCTAGGACAGGCAGCAAAGCAGACGATTGTAAGGTGGAATACATCTTACATCGACATCTGCTATAGATCGGCTGGTCGGGAGTCTTCCACTGGGATTAGTGCTTATTGCACCAGACATACCACTGCCTCGGGGGCTGTTTCCAGGAATATACCCATACAGGTGATCTGTAGGACTGCTATCTGGAGGTCAGCACACACCCTTTATATACCACTAGTACCACATCAATTTCATGTCATGCCAGGATGCATGATTTGGAACCTTGGTTCTCCAATCTCTGTTTGCCAGGTAGGAGTGCGTGCCATGCCCTTTCCTCCTGGAGAACTGCTGGGAGTCTGCCAGAATGTGGATAAGTGAACCATATCCACACTCCTAGAAAGAATGTTACTCCTCTGTAACTGTAGTTATAGGAGTGGTATATGGTTCACATCCACACAACTGACCCAGCCTCTCCTGGCAAGTGGCACCTGATCCTTCTTCCAGCATGCAAGATTTTACGTTGCGGGTGGAGTTGGAAGATATGTCTGCCCAGCTGGTGGGAGGACCTTGGCTCCAGATGTTAGGCCAGTCATCATATTCCTGTGGAACCGCCAGAGTGTGGGTGTGAACCATATACCACTAATAAAACAATGATTACAGGTGAGTAACTTATTCTTTCTGTACTTCAGTCTTAGGCATGTACATTTGGAAAATTGCATAGGCCTGATCCAAATTGTTTTTATTTGATGCTCATTTCTGGATGACCAGTATAATCTTGTATTTACCTAACAGCAAGAGTTTACTAGTTATGTCATATAGTTCTGCAATAATCTCAGCCCTGAGTTGATGCTGTGGAGATGGAATTAGGAATGTATCAGATTCAACCTCTGCACTAAGGTCATGCTCCTCCTAGCGTTCGAACATCAGATTTGTTTCTAGGGACGTGGATATGTTGTTCAATCCACACTGTCTGGCAGGTTTCTTGCCGCTTTAAGATGGTCCAGAAAGTCTTCAAACTGGCTCCTCCCACCCACCTGGGTCGTAAAACCCTCGGCTCCGCCCCATGACGCCAGATCTTCCTTACCGCTTGGAAGCTCGGGTTCCCTCCTTAGCGCTCTTGCATCTCTAGGCCTGGATTCTAAACCTTTGGTTTTACCGAAAATTGTGCTTAAATTCACAAGACTTAAGTCTTTCCCTCGCGATCATGAGCGGATTCTAAATCTACTCCCTGGCTCATTGATGCCCTTTGCGGGCAGAAGATGTCTCTGACTGACTAAGATGCCACGTATGCTTACTGCCTGGGGCTTGCCCATGATCCGCAGGCTCACGATCTTTGCAAGTCCTTTTCGCTCGGTTCTTGAAGACTGCACCACCCAACTAATACAGGCGCCTAAAAGCAGTTTCCGCCGGTGAAGTCAAAGGAGGCCCGTTGGGCGGTGTCCGCAGCTGCGGGCTCTGCGGAGCAGCTGGAGCAGTTAATAGCCCTTGAGGAGGAGGTAGCCCAGGCCGTGTCTTTTTCTTCCTTGGCATCAGCATTTATCCTGCTCTCCTTGGCCTCCTCCTATACTGCTTCCTTTAAGGAGCTTTGTCAGTCCCTCTCCACAAGGGGAAAGGGGCCCTCAGGGACTCACTTCAGTCGGTCAAAGAAAAAGGAACCGAAAGGTAAGTCCCACCATCGACATTCATGGGAGCGGGAGAGATCTCCCTTCCCAGAGCATCTCTTACCGACTTCTGTCGAGGTTGCGGCTAAGGCCGCTGGCTTTTCGGTGTCCCCGTCAGGTCAGCCAGCCGAGACACCCGTTGATGCGGTCGAGATTTTTCTCGACCTGTTGGACGGGCTGGAGAGACCGATAACCCTCTTTCACCGGTACCCTCGGTGGTTACCGAGGACTTGCCTTGGCCTCCCGGGCCAAAGTCCCCGGTCAAGGACCCTGAGCGGGTTTCCCCTGCCCCTTCGACCCACTGTTGGTGACCCCGACGGTCTCGGTCTTGGTCCTCCTCCATGTCGGATAAGTCCCGCCGACGTCAGCGGTCTCGGTCCCGACATCACGGAAAGCGGCGCCGCCGCTCTTCCTCATCCTCCTCTTCGAGGATAGGCTCCAGCGCAAGTTGCATCGGCGCTGTGAGGACATGATGTGGCAGCAGCTCTTATTGGCTGGCAACAAGCCGACTCCGTCGCCTTCCTCAACTGTGAAGTGGCTGTCGCCCGAACGTCCGAAGCAACCTCTCGCCCTTGGCTCCTTGGTCAAGGAGCCAACTCCGGCACCAATTACTCTGTCAAACAGCTGCTTCACCCATTGTGGTGGAACCACCGCCCCCGCAACTGAAGACTGGGGCCCCGACCAAGGATTCTTGGTCGGGTCAGGGCTTGCCCCATAGGTTGTCAGTCACCCTCACCCCCGATTGGCCTTGACGAGTGGAGGGTGGCTTAGGCGCTCGGCAGCTGTTCGCGGACTCCTTGGAGTCCGACTCCTCCCTGTATTCCAGGCCCCTCGACCTGGAATCCTCCGGGGGTCTGTCCGTGGACGAGAGCCCATCCTCATTCCTTGTTATTCTTCGACTCATCTCAGAGTCTACTGGGATGCAGCTTGAACCTGTGCAAAAACGGGCCAGATATCTCCTCACGGAGATTTTGGACCGAGGGGATACCCCCACGGAGGCCTTCCCTGTGGCTGAGGCCATTGTTGGTCCGGCCTTGGAGTTGTGGCAGCGGCCTGCATCCTGTCTTGCACCTTCGGCCAGGATGGCCCGCAAGTACGCAGTCCCGACCAGTTCCCTCTCCGGTTTTTCGGAGCACCCCTCGGCTGGTAACCGATAGCATTTTCCGGCACTCTGGAAATGCCAGGGACATAGAGAAGCCTCTGGACAAGGAGTCCAAAAAGCTGGACTACTCTGGGTGCAAAGTTTATGCTGCCTCCTCCCTAGGCCTTCAGCAGGCTAGCTCGGCTTTACTGATGGCACACTTTTCACATGCCCTTTTGGGCTCCCTGGATGAGGAGCTTCCTCATTTCCAGGCTGACCTTCAAATGACGGTCAAGCAGGTGCGGGATCAGGAAAGGGCGGTGGCCAAGCAACGGCTCCAGAATGCTTTGGACATTGGAGACTCTTGTGCCTGGTCAGTAGCGGCCACAGTAGCCATGCGCCGTAGAGCTTGGCTGCCGATCTCTACCTTCCCGGCAGATACCTAACACAAGCTGGCAGATGCCCCTTCTTGGGCACCGACTTGTTTGGGCCCAGGGTGGAGGGCCATCTCCAGAAGATCAAGAAGCCATTGCCACCTTGAACTCTGTCACGTCTACCCAGATGGACAAAGGCCGCCAGCAACAGCGTAAGCCCTTTTGCCCTTCCGCCCCTGCGGCACGTCCGACCCAGCAGCACCAGCAACAGGGCCAGCAGGCTCACGCTTGGTGCCCCAAGGCCAAACCTGCTGCTTCCTCCAGCAGAAAGCCTGGAGAGAAAGGTACATGTAGCTCCTCAGCTGGCCCTTCCTCCAAGCCTGCCCAGTGACTGGTTGAGGGGTGCCGCCCCCAACCTCATCACTTCTCCCCTGGGTCCCCCCATGGGGGGACGGCTCAGCCACTTCCTTTCCACCTGGTCAGCTATCACCATGGACTGTTGGGTGTTGGAAGTGGTCGGGGGTCTGCCTCTGAATTTGGAGGACCCTCTATTGGGCTGCCGCCTCACACGTTCCTAGCACCTCTGTCAGCCTGCCGAGCTGACATAGCTCTGCTCCTCCAAAAGGAGGTGATCAGCAAGGTGACGGATCCTCCTCCAAGCCCAGGGTTTGTGTCCAGGTACTTTCTGGTCCCAAAACAGACGGGGGCTGGTGCCCCATTCTCAATCTGCACGACCTGAACAAGTTCCCAAGGCCGTGCACATTCAGGATGGTTGCTCTGGCTCAGATCATGCCATTCTTGGAACTAGGTATGTGGTTTTGTTCTCTGAATCTCCAGGACGTGTTCTTTCATGTCCCAATCTGTCCGTTACATCGGCGATCCCTCTACAAGTTCCGGGCCATGCCCTTCGGTCTTTCTCCAGCTCCCAGGGTCTTCACCAAATGCATGGCAGTGGTGACAGCATTCCTGTGGCACCGAGGGGTCTGGGTGTATCCTTAACTGGATGACTGGCTGATAGCAGCCCCCTCCAGGTTGGAGGTGGAGCTGTCCAGAGATCTGGCTCTCCAGGTCTGCTCTCAGATTGGTATTCTGATCAATGAGACCAAATCGGAACTCGTGCCATCGCAGGTGATTCAGTTCATCAGGGCAGAGCTCGACACTCTTCGACAGACAGGGCCGAGGTCCTTTCCTCCTTTGCCCAGTCATTTCAGGTTGGGCAACTGTGCCCTGCCCGGGACTTCCTGCACCTTCTGGGTCTCATGGCAGTTGCACCAGCGTGGTCCGTTGGGGCTGCTGGCATATGCTTCTCCTGCAATGGGGGCTGGCCTGCCAGTGGTCTCAGCGCTCCGGTCCTTTGGACCAGCCAGTAACCATGACCCAGAAGATGTGGGATGGCCTGCAGTGGTGGCTCATCCCAGCTTATCTGCAGGAGGGTATTCCATTTGTCCACTCCGAGCCGACGGTCATACTTACGACTGACGCCTCTTTGATGAGTTGTGGTGCCCATCTGGAGGAGCTCCAGGCCCACGGCCTCTGGTCCCCTCAGGAGTCTCGATGCCACATCAACCTGCTGGAGCTTCGAGCAGTACGGCTAGCTCTCACTGCCTTCGCTCGTTTGTACAGGGTCAAGTGGTTCAGGTTCAGATGGACAACACCATGACCATGCACTATCTCAATCGTCGGGACGGGACGTACTCCTTGCCTCTGTGCAAGGAAGCTCTCAGCATTTGGTCTCTCGTGATCATCCTGGAGGCGGATCTCCTGGCCGTCCATGTTGCAGGAGCCTCGAACAGTCTGGCCGATGCCCTCAGCTGGATAGGCGCTGCATCTCACGAGTGGTCTGTCCTGCCAGAGTTAGTTCAAGACCTGTTCTCCCATTGGGGCATCCCTCAGGTAAACCTGTTCCCCTCCAAGGAGAACGCGATGCTGAGGCTGTTTCATGCCCGCCTCCCTCAGCAGGGCTCGCTGCAGGGGAATGCTTTCTCGAGGCCATGGACCCCGGGCCTCTCCTCTGCCTTACTGCATTTCCCTTGATCCACAAGGTGCTTCTCAAGGCGAAGAAGGACAAGGCACAGATGATTCTGGTAGCCCCAGACTGGCCTTGCCAGTTCTGGTACCCAGATCTCCTCTGCCTCAGCTCTAGGCTCCTGAGGCGGCTCCCAGCCCACCCAGACTTGATCTCAGTCAACAAGGGGAAGGTGCTCCATCTGGACCTTCAATACCTGCACCTGACGGCCTGGTTCCTGAGCGGCTAGATTTCCAGGCCTCGGGTCTTTCTGACAAGGTCCTCAACCTCGTTGAGGTGTCCCATAAGGAGTCGACCAGAAAATGCTATGCCTTTAAATGGAAGAGATTCTCCATTTGGTGTCAGGACAAGGAGTTGGACCCCTCTTCCTGTCCATTGACCAGCATTTTGGACTACCTGTGATCCCTTTCTCAGCTAGGGCTTCGGTCGAAGACCCTTAAGATGTACCTGGCAGCCATCTCTGCCTACCTGGGCGAGGGCCGGCAAACAGTCAGTGGTGCAGGAGAAGGTGGTCTGGCGCTTTTTCAAAGGCCTTGCTTACATATCCCCTCTGGTGTGAGAACCTCCACCTCCATGGGATCTACTGCTGGTATTGACCAAGCTCATGGGCAAGCCATTCGAACCGATGCACAGGTGCGATATCTCCCACCTGTCATGGAAGACCACCTTCCTGGTGGCTATAACTTCAGCCAGAAGGATGGGATAGCCCCAGGTGCTTTCCATCAAGTCTCCTTAGCTGGTCTTCCACAGGGACAAGGTTGTCCTTCGACCCCACCCGAAATTCCTTCCGAAGGTGGTGTCTGAGTTTCACCTGAATCAGTTGTTGACTCTGCCGGTGTTCTACCCCAGTCACACCTCGGAAGCCGAATATAGGCTCCATACTCTGGACCTTAGAAGAGTGTTCGCTTATTAAAAGGAGCGGACGGCTGACGTTCAGGGAGAGGTTCACCAGCTGTTTGTCACCTACACTGAAGCCGCACCTGGCAGACCTGCAGCCAAGCAGACGATTAGCAGGTGAGTCACCTCCTGCATAGATCTCTGCTATAGGCTGGCGGGCATGGAGCCACCCAAAGGGATAAGAGCTCATTCTACCTGCCATACCGCTGCTTCGGTGGCTGCTTCTAGGGACGTCCCTATCCAGGAAATCTGCAGGGCTGCTACCTGGAAGTCAGCACACACCTTTATTTCCCATTACTGCATTGACTTAGAGTCATGCCGGGATGCTGGTTTTGGGACCTCGGTTCTCCAGTCCTTATTCCCCAAGTAAGTATCGGGGGTGTGTACCTTGCCTCCCTCCTCCTGGAGAACTGCTAGGAGTCTGCCAGACAGTGTGGATTGAACAACATATCCACGACCGTAGAAGTACAGGTTACTCCCCTATAACAGCAGTTCTAGGAGTGGAATATGTTCATCCACACGACCCACCCGACCTCCCTGGCTTCGACGTGCAACTTGGCTTCCAGCGGGCTAGATCTGGCGTCATGGGGCGGAGACAAGGGTTTTACCACCCGGGTGGGTGGGAGGAGACAGCTTGAAGACTTTTCGACCCATCTTACAGCGACAAGGAACCTGCCAGACAGTGTGGATAACAACATATACCACTCCTTGAACTCCTGTCGCAGGTGAGTAACCTGTATTTCTGGTCCTTCAGTGGTGGAAAGAGGAAGCCAACCTCAGGGAAGGGGCCCCTTTTCGAGGAGAGTCTCCATCAGTGATTCTCACAACCGATGCATCGCTACTAGGGTGGAGTGCCCACCTAGGGGATCACACTACTCACGGCATTTGGTCCAGTGCAGAGTCACTCCAGTATATAAATCTGCTGGAGCTCAGAGCAGTGATCTTCCTGGACATAAGTCTCCACCACTCATTCACACTATTGGGATCTGCGCCGGAGGCACTAGGACCCATCGGGAGCAAACTTTTTACTGGAGGGTCGGCGCCAGAGATGGAGCCGCGAGGAACGGCACTGCGAGCCTCAGCTCACACGGTAATGACTGTCTCGGCGTCGACCCTCCAACTGCCTCAGTTCCTTTTTTCCCGCCGTCGAGTGCGCTTCAGTGACGACGTCGCTCGCCCACCGGGAGTCAAACTTCAAACTAGCAGCATAGTTTTCAGTTTTGTTATTTTGTAGTAATATCTCGATAAGTATCGCTTAAGTTTATTCTTATTTTAAAAATAAGAGAAGTCTCAGCCTACTTTGATGGAGTCTACCATGAGCAGGTCAGGTGATGGTAGGGTGACTTCGTATGAAAGCTGTTCAGTCAGTGGGGCTGGGTCCGGTCCGCCGCCTTCTCCGGAAGGGGGGTCTGACAATGGTCAGTCCAATGCCCGAGGGGGCCGGCAGTCCCCGAGGAAGCATAAAAATAAACGGTCACATTCTCGGCACCGTTCGGCCTCTAACTGTTCTTCGGCCCACAGGTCAAAAAAGAGAAAGCATCACTCGAGGTCGCCCTCTGATATGTCTGCGCATAGATGTTTGGTTATTGGGGCTAGTTGCCGGTCTCCTCCTTCGGAGTCGCCAACCTCTGCTGCTGGTAGCCAACGTCTTCAACATCGGAGCCCTACCCCGCCCGCAGGTAGGTCTCCAGATGAGCAGTTTCATCAGTGGGCAGCTCTTATGGAGCAATGGGCTCGGAGGTTGGTTCAGTTACCTGGCTCGGTCACTGGGGGCCGCCGGGCTTCTTGAGAGACCAGGTAGGGTGGTTGAACTTCTGGTCAGTGCACCTTCTTCGGTGCCGTCGACTCTCTAGTGTTCCCCACCCTCACATGGCTACGCGGGGGCCACACCGATGCTCTTATCTCCTGCTATTCTTCCTTCAAAACCTGTTTTTGGTCTTGGGGTGTTTTCGGTGCCCTCAGTATCGATATTGCCTGGCACCGACCTCAGTGCCATGCGGTTTCTTCGGCGCCCTGCGGCTTCTCAGCGCCATGGGTCCTCGCACCGCTTTTGGCACCGGTGGGTTTTGGCGCCCGGGTCCTCGGCGCTGTTCTCGGTGTCAGGCTCCATGGCGCCTGGGGGCCAGGCGCCTTCCGCCTTTCAGGACTCCTTCTTTCACTGTTTTCCTTCTTCCCTTTCCTCTGACTTTCATTCCTTTCCTGTCCATACAGTCCCTCCTGGACTGTCAGGAGATGACACTGAGCCTGACCCAGACATTCGGCTGGGTGATGAAGTGGACAAAGCAGGACCTATTACTGCTACAGAGCCTGTGGTCGAGGACCTGTCCTTTAAGTCTCTGCTGAAAAATTTGATTTCCACTCTTTCTTTCCAGACTACAGACATCGATCCTGGGAAATTAAGACTCCAGTACCTTCATGCCCCGGAGATCCCTACGGATTTGACTCCTCCGGTTCAGCCTTCCTTCGAGACGCAAAGTCTCAAATGGTATGGAATAATCCTGCTCTCACCCCTCCGGTGGATAAATCCACAGATAGGAAATATTCAGCCCCCAAGGATTGTCCCATTTTGGCATCTCAAGCCTTTGCAGATCCTATTGTAGTCCTGGCAGAGAATGATAAGGTCGTTCTTCCTCAAACTACTACAGCTCGACCTATTAACAAAGAATCTCATAAGATAGACACCTTAGGTAAGAGAGTCTTTGCTGCTTCTACCCTAAGTATGCATATTGCCAGTTACCAGGGCTATTTCTCCCAGTATGAGTATATCCTGTGGCACTCTATTAAGCAGACGGTTGAAGCTCTACCAGAATCTGATACAAAGCCAGAGCTTCTTCAAACCATTACCAGAGGTATCGAATCTAATAACCAGCAGGTTAAAGCAGCTATAGATGCTTTCGACACTGCTTCCCATTCGGCGGCTGCTGGTATTTGTACCCGCCGTCATTCCTGGCTGCGCACTTCGGGCTTCACGAATGATGCGTAGCAGCAGGTAATGGCATTGCCCTTTGATGTTGCATATCTTTTTGGTCCTTAGGTAGAACAAGCTCTAGATTCTACACAAAAGACTAGGTCAGCCATTAAGTTGGCTCGACCCCCTCCTGTCCCCTCTCGAGGGAGTGTCAATAAACGTCAGTTTCATAACTGTCAGTCCTTTCGAGGCAGAGGCAGAGGTGGTCCCAACCTCAAAAAAAGACACAACAGATAGCGCAAGGGCCCAAAGCGCCCAGCGCCACCTTATGAGTTGCTGGCCCAAGTCCCATCTCAGCTGCCCGAGGTGGACTTTTCCTCTCCGGTGGGAGGTCGTCTGATGCACTTCTACAACCAATGGAAGTCCATAACCTCAGACAAATGGGTCCTTCGGATAATTCACGAGGGGTATTCACTCAATCTTGTGGAGACCCCTCCGGATCGTCCTCCCAAACGACAGCCCAAGCTGTCTCAACCCTTCAGTCAGACCTTCTCGCCACCAAGATTCAGGGCCTTCTGAACAACAGGGCAGTAGAAGTAGTGCCGCTGCATCAACAGAACACAGGGTTCTACTCCCATTACTTTCTGGTTCCAAAGAAGTCCGCGGGCATGCGCCCCATTTTGGATCTCAGAAAGCTAAACAAATTTCTCCCCAAGGAGAAATTCAAAATGATTTCTCTGGGAACCTTGTTACCTTGGCTTCATCAACATGACTGGCTAGCCTCCCTAGACATGCAGAATGCTTACCAGCACATTTCTGTTCACCCAAGGCATCACAAATTCCTGAGGTTTGTGGCTCTGGGACAACATTATCAGTTCAGAGTCCTGCCCTTTGGGCTATCCTCGGCGCCACGGGTTTTTACAGAGTGTTGTGCAGTTCTCGCAGTGCACCTCAGAAAGGTCAGAATACAGGTGTTCCCTTATCTGGACGATTGGCTTTTGGCAAGCCCTCCCAGACAGGGAACTCTGGACACCGTAGAGATGACCTCTCACTTCCTTACGTCCATGGGAGTTCTGCTGAACCTCAAGAAATCACAGTTGCAGCCCTCTCAGAGGCTCCTTTTTATAGGGACTCTTCTGGACACCTCCTGTGCGAAGGCTTTTCTTCCAGAAGACAGAAGGAACGATATCCTTCAAATGGCCCATCACATCGGGAAAACAACTCAGTCCCAGCTCTCTCAATGCAACGGATGCTAGGCCTCATGGCATCCTCAGTGTTCACTGTACTCCTAGCACGTCTGCACATGAGAACCACTCAGTGGATGCTCAGTACTCAGTGGTCCCCAACCACTCACCCGCAGTCCTATCCCATCAAAGTGACAGAACCTTTAAAAAGGTCACTCACCTGGTGGTCTCAAGAGAGCAATCTCCTGGAAGGGTATCCCTTTGCTCCTCTGGACCATCAGATCTCCATTACCACAGACGCGTCCCTAATGGGATGAGGAGCTCACTGTCAGGCTCTCCACACTCAAGGTGCGTGGACCCAGGTCAAGTCCCAGCTTCACATAAATGTCCTAGAAATGAGAGCCATCCTTTATGCAGTCCGAGCATTGAAGGATATTCTCTGTCACAAAAACATTCTCCTTCAAACGGACAACAAAGCAGTGATGTATTACATCAACAAGCAGGGTGGTGCTCATTCTTACCCCTTATGCAGGGAAGTGATGAAGGTATGGGAATTTTGCTTGGAGCACAAGGCTCTAATTCAAGCAGTCTACCTACCGGGAATGCAAAACGAACTGGCAGACCGTCTCAGCAGAACAGAGACAGAGCCTCACGAATGGTCTCTCGACTCAACCATAGTTCAGTCACTGTTCAAAGAGTGGGGAACTCCAGACCTGGACCTTTTTGCATCCCCACTCAGCGCAAAACTGCCTCTCTTCTGCTCCAGAAATCCAGGGCCTGGCATTTTCTGTCAGGATGCGTTCAGGTTGCGGTGGACAAAACGCTTTCTTTACGCCTTTCCACCTCTTCCTCTAATTCAGAGGTACTCCTCAAGTTCGAATCCCAGGGGGACAAGATGATACTCATTGCTCCCTTCTGGCCTCGGCAGCTGTGGTTTTCACTACTCAACAATATGTTGGCAGTTTCTCCGAGACCACTTCCCCTGCAGATGAACTTTTTGACTCAGAGACCGGTGGTCCATCCCAACCTGAGATTGCTTCACCTTCACGCTTGGCTCCTGAAGAGGTAGAAGTAAACTGGTTCAATGTCTCTCGAAGGGTTTCAGATATTCTTCTGGCTGCGCGGAAGCCAGCCACTCGGCAAACTTACACAGCCAAGTGGAAGCGTTTTTCACTCTAGTGTGCAAAGTCCTCTTTGAATCCCTTTTTCTGCCCACCATATAAGGTTTTGGAGTACCTCTTGGACCTCTCAAATTCAGGTCTGCAGTACTCTACAGTCAAAATTCACCCTAGTGCCATTTCAGCGTATCATGAGCTGTTTTTTCCTTAACACTGGCTCAGTTACCTGTGGTTAAGAGAGTTCTTAAAGGAATTCTGCATACCAGACCTCCTACAAGACGTCCAGTTGCAGCCTGGGACATTAATCTTGTGCTAGACATGCTCACTCGGAAACCTTTCCAACCTTTGGCTACCTGTGAGCTAAAATTTCTCACCTGGAAGACTGCCTTCCTAGTGGCCATTACCTTAGCCCGCAGGTCTCTGAGATACATGCCCTGGTCACAGACCCTCGGTATACTGTGTTCCATAGGGACAAAGTAGTCCTTCGCACTCATCCTAAATTTCTTCCTAAGGTTGTGTCAGAATTTCATCTAAACAAACCTTTGGTCCTTCCTTCTTACTTTGCGGACTTCCAAAATGAAGAACGATCTCTTCATTCTTTGGATGTTAAGAGAGCCATGCGTTTCTATCTAGCTAGAACCAAGGACTTTCGCAAAGCCCAGCGACTGTTTGTTTCCTTCAGCGAGACCCGGCTGGGTCAACCTGTCGCTATCAGATGTATCTCAGCATGGCTAGTGGCATGCCTTCGCCACTGCTATTCCATGGCGCAGGTTAAGTTGGAGGGTAGAGTTTATGCTCACTCTGCTAGAGAGGTCGCGGCATCCCTAGCAGAAATTTGCAACGTGCCCATTGCAGATATTTGCAACGCGGCCACCTGGAGCTCAGTGCATACTTTCGTTAAACATTATGCACTGGATGTCCATGCCAGACGACATTCTTCCTCTGGCAGAGCCATCCTTAATGGACTTCTGTCCTAGAAACATGAGCTCTTGGTCTCTCCTGCCGCCCTCTCGGGATTATTAGTCGGATTCTCCTAATAGTGTGAATGAGTGGTGGAGACTTATGTCCAGGAAGATAAGAAAATTACGTACTCTACCGAAATTCTTGATCTTCTTGGACGAGTCTCCACCACTCATTCACACGCCCACCCTCTGTCCCCTCAGCTCACTCGTTGCTTGGTCTCACTCCCTCAAATCTTTAGGCTGTGAAGACTTCTTTGTTGACCCTTCTTATAATGGGTCAGCTCGACTATCTTATGTCTGGTTTTAGGTTAGGCTACCCTTCTAGGTTAGTTACACTGCACCTCCCTGGTAAAAAAAAGGTACTGAGGCGGTTGGAGGGTCGACGCCGAGATAGTCATTACTGCGCGAGCTGAGGCTCGTGGTGCCGTTCCTCGCAGCTCCATCTCTGGCGTCGACCCTCCAGCAAAAAGTTTGCTCCCGATGGGTCCTAGTGCCTCCGGCGCAGATCCCAATAGTGTGAATGAGTGGTGGAGACTCATCCAAGAAGATCAAGAATTACGGTAGGTACGTAATTTTTCATTTCCTGACACTCCAAGCCTTCACACCACTGGTTCAGGGAAGGGTGGTACAGGTTAGAACAGACAATACCACCACAATGTACTACATAAACAAGCAGGGAGGAACAAGCTTGGTTCCTCTCTGCACAGAAGCTATGAGAATTTGGTTTCTGGCTCACTCCTTAAGAGTTTCCCTTCAGGCCATTCATCTGCCAGACAAGGACAACAATACCCTAGGAGATGCTCTGAGTCAGATCAGCCAGGCCCATCACGAATGGACCTTGAAAAGACAGGTGGTAGAAGTGATTTTCAGATGGTGGGGTGCCCCAGAGATGGATCTCTTTGCATCCCACAAAAGTCACCACCTGTCACAGTATTGTTGCAGATCCCCAGTCCAGGGAACAATACCTTTGGATGCTCTGGTTCTGGACTGGTCAAGGAAGTATCTGTATGCATTTCCATCATTCCCTCTGGTGTACAGAGTGCTACTGAAGCTCAGGTCCCAGCCAGCTTCAATGATCTTGATAGCTCCAGATTGGGCCAGGCAGCCATGGTACTCTGCTGCTCTCCATGTCTGTAACTGAGCCAGTACACCTCCCTTGGAGGCACAACCTGCTAACCTCCAGTCGGGAGACACCTTTGCCCAAACCTCAGATCCCTCAGACTTAAAGCATGGCTCTTGAGGACCTAGGGTACGCAGGCCTGCATCTCTCTGAAAATGTTCTGGATATTTTACGGAGTTGCAGGAAGCCTTCCACTAAGAAAACCCATGCCTCTAAATGGAAAAGGTTTTCTGTCTGGTGCTCCACCAGGGATGTGGTGCCAGCTCAGGCAAGGGTTCCAGCTGTGCTGGACTACCTTACTTATTTGCATTCACTGGGCCTACATCCCACTACTTTAAAGGTTCACTGAGCTTCTGTGTCTGCTTACACTTCAGCTGGGAAGAATGCATGTATGGCTTCAAACCCAACTTCAAAAAGTTCTTTAAAGGTCTAGCTCACTTGTACCCCCCTCATAGGGAACCCATGCCAGCCTGGGATCTAAATGTGTGTCTTGCCAAGCTCATGGGTCCCCCTTTTGAACCCATGTCTTCAGCTCCCTTGAAATATGTCACATGGAAAACAGTTTTCTTAGTGGTAGTCACTTCTGCTAGATTAAGGATCAGTGAGTTCCAGGCTCTCTACATTGAGCAGGACACATTTCTTTCCACAGGGACAAAGTAGTCCTGCAAACAAACAGAACATTTCTTCCAAAGGTGGTTTCAGACTTTCATTTGAACCAGTCTGTTACTTTACCTGTGTTCTTTACTGAGCATTCAAGCTCTGGGGAACATAGACTGTACAAGAGAGCTCTTAGCTACTACATGACAGCCACCAAGGCACATAGGGCAGGAAACAACTGTTCCTGACTTTTGGGGATGTGGGAAAAGGAAATACAGCATCTAAGAGGGTCATCTCTCACTAGATATTCCAGTGTATTCCGTTTTGCGATTCAAAAGCTGGGAAGGAGCCCCCAGCAGGGCTGAGAGCCCATTCCACAGGGGGTGCTGCTGCTACAGCATTTGAAAAGGGGTAAGGGCCAATGATGTTCCATCATTAGCACAACGTTCCATCTCCAGGCAGATCTGGCTTAAAGCCATACTGCATAAGAGTTATGAATATTGGAGTATTCCCTGGAAGAAACAAGACTACTAAGGTAAGTAATTGTTACTTCTCAGTGCTCTTTCTCCTCAATGCTCCATGATTTCTCTATCCCCCACTTGCAGTAGTACCATGTTTTTCTACTCTCTACCTGCTGCCCCATCACCTCCTGATTCTTTATTTGTCCTCTCCTTTTAACCTCCCTTTCTCTCATTCCCCCACTACCCCGGCACCTCTATTCTTTTCCTCTTGTAAATTATGCCTTGCCTCTTTGCCTTTTCCTTTCTTATTGCACCTTTCACTTTATTTGTACCGATTTGCCTCCGTGGTAACCTTGCACTAATTGCATAAATTTGCTTATTTTCTAGTAGCTTAGTGTTTATTCCTACCAGCTATGTAATTTGCTGACGATTGTTGTACATTACTTCCCTTCCCCTTTTCACACATCAACACACATCCTTGGACAATTGCTTGATCTGGTTTTATGGGAAGGGGAATGTCTGCCAAGATGCAGGGGAAAATCCCTTACTCTTGCGGAAAGTGCCTTGGGTACTTTTAGTTCCACCTGGACATCCACCAGGACAGCACCAAAGATGGGTAGAAGGGGCCTCAGTTTACCATCTCATCCGAAGAACGGCACATCCAAACAGTACAGCACTCGGATTCCAGCATTTATGCTGTGAGCCCAATCCCAGAGTGGGACGAGAACCTACGACCTTCTGGCCCAGATGTGGATGTGCTACCAACTTAGCCACGCTGACATCCAGGGGTCTTGTGGGAGAACACTGGCGGAGCGTGACCGCACTGCAGAGTTTGAATTGTTGCATTCCAAATCACATCTCCAGGAAAAAAGCTCAGGGCTGATATAGAAACATAGAATTTGAGGGCAGATAAGGACCGCTTGGCCCACCAGTCTGCCCATTTCCCTACCTGATGGATAAGCTGCGGATTCTAGTTATTCAACAGCTTACTTCCTCCTGCTCCCCACAAGAATTGCCTTATGTCTGTCCCATGCATTCTTGAATTCTCCCACTGTTCCTGACTCCACAACCTCCTCAGGAAGGCTGTTCCATGCATCCGTAACTCTCTCTGTGAAAAAATACTTTCTAACATTACCTCTGAGCCGTCCCCCTCTATCTTCAAATTGTGCCCCCTTGTTCTTGTACATCTCTTCTTCTGAAAGATACTACCCTCTTGTACCTTGTTAATTCCCTTGAGATACTTGAAAGTTTCTATCATGTCCCCCCTCTCCCTCCTTTCCTCAAGGGTATACATATTAAGCTGCTTTAGTCTCTCCTCGTATGTCTTCTGGTGCAGACTTTGCACCATTTAAGGTTGCCCTCCTCTGAACAGCCTCCACTCTGTCTGTCTTTGCGGAGATGGGGTCTCCAGAATTGCACGCAGTACTCCAGATGGGGTCTCACTAACTTTCTGTGAGAGGGATAACAACTTCCTGTTTCTACTGTTGCTGCCTCTCCCTGTGCATCCCAGTATCCCCCAGCCCTCCTTACTGCCTTCTCACATTGCTTGCCCACCTTTAGGTCATCTGATATAATTACTCCTAGGTCTCTTTCGATTTTTGTTGTTGTTATTAACACCCCGTTGTGTACTCTTCCTCTGGGTTTTGTTTCCCAGATGCATTACCTTGCACTTCTTTGAGATTGAATGTGAGCTGCCACGTAGTTGACCATTCCTCCAACCTTGCCAAGTCCCTTTTCATTCTCTCTACCCCACCTCGTGTATCAACCCTGTTGCAGATCTTTGTGTCATCTGCAAAGAGGCATACCTTTGCTTCCAGGTGCTCTCCAATGTCACTTATAAAGATATTAGAGGACCGGTCCTAGTACCGAACCCTGCAGTACCCCGCTAGTTACCCTCCTTTCTTCACTGTGGGCTCCGTTTACTATTACATTTTGCATCCTGCTGTCCAGCCAGTTTTTTATCCAGGCTACCACATTGGGGCCCACTCCATAGCTGGCTAACTTGTATATTAATCTTTTGTGTGAGACTGTGTCGAATGCCTTGCTAAAATCTAGGTAGGCCACATCCACAGCCCCTCCCTGGTCTACTACTTTGGTCACCCAGCCAAAGAACTCTATTAGGTTCGTCTGACATGACCTTCCTGCTGTGAAACCATACTGCCTTGGGTCCTGTGCCCCACTGGCCTCTAGGTATTCAACAATTCTTTCCTTCAGAAGTGATTCCATCATTTTCCCTACTACTGAAGTCAAACTAACTGGTCTGTAGTTTCCTGCCTGTGCCCTGCTCCCACTTTTGTGAAGTGGAATCACATTTGCCCTCCTCCAGTCCTCAGGTACCACTCCATCCTCCCATGATTTGTTAAAGAGAGTAGTCAGTGGTGTTACTAGTTCTACCCTTAGTTCTTTTAGTATTCTTGGGTGAATCCCATCAGGCCGCATTGCTTTGTACACCTTCAGTTTCAAGAGTTCTTTCAAAACCCTTTCTTATGGCTACAGAATTATATGAAGCCCTAGTTATCCCTATAGAATAAACATTACTACGTTCAGTAATTTTTTTCTTCCTTCCATACAGTATTTATTTTGAGATTTCCGTGCTGTCAAACTGTAAGTAGTCTGTGGTATTTTAGTTGTTTGACTCTTATGCCAGAACAGAGCTTGTACTGCTTTAGATTACCTTTGCATCGTAACTACAGTGCTTGTTTTTAAATAAAAACAGGAACACAGATAGTGACAGCAGAAAAAGAGCAAAGGTCCATCAGGTCTGCCCACTGGGCAATCTATAACCCCATGACCTAGTGTCGATACAGGGTTCTAACCCCTCCCCATCAGTCTCCCTGTTCCTTTCCCAAGTTTCACCTCTGCAAGTGAGCACTACTCCTTTTGCTCTGCCCCAAGCCTGTTTGAAGCCCTCCACAGTTTCAGTTCCACCACCCTTTCAGTAAAATGATACTTTCTCACATTCCTTCTGAACCTTCCTCCTGTCAGCTTCCAGTCATGCCCCCGTGTTGTCGAAGCGGTGTTCCTGTTAAATGATTCCTAATAGTTCACTTTGTTTATTCCTTTCAGGAATGTGAAGGTTTCTGTCCTATCCCCCCTTTCCCTTCTAGTCTCCAGCGAGTACACGATCAGTGCCCTAAGGCGTTCCTTATAGGACTTCCCCTGCTGTCCCGTGTCATCGTCGTCACTCTACGCTGTATCACCCCTTGCCTATCCTTGTCCTTTCCAAGGTGAGAGCTCCAGAACTGGGCACAGTACTCCAGGTGTGGCCTCACCAGGGGGTCTGTAGAGGGAGAGTATCACTTCTTTCTTCCTACTGTCAGCACCTCTGCCGATACACCCGAGCATCTTGTTTGCCTTACTACATGCCTCATTGCATTGGCTAGCCTGTTTAAGGCTGTCGCTGATGATGACTTCTAGGTCCCGGTCCTCAGCTGTGGTGCTGAGTTTAACCTCTCCTATCTAGTATTCTGTCCTTGGGTTCTTTTTTCTTGGGTGCATCACCTTGCACTTTTTGGCATTGAATTTCAGCTGCCAGATATTTGACCACCTCTCTAACCTTTGCAGGTCACACTGTAATTCTATAATTCCCTCAGCGCTATCCACCCTTCCACAGAATTTTATGAAGAGGCTTATCCTACCCTTGGTCCCTTCTGCAATGTCAGTGACGAACATGTTAAAAAAGACTGGGCCCAGGACAGACTCCTGTGCTACCCGGCTTGTGACTTCTCTCTTCTGTGATCTAACTCCCATTTACCACAGCCTGATGCTGCTTCCCTTTAAGCCAGTTTTGTACCCATCTAACTATATCCCTAGCCACTCCAGGTCCTCCAGCCTCCTCAGCAGGTATCTGTGAGGCACTGAGTCAAAAGCCTTATGAACTCAAAGTAAAGTAGATCCACAGCATGGCCTTTATCGAGTTCCTTGGTCACCCAGTTGAGCAAGACTATTAGGTTAGTCTGACAGGACCTCTCTGACACCAAACCTTGCTGTCTGCTATCCTGGAGACCATTACCCTGCAGATGGTATCCGAGATCTGTTTTGAGCAGTGACCTCACCATCTTCCCCATGGTAGAGATAAGGCTGACAGGTCTGTAGTTTCCTGCTTGTTCCTTGCCCCCCAACCCCCAATGGAGTGGAACCATGTATGCCACCTTCCAATTCCTTGAGACAACCCCTGTCCTGAAGTGATCTATTGGATAGGCCTACCAGAGGCCAGCTAGTTCATCTGCCAGTTCCCTAAGCACCCTCTGAGGTATCCCATCTGGACCTGGGCCTTGTCTGTCTTAAGGGCTGCTAGCCTTTACTGGACCCTGTCCCTAGTAAATACTAATTTCTCCATCTCCAGGATCCCTCTCATGGCCACTTTGATGCCACTCCTAGGGAGTGGTCTGCTAGCCACCTTGGTAAAGACAGAGCAAAAGTAGTCATTCAGGTCTGCAGGCTTTTGCTCATCATCCTCTACCACTGTGCCCCCACCTAATAACCTAACTATTCCCCCACCTCCCTTTCTTTTTTCAGTGATATAGTAGAAAAAAAATGTTTCTCCACACATGACTGCCTCGACTGTTCGCAGCTCCTTATCTGCTTTTGCCTATCTAATCACCTTGTTTGCTTCCCTGTTTCTCTGACTGCATTCCTCACATTTTCCTTCTCCCTGCTTCTCTTTAAACTTGTGGAAGGCTTTCCTTTTAGCCCTTACCCCTTCCCTGATGGCTTGCCGAGAACCATAGTGGTCTCTTGAGTATCTTTTTGTTTACTTTACGTAAGCATGGCTGCGATATTTCAAGAATGGCCCCTTTTATTACCCTCCATCTCTCTTCCATGCCTTCTGTACTGCCTACCCTCGTCCTGAACCACCCCTCTGAGTTTTCTGAAATCTGCCTTCTGTAGTCCAATAACTCCATTCTTGTGTGTGTTTTTTCAATCCCAAGAGCTAATCTGAACAAAACAGTTATGGTCACTGTTTGCAAGTGGCTCCCCAATTCTTACTGTATTTACTGCTTCAGAGCTGATGAGCACCACATCCAGAATGGATCCTTGTCTGGTGGGCTCCCTTACCTGCTGCACCAGTGGACAATCCTAAGTTTATTTCACCAATGGAGCATTGTATGTTTAAATTGTAATAAATATACATTATTTATAGCTGTTTTTGTCTGGGTTTTGACTAATGTTATATAGTGCTCTTTGTGCTGTAGGGCCTTGGGCGACGCTCTCGGACAACCTCTGAATCATCCACCCACTCAATAGGAAGAGAAAGGCGCAACTCGGCAGCAAAGCAGTCCTCTCCTCCACCACCTCCTATTCAAGAGATACCACCAAGCAAAGCACCAGCGCCCAAAAAAGATCTTGCACCTAAAAAGGTAAAAAGCAGTAACAAAACCAGCCACCGCTCTATCGGCAAAGACTATTAGAGCTACAGTGTTGCTTCTATGTGAATGTCATATCCATTGTATAATTTTACAGGATTTTTGTTTCTCATTACCTTAAATTGTGCACTTAAGATAAGTTACTGGAAAGTAGTAACGCACGGTAGGAGAGATCATAAGACCTTCTTCAGGATATCTGTCATCAGGTTACACTATAGGAACCTTCACCGTCGGAGACGGGAAATCCACATGGAAGATTTTCAGCAGTACAACAGGGGCCACCCACGCCGTCAACATCCGCTGACGTCACCAACCCTAGATATGTATGGGTGGCCCCACTTCCTCCTCAGTTTTTTCCCGCCATCGACTTGCAAGCATAGTGTTCGCGAAAGAGCCATTGTAGTGTTTTCGCGCCTTTTCAGCCTACAGCCACTGTTTCTTCTACTGTTTGCTAAAATCTCTTTTGGAGATTTTTGTTTTTTCATGTATGTCGAGAGTTAATCTTTTGTCTTTTCTTTTCTGGCGGCGCTGCTGTGGGAAGAAGATTGCCTGTACAGACAATCACTCCATTTGTGTCTGCTGTCTTGGGCCTGGCCACAGTCATGGTCCTGACCACAACGTCTCCGACTGTGAGCACTGCCAGAAGTTTAACCAGACAACCCTTAGGTGACACAAGAAGGCTCTAAAAAATTTCCTGATGAAGCAGCAGGTAGCCAGCTCCGGGCAGGGGTCCTCCAGGGTTCCAGCTGCTCAGTCACCTGCTGGATCTGTGAGTTCCCAGGCCTCCGGGGCCCAAGACAAGTCCTTGGGGAAAAGGCAAAAGAAAACCGGGATCGCGAATGCCCTACCCGGCGGCCATCCCATTCCCTGTCGGCCTCTTCTTCTTTGGGGGGGAAGGGCTCTTCGTAGACGGCAGCTGCACCGACAAAGATACCAACTGTCCGGGTCTCTATTTCTTCCAGACCCATACCGACCGCTTCGCCGCCCGATTCCCAGGGCTCCCAGCCATCAACCTCCGGTTTGTTGGCCCCTCCTCCATCAACAACAGGCTTTGTCACTGACGTCTACCCTGTTGAGGCCTGCCCCTTCCTCTTCGAGGGCTACAGGCTCGTCGGGCTCTCAAGACAGATGGCTGTCAACATCTGTGCTGTCAAACCCCCCCTTCATCGTTGACGACTATAGATTTGAATGAAGTACTTGTCAAGTTCACCAGTGCACTTGTTCAGCAGTTCAGTGCCTTCAATAGGTCATCGTCGACACCTGTTTGTCAACCACAAGAGGCTCTCCGTGGACCATCGACGACCACTCCAATGCCAGACTCGGATGAGGAGGTCAACGTCAAGGAGGAGTACCATCATGAGCTCATTCTCCTGGATGCTATAGAGGAGGAAGAGGAGGAAATCCTCATTTCTGATAGGTCCACGGCCTCTTCAGTCAGTGAGGACTCAGTCAAACATACTCCAAGGTCTCCTCCTGAGGATGCTGCCTTTTTTTTTTTTTTTAATATATATATTTACCGGTTCTTTTTTTTTCCCAATGAATTCATTACATTACAAGTTATAACATTTCATTTCCAAGCATTACATCTCCTTGTTTTCAATTTAATTTCGTAACATTTTCTAGCATCTCCTGTTTCATTTGGTCTGTTTGTTGTGCCTCACTGTTTTCCACTTTATTGAGATTTCTGTACATTTTATTTTTCTGAATTGTTCAGATCTCATACAGTTTACTTTAACAATAACAGTACTACTACTACTGGAGCTGTGCGACAGGTTTCGTCTTTCTTAAGTGTTTGTTTTATTGTTCACTTCAGGTGATTCTCCGTTTTCGGGCGGGGGTAGGGGGCACCAGCCCAGGCAATGCCAGTTGAAGTGTATTGCCACTCTCTGTTATTTTTTCCCTTAACTTTCTTGTCCCATTACTCCTCTTGTCCATTTCTCCAGGAATTTGTCATGTCTTGTGTCTGTAACGTCATTCTCTCCAGCTCCTGGTTTTCATTTATTGTGGTTTCCCAGTCTTGTTTTGTCAGTGGCTCTGGACAGAGACACCTCCTTGTTGCCTTTGCCATTACCACTACACAGATGTTCCACAAGTATTGGGTGATTGCTCCCCTTACTTCTTTTGGTGGCAAGCCCAGCACCACAAGTTGAAGTCCAAGGAGGGAGTCTATCTGGAACAGAACTTTTATCATATCTGTACCCTCCCTTAAAAAGTTTTCTAAGACTGGGCATAGGTAGAAAATATGTTCATTCCCCACAGATCTTACTTCGAGTTAGAGCTCTTGCAACAGGCAGTAACCCTAAGGACTAAGCCGGCAGACGCCAGGACCCCATGGAAACATTCTAGTTGGCAGTCTCCAGTGGGGGACCACTCCCGAAGTCGGCCCACCCAGACGTCAGCCAGTGGTATAAAAGGTGTGATCCCCAGCCCCACCTCAGTTCTTTTCCCGCCATCGACCCATTCGCATCAGCCTCCTCGGATGTCTTTTTGTTACAGTTTGACCACTTTTGTGCTTCCAGCGTTATTTTCTTTGAATTCTTTAAAAAATAAATATATATATACTTTTTACTTTTCTGCATGTTGTCTTCTCCGTCCGTTTCTTCATTCAAACAATGAAGATTGAAGTCTGCGTGCATCAAGCAGATGCTTTAATGAAATATAGCCTAGAGCCTGCCTTCTCTGCCTAGCAGCAACAATAAACCTTTCGGCTCTGCTGGTCAAAGTTTTTAACATTTAAATTACCACATATTCATACAGCGGGTGGCGCTTGAATATGTGGCGGCACCTTCAACTAATAACTTATTATTGCTATTCGTAATAGTTTTTTTACCACACCGCCATCCAGTGGAGTTGTTTTTGCTACACAGACTTCTCTGCCTAGGCCCGTGCCCATGTATATGTATATATTTACTGTTTTGTGCAACATCACTCTGTTTACCTTGTAGTACCACTATAATTATATTTATATTGTTTATGTATATACCATCCTCACATATTGATTATATGTTTCCCAGCATTGGCTGTTCATTCCTGCCTTGTATAGCTCATATTGTACATTTTGTTAAATAGTGTCTGTTAATTAATTCTGTATCCCCATATCGACTGTATGCATGGTTTATTATTATTAAAATATGGTCCTCCTTGAAAATGAGCTTGCTCAGTGGATTTATCCCTTCACAATAAACTTGAACGACACCTGTGAGCACTGCAAAAAGTTCAACCAGTAGACTTGCATCCGCTGCCAGAAGGCCCTAAAGGCTTTCCTTTTCTGAACAGCAGCTTGCTGCAGTGCAGAAACAACCTCAGGGGAAAGGTTCTTCTTCATCTTCTTCGGTTGCCTCTTCCTCCACGTCCCATAAGTAGAAGAATGACTCCGGAAAGCACAAGTCCCAGGACAAAGATAGGGAGAGGGCCTAGACTCGCTCCCACTCCAGGTCTCCCCATCATAGGGAGAGTTCCTTGGGTTTCTCCTCTCATGGGGGCTTGGACCACTCTGCCCTTAATTCCTCCAGGCACCCGGTGGTAAAACCTCCTGCCTTGGTCCTGGTGTCAGGCAGAGGTAACTCCTGACACCCCTGAAGGTGAAGGCCATACCTCCTGCGTCTGCTTCCACCTCAGGGGCTGGGACTGGCTCCAAGTCAGGCAGCGAGACTTCGGCTCCTGCTTGCACGGTCCCAGCGACGGTCACTGCCAAGCCTTCGGACGCGGCACACCGTTGTCAGCAGCAGGCGCCCTGTTCCCGGACCCATGTATGCCTCCCTTGCTCTCCAGTGGCCACACCATGAGCTGTGGTAAACCGGCGGCTACGTCTACCCCAGTCCGACACCTACCCAGACATCCGCTACTCTGATGTTGAACCCGACGACACCAATTCCGATGCCAGCCTGTTCAACATTGCCAGCCGACATGGATACCTCTTCAAGGAAAGGTTCTCCACCAGTTGGTTCACAGCTCATTGAGGTGCCTTGTCGACCCACTCCTGCCCCTCTGATGCCAGCTCCTCTGATGTTCTCACCGACACCCGTTAACCTGACACCAGATAAGGTGACACCAGGTCCATCGACACTTTAGGCACCCGACGGTCCTTTGGCCCCCATATCCCCCTCAGGGAAGTGAAAGATTTGTTCTACTTTTGGTGGAACGAAATCAAGGTGGACCTCCTCCCTCCGAATCCTCCGAAACGAGTGGTTGTTGAGCCAGAACTAGAGTCAGACCCAAATCCAAGGTTGTCGACTCCAAAGCCAAGGAGGCCCTGATCACAGGCACACAGGAAGGTCCAAACACAGGGAACAGAGACACCGACATTCCTTCTCCCGTTTATCAGACCGACACTGACATCCATCCCATAGTGGATGCTGGACGCTGGCCTAGTTCTTCCTCTTCCTCCGGCAGTTTGGTGGACTCTGACTAGTCATCTCTCTCAGGATCTGACCATTTAGAACCTAAAGTCCATTCTCTCTCCCCCCCCAAAGATACCAAGGACACCCCAGGTCGCCTCCTGATGACCCATCATTTATGGATATTATAAGGCACATCCAGGCCTCTAATTGATGGGAGACAGAGGACCTGGATCCAGAAAAGCGAAGACTAGCAAAATACCTGATGCAGAAGGAACCTAAGCCTCTCATGGTTCCTTCTTTGGTGGATACATTCCAGGATTTGACTAGGCTCACCTGGAAGCACCCATCCTCCGCCTCAGCCATCTTTAAAAAATCGGATCAGCTCTACAGGGCACCCAGAGATGAACCTTTTCCTGCCGAGCACCCTAAAGCTGATTCGATGGTAATCACTGTTGCCCATGATAGGTCAAAGAGGCCAGAGCACTTAAGTAATCAGCCTCTTGGTCAGGAGTCCAGCACCATTGATCAGCTGGGCAAGAAAGTGTATTCTTCCTCAGCTTGCTCCATTAGATCCCTTAATTTCCTTACCCACATGGTTCAGTACCAGAATGCCCTGTGTGAGAATGGACTGGAGATTGCTCAGGCCCTTCCTGACTCTGCTTAGAAGACTGAGCTCATGGACCTTCTAAAGTCTGTGTCAGATGTGAGCACCCATGTCTTGCCTGCCTCATATGACACCGCGGACATGGCTGCCAGAGCAATTGCCACTAGCATATGCCTCCGGCGCCATGCATGGTTCAGGGTCTTGGGGTTCATCCAGGACCTACAGGCTGGCATGATGGACCTCCCTTACAAGGGTTTGGTCCTTTTTGGAGACGAGGCAGAAAAATTGATCACCCGTCTCCAGGACTCTGGTAAGAACATCTCCTCCATGCAGAAGATGTATAAAGTGAACCAGAGGCCATTTAAGAAACAGCCTTTTTGTAAGCCCTCAGGTCAGCAGCCCAGAAACCAGCCTCAGTAGAGGGGAGGCTTCAAGAGGAAGGCAACCTCCCAGACCCCTGGAAGTTCCGCTTCTAGAGCCTGAAAACCCTCCCAGGCCCCTCTGCCCACTCGTGGAGCCTCACAATGACTCCTTGCCCAACCCTCCCTCCTCCAGCAGAGTCTGTAGGGGAATCGTTAGGGGGTCGCTTCTCCCTCTACCTCGAGGGAAGGAGCAAGATCTAGGTTTTCCAACTAACAGAGAGAGGACATATCCTGGAGTTCTTGGGGAGACCACCAGAAAACCCTCCGGGGTTCTCCCGTTACCTTCCCTCTCACATCTCCCTCATGGAAGGGGAAATCCAGGCATTACTGCAAAACTGGGCAATAGAGACAGTTCGTCCGGACCAGCAGGGAAAGGAATTTTATTCCCACTTTTTCCTCATTCCCAGAAAGACCAGGGACCTTCCTCCCATCCTGGATCTCAGCTCCCTCAATAAGTGCATCGAGTACAAGAGGTTCAGGATGGTCACTTTTCCAGGACTGTTCCCCCTCCTACACCAGGGAGACTGGTTCTGCTCTCTAGATATGCAGGACACGTACGTGCACATCTTAGTGTTTCCAGCCCACAGATGGTACCTGCGTTTCCTCTTCAGGGGCGACACTACCAGTTTCGGGCTTTACCATTCAGACTATCCTCCGCTCTCAGAGTCTTCACCAAGTGCCTAGCGGTGGTGGCGGCAGCCGTCCAAAGACAAGGCCATTTCATCTTCCCTTACCTAGACGACTGGCTTCTGACAGCTCCCACAAAGGGTCAGTTGCTTCGCACTCTCGGAGACACCTTTATCCTCTTCCAAGAATTGGGGATCACCCTGAATCTTCCAAAGTCATCCTGGTGGCCCGCCCAGTCAGAGACTCCAATTCATTGGGGCGGTCCTCGACACAGTTCTGGGCAATGCCTTTATCCCTGAGGACAGGCCCGAATGGTTTCTATGGGTCTCCTCATCCCAGCCTGAGTCTATCTAAGACTCCACAGCCATACCCACCATTACTGTGGCTCATCTCCACATGAGAGTCCCGCAGTGGACACACTGTGCAATTGGACTAATGTACAGATGACCTGGAACAGAGGGTTCTGGTTGCAGATCCAGTTCGTCAGACCCTAACCTGGTGGATGGATCCAGACAAGCTATCCAAAGGGGTCCTTTTCTGACAGGACTCAATGCTCTTGCCGTCCCTGGATCTGCCCCTAGAGTGCCTCCTCTCCTCCTTCCTGCACAGTGGGGTCTTGTCTGGTATGGCGGTCTGAGTGGAGAGGCCGTCATCCAGGACCGTGAGGGTGATTTTCCCTTTGTCTTTTTAGCCCCATCCCCTGGGGACGCTGGCGCTTGGGACTACGTCCCGAGAGGTAACATGCTGATGCACGTCTGACCTCTCATGCGCCGTCTGTCCCCCACTCCCGACCCCTAAGTTGGAGTCGCCTGTCCCTTCAGGGAATCAGTGCTTCCACCTAATCCTTTATGGAATGGGACTGACTTGTGCGTCCTGGTATCCCACCCTGAGGGAGGAGAGCATCTGTAGGGCCTCGATCCTCCACTCCCCCCCGCCAGCCCCGGCTCCTCGGGTCCATGCAGGCCAGGTCACCGGCGTAGCTGGCAGTGTAAGGCTCCAGCGCCTCAACCCTCAGCGTCACCGGGCCGGCTCCCGAGTAGAGTCTTGATGACTGACGCCTCGGGTCTCGGTTGGGGTTCTCATCTGGGGGACAGGCAAACCTCGGATTCCTAGTCCCCAGACAAGCAATCCTTGCATATCAACGTCCTGGAGATGAGTGGTTCTGAATGCTCTGCAAGCATTTCAGACCGATCTCCCAGTGGTCAGTGACAGAGCAGTTGTTCAACAGGTGGGGTTGACTAGAGTTTGACCTCTTCATGTCCCCACTCAACGCCAAGCTGCCCAATTTCTGCTCGCTAGATCCAGAGCCTGGAGTTTTCTGGTGAGACGTGTTGTCCCTCTGTTCGACAGGGAGGTTTCTTTACACCTTTCCTCCATTTCCCATTCTTCAGAGGGTACTTCTCAAGCTTCAAGCAGAAGGAGCAGAGATGATTCTCATTGCTCCTTTCTGGCCCTGTCAGATGTGGTTCCCCTCTGTTCCAACAGTTAGCCTCAGAACCTCTGATCCCTCTTTCCCTGAGCTCACATTTGCTCTCCCAGGATCAGGGCACCCTACTTCATCCGGATCTCAAGTCTCTGCATCTGCATGCTTGGCTTCTGCAGACTTAGCAGTCACCATGTATGGTGTTTCTTCCAGAGTGGCCGATGTCCTCATGGCTGCAAGAAAGCCCTCCATGAGGTCCACTTATGCCATGAAGTGGAAGAGGTTCTGTTTGTGAGTGGCTGTCCATCACCTCGACCCCTTCTCCTGCCCAGTGAACTCCATTCTTGAGTATCACCTCTCTCTGTTTGACACAGCCCTGAGCTGTTCCTCTGTCAAGGTGCGTCTTTCTGCCGTCTCTGTGTACCATGCAACTGTAGAGGGTAAACCCCTTACTCAGCTGGACATGTCCCATACCTTTCTTTGGGGCATTTTGCATATGAGACCTCCCACTAGGAACCCTGTTCCTCCATGGGACCTCCTCTTTATGTTAGAGAAACTCACGCTCTCCCCTTTTGAACCAGCCTCAGACTGCGAACTATGTTTTCTTTCTTGGAAAGCGTTATTTTCAGTTGCAGTTACTTCTGCTTGGAGGATTTCCAAGCTCCATGTTCTGATGTGTAAAGAGCCTTATTTGGTTTTCCATAAGGACAGGGTTTCCTTACGGACTAATCTTAAGTTTTTTGCCCAAGGTGGTGTCCGAATTTACCTTGAACCAGGACATTCACCTGCCTGTGTATTATCCAGAGTACTCTAACAGGGGAGAAGCGTTGTTGAATACTCTGGACATTCACCAGACACTTAGTTTTCACTTGAACCGTACCGGTCCTTTAAGGAAGACTGATCAGTTGTTTGTGTCTTTTGCTCCCAAGTCTCAGGGAACACCACTTCTAGGGACATGGATATGTTCAATCCACACTTAATGGCAGGTTCCTTGCCGCTTTAAATCTTCCCGGAAAGTCTTCAAGCTGGCTCTTCCCACCCACCCGGGTGGTAAACTCTCGGCTCCACCCCATGACGCCAGATCTTCCTTACTGCTTGGAAGCTCAGGTTCCCTCCTTTGTGCTCTGCATTTTAGGCCTGAATCCAAGCTCTTCGGTTAACCCGAACTTAATTTTAAAATTTACAAGACTTTGGTCTTTATCTTCCCTCGCGGTTGCGATGGACAAATAGACTCCTGGATTTCGTCGGTGCCCCTGTGGGCAGAAGACATCTCGGGCCGATCCGCACTCCACGTGCATTTACTGCCTTGGGCTTGAGCACGGTTCGCAGGCCTGTGACTTGTGCAAGTCCTTTTCGGCCACAGTCTTAGAGGATCATGCTGCCAGATTGTAACTTGGACGCCCCAAGAAACAGTATCCTCCGGTCAAGTTGAAGGAGGCACGTTGGGTGGTTTCTGCGGCTGCGGGCTCAGCTGAACAGCTCGAACAGATGATCGTCCTCGAGGAGGAAGCGGCCCAGGCCGCATCATCATCATCATCTTCTTCTTCGGTCGCGACATTTATCCCGCTCTCTTTGGGCTCCTCCTGCACGGCTTTGTTCAAGGAGCTTTGTCAATCCCTCTCCACCAAGGGAGAGGGGTCTTAGGGACATTCCTCTTGGTCCAAAAAGAAGGACTCTAAGGGTAAGTTCCCCTGGTCGACGTTAGTGGGAGCGGGAGAGGTCCCCTTCCCCGGATAGTCAACACTCTACTTTGGTCGAGGTTGCGGCCAAGGCCGCTGGCTTCACGGTGTCCCCATCAGGTCAGCCGGCCGAGACACCCGTCGACACAGTCGAGATTTTTCTCGACCCATCGGACAGGCTGTCGACTACAGAAGCCAACAACCCTTCTTCACTGGTTCCCCCAGTAGAAACCGAGGACTTGCCTGTGCTTCCTGTGCCGGAGTCCCCGGTTTAGGTACCTGAACCGAGGGAGGAGCGGGTTTCCCCCGCCCCCTCTCAGACCCACCCTCGGAAACACCGAAGGTCTCGGTCTTGGACCTCTTCCAGGTCCAGCCGATCCTGCTGACATCGGCGGTCTCGGTCTCGGCACCATGGAAAGTGGCAGCGCCGCTCATCCTTGTCCCCGAACCCGGGTCGCCAGCATGGCACGAGGTCTGACGTCCAGCACCTCAACCCTCAGCGCCACCGGGCCGGCTTGTCATTGCATCTTAAGTGCGCTTGTGGGCAACTAATACCTGCCAAAGATGGACATTCGGTGTGCCTGTACTGCCTGGGGCCCAATCACAACACCGATGCCTGCCCTCATTGCCAGGCCTTTAACTCGCGGACGCGAATCAGGCGCCAAAAGTCTCTCATGGCCTTTCTCGCCAAGACTAAACTAGCCACCATGGAACCTCCTTGGGGGAATCTGATCCTCAACCAGCCCACAAGCATCGTAAGCACCGGGAGCAAGACAGAGGAAGGTCCCACTCCAAGCACAGGTCTTCGGTATCGAAGACCGGCTCATTGGGGCATGATTCCTGCCTCACAGCCCTGAAGCCTTCTTCTGCCATCTCCAGGCCGGCTTCTCTTCAGCCGATTAAAGTTACTCAACCCGCCGAGAAATCGAAGGGCGCAGGTAAGATCTCCTCCCGCTCGGCCTAATCTTCAAAGGCCGACTCCCAGAAGTCGAGCAAGGCCTCTGGGTCTTCAGCCGGCAGGGCCGCCTCCTCCTTGCCGCCTAAATCTCGGGACTCCGACCGACGCCAGCCTCCGGCTTCTGACCGGCGTTCGGCTGAGAAGTCCTCCAACCATAAGGCTGACCGTCCTAAAGCTCGCGCCGCCAAAGGACGTCCGTCAGTCCACAAGGAGAAACGGACACCGGACCCTCGTCCGCCCGTGACTCCCATGGGCCCGTTCCTAGCGCAGGTTCTTCCGTCGCCGGTTGTGGTTTGCCTGACGCCGGTTCACCTGGCGCTAGTCCTTTCGCCTGCACCCAACGTCAGCTCTGACACCCCCTCTCCACGGTTGCCAGTCCAGCTGACGCCGGACCCTAACGACGGTGGTGCTGATGCCGCCCCGACGTCCCCCCCTTAGGCTGATGCTGGTCGGCAAGGGTACGGACCAGACGTCAGTCCCCCTAGATGATGGGGCAAACACCGGTACGGGCTCGGGTGCTCCTCCACCTATGCTTGAGTCCCCCAGACTACACCTGTCTCGGGTGAAGGAACATTTCACTCACTGGTGGGATACAGTAAAGAAAGATCTGCTAGCGGGTGCACCTCCACTCACTCCGGTACCAGATCCAGTCAAACAGGATGTTTGGGGGGGGGGGAGACGAGGTGCCCCCTCTGAAGAAACACACCAAGAAGTCCAGGAGGGACAGGTCCAGTAGCTCCTCTTGCTCCCCCTCTCCTCCTCCGGACAAGAGATGCAAAAGGAAGAGGCATAGTCCCTCTCCCTCTTCCTCTTCGGACTCCTACGTAGACTCGGATTCTTCTTCCTCCGACGCCTACTCCGGAGCCAGACCTAGGGGACACGGAGGGTCTACCTAAGTCCCCTCCAGATGACCCCAGCTTCATGGAGGTAATGAGGCACATCCAGGCCAATGTGGGTTGGGACACTGAGGCCCTGGACCCCGAACGACTGCGGCTGGCTAAATACCTCCACCAAAAAGATCCAAAGCTGGTTGTCATCCCTCCCATGGTCGACACCTTTCAGGATGTCACCCGGGCGACCTGGAAGCATCCTCATTCCTCCTCGGCCGTGCCCAAGAAGGCTCACTAGCTGTACCGGGCACCTGCGGACCGCCATTTTCTGGCTGAACCACCTGTTGCAGACTCTCTGGTGATTTTGTCAGCTCACGATCATTCGCAGAGGCCCAAACATCTGAGCACCCAGCCGCCTGACAGGGAGTCAAAGCAGCTGGATTCCATGGGCTGTAAGGTGTACTGTGCGGCGACCCGCAGCATCAGGAATCTTAATTTCCTGACGCATATGATCCAATTCCAGAATGCCATTTGGGAACAAGGATTGGACATTGTGCAGAGCATGCCTAATTGTCCCCAGCGGACAGAGCTTGCCAAGTTGCTGCAGACCAGCTCAGACGTGGGCACCCATGTTCTGCAGTTGGCTTACGACTCTGCGGACACCTCCTCCAGGGCAGCTGCCACTGTCATTTGCCTCTGACGCCATGTGTGGCATCGGGTTTCTGGGTTCGATCCAGATGTCCAAACCAATCTTCTGGATGCTTCCTTTAAAGGTTACGTGCTCTTTGGCGAAGACACGGAGCGGATTATCACCAGGCTGCAGGACTCCGGAAAGGCCACCTGTTCCATGCAGTCCATGTACCGCCCGAAACGGGTGAGCTTGCAAGCCTAGTTTTCGTGGCCATGGGGGACATCAGCCACAGCAACGTCGTTTTCAGCAGCACGCACAGCAAGGGGGCTTTGGTTGTAGAGGCGGAGCCAGAGGCAATGCGGCTTCAGCCTCTAGACCACCTAAAACAGGCGCGGCCACCCTCCCTCCCCCCAAATGCCTGACTGTCCAGGCGACGCCCCGGTCTCTCAACCAGAGGAGCCGGTTGGAGGCCGCTTTTCACTCTCTGTATGGATGCATGGAGGCAGGTGACCTCCGGCCAGTGGGTACTGGCGCTCGTGGAGTTCGGGCACTCCATAGAGTTCGAATCCATTCCTCTGGACAGACTATCGCCCCCATCCCGATACCCAAGGAAGCACAGAGCTCTGATCCAGTGGGAGATCGCTTCCCTGCTGGACAAAAGGGCTATTGAGCTGGTTCTACTGGCCGAATCAGGGAAAGGGTTCTTTTCCCACTTCTTCCTTATTCCAAAGAAGTCCGGGGATCTCTGACCCATCCTGGACCTCAGTGATCTAAACATGTGGGTCTCCTACAAGAGATTCAGGATGGTTTCTCTTCCTACTCTCCTCCTTCTCATATCGGCAGGAGATTGGCTGGTGTCTCCTGGACGTGCAGGATGCTTACCTGCCTATTCCCATCGCCAGAAGCCATCGAAGCTTCTTAAGGTTCAGGTTAGAAGGCGAGGACTATCAGTTCCAAGTCCTCCCCTTCGGTCTTTCCTCGTCCCCCATGGTCTTCACCAAATGCCTGCCGGCCGTGGCACTTCGAAGACGGGGCCACTTTGTGTTTCCTTACCTAGACGACTGACTTCTCCTGGCCCCCTCCAGGGCTCCCCTGTTGGAAACTATCAGGGATTCCTTCTCACTTTTGTAGAGTCTCGGAATCATCATAAACAGAGATCAGTCTCACCTGTCCCCTACTCAGATTCTCCAGTTCATCAGAGCTCTTCTGAACACCACTCTCGGGAAGGTTTTCCTTCCCTCCAACAGAGCAGATCGTATTCGGCTCATCGCGTTCCAGATCTCGTCAGCCTCAAAGGTGCCAGCTCGGCTCCTCCTCAGGCTGTTGGGACTCATGGCCGCTGCCATAATCTCAGTCCCTCTGGCACGTCTGCGCATGAGGACCATCCAGTGGTCCCTGAGAGTCCAGTGAGATCAAACTTCAGACAGTCTGGATGCCTTGATCAAAATATCAGAGCCAGTCCACTGAGAGCTTCATTTGTGGATGTCATCCAAAAATCTGCTGGAGGGTATGCCCTTCCAATCCAGGGTGCCATCCCAGTCTCTGACCACAGACACCTCGTCCCAGGAATGGGGGTGCACACTTGGGGAACCATCATACCCAGGGTTCCTGGTCTCCCACGGAAGTGAACCTGCACATCACTGTCCTGGAAATGAGAGCTATGCTCTGTGCACGGCAAGCCCTGGCCTCGGTCTTGGTGCCGGGCCATCTCTTGGTACAGGCAGACAACACTTCGGTGATGTTCTACATCAACAAACAGGGTGGCACACATTCCTATCCCCTTTGCAGCGAAGCCATGTGCATTTGGGACTGGGCCCTGGAACATCATCTGTTTTTGACAGCAGTGCATGTTCCCGGGCTTCAGAACATGCTAGCCGACACGGTCAGTAGGACACGATCGTAAGCCCATGAATGGGAATTGCTTCAAAAGGTTGCAGATCACATCTTCCGTCTATGGGGGACGCCAGAGGCGGTCCTTTTCGTGTCACAATCCAATGCAAAACTGCCCAATTTTTGCTCGTTAGGTCCAGAGCCTGGAGCTTTTTGGCAAGATGCATTGTCCCTCTGTTGGAGCGGGAGGTTCCTGTATGCCTTCCCTCCCTTTCCCCTCCTTCAGAAGGTCCTCCTCGAGGCTCAGTTGGAACCTTCCACTATTATCCTGATTGCCCCTCTACGGCCTCATCAAATCTAGTTTCCATTACTACAGCGTCTAGTGGCAGAGTCGCCAATGCCTATTCCCCTCTCCTCACACCTGCTATCGCAGGACAAGGGGCCCCTGCTGCACCTGAACTTACATTCTCTTCACCTGCATGCCTGGCTCCTCAGGACTTAGCTAAGGTCCGTTTTGGAGTGTCTGATCAGGTCGCTCATGTGTTGGTTGAGGCATGGAAACCTGCCACCAGGGCCACTTACGCTATGAAGTGGAAACGCTTTTGCATTTGGGCCACAGCCAAGCACATAGATCCATTGGTCTGTCTGGTTAATACCATTCTAGAATACTTACTTTCTCTCTACGAGAAAGGCCTCAGCTATTCCTCCATCACTGTACACCTGGCCGCCATCTCCGCTTACCATTTATCTGTGTCAGGTAAGACGGTGGTTCAGATGGAGGTTTCCAAAGCCCCTTTGCGCGGTATTCTCCACATCAGACCTCCCATCAGGGACCGTGTTCCTCCTTGGGATCTCCAGTTCGTCCTGGAGAAGATTTCTCTTCCCCCATTCGAGCCGGCTATGAAGTCGGAGCTCCGTTTCCTTTCCTGGAAAACTCTGCTTTGGTAGCAGTTACTTCGCCGAGGTGCATTTCAGAGCTTCAAACCCTCATGTGTAAAAAAAAAAAAAAAAAAATCCTACCTTAAAAGGACAGGGTTAATCTCCACACCAACCCGAAGTTCTTACCGGAAGTGGTTTCAGAACTCACTTTGAATCAGTCAGTTCTGCTCCCGGTCTAGTATCCAACAGGGGAGAGACCCTGCTTCATTCCTTAGATGTACACAGGGCTCTCAGATGTCGCCTAGCTAGAACCAAGGCGGACAGGAAGTCTGATCAGCTCTTTGTGTCCTTTGCCCAGCGGTCCGTAGGTCGCCCAGTCACCCATCCTGATAGGGCGAGGGCGTTCAAGAACCGGAGCACATGGGGAACTCCTCCCTTATATAGGGCGACGTCGGGGGTGGAGCAGATGTTGGCATGGGGATGCGTTCCCACGTCGTTACTACTAAAGAAAAAGTTGCCAGAACGGCCGCCAGGTGACGCCAGTCCTTAATGTGTAACCTGCTGGAAGAGCTTCTCTCGAAGATCTGCTGTACTTTCCATTTCTCCAGGGCCTACTCTCCTAACTCTTGCTGGCTGACTGCCACTGCCTCCCATGCTTATCTGTTTCTTCTCCCTTGATTGCTTGGGACTCTGTCCTTAAGGTTATTGCCTGCTGCAAGACTTCTAACTCGAAGAAAGATAGTACAGTTACGTAAGGACTTACCATAACAGTAGATCTTCAAAAAGAGCTCTTGCAGCAGGTGTTGCTTTCCCACCCTCCTTCCCCCTGGTCTTTTTGTTTCTGCCTTTTCTTTGGGCAAGAACCTACTCGGTTCTCCTTCCATCCTAGACACTGGGTCTCCGGCAGGAGAACTGAGGTGGGGCTGGGGACCACCCCTTTATACCATTGACTGAGGTCTGGGCATGCCGACGTCAGGGGCGGTCCCCCACTGGAGACTGCTAGCTAGAAGGTTTCTGTGGGGTCCTGGTGCTTGCTAGCTTAGTCCTTAAAGGTTATTGCCTGCTGCAAGTGCTGTTCTCAAAGATCTACTGTTCTAGTGTATTCTTACATAACTGTACTTTCCTCCAGCACCCTGATGATATCCCTGTCTCATTGTGCTTGGATATTTGGTGTAATGAAGTATCGTATCTTAACTTTCCATGAGAATTCCTTCTATCTTAGTGCTGATGTGGTTTTGAATGTTCCCTCCCATATCTTGTTCCACTCTACTTTGGTGAGGTGTATTCCCACCCCTTCTTCCCATTTTGTCATGTTGTGTTTGGTTCCCCCTTCTCTATGTGCATTTAGGAACTGGTATATCTTTGAGATTGCTCCCTTGCTAGATGCCATATGTACTAGTTCCTCTAACCTGGGCACCTGTGTTGAGGAGATGTAGATATTTGAGGTAGTGCATGTATTTGAGTAGTTCCTCACCTAGGTCATGATGTAGTTTCTGACTTGGAAGTATCTTAGCTTATCACCTCCCATCCACCTGTATTTAGTACTGCATTCCTCAAAGGTCATTACTGTATCTCCCTTGAATACATGTGCCGGGCAGTATATCCCCTTTGTACCTGTCTCCCAAATCAAGGATCCATATCTCCAGGCTGAAAATCACGGATCCAGAGCAGCCAGGTAAATCCCCAGCTGTCTCTTTTGATCATTTGGTATTGTTGAAACTTCCTCCAGACCTTCTCAGTTACTTTAAGTACCTTGAACTACTTATCTTTAGCCTGGTTGTCTAAGCATAAATTAAATAGGATTGAGCCCAATGGTCTGTCTCCTACCCCCAGTTCCTCCAGGTCTCTCCAGTGGGCCTTCACTTGTTCTGCCCCCCTAGAAGTGCCCATCTTATTTTTGTGGCTAACAAATACTCTTTTAGTTCTGGGACAGTCCTTTCTCCCTATTGCTTCTTGATGACTAGTACTGTACTCCTCACCCTTGATTTTCTGTTCACCCATATAAATTTATATAGCATTTTTTGGGTTTCTGATATCCATTGGTTAGTTGGGAGCACTGGAACACATGGAAAAATATATAGGAATCTTGGCAGGAAGTTCATTTTTACTGTCTGGATCCTGTCATACATTGGTAGAGGCATCAGGGTCCACCTTCTTATGTCTTCCTTAACCTATTTCACTAAAGGAGCAAGATTGTCTTGGAATAAGTGTTTGTATTTCTTATGGTGATCCCCAAGTATTTTAGTGTTGTCATTGCCCATTTCATTGGATACTTTGGTTTTTATTTGTGGTGGCAGGGAGTAATTAAATGTTAAAGTTTCAGTTTTGTTTGCATTAAAGGTGTAGCCTGTAAGCATGGTAAACTTTTATCATTTCTAAACGTATCGGGATGGATTTGTCTGGTTCTTCCAGGTACATTAGGACATTCTCTGCATATAAGGCCATTCAAACAACATGAGGTCTTGTTGTATTCAGACATAATGCACTTAGCCCCAGCACTTGAACTGCCCCGGAGAGGAAAGAGTTAACTCCATGCAGAAGCATGGAACGTTGAGCTTGAGCTCGGTTTTCAAACCTCTGTCTGTGGTACTTACCAGTGCAACCGTCAGATTCTTTACTCCGCCTAACAGTGAAGTCGCTCCAGAGATTCCTCTGCTCGGTTTGGTAAAAATAAAGCGTTCTGTTTAAAACTTGTTCTTTATTGTTTTTTCGGATTTCCAGCCTCAGTCTACGGTACAGGTTGTGTGGTAGATGGGTAGTGACTGTATTTTATTTTAAATAACTTGTGAGAATTGTTGGTGTCTTTGGTTTCTTCTCGGTCGGTCCGGTTAGGAACCGACCTTGTGTTTCCTTCTAATTTTAAAAATTTATTATTTTAGAGTGGTGTTCCGATACCGGTTTCAGAGGATCCAGGCTTTTTCTCGGTTCTTTTCCAAACCCGTGACACGGTTGTTACCGGTCAGTTGGTATTACCTGACTTGAATGCTTCTATGGGGTAATTTTGGTAGGTTGGCCATGTCTGAGAAACCCAAAAAGAAAACCGGTCCCACTGGGTTTCAACACTGTACTGAGTGTGGGGAGGCCTTTGCCAAGGCCGACCCCCACCTCATCTGTGTTTATTGTCTGGGGTTTGACCATCTCCAGTCAGACTGCCAAATTTGCAAAAACTTTCCTAAAACTACTCTAGAAAAAAGACTGAGTAGGTTGAAGGAAAGGGAGGCAGAGAAGTCCGTAGACCCGGATGGCCAGCCAGGTTCGGTTACAGCTGAACTTGAGGAGGTGCCTACTGACCTTAGCGATACCTCCTCGGGCAAAAGGAGAGCCGACTCTGAGGGGTGGGTTCCGTCAAAAAAGAAACTAAAGTCCGCTGGTTTGGATCCAGTACCGCTTACTCCAACCGCGGATGAGATAGCCAAAGCGATTAGTATTGTCCAATCTCTTCGTCCGGTTCCGTCCGAACCGGTGCTGCCAGTTAGGCGGTCAGTTCAGTCGGAACCGGCTCCTTCGGATTACGATCTGGATGCTTTCTGTGAGGAGTGGAAGGGAGATGAAGACTGTCCCGACAATGACTATGACGGTGGGGGTCTGGATGTGCCCATTGAACCGAACATCTCCCTAGACAGATCCTCTGATGTCTCCCCTCCCAGGCTTTCTGAGTCTCCTTCTCACTTCTTGTTTTACAAGAAGGTGACTGAAACCATCCAGCTGTCTTTGGTTGAAGCTGCTGAGGAGGAGGAAGAAGAGCCTGATTTTGTGGAGATGATGGACATCCCAGAGTCCAAAAGGTTGTCTATTCCCCTTCACAAGTCCTTGGGGAAACAGACACAGAAGATTCTACAGACTCCTAACTCTTTACCTCCTGTAGATAAAAGAATGGACAGGAGATGCATGTTATCAGGCTCAGCTGCAGAGTTCCTTTATTCACATAGCAGCCATGTTGGGGTAGTGCAGGCTGTTCCCTGGCATCTCATCCTGTTTTCAGGAAGTTTTACAAAGGCCTGGTTCACATTAACCTTCCCTTTAGGGAGAATACTCCTCCTTGGGATCTTAATGTCTGCATTGCTCAGCTTATGCAGCCACCCTTTGAGCCTATGGCTTCAGCTGAATTGAAGTACTTGACATGGAAAGCTGTGTTCCTGGTAGCTATTACTTCTGCCACACAGATTAGCGAATTACAAGCCCTGTCAGTTGAACCTGACATCATATCCTTCCATAGGGATAAAGTGGTCTAAAGAACTAATAGGAGGTTCTTGCCTAAAGTGGTATCGGATTTTCACCTAAACCAGTCTGTCTCTTCCTGTATTTTCCACTGACCATTCTTCCCCAGGGGAAAGATTACACAGTTTGGATGTTAAAAGGGCAGTTAGCTACTACATAGAGCATACTAAGGCACACAGAAATGACCGTCTTCAATTGTTCCTCAGTTATGGTGAAGTAGGGAAAGGTAAGTCTGCCACTAAGATAACTATTGCCAGGTGGATTGTTTCCTGTATGCAATTTTGCTATAACAAATTGGGTACAACACCCCCTTCAGACCTGAGGGCTCACTCGACTATGGGTACAGCTGCTACTCCAGCTGCGGCCAGAGATATACCCTTGTTAGAGATCTGTAAAGCAGCCAGCTGGAAAACAGTACATTCATTCACCAAGCATTACTTTCTGGACATCCAGGCTAGGAGTGATGCTAGGTTTGGCACAGCAGTACTGTAGAGCTGGTTTCCAAAGTAGGTTCTGCATTCCCTCCTCCACAGGGAACTGCTTGGTAGTCTGCATTTTGTCTGAATACAGCAAGACTTCATGTTGTATGAAGAAAAAATTACTCACCATAGTAATGTTTCTTGTAATGGAGTCTTGCTGTATTCAGACCTCCCCCTCTGCCTCCCCTCTCAGAACCTGTTTTTGGGAAGTGGGTTGGCAGGCACAGTGTTGCACCTCAGGTGTGTACCTTGCAGGGGTGTAGCCAGGGATTTCAGATCTGCACACCAAATGTACTCACTGCTACCCCCTTGTTAAGGTGAGCTACCCCGTGTAGCCAGACACTATACAAATGTACACCAGGACCGTGTTTGTTGCCTCATTTGGCACAATAAATACAACTTTTGTATCTCATGACAGTGGTTGTTGCCATGCATGGGTAAATACAATTGCCATGCCTTGTTCCCTAAGACACCCACATACCAGCCCAGAGCCTGTAAAGTTGTATTGTCCTTGGGATGCAAAAACAGTATTAGTGACCAGTCCTTCTAGTTTTGACTCCTATGAATAAAATTACAGAAAGGTTCAGTATTTTCTTTGTTAGTTTTCATGGAAAAAGGAAGCAGTTCAGAGCCCATTTGCTACCCACCCTAAAATAAAATTCCACACCATGGAGTGCTTGGAGTATGCCTGCCTACACCAATGGTACCTTGTACCGTCCCTCTTGGTGGGGTAACTGTTATGTTTTTCCTTCTTGTGTTGCATAGTTTGAATTGTCACTACCTTATTTCTTCTTGGGTTCTCGACTTGAGTCTTTTTTGGACCCCAAAAAGTATTTTGCCTTTTGGCTATGTGTTCAAACAATTTCCACATTTTAGTGTTAAGTTAGTTGCTCGTAAGAATCTGACAGTTGCACTGGTAGGTACCACAGACGGAGGTTTGAAAACCGAGCTAGAGCTCAACGTTCCATGCTTCTGCATGGAGTTAACGCTTTCCTCTCCGGGGCAGTTCTGAATACAGCAAGACTCCATTAGAAGAAACAACATTACTATGGTGAGTAATTTTTTTCTTTTATGCTTCTGGGGTCCTACCTTTATGCCTTTAATATCTAACGCCTGTTTAATCCGTTGTGCTAGTGGTTCTATATCGAGGGCGAAGAGCAACGGTGACAGTGGGCACCCCTCCCTCGCCCCCCTCCCCAGCTTGAATTTATCTGATAGGTAGCCATTGGCCCTCACATAGGCCTGTGACCCAGTGTATAGCCTTTGGACCATTTCTGTAAATTTACTATCAAATCCTAACCAGGCAAGGACCCCAAACAGAAATGACCAGTCCACTTGGTCAAATGCTTTCTCCACGTCTTAGCTCATGTCCGCCGGCGTCTTAGTGGAGTTAAGGTGGTCTATAAGGTATAGTGTACGTCTAACATTATCTGCTGTCTCTCTTCCTGCCACAAACCCCGATTGGTCTACATCTACTAATCTGGGGACTAATTCTTCTAATCTTGTAGCCAATTTAGGTGTTAGATATTCATAATCCACATTAAGAGGGGATATACGGCGATATGAGGGGCAATGGGCAGGGTCCTTTCCCAGCTTAGAAATCACAGAAATGACAGCCTGTTTCCATGACAGTGGAGTAATCCCCTCTTCTGACATCATCCCATGGTATACCCCTTGCAGAATTGGGGTCACTATCTGTAAATTTGTTTTAGAATTCACAGGAGAATCCATCCATCCCTGGGCATTTCCCTGTTTTACTATCTCCAATCACTTTGTTAATTTTGGCTATTGTGATTGGCCTACATAGCATGTGGTTCTGCTCTTCTGTCAACTTGGGGAGTTTAAGCTTATGCAGAAAGGAACTTATTTTTTTTTTTGGTGGGGTATCCTTTTTTGGGCTATATAATTTTTTGTAGTGTGTCTTAAAGACCTCTAATATAAACAGCATCTCCGAGTTTGCTGCGGTTGGGTCAGACAATCTAGAACCTAAGCTCCTAAAACTTGCTGCCCTTTACATAGCCACACCTCTATCAAAGATTTTTACCCTCTCCCTATGCCATAGCCATGTTCCAGACATCTGGAAGATTGCTAGGATAACCTCGGTTTTCAAAAATGGTGACCATAAAAATCCATCTAATTACAGACCCGTAGCTATCCTGCCCGCACTCAGCAAAATTCTTGAGAAACTCATAGCCAATCAAACCATTGACTTTCTACAGAAATATTATCTTCTTACCTCCGCACAGCATGGCATTCGGAGAGGTCATAGTACCACCACTGCTTTGCTTAATTTCACGTCTGATACCCTTGAGGCCATGGATGTAGGTTCTCTTACGGGGACAGTTTTTATTGACATGACCAAAGCATTTGATCTCATCGACCACCGCATCCTCCTAGGAACTCTTAAGATCTCTTGGTTTCTCACCGAATGTCGTTACATGGTTTGAGAGCTACCTATCGGATAGGTCTCAATTAGTTAAATACAACTCCACTGTATTGGACTTAGCTACTGCAAACACTGGCGTTCCACAAGGATTTATCCTTGGCCCCCTGCTTTTCTCTATATTTATCAACAATATCACCTCAAACCTCCATCAGACTGCCTCCTTGCTTTATACTGATGATATTGTCCTGTACGCTAGTTTTAAAAACATTGTTGACATCAACCAGCGACTCTCTCGGGACTTTCAAACAATTCAACAGTGGCTATTCAGCAATAAGCTTGTCTTATATGTTGCTAAAACCAAAGCCATGCTATTTGGCTCCAGTAATAAACTTAAGCATGCTCAGCCCTACTTCAGTGTCGCTACTGCTGATGGCTCACCTGTTGGGGTGGTTCACTCTTTCAAATATCTAGGTATCACCCTTGATCCGTCTCTAAATTTTGATCTTCATATTCAACAGACCTGCAAATTGGTAAATAGAAACGTGGTATTGCCTATCGTACTAGCTATGTGCTCACCCCCTCTGCCAAGCTTGCCATAGCACGTGGCATACTCCTGCCATCGCTCACTTACGGGGCCGCAACTTATACCACGGCAGGTAAAACGTCTTTTTGGAAGTGGGATGTTACCTACAACAGTATCTATCACTATGCGTCTTCCTCTCATCGGGTGAAACACCACTGCCTTCTTTACTCTGAACTGGGCTGGCTCTCTCCTCCTGCATCCAGATCATATGCCTATGGCTCTGTCATTGATAATATCAGAACGCAAATACCCAGGCCCCTGGCAGGCCTATTCCGAAACCAGACACCCAACTATGGTCTACGCTCCGCAGACAATGCCCCTGTTCACATTCCTAGACATAACTCCACTAAAGGTGCTAGTGTTTTTTCCTGCCACGCCCCTCAATACTGGAACTCCCTCCCGCTAACCGTATGTTTAGCATCATCCCGTGCCTCCTTCAAAAAACTGCTACATGACCATCTCGCTGATTTCTGTACATGCTCCTGCTTTGAACCTCCCTAGTTCCTACCACTTTCATGACTCCCCCCTCTATTACCTATCTCCAAAAGTAGCCCTAATAAACATGCTCTACACTTTTCTCCAAGATTGTCCTACCTTCTATTTCATTCTTGGCTCATTCCTCCTAATTTCCTCCTCCATCTCCCTACTCCATACTAGCCTCCTTAAACTGGTGCCCCCTACTTCTAATCTACTCCCAGCACTACCTTATCTACCTGGTATAGACTATTAGAAAGTGTACAATCACCTCAGTATTATACCTACTCCAATTAGTACTGGACTGTTGTTGTTTTGAACTTAACCTTTTATCTTACCTTCCTATAATACCTACTCTGTAATTGTATTACAATTAGTGTATTCTCATGCTTGTACTGTGTCTTTACTCCTCAAAAATTGTCAAATTTTTGTACCTTATTCATTGTTCTGTCACTGCCTCTAATGTTTTGTTTCTGTAACCTCCCGGGTCATGCCTGAATAGTCACTGATATGGTTAGTGCACCTTACCTGGTTAACAAAAACCAAATAAATAAATAAATTTTATCCTCCTTATGGGTCTTTTCTCCCATTTCTGGGTGATATATTTTTGTAATCTGTGCCTGGGCTCTCCTGACTCGAAGTCTTCTAGCCAGTAACTTTAATGACCTGGGGACTCCCTCGTAGTAGCTCTGCTTTAAAAATTGCATGTTCCTCTCCACTTTTTGGTCTAGGAAGGTGTTTAGCTCTTTTTTAAGTTTGATCAGTTTGTCCCTTTCCCTAATTTCATCTGTTGGAGAGCCTCAAGTGAGAGTATGCATGTTTCCAAGTCCCTCTGTCTCTCCTTTCGTTGTCTTTCCTCGCTGTCCCTATCGCTATGAGTTTTCTTTGTATTATTGCCTTCACTGTGTCCCAGAGCATTCCCTCTCCTACTTCAGAGTCTGCGTGGTCTTGGATAGTTTGGTCTATTAGCGTAGGTATTTGTTCAAGTACTTCTGTGTCTCTCTGAGCAAGCAGAGGTTGAGTCTCCAGAATGTAGATTTTTAAGAGCTTGAAAATCGATTTCAGTATGTAGAAAGGGCATGGTCGGAGAGCTCCACTGGTCCCATCCCGCATTTACTCAGTCGTGTGAGGGCATCTCTAGATATAAAGAACATGTTTAATCTGGAGTACATTTGGTGTACCTGTGAGTAGAATGTATATCCCCTGTTGTTGCCCTCAAGGTGTCTGCAGGCATCCTGCATGCCTAGTTTTTCTAGCAGTGATTTTACTTGCTTCACCACTCTATATCCTTTTCTGGGTATACGGGATGTGGTATCCAGTTGGGGTTCTATTGTGAGGTTCCAATCCCCTTCAGTGATTAGTATGCCTTCTGCCCTGGCCACCACTTTCAGCAGTATTGGCGTTTATGTCTCGTAGGAAGATCCCAGGAGGGGTATGTACCAATGCCAATGTTACTAACTGCCCATTTAAAGTTCCTTTCAGTATGACGTATCTACCTTCCTTGTCAAATTCTTTCCTTGAATATTCAAAGTTTACTCTTACAGGATCAATATGGCCACCCCCTTCTTCTCCCATTCTTATAGGAAGACGAATAGACCCCGTCAAAGCCAAATTGTTGTAATTTTTGATGTTCTGCCTTTGTGAGGTGAGTTTCTTGCAGAAACACTACTTCTGCTTTGGTTTGCCTCACATGTGTCAGTATTTTTTTTCCTTTTGATTGGGTTAGACAGTCCATTCACATTATAGGACAGTATTTTTGTTTTGGTATTATCCATCTTTATTTTATTGGTATGTTGCTTGCCTCCTGTAAGGGGTCCACTGGTCTAGCCTGTTTGCCCTCTCCCCCCACCCAGGATTCACCGAAAATTCTGTCACACTGCTCCACGGTCATCAACTCTACAACTACTGCTAGCCTGCCAACTGGGAAAGCTACTTTTTAACCATCAGCATCAGACTTACTCTGCTTCCAAGGTAGTGGAAGATATTTGTATCTTCCTTTTTTCCGGGTGGTTGTCCCCCTTTTAACTACTTTTCCTTCCCACCCGGAAAGGCAGTGATTCCACTCCCCCTGCACCCAGGGGCCTCTTGAGGGTACAAAGCCCTGTACCTTTTCTCAGTTCCCATTCTAAGGCTTGTGAGTATAAGTATGATGCCCCACAGTCGCGACATCAGCCTGTCAGTCTGTGCATCATTGCCCCCCTTCCCCTCAGGGTGCTGTGTCTGGTATTTATGTCTAGTGGCATTTCTCCTAGAGTAATTCTCTGTTGCCCTATCAGTTTTTACCCTTCCTAAATGTGTAGTAGCTTCCCCCCTGTCTGCTTATCTGTAAGTGTTATATGACTGTTCTCACTGTGTGGTCATTCCTCCTCATCTCCTCCCCGGTCTCGATATCGCCTCACTGTCTGTCCAATCCAGCTGTTGTTATTTCCTTCTCTGACACCTATTTTACTGTTCCTTGTTTGCCCCCTTAGATCCTTATGTGTACCCCCCCTCCTCCCTGTTTACACCCCTTACCTCCTGCAGTAGTGTTGTCTAGGCATCAGCACTTCTGCAGCTTCTCTAGACATCCACAGCATTTGTTTTCCAGGCTTCCCCATGCTGGAGAGGTCATCTTTCATCGCTGGTCTCCTAGGGTGATAGCCCTCCGTTGGGTCTAAGAGTAAAATTGTGACACAGCGCTTCAGTATAGTTCATCTGGAGCATTGCAAAGCCCACTTCTTTTCCTCCTTTCAGTTCAAAACCACCTTTCTCAATGTGTATAAACTATGTACTTAAGTCAGTAATCTTGACTAACATAACCCACTGCAATTGCCAGTTCAGCATTTTCTGACTCGTCTCTGAGGTCATTTCAAGCCTCTGCGAGGGACCTTTCTTCCCAGAATCTTCGGGTTTTTGGTCCATTCCACCCCAGGTTACTTCTCTTTTCAGATCCTCCCCGTGTTAGCTCTCTTCAAATTATTCATTACTAATGCTCGTTTATAGTTTCCTATATCGAGTTTCATACATCAGCTCATTACGTTGTATAACTGTCAATAGAGAAAGATGAAAGTAAACCGATTCCTCTTTAATATGCCCCAGTCCCTTTTTCCTTTGTTTACATTCTAATTTCTTTTGTGTCTACCCTCCTATTGGCTTTAGAGGCCTTTTATTTAAATGAATAGCTGTTCCATATGGACTGGTGAGTCTTAACCCCTTCTTCACAAGCGTTTCTGCATAATTTCCTCCTTCTTTTTCAGCCCTTCAAATGTGTATTATACCTCGGTAGGGATTTCTTTCCACAAGACAGCTGATGGCACTCATGTTGAGGCTTCTAGGATTATGCCCCTAAGTGATCTACCCCACCCCCCGTCCTTCCAGTTATGTCTCCCACTTTATAGTTTCTTTGTTCGGTGCCCGTTATTTTATGGAATGGAATCTCTTATCCTTGAACCATATTTACACCCCCCTCCCTCCCGCATTGCATGGTTCTTGTCTCTCTTTTCTGCATCTTCTCCATCTTCCCTCTTCTCCCTCCTACCTCAGTCCGGACTGTATTGTCTCCTTTTCTCGAGCTCTTAACCCCCTTTATGAGCCTTTTCATATCTTCTGCCCGTGCCCTTCATTCAACCCAGCAGTGTTGGTTTCTCTCAAACCGCTCGCCCGTTCCTGCTCTCCTCTGCTGCAGAAGCTGCAAAAAACCGCTTTCAACTGCAAAATAAAATCATTTGTTTTAGACATTTTTTTACGAACTGTGCACCATCGGGAGATCAAGCAGAGATCCACGTTATATAATATAATAGGCTAGAACTTCAATTTGCCTTCCCGCCATTACAGATACTTCAGCCTCCCTCAACAGTGTTTAAAGGGACACTGTCAACCTGTTCTGCATCATATTATTTCTAGTTAAAAACCCACATTTTATGATTGTTTACCTTCTCTAAAATTCATTAATGTTGCTGTTTGTTTTGTCTGTGTCTTTGTTTAGTAAAACTGAAATGCATGGTAATGTATATTTATAAACAACTTTGTTTTGTTTCAAGTCCTGAATCTATTCTTCGTGAATACTTCTTGAACATTAGAAGCGCCCCCAAACAGTGCAGTCACTCATGAGGCAGTAGCCACCTAAACTCCCACTGCAGCATGAATGGCTAGATTGTGTTGGGGGTGCTCTTGAGTGCAGGAAAGATGCAGTGGGAGTTGATCAAGGAATGTAAGCAAACCTGTTTTGGTGTGGTAACACCAGTGTGGTGAGCAGTCTGTTTGTCATTGTTTAAAAGAAAAGAAGAATCAGAGTCAAACTACTAGCTACATCAGCAATCTTTACAGAATGTTAGCAGTCATACAATGTGTTTTTTAAACAAACGACACTTTGAGGCCTAAGGGGTCTGACAGTGTCCCTTTAAAATTAGAAATTTGTGTGGTCAGCCCCCAGACAACCATTGATAAAGTCACCACATGAAGTGTCCAGTACTTAATAGTCACAGTGGGTCTCTTCCACTCCTGCGGTGTTCCGTGGCATTTGTGAACTTCTTTAGCAGGGCGTGAATATCCGCCATGGCCTTGTCAGCAGAGTCTTTTCCTGCTGTGCACATGTTCCATCTTGTGACCGTCTGCCAGGCCTGTGGTTCCCCCTCCGGCTGGTCGCTTCTCCGGGGCCCCTGCTGCTGCTGATAAATCTGTATATTGTGGGCCTTCAAGGCGATGATGGCTTCCTCTGCTGTTTGATGCACTCGAATTCCCTCCTCCCAGAAGATCTTCATCCGTGCTGGGTAAGGTATTTGAAATGATATCTTCTTTTCTCTGAGCACCTTCATTATGTTTAAGTACTGTAGTCTGTTTCATTGAATTTCGGGAGGGGGGATAGTCCTAGTCAAAATACAACCTGGCGCCGTTGTATCGGACGTCCCCCTTTTTGCCAAGTTCTCCTCCTTTGTTCTGCAACTAGCAAATAATTCTCAGTCTAGCTGTGGGATCCATTGGCTTCGCTAGAGAGCCCTATGCACCCTCTCTAGTCTCAAGTGCATGCCGGCCATGAGCGTGAGGATGTCAGTTAACATGTCTTGCCGGAAAGTGCACATATTGGTGGTTTACAAGTTCTCTGGTAGTCCTGACACCCTCAGGTTGTCCCATCTGGATCTCGCTTCAAGATCCAGACATTTCTCCTGCAATACCTCTGTTTGGTGTACGAGAGCTTTCATTACTGCTTCAAGTTGTCCTTTGCCCTGTTCCACTGCCCCCATGCTCTCCTCGGCCTCCTTGATCCTATTTTGCATCCCATTAAATCTCTCTTGTATTTTGAGAAAATCAGCTTTGTTTTCTGCTCTGGAGGCCTTAATTTCATGTAGTATCATCTCATATCTGTTCCTTGACAGTCTCTCCTCCTCGCGGTCAGTGTCGTCTTTGTGGCCTTGCCTGGTGGAGGGAGAGACACTACAGCTGCCACCTGGACTCAGTACACAGTATCTGTAGCCATCCAACACCAATTTTGCTTTTCAGCTCTAGATCTAGTGCTTCTGGCATCTCCTCTTTCTTTCTCTGCCATTTTCTTTTTCAGTTTATTTTAGTTTGAGGTATTTAGTCCCCAGTGAAAAGGGAGCTGTCCCCTTTAGGCTGTAGTCACTGCCATGATGTCACTGGAAGTCGATGCTACCGTTTTTAATGTCATGAAGCAATTGTCTGCCATATTTTGGGCTTCCAGACTGGGGAGGAGGAGGAGGAGGATGTCACCAGGAAAGACCAGGTGGTCATCCTGGAGGTTCCTGAATCTTCCCCCCCTAAGATTATCTCCCCTATGTTGCTAACCCTAAAGAATGCTACCACGGCAGCCTGGTACAGACCAGACATGGTGCCAGCTATGCCACACAGTGCAGACGAGCCTTACAATGCCCTTCAGGGCATTCTTTATTTAGTTGCCCGGGCAGAAATTGATTCGGTGATCATCGAGGCAGCCCATGACAGATCTAAGATGCCTAAGCACCTTAGTTCACCGTCCCCAGATAAGGAGTCCCGCAGTATTGACCTCTGGAGTAAAAGAGTTTACACATCCTCTGCCTTGGGTCTAATGATTGCAAACTGTCACATATGGTTAAATTCCAGAATGCCAGCTGGAGAAAGGGCCAAGCTGCCGCTCAGATCCTTCCAGATGGTTCCCAGAACCAAGAATTGCTCCAATATTTGCAAACTGCAGAAGATGTCAGTAAACATCAACTCAGGGCCCTGTATGAGATGTCCGACGTAGTGGCCAGGGCAGCTGCCACAGGCATATCCCTTTGTAGGCACTTATGGCTCAGAGTCTCTGGATTTGCAGCCGATGTGCAAAACAGAGTGCTTAATGCCCCCTTTCAGTGGCACCAAGCTTTTCGGCCTGATGTCCAGGACCTCATCAGTGATCTGCAGGCCTCTGGCACGGCCATCAAGTCTGTGCATTCTCTCTACCACACTCAGCCTCGTGGTAGGGGATGGCCTACTTTTTTTTTCTTTCACTTTATCCTGGTCCCTGCCCCGAGGAATCCTTTCCTTGGGTCTTCTTGGCTGGGCCCCGACGTAGAGTGGACCCAGCATCATTCTGCGCGGGACTGGGAGATTTTTTTGCATTTGGTTTTCTCCCAGTCCCATCCCCCTGAGGGTGCCGATGCAGAGGACTTGAGTCCAGACAGACAGCGTGCTTACGCACGTCTCTGTCAAGCGTCCTCAGTGCTCTCCCCACCCCTGGCTCCCCTGTAGGGAGCCATTAAGCATCACTGCCTGTGCTTCCACTGGCTGCAGCGCATGTGGGCATCGCTGCCCTATAGCCTGCCCCCCTGGAGGAGGAGAGCATCCGTGGGGATGCTTAGTCCTGCCTCCCCCAGCTAACTCCCAGATGACCTGGGTCCTTTCCCGAACCCGGGTCGTTGACGTAGCGTGAGGTGTGGTGTCCAGCACCTCAACCCTTAGTCCACCGTGCTGACAGGGATGGCCTACTTTTTGCAGACAGGCCACTAGGCCAGGCTCAGGCCCCTGTACCCAGGGTAAGTACAGGACCCAGGCCTCCTTGCCCACCTCTCCAATGCTGGAGCAGCAGCAAAGCATCCAAGAAATGACAGGCCAGGCTCCTCCGCTTGTCCCTCCTTAGCTTGACTCCTTGCCGGACCCCCCTCCTCTGGACCAGACCCAGGAGGTGGTGGTCTGAGGTCTGTTCTCCCTCTATCTGACTCAGTGGAGAACCATAATCTGACTCAGTGGAGAACCATAATCTGACTCAGTGGAGAACCATAATCTGACTCCATGGAGAACCATAATCTGACTCAGCAGAGAACCATAACTTCAGATGCATGGATCCTGCAGATCATGGAGACAGGTCGTACCCTGGAGCTCATCCAACAGCCTCCAGATACCCCTCCCCCAACCTCCAACTATTCCCCCACTCACTCGTCTGTTCTCCAGGAGGAAGTACAGTCTCTTCTGCATAATGACTGGTAATTGGTGAGAGACAGAGAAACCAGGATTGTATTCCGGGTTCTCCTTGGTCCCCAAAAAGATCGGCGATCTAAGACCCATTTTAGATCTGAAGGACCTCGATCTCTTCGTCCAGTACAGAAAGTACCAAATGGTAACTTTGCCAGGCCTCATGCCCCTTCTCAGGGCCGGGGACTGGTTCTGTTCACTGGACATGCGGAACGCCTACCTGCACATTTCGGTCTCTCCTCCTCACAGGAGGTTTCTCTGTTTTGCTTTTCAAGGTGAGCATTACCAGTTCAGAGTGCTGCCCTTTGGCTTATTCTCTACACCACGTGTCTTTACCAAATGCTCAGCAGCAGTCACAGCAGCTCTCAGAAGAGAGGGACTATATGTCTTCCCTTACCTGGACAATTGGCTTCTCAAGGCATCATCCAGGGAGCAGCTGTTGCTGACTCTGGAGCACGCTGCACAGCTCTTCCACTCTCTGGGCATAACAGTTAGCTTGCCCAAGTCAGCGCTAGTTTCGTCCCAAAGACTGCAGTACACTGGGGCAGTTCTGGACTCCAAGCAGGGTAAGGCCTTACCCCAGAACAGGGTGGAATGCCTTATGACCCAGGCTCAGGAAGTTGCCCAGAGTCTGTACATTCCTGCCAGACTGTACCTCAGGCTATTGGGGCTAACGGCTGTGGCAGTCCCCCCCCCCCATTCCACTGGCCAGGCTTCACATGTGCACCCTTCAGTGGACCCTCAGAGTGTAATGGGACCAGAGTATGGACGAGTAAGATCATCAAGTCTTGGTCTCCTCCCCAGTTCGCAGGGTATTGCAGTGGTGAATGGACCCCTCGAACCTTCTTCAAGTGGTTTCCTTTCAGATTTCCTCCCCGCATCAGATTATAGCCACTGATGCTGTGGGGCTAGGTTGGGGAGCACAACTGCATCTTTTCCAAACCCAGGGTTCCTGGTCTCAGTGGGTAGCTGCCCTGCATAACAGTGTCCTGGAGACGAGAGCGGTACTCTATGCCTTGCAGGCTTTTCAGGAGCATCTGGCTCCAGGCCAGCTGCTAGTGCAGTCGGACAACCTGAGTGTCGTCTACTACATCAACAAACAGGGCGGGACTCACTTGTACCTCCTTTGCAGGGAGGCCATGAGAGTGTGGTATTGGGCACTGGAGCACAATCTGACACTCGCAGTGGTCCATGTGCCAAGCTTTCTAAACACCCTGGCGGACAGTCTCAGCAGGACTCAGTCCAGCATGCACAAATGGGAGCTTCTCTCATCCGTAGCAGATCTGTTCGACAGATGGGGTCAAGCAGAGTTGGACCTTTTTGCGTCACCACTCAATGCAAAACTGCCCAATTTCTGCTCGCTAGATCCAGGACCTGGAGTTTTCTTGCAAGACGCATTTTCCCTCTCTTGGAGCGGAAGATTTCTGTATGCATTCCCTCCATTTCCACTAATTCAGAGGGTGTTGATCAAGCTACAAATGGAGGGGGCCAGCATGATTCTGGTAGCTCCATTCAGGCCATGCCAGAAATGGTTCCCTTTGCTTCAGCAGCTGGCGGAGAATCCTCTGTTCCCTCTGCCCCTTTGCAGGAATCTGCTGACCCAGGATCAGGGGACCTTGGTCCATCCCAACCTCAGGTCCCTCCATCTGCATGCGTGGCTCCTGAGGACGTAGCCATCGCCAGGTTCGGGGTCTCAAACGGGGTGGCAGACGTCCTAGTGGCCACCCACAAGCCTTCCACCCGTGCCATTTATGCCATGAAGTGGAAGCAGTTTGCCATCTGGGCTGCCGTGCATTGCCTAGATCCTTTCACCTGTCCAGCGAAGCATATCCTGGATTACCTGATATCTTTGTCTGACTCGGACCTCCAGTATTCCTCCCTCAAGGTCCACCTTTTGGCTGTTTCTGCCTTTCATGAGCCCATGGGTGAACGCACAATTGCACAGCTGGATGTTTCCCGTACATTCCTTGGGGGAATCCTGCATCTGAAACCCCCAATCCGCTCCCCTCTCCCGGCTTGGCACTTAAATTTTATTTTGGAAAAGTTGACCGTCTCCTTTTGAGCCAGTCGTAAATTAAGATTTGCGCTTTCTCCCTTGGAAAGCATTGTTTTTTGTTGCAATTACTTCTACTCGAAGAATTTCAGAGCTTCAGGCCCTCTGGTGCAAGGAGCCTTATTTGATTTTTCACAAAGAAAAGGTCTCTCTGTGCACAGATTCTAAGTTTTTGCCTAAGGTGGCTTCAGAGTTTACACTCAACCAGTCTATCCGCCTTCCTGTTTATTTTCCTGAGCGTGCCATTCCAAGGGAAGCACTGCTCCATACACCAGATGTGTGCAGAACTTTGAAATATTATCTGCTCCAGACTAAAGAGTCCAGAAAGTCTAAGCAGTTGTTTGTTTCTTTCGCCCCAAGTAGAGAGGGTGCTTCTGTTGCTAAGCAGTGTTTATCCAAATGGTTGGCAAATTGCATTGTGTTCTGCTACAACAAGTACAGCAAAGACTTGCCTGGTACTGTCAAAGCTCATTCCACCTGAGGTATGACTACTTCTGGGCTTGTTTCGAGTCTCAGCCGCTGATATTTGTGCTGCTGCCACCTGGAGTTAGTCCACTCTTTTACCAAGCTTTACATTTCATTTCATTTTTAATTTTTATACTGAATAGTCTATGAGCACAAGTGCCCGTTTTTACAGACTTCCAGTTACATATGACAAAATATAAACAAACTTCAAAGTATAACAATTACACAACAAATCACAAAACAAAACAAAACATACAATGTTGATAAAAAGTCAATTAAAACAACTACAAGCAGCATCAGAGAATAACTTTTGTTTGAGTAATCCTTTAAAACCAACAACTCTTCAACAATTTGTAATATTACTAGCTAAGTGATTGTATTACTTGGTAGTCTTAAACTGTGTAGAATTTTGTGCAAAGTTAGTTCAGAAAAATGGTAATTTAAACTGGTTTCTAATACTAGATCTAGTGCAGATATAATTAATTTTATTAGGGAAAAGACTAGAAACACTGATCGGTATTAAACCTAACTGAATTTTAAGTAAAAAAGTCAGTGATGCAAGATTGAAAAGTACAAATAATGGTAAACATCCAGTTCTAGGGACATGGATATGTTGTTCATCCACACTCATTGGCAGGTATCCTTGCTGCTTTAAATCTTGCAGGAAGGTCTTCAAGCTTGCTCCTCCCACCCACCCGGGTGGTATAACTCTCGGCTCCGCCCCATGATGCCAGATCTTCCTTACCGCTTGGAAGCTCAGGTTCCCTCCTTAACGCTCTGCGTTTGAGACTGGTTCCTATTTCTCCGTTTGCGGATTTAAAAATAAATTTTGCGAAAAAGACTTCAGTCTTCTATCCCTCGCGGCTGCGATGGACAAATCGACTCCCGGATTTCGGAGATGCCCATGCGGGCAGAAGATGTCTCGGACAGATCCACACTCCACGTGTGTCTACTGCTTGGGCCTTGAGCCGACCCATGAGCTTGCGACCTGTGCTCATCTTTCTCGACCTCGTCCTCGAAGACCGTGCTGCCCGATTGCAACTGGGCCGTCCGAGCGTTTCCCTCGGTGAAAGTCAAGAGCCCGGTTGAGTGGTATCCATGACGGTGGCTCAGCCGGATCAGCTTCGGCGGATGGTAAGCCCTCGAGGAAGCGGCGGCGGCGTATCTTCCTCGGCGCGGCATTTATCCGCTCTCTCTGGGCTCTTCTTGCGGCTTCTTTTAAGGAGCTTTGTCTGTCCCTCTCCACTAAGGAAGGGCCTCCATCTGCGGGACCTTATTCTCAGTCCAAAAGAGGGCAGAGTAAGTCCCTCCGTCGGCGCGCTCTTGGGAGCGGGAAAGGTCCCTCTCCCGGTCGTCGACCGCCGGCTTGATCGACCGTGGCCGCTCGCCACTGGCCTCACGGTGTCCCCGCTCAGGTCAGTTGACCGAGACTCCCACCGATGAAGTCGAGATTTTTCTCGACCCGTTGAGCCAGGCTGTCGCCTTTAGCAGCAGATTCCCTTTCCCGGTTCCCGGGAGGAGTTGAGGATCCATGGGCTCGCCTGTGCCTCCGGTTCCGGAGCCCTCGGATGGACCATCCGAGCGAAGGAGATGCGGTTCCGGCCGACACCTCCCGCACCGACCTGGAAATTCCGGGACTCTCGGTCCCGGTCTCGGACCTCTTCGGCGGTCAGCCGATCCACCGTCGTGGCGGTCTCGGCTCTCGGCACATGATAGCTGGCGTCGCCCGCTCGTCCTCGTCCTCCTCCTCGGACGGGGAGGCTTCCCGGCGTAAATTACGTCGGCGGTATGAGGACCTTATGTTGCAACAGCTCCTCCTGGCGGGGAATAGCCGACCCGTCGCCTTCCTGGCCATTAAGTAGCTGTCACCGGGCGGCCGACACAACCCCTCGACTTATCCGAGGCCTATACAGGCGGTTGTTGGCCCAAACCAGCTGCTCCACCGATTCGGTGGAACCTCCCCTCCACAGCCACCAATTGGGGCTCCGACCAAGAATTCTCGGTCGGCTAAGGGTCTACCCCATCGGCTGTCAGTTACCCTCACTCCCGACCGACCTCGGCAGGTGAAGGGTGGCTCAGGCCAGAGGCAGCTCTTCGAGGACTCTTCCAAGTCCGAAGATGATTCCTCCTTTTTCTCCAAGCGACTGGACTTGGAGTCTTCAGGAGGTCAGTCAATGGACGATAGCCCGTCGTCCTTCCTAGGACTGCTTCGGCTCATCTCGGAGTCCACCGGGATGGAGCTCGAACCCGTTTCCAAACGGGCCAGGTATCCCCTCACGGAGATTCTGGACCGAGGGGATTCTCCGACGGAGGCCTTTCCGGTGGCCGAGGCCATAGTGGGTCCGGCACTGGAGCTTTGGCAGCGCCCTGCTTCCTGCCCTGCGCCTTGACCAGGATGGCCAGGAAGTATCACGGTCCCTACGGTTCCTTGTCCGGTTTTGAGACACCCCTCTGCTGAGGGGTTGGTTACCGACAGGCGTTTTCCGGTAGCGCCCGGCAGCGCCAGGGATGTGGACAAACCTCCTGACAAAGAGTCAGAAGGTGGACTATGTCGGGCGAAAAGTCTCGCTCGTCCTCTCTCGACGCCCGTCCAGGCCAGTTCGGCCGTCCTCATGGCACATTTTCTCATGCCCTGTTGGGCTCCCTGGATGAGTCATCCCTCATCTTCCCCGATCTGCAGACTACGGTTAAGCAGGTGCGGGACCAGGCAGAGCAGTGGCCAAACAGCAGCTCCAGACTGCTTTGGATATAGGGACTCATGTGCCAGATCGGTGGCGGCCGCAGTGGCTATCGTCGGTGGGCTTGGCTGAGGATATCCACCTTTGCCGGATACCCAGCACAAGTTGGCGGATGTTCCTTTTGGGACTGACCTCTTGACCCTGGGGTGGAAGGTCACCTGCAGAGGATCGAGAAGTCCATGCTACCTTGGACTCGGTCTCTTCCGCTCCAGAAGGACAAGGCGCAAACCACAGCCTAAGCCCTTCGTCCTTCTGGCCCTTTGGCCTTGACCCAGCAACGTCAGGGCCAGCAGGCTCGGCCTTGGCATCCCAAACCCAAGCCGCCGACTTCCTCTAACAGGAGGCAGGGAGGAAAGGCCAGGAGGTCCCTCGGCGGTCCCTCCTCCAAGCCTGCCCAGTACGGGCTGAGGGTGTCGCCCCATTCCCGTCACCTTACCCTGGGTCCCCGTGGAGGCGGCTCCAGCACTTCCGTTCCGCCTGGTCCGCTGTTACCACGGACAGGTGGGTCTTGGAAGGTGGTGGGAAGAGGCCTGCCTCTGGAATTCGAGCAGGCACCACCCTTCAGAGCCGTCGCCCCTCGGGGGGCTTCGGGATCCCCAGCCTCACTGGCGGCTCGTCGAGCCGACATCGCTCTCCTCCTCCAGAAGGAGGTGATAAGAGAGGTGGTGGACCCTCCTTCAGACCCAGGGTTTGTGTCCAGGTACTTCCTGGTTCCGAAGCGGACGGGGGGCTGGCGCCCCATTCTCGACCTACACGACCTAAACAAGTTCCTAAGGTCTCGAACCTTCAGGATGGTCACTCTGGCTCAGATAATACCATCCTTGGAGCGGCGTGTGGTTCTGCTCTCTGGACTTGCAGGGCCAGCGTTTTTCCACGTCCTATCCGTCCGTCTCACCAGAGATTCCTTCGCTTCGAGCGGAAGGATCCCTCTTGAGTTCAAGCCATGCCCTTGACATCTCCAGCTCCCAGGGTCTTCACCAAATGCATGGCAGTGGTGACAGCATTCCTCTTGCGCCGAGGGGTCGGGTGTACCCTTACCTGGACGACTGGCTGATGCAGCTCCTCCAGGAAGGAGGCGGAGTGGTCAGAGATCTGGCCCTCAGGTCTGCTCTCAACTGGGCCTCCTTATCAACGAGGCCAGAGTCGGAACTCGAGCGAAGCAGGTGATTCTATTCATCGGGCGCAGCTCGACTCTCTTGAGCCAGGCGCGGCTCCGCGGGACAGGGCCGAGGTTCTTTCCTCCTTTGCCCGATCATTTCTGGTTGAGCAATGCGCCCTGCCGGGACTTCCTCGCCTCCTGGGTCTCATGGCGGCCTGCACCAGCGTGGTCCGTTGGCCCGCTGGAACATGTCCCCTTCAGTGGGGACTGGCCAGCCAGTGGTCTGGCTGCGATCCCTTGGACCAGCTTGTGTCGGTGACACAGGGGATGTGGAATGCTCTCCAGTGGTGGACCGTTCCAGATCATTTGCAGGAGGGCATCCCGTTCGTCCGCCCGAGCCGGTCTCTCTATCGACCGATGCCTCTCTGATGGGTTGGGGTGCCCATCTGGGGAACACGGGCTCATGGCCTCTGGTCCTTGGGAGTCCGATGCCACATCAACCTGCTGGAGCTCGGCGGTCCGCCTAGCTCTCACCGCCTTTGCTCCGTTCCTCCGGGGTCAAGTGGTCCGAGTCCAGACGGACAATACCACGACCATGTACTATCTAAACCGCCAGGGCGGGAGGCGCTCCATGCTTCTATGCAAGGAAGCTCTCCGCATTTGGTCACTCGTGCGCAGCCTGGAGGCAGATCTCCTAGCCATTCCACGTGGCAGGAGCCTCCAACACCCTGGCCGATGCCCTGAGCGGATGGGGCTGCATCCCACAGTGGTCTCTCCTGCCAGAGGTAGTACAGCATCTGTTCTCCCATTGGGGCACACCTCAGGTGGACCTGTTTGCCTCCAGGGAGAACGCGAGGCTGAGTCTGTTCCATGCCCGACCCCTCAGCAGGGGGATGCCTTCTCGAGGCAGTGGACCCCGGGCCTCTTTTACGCCTTTCCCCCATTTCCCTTGATCCACAAGGTGCTTCTCAAGGCGAGGAGGGACAAGGCGCAGGTGATTCTGATAGCCCCAGACTGGCCTCGCCAGTTCTGGTACCCAGATCTCCTCAGTCTCAGCTCCAGGACTCCGTGGCAGCTTCCAGCTCGCCCGGACCTGCTCTCAGTCAATCAGGGGAAGGTGTTCCATCCGGACCTTCAATCCCTGCACCTGACGGCCTGGTTCCTGAGCGGCTAGAGTTCCAGGCCTTGGGTCTTTCCGACGAGGTCCTCAATGTAGTTAGGCGTCCCGTGAAGTCGACCAGAAAATGCTATGCCTTCAAATGGAAAGGTTTTCCATTTGGTGTCAGAACAGAGCTTGGACCCTTCCTCCTGTTCCTTGGCAAGCATCTTGGACTATTTATGGTCCCTTTCTAGTCAAGGGCTTAGGTCGGCGACCCTAAGGGTGCACCTGGCAGCCATCTCTGCTTACGAGCGCGGGCCCGGAAGCAGTCGATGGCGCAGGAGAAGGTGGTCTGGCGGCTTTTCAAAGGCCTTGATCACATTTCCCCTCAGTCGGGAACCCCCACCTCCGTGGGATCTACTGCTGGTACTGGCAAAGCTCATGGGCAAGCCATTCGAACCTATGCACAGGTGTGCTCTCTCTCACCTGTCGTGGAGAGCCGCCTTCTTGGTGGCTATCCGTCAGCCAGAAGGATGGGGAGAGCTCCAGGCGCTTTCCATCGAGTCTCCTTACCTGGTCTTCCACAGGGACAAGGTTGTCCTCCTCCCCCACCGAAATTCCTTCGAAGGTGGTGTCGAGTTTCACCTTAACCAGGTGTTGACTCTGCGGTGTTCTACCCCAATCACACCTCGGAGGCGAATATGGGCTCCATACTCTGGACCCTAGAAGGCGCTCGCTTATTATAAGGAGCGCTACGGCTGAAATTGAGGAGAGGTTACGCCAGCTGTTTGTCACCTACGCTGAAGCCGCATCTGGCAGACCTGCAGCCAAGCGGACGATAAGCAGGTGGGTAACCTCCTGCATAGATCTCTGCTATAAGTTGGCGGGCATGGAGCCTCCCAGAGGATAAGAGCTCATTCTACCCACCATACTGCTGCAGCGGTGGCTGCTTCCAGGGGCGTCCCTATCCAGGAAATCTGCAGGGCTGCTACCTGGAAGTCAGCAAACACCTTCATTACCCATTACCACATCGACCTTGAGTCACGCCGGGATGCTGGTTTGGGGCCTCGGTTCTCAGTCTCTCTTTCCCAAGTAAGTATTGGGGTGTCGTCTTGCCTCCCTCCTCCCGGAGAACTGCTAGGAGTCTGCCAATGAGTGTGGATGAACAACATATCCATGTCCCTAGAAATACAGGTTCCTCACCTGTAACAGGAGTTCAGGAATGGTATATGTTTGTTCATCCCTACATTCCCTCCAACCTCCGGCTTGGCCAGCACAACCTGTGAGCTTCCAGCGGGCAGATCTGGCGTCATGGTGAGAGCCGAGTTATACCACCGGTGGGTGGGAGGAGCAAGCTTGAAGACCTTCCGGCAAGATTTAAAGCGGCAAGGATACCTGCCAATGAGTGTGGATGAACAACATATACCATTCCTAGAACTCCTGTTACAGGTGAGTAACCTGTATATTTCTCATATAAAGTGCAATGATACGTCAGCCTAGGTACACAGGTAATACAACGTAAGATACTATGATAAGTGGATTTCAATTTATTTAGCATTTTCTCAGAAGACTACGAATAAACTATTGAACCATATTTTAAGAGTGAAAAGAGAAAACTGGACTAATAAAGACGTCGTTTCGGGGTAAGATGTTTTCTAATACAAAATAGCATGCCCAAACGTTGGTGCAGTTTACGAATCTGAGAAACAATGTGCTGGTCTAAAGTTTAAGTGGTGATCCAGCACAATCCTCAGATACATGAAAGTGTGGACCCTTTCGATAGGATTGCCGAAGTTATAAATTAATTTAAAATCAAATTTACATGGATTCCTAGTACCTGAGAAAATTAAGAATTTAGTCTTGACTGAATTTAGTACAAGATTATTCTTCTCATGTTTTTATTTTGCATCTTAGACTTTCATCTCTAGTCACCTTCCTACTTCACTTCCTGATTTTTAATTGCTCCACAGTGGATATAAATACCGCTTATGTTGCTCAGTTTTGCTATTCACCTGAAGAGGGGACCTGTGTGGCCCCGAAAGCTTGTGTTTAATTCCATCTTTGTACAAGACACTTGTTGGTCCAATAAAAGGTATCAGACCTTCCATCTTCTCTTGTACAAGATTATGTAAATTAAACCAAGAGTGTAAGGCACCAAAATCACTTTGAAGATCATTTGGAGCTTATATTCATCCGAGTCTGAGCAAAACAACACAGCATCGTCCGCATATAACATAATTTCAGTCTTGGTACATATTGCCAGTAATGAATTTATAAATAAGGAAAATAATAGGGGTCCAAAAATGGACCCCTGTGGAATACCATAGCTTAATGAAGTTTCCTGAGGGAAAAATAACATTAATAAGCATTTTTGTGACTTATTACATAAATAATGTCCCAACCATCCAATCACCTCTTCTGAGAAGTTAACCTTTACAGTCTGGACATTGCTTCAAGAGCCCATGCAGGATTTGGCAGGGCTGTGCTACAAGAACTCCTGTCTTAAGTTTATGGAGTTCCAGCCTTCCAGACTGTCTTTGCACTTATCACTGCTTGGTTCCATTCCTTTCTCACAGGCAGGTCTCAGAGGGTGGTGTCAGGAATTTTTTTTCCTGAGCCCCCTTTGCCCTGCCTTGTGTGGTTCCGAATTGTCCCCCATGTTGTTCACAGTGTATATGCTGCCATTGGGAGACATTATAAGGCGGTATGGGCTGAGTTTTTACTGCTATGCAGATGATACTCAGCTCTACATGTCCTTTGAACCTGAACAGAGTAGTGCGGTCTCGGTATTTAACAACTGCCTCACTGGGATTCAAGACTGGATGAGTGCTAACTGGTTGAAATTAAATCCAGATAAGACTGAGGTGTTGGTGGTGGACCCAGGTCACCGGGTAGAGAAGTTGACTCCTGGACAACCATCTGGCCTGGTGCTGGGGGGGGGGGGGTGACCAGTTGAGACCTTCTGACAGGGTGTGGAACCTGGGGGTTGTGTTTGACAGTGAACTGATGCTTAAAGCACAGGTGTCAACAGTTGCCAAATCCTCGTTTTTTCATCTGAGGAACATTGCCCGGGTAAAGCACCTTATTCCGCGCCTGATGACCTTCCTGTATTGGTTCACACCTGTGTGTCCTCTCGTCTTGACTACTGCAATACTCTATACCTAGGGTTACCGGGGGTGGATCTCCGTCTCCTGCAGCTGGTGCAAAATGCAGTGGCCAGACTGTTGACAGGACAGTCAGGATCTTGTCATATCACGCCTGTGCTGCGCGAATTGCACAGGCTGCCGGTGCGGTGGAGGATCATCTTTAAGGTCGCATTGCTGACCTATAAGACCCTACATGGACATGGACCGGGTTACTTGCAAGACCTCCTTCGGCCTTACCGCCCCCTCCGTCCTCTCCGCCGACGAGGGATTGCTAGTGGTCCCCAGGGTCTGGCTTCAGACAGCTGGTGCTAGGGCTTTCGCTTTTGTAGCCCCGACCCTGTGGAACTCTCTACCTCGTCGGATTAGAGAGCGCCTGTCCACTGAGATGTTTAAATCCTCCTTAAAAACATATTTATTCAGTTTAGCATTTGGAGAGGATGTTTAGTTTTATCCTGCTGCCTTTTAATTCTGTGTGTTTTAACTGTTTATTGGTTGTTTTAATATTGTATACACTTTTTGATTTTAGAAAAGCACTTTAAAAATAAAATACGATTTGATTTGATTACTTGTTTCTATGGTGTAGCCTGATGACTGAGCTACCTCCAGAGAAGATAGTTACATAAGAACATACTGTAACAGTAGATCTTCGAGGGGACCTCAGTCATCAGGTCTGATTTCCCTTCCACCATCCCCTTTCCTTGGGCTCCTGTTCAGCACCTGGCTATCTGCTGTATTCCATCATTTCTATCTAGCGCCGGGTCCCTCGATCTCGCCTCAGTTCCCCAGGGCATTGGCGTTGCTCCCTACATCTCCAGAGGGAAAGAACTGAGGAGGGAGTGGGGCCGCCCACTCCTACATAGGATTGGTGACATCGACAGATGCCGGCATGGGCAGCCCCAGTTGTACTGCTGAAAATCTTCCGTGTAGATTCCCCATCTCCGACGGCCAGGATTCCTGTGGTGTAACCTAATGACTGAGGTCCCCTCAAAGATCTACTGTTAGAAAAAAAATTACTCGCCTGTAGTAATCTTGTTTCTTCCCAGGGATCTACTAATATTATTACTCTTTGCAGTGCTCCCTTAAGCCAGCACTGCCCCGGAGCCAAATAGAATGCTGTGTTAATTATGGAATGTTTAGCTCATGCATTCATTTTCAAACTGCCTTATTCTAACTGCCTGAATTCTACCTTAGATTTCTGTGAAGAGGCCATAACATATAGAACAATTAACAGTTAGAATGCTAATGCCCAACAGGGCCATGTAAAAAGAAGTAATAGGCCATGAAAGGGCCAAAAAATACACAATAATAGAATTAGTCCTCTTTTCTGAGCCAGATATACAATTAGAAAAGAACCTACTGGCTAAGCATTACCGAAATGTGCCAGCAGGTGACACACCCTTCATATTGAGAAGCATCTCTGCTGTATAGAGTATTTTTCTGTGATTCTAAGGGGAGGACCAGGGGCGGGGAGTAATAATATTAATGGATCCCTGAGAAGAAACAAGATTACTACAGGTGAGTATTTTTTGTCTTCTAACCCCAGGAATCCACTAATATTATTACTCTTTGCAGACTATGTAGCAGTACCACTAGGAGGTGGGCAGAATCTATTTAGGAAAAAGACTCTTCAAAACACCTTTTCCAAAACTGACATCACTCCTGGCCTGAGTATCCAGGCTGTAGTGTTTAGTAAAGGTGTAGACTGACCGCTAGGTAGCTGCTTTAGAAATGTCCAACAGAGGGGCCTCTCTGGCAGCTGCAGTGGTGGCTGCAGTGCGCCTTGTGGAATGGGCCCGAAGACCTGAAGGAGGGACCTTGCCCATCTTTGAATAGCAGAACTGAATACACTGGACTATCCACCGAGATATAGTCCTCTTTGAAGCAGGAGATCCCTTACCTACTTCCCCATAGGTAAGGAACAGTTGCTGTCTGTCCTGCCTATGATCCTTGGTGTTGGTTATATAATAGCTCAGTGCTCTCTTCACATCCAAGCTATGCAGTCTACGCTCACCAGAGCTAGAGTGTGCAGTAAAAAATACTGGTAAGGTAAGGGACTGGTTCAGATGAAAGTCAGAAACTACTTTGGGAAGGAACTTTCTATTAGTTGTCAACACTACCTTATTGTGGAAGGAAATAAAGTCCTTTTCCATGCATAGGGCTTGTAACTCACAAATCCTTGTAGCAGAGGTAAGTGCCACTAGGAAAACTACCTTCCAGGTAAGACATTTGAGCTCTGCAGAAGCTAAGGGTTCAAATGGCGGAAGCATAAGCTGAGCAATACAAATGTTGAGGTCCCAAGCTGGCACTGGTACCCTATGAGGGAGAAACAGATGTAAAAGACCCTTAAAGAACCTTCTAAATATGGGATTCGAAGCTAGGGATACCGCTTTCCCTACAGAGAGATAAGCTGAAACTGAAGCCAGATGAATCTTCAGAGTTGAGTGCTACAATCCCAAGGAATGCAGATCAGACAAATAATCTAGGAGGGTTGGAATGCCAGCCTGTGCTGGGATTATGCCCTTGTCTGTACACCAAGTAGAAAATCTTTTCCATTTTGAAGCATACTTTTTCTTAGTAGAAGGTTTTCTGTAACTCTTAAGGACTTCTAAAACTGCTTGGGAGTAGTGGGAATCGGAATACTCTTAAATCCTCAAGAGCCAAGCTTTGAGTCTGAGAGACCTGAGATTGGGATACACCACCCTGCCTTGAAAGGAAGTTAGTAGATTATACCTTGAGGGAGGTAGATCGAAAGAATGGTCTTGGAGCAGCTTACTGAATACCTTGATAACCATAACCTACTCTGCCTGCAACAGCACAGCTTCTGTAAAAAGCACTCCACACTCACCGCTCTAGTTGATTATTCATCCCAACTATATAACGCCTTGGATAGTGGTCAGGCAGTTGAATCAGTCTTCATCGACCTCACAAAGGTTTTCGACTGTGTTAATCACAACCTCCTCCTAAGTTGCCTTCTGTCTACAGGTCTGTCCCCAGATACAGTACTGTGGTTTGGCAGCTACCTCTGTAACAGATCACAATGAGTCAAAATTGGTGATGCTCTATCCACTGATAAGGAGGTGCACCTCGGGGTTACGCAGGGGCAATCCTCGGTCCTCTACTCTTTAGCCTCTTCTTCAACTCCGCCCCAGTGACTTGCTCAGCAAGCACAGTTCTCTATGCTGATGATGTCGTGATCTCAATCACTGGCAAAGACCAGCAATCCATCACAACTGAACTCCAAAGCAGCTTCCATAAACTAGAATCTTGGTTTACGGAAAACAAACTACTACTAAACGTCAAAAAAACAGAGTGTGCTCTTCACCACCTCCCAAAGCAAAAAGAAATACCTTCCCCTGTGTATTCATAACCAAAAGGGTGAAATCCTAGACCAAGTATCTAACTTCAAATATCTCGGCATTACCTTTGATGACATGCTCACCTTTTCAAACCACATTGCAAATATAAAACTTGGTGTACTTTATCGTCACAGACATTCAGTGACACCGGATGCACTCAGACTAGCCACCAGTAGCTCAATACTGTCTACTATTGACTATGGGTTGCCTATATATGGGGCGGGCACAAAAAAATGCTCTTGACAAGATCAACACACTCTTCAATAAAGCCTGTCGTCTTACTTTGGGGGCTACTCTCAACACCCACACCTGCTCACTGTACACTGAAACTGGGTGGCTCCCACTCCATCTTAGAGGGCAATACCAAACCTGCCTACTTCTAAAAAAAGTACTACTTGGACTGACATCCTCCACACTAGGCGGACACTTTAAGCTGGCCGTCCCAACTAAATTACCCATAGTGCAGTCGCTGACGAGATGGTGATTCCCTTCAAAAGGACTAAACTTGCCCAGAATTCCATCCTGTATCAAGGTCCAAAATGGTACAATGAACTACCTGCTGTCCTCACTGATACTACCAAGATTAGCACCTTCAAAGCTGGGCTCAAATCTCTCCTTGGCTCTAAAATAAATTGTACCTGCCTGAGCTAATGTGATAGTACCTCACCCCCAGTTTTCTGTTTACCTACTCCCTCTACATCTTTCAGCTATATGCCACTTTTTTTCTTAACCCACTCCCCTACCCCCAATTACCTGACGATGGCCTCACTTGGTTGAAAACTCCACCTCTCTCCCACTTCAGATGATGCCTCCTGCCTGCGCTAATGTGATAGCACCTTGCCCCCAGTTTTCCATTTACCTACCCCCTCTACATCTCTCTGCTATATACCACTTTTTTTCTTAACCCGCTCCCCTACCTCCAATTACCCGATGATGGCCTCGCTTGGTTGAAAGCTCCACCTCAGACGATGCCACCTTCAGCTGATCCCCCCCCAACCCCCTCTTATCTAATCAGTTTATCTGTTACTATTTACTAATTTGTTGTGTATAAGTTCAAATTGTACTATTACTGTCTGTGTATATGCTTTAATGTTTTTTCTCTCTTTTTTTTTCTTCTCTGTAAACCTTGTATTTTTGTAATGTTTGTTCAGCACTGATGTGGAACCTTTGAAAATGAGTCCTTGACTCAAAGGTATTAATCCCAAACTGAAATAAATAAATTAATAAGATCGGTTTGCTCAGTGACATTGAGAGAACAGGGGTACCATGGCTGTCTTGGCCAGTCTGGGGCTATCAAAATCATCGAGGCTGGCTGTGACCTGAGCTTGATAAGCATCCACGGGAACAGTCCCGTTCGCTGGAGCCCTGCAACAATAGAGGAGTAAGTAGTGATCCTGGTGGGAAGCAAAGAGATCCATTTCTGGGGTTCCCCACCATCTGACTAGGACCTGCACCACTTGGCTGTTAAGTGCCCATTCGTGATGGGCCTGGTTTATCCTGCTCAAAGCATCTGCCAGGGTATTGTCCTTTCCTGGCAGATGAACTGCTTGTATGGAGGCATTTAGAGAGTAAATCAGGCTTCATATTTTCATTGCTTCTGTGCACAGTGTGGCGGGTATTGTCCCTCCTTGTTTGTTGATATAGTACATTGTGGTGGTATTGTCTGTTCTGATCTGAACCACTTTTCCCTTTATAAGATGAGTGAAGGCCTGAAGGGCTAGGTAAACTGCTTTTAACTCCAAGAGATTTATGTGCAGAAGGGAGTCTGCACTGTTCCAGGAACCGTGAACTGTGTGGTCTCCTAGGTGGGCGCCCCATCCTAGAAGGGCGGCATCCGTTGTGAGCACTAAGGCAGGGGACTCCTGCAGGAAAGGCACCCCTTCCCTTAGGTTGTCTGGATCCCTGCGCCACTGGAGGACCTGTAGAAGAGTTCTTGTTACAGGAACTAGTTTTGAAAGTGGATCTCGCCTCTGGGACCAATGGGCCCTGAGGTGAAACTGAGTGTCCCTCATTTGGAATCTGGCACCCATGACTGTACTTGTTGCTGAAGCCATGTGTCCTAAAAGCTGTAGAAATTGAGTTGCTGGTTTTGGCCTGCCCAGGACGAATGAGCTTGCCAGAAGCTGGGTAGCCAGAATTGTATTGAGTTCTGCCCCTATGAACTGCAATACTTGGAATGGGGTGATAACTGACTTTTTGGCATTTAGAGGAAACCCCAGGGAGAAGAGAACACCTTGAGCTAGCAGTAAGTGTTCTGACACTTGATGGGATTTTCCTACAATCAGCCAGTCGTCCAGATATGGGAAAACCGTAACACCCAACTTTGTGAGTTGCGCCACTACTACTGCTATGCATTTGCTGAACACCCTTTGTGCAGGGGTAAGGCTGAAAGGAAGTGTTGAGAATTGGTAATGGCCTGAGGGGAGAGTGAACCTGAGAGATTTTCTGTGTGATTCTCTGACAGGGATATGAAAATATGTGTCTTTTAAATCCAAAGAGGCTAGCCAGTCCCCTTTTTGTAGTGTTGGCCAGATTATTGCCATTGTAACCATTTTGAACTTGGGTTTCACCAAATACTTGTTTAGATGTCTGAGGTCTAGTATAGGCCGCCACTCTCCATTCTTTTTTGTTGTTAGGAAATACCTGGAATAGAACCCTTGCCCTCTTTGTGTGGGACAGGCTTGACTGCTTTTGATAGTAATACATTTTTTACTTCCTGCTCCAGCAGTTTTCTTTGTGAGGGAGGAACTGATGCAAAATGTTTTACCCCTGGAGGAGGAAGGGACTTGAAACAAAGGGGGAGACCCAGACCCACTATTTCCAGGACCCACCTGTCTGATGTGATTCTTGGCCAGTCCTGGAAATAGTGGAAAAGTCTGCCTCCTACTAGATGTGGAGAGGCAGCCTGAAGGGAAGAGTCAGGGCTTCTGCTTTTGTTGTTGTTGAAGCTGGGTAGAATGAGACCCTCTGCGGCAGGAGCCTCTTCTGCCCCTGGCCCTATAAAAATCCGTCTGCTGGGGTTGGTACTGTATCTGAGGAGCAGCTTGCACCTGAAAGAAAGGAAGGAGGTTTGTCCCTGGTGGAATTACTTCTGAAAATATCCGTCTACTCTTCTACTTTCTTCATGCAGGCTTCAGTTTGTGCACCAAAAAGGGAATGACCCTCAACTGGAAAGTCCTTTGCTTTGTTTTAGGTGTCCTGGGTGAGGTTGGTAGCCCTCAACCAGGCGAACCTTCTCATAACTATAGTACCAGCCATCCATCTGGCAGCAGTGTCGTTCGTGTCTGCTGCCATCTGGAATTGGTATTTGGATGCTTCCAAACTCAATTTGGCTCTGTCTATTAACTCCAAAACAGTGAGGGAGGGATTTGCCTCTGCATTATCCACCACAGACTGCCATAAAGCCTTTTGGTAACGGGCAGCGCTTGCCTGATAGCAAGAGATGCTGAGAGGTACCCCCTCTTAGCCATGCTGTCCATCCTTCTGGAGTCTCTTTCAGGTGAATGAGAAGACAAGGGGGTTTTGGCCTTCTCACAGGCTGCCTGTTGTACAATGCCCTGATGATCTGGGTGACTGAATAAAAACTCAGCACCAGATCTCTCCAATTGGTACTCTTTGTCACATTTTTTTGTCAATAGGTGTGACAGTTTGAGAAGCTTTTAACATTTCCAGAATGTCTTTTCTGAAAAATTTGTAAAGAGGAAGGAGAAGTCGTTTTGAGGGTGTTAGCCCCATTAGTTCCATATATTGAACCTCTTCTTCACCCTGCACTTCTTCAGTTGTTTGGAGGTCCAGAGTTTCCACCATTTTCTTAATGAAAGAAGAATGGGAGGAAAAATCCTCTGAGGGGCGGGGGGATCAGAGTCTTGCTCCGGTGACACCTCAGGCTCTATTCCTTCCTCCTCCTCCTCCTCCTCATCACCACCACCCATTGTGGGAACAGGCACAAGAGGGGTAGCAGCAGCTGTTTTATCAGCTGGAACAGTTACAGGCTGCTAGGGGGAGCAGGCCCTGCAGCACTTGTAACAAAGCCAGAGCTTCTGTAATATCAGCAGGAGAGGGAGTATGTATGGGCACCTGAGGAAACCCTTGAGGCATTTCAGCCGGGGCGTCAGTGTGCTTACTTTTTCTTAGTTTTTTGGCAGGCACCGGAGTGTCAGCCAGCTGATTGCCTCTCTTATTAGAGCCCTCACCCGTATCGGGGTGGATTTGGAGGCTGTAGAAGGAATTGCCACATTTTTAGAGGGGATGGACTGGACAGAGCCCAGGACCCCTCTTCAAGTCTTCTCTTAAGCCTCTCCCTGCGCGTCTCCACAGTTTCCTCAGGGAAAGACTTGCAGATCTCACAATCCTCCCTGAAATGTTTCACACCAATACAGCAGACAAAGGTCATGTTTGTCAGCCCTGGCAAATACCTCAGCACATTTAATGCAGTTCTTAAAACCTTTAGGTCCTGTGTTCTTTTTAGGTTTATCTGCCATTATAGAAAACAGGACTCAAATAGAACAAGATTTCAAAATATGTGGTCGGTTTTAATAATAAAGCGATCGGTTCAGAAACCGATAAATTTGAACAGAACCGCAGTTCCGGAACCGAGAACCTGCCAGGAGAACTGGAACAACCTCTGTTCAATAGCGGTTAAACTAACTTGTTTAAAAGAAAACAATCGGAAATATAAGAAAAGTTCTCCTATAAAATTAACAAAGGAGTCGGTCACCCCTCGGTGCCAAGGAACCAATTTAAAAAAAAAAAACAACAACAAAAAACTAGATAATTTAAACTATGAAGTAAAAACACTAACTAACAATAAGAATAAGGGAGTAATGAAAAAATGAGACAACATACTTAAGTTTTTTTGTGATCTTATGCCCAGGGTGACTGAACTTTGCAGCAGAGACAAGAAATCTGAGGTAGAGTGCAGGCAGTTAGAATAGGGCGGTCTGAAAATGAATGCACGAGCTAAACATTCCATAATTAGCATAGCATTCTGTTTGGCTCCAGGGCAGTGCTGGCTTAAGGGAGCACTGCAAAGGGTAATAATATTAGTGGATTCCTGGGGTTAGAAAGGTAAGTTCTTAACTGTTCTGTACCTATAATATTGTGATAAATCACTTAACACAATTAGGCTTGTGTTTGTTTTTTGTTTCTTTCTCTTCTCATTCATTAGACTGGTGGTGGATGGCTTAGCTGGCTGACTCGGAAAGGAAAGAATGAAGCTCATCTGCCGGATGACAGAAACAAATCGGTAAGCACATACTCCAGGGGCATGCAGTCCATACGTTGGAACGGTTATTTTAGGCAGTCAAGTTTGTTGTCTACTTGGTAGGAGGTATAGCTTTTTAAGAACCAGTATGAATGTAGGTATTTCTGTTTGTAATAAGAAACGAGTATCAGTTTGTTTTTACTATATAGCCTAACCAGTAACAAGTTAGGATACATTTGGAATGTTTAGAAGATGGCAGTTGCTGCAGCGATGTATGGAAACATGAATATCTTGGTTGAAGAAACAGTTGGGAAAGAATGCTGGGATAGATCACACAGGAACTAGTGGCTAAACAGCTAGTTATGATAAATAAGTACAACACTTGGGCCGGGCAGATTACATCCTGCGGTACTAAAAGAACTCAGAAATTAGCTGGCATTAACACTAATGTAAATGTTCCGAATCCTTACTAGAGGTAAAGTGCCAAGGGGTGTAAGGCAGGCAAATTTAAACCCATGTTTGTAAAAAAGAAGCCTGTTATGATCAGGAAACTGTAGGCCATTCAGTCTAACATCTTTACCGAGAAAGATTTTTGGATTCTACGGTCATAGAGAGGATGATAGCATAGCTAGAAAAGCCTGAGCTTATTAAAGGGAGCCCACACGATGGAGCATGTCAGGTGCACTTAGACTTTCGTCGGCATCTCCCTCCGTTGAGCCACTCTTATGGAATTGTAAACCCTCACACTCAGGACCACTCAGAAACTTTTGCCATCTGGTCCTGTCATTCCTTATTTCTTTCTTCCGCCATCAACCACCTGTCGCATCAAATGAGAATCTGGGCTCAAACTTGCCATCGCCATTGCTTGTGCTTTCCATTATTGGTTTTGGTTTATTCTAAATATTATTCTGCGTCACTGTTGAATGCTCTCTCTTTAATCTTCCACGAATCAGTCTTCTCCATTGATTCCCACTTATGTGTTTGGGCTAGAGGCATTACCGCATACAGCCACACCCCTCCTCCTCCTCCCATGCCTTCTTGTCTGCCTCTCCTCTGTGGAGTGAGTAGCCTGGTACGACAAGGTCCCATGTGTGGCTTGCTGTTCTCCATGTTTCCATTATGGCTAACAGATCATCTCAGCCTCTGCAGCCACTGTCTTCTAACATTTAATTAGACCACCCTCAAGGACCCCTGTCTCTTACCATTACCCCTTCCACTGACCAGACTTGTATATTCATTCGCTGCATTATTTCACCTTTGTTACCTCCCCTTCCATCTGATGTGGTGGTGCCCAGTCTTTGATGGATTTCCCATTCATCATAGAAACATAGACAATGATGGCAGAAAAAGACCAGAGGTCCATCCAGTCTGCCCAAGTTCCTATAATTCCTGGAACCTTCTGTTCCTCTACCCCTCCCCGTCCTCTCTCTATTCTCCTCCTTGGTCCTTTTGCCCCTGGTAACTGCTATACCCTTCAGTGTGTCCCAGCCCTGCTTGAGTCCCCTGACTGTTTTCACACCCAGCATTTCAGCAGACAGACTGTTCCAAGGTTCCGCCACCCTTTCCATAGAGTAGTACTTACTCACATCTCTGATGAAATGAACCCTACCTGTGAAACATAGAAACATAGACTTTGACGGCAGATAAGGACCGCTAGGCCCATCTAGTCTGCCCATTTCCCTACCTACAGGATAGGCCGCAGATCCTAGTTAACCAACAGCCTATTTCTTCCTACCCCCCACAAGAATTGCCTTATGTCTGTCCCATGCATTCTTGAATTCTCCCACAGTTTTAGACCCCACCACCTCCTCAGGAAGGCTGTTCCATGCATCCACTACCTCTCTGTGAAATAATACTTCCTCACATTGCCCCTGAACCACCCTCCTTCTATCTTTAAATTGTGTCCCCTTGTTCTTGCAAGTCTCTTTTTCTGAAAGATGCTACCCTCTTGGACTTTGCTGATTCCACTGAGGTACTTAAAAGTTTCTATCATGTCCCCCCTCTTCCTTCTTTCCTCAAGGGTATACATATTAAGCTCCTTTAGTCTCTCCTCATATGGCTTCTCTTGCAGACTCTGCACCATTTTAGTTGCCCTCCTCTGGACTGCCTCTATCCTGTCTATGTCCTTGCGGAGATGGGGTCTCCAGAACTGGACACAGTACTCCAGATGGGGTCTCACCAACTGTCTGTACAGAGGGATGACAACTTCCTGTTTTCTGCTGATGGTGCCTCTCCCTATACATCCCAGTATACCCCCAGCCCTCCCTACTGCCTTCTCACATTGCTTGCTAACCTTAAGGTCATCTGATATGATTACCCCCAGGTCCCTTTCCTTTTTTGTTGTTGTTACTACCTCCCCACCCATTGTGTATTCTTCCCCTGGGTTCTTGTTTCCCAGGTGCATTATTTTGCACTTCTTTGCATTGAATCCTAGCTGCCATACTTCTTACCATTCCTCCAACCTTGCCAAGTCCCTTTTCATCCTTTCCACGCCTCCTTGTGTATCAACTCTGTTGCAGATCTTTGTGTCATCTGCAAAAATGAATACTTTTCCTTCCAGTCCCTCTGCAATGTCACTGATGAAGACATTAAAAAGGACTGGACCCAATACTGAACCCTGCGGTACCCCACTAGTAACCCCTTGTTAGCCTTTTCCTCGATTGAGCCCACTAGGTGGGGACGTCCTGGGAAAAACTGGATCAGTACTACTATGTTACTTTGGGACATTTGTTAAATATCAGACATACTGAATGGCCACAGATGGGGGGACATGGCTGGAACTCAGCCAATAGGCAAGCCTAGTCACATGAGCTGTAGCTGTAGCTGTAACCAGTTGCAGATTGTGACTACAGGTACCATTTCATAAGGTATTGGAAATACTACAGCAGCAGACCATTTTATACAATTGCAGTCTTAAATTCTTACTTGGTAGCATATATTGTTAATCTGTATCATTATATTCTTTCAAATAAAATTCCATTTATAAAAAGTTGACATTCTTAATAATCATTGATACCATAAACACATTTTATTATCTGTACTCTTAACAAAACACACTTTGTTAAATAAAACCCATCACTGTATTGTTTTTTTCACTGCTGCCTCTTCAAGTTTTCATTGCCACATGGGAAGCAGCATGATTGATCTCTTTGGTGTAAAGAACATTAATTCTGTCAACAAAAGATTGTGTAAGATATTTAATTACTATGTCCCATGGGCTAAGGGTAGAAATAGAGACTAATGGCTAAAATTGCACTCTAACCATATAAATTAGAACTGCCTAGTCAAACTTGATCATCTCCCGGAGGTGTATGATGTCTGAAATGTAGAGGTCCGGATATTCAGACTGCGCCAGGCTGTGGCGCAAGCCTGGGTGCAGCACAGCTTGGTGCGCAGGGTCGTTGACAGAGTGATATTCAACAGAGCTGCGCCATGGCACAGCAACGTTGAATATCGCACCCTGGCACCGCGGTGCGGCGTGGCGCGGTAACACTGCGCCAAGCGCCAAATAGCCAGATTGAGCAGGAGATGCACTAAGCGCCAAAGTTCCGTTCTGCGCTAAGCGCCAAAATCGCGATATTCAAAGGTGCACATGCAAATGGGGCCATAATGCATGCAAGGCGCAAATGGGCCATTTGCATGTCGTCTAGTCCCATTTTCATGCAGGTGCGCTGATCCCTGGCGACTTGCGCCTGGCACCCTGCCAGGCTGCAGCTGTCTGGGACCGACGCCCCCTGCACAGAGCGGCAAAGTGCCCCACTGCCCGATCGCGGGCATCTGTTAAAATAACGGTTGTCCCATTTCCCTGGTGGTCCAGTGGACCGCTTGCAGCCCGATCGCGGGCTGAAGTTAAAATAATACCGTCCAATATCCCTGGTGGTCCAGTGGGCCGCTTGCAGCCCGATCGCGGGCTGAAGTTAAAATAAAGAGGTCCAATATCCCTGGTGGTCAGTGGACCGCTACATATGTCGGGCATATGTTGTAAAAAGTAGAGGTCCAATAACCCAGGTGGTCCAGCAGTACCCCCTCCCCACCGCCCATTGAGCCTCACGCCCTGCTCCGCTCCCCAGTCAGTGGCGGGCGGAAGCACCCCACCCGTCTGCCGACTGACACCGTCGGAAGGGCTTCGCCCATTGGCTCACGCTGTGGACCGGTGGGTGTGCAGCCTTTCCACTGTGTGGGGCGGCAGGCAGGTGGTGCTGCCACCGCTGCTGGGGCAGGGCAGTGGGAAGTCAGTGGGCGGTTGGGGAGGGGGTACTGCTGGACCACCAGGTTATTGGACCTCTACTTTTTACAACATATGCCCGCGATCAGGCTGCGAGTGGTCCACTGGACCACCAGGGATATTGGACCTCTTTTATTTTAACTTCAGCCCACGATTGGGCTGCAAGCGGTCCACTGGACCACCAGGGGTATTGGACCTCTTTTATTTTAACTTCAGCCCGCGATCGGGCTGCAAGCAGTCCGCTGGACCACCAGGGATATAGGACGTGTATTATTTTATACTTCCGCTCGCGATCGGGCTGCAAGCGGTCCACTGGACCACCAGGGATATTGTACTTCTTTTATTTTGACTTCAGCCCGCGATCGGGCTGCAAGCGGTCCACTGGACCACCAGGGATATAGGACGTATATTATTTTATACTTCAGCCCGCGATCGGGCTGCGAGCGGTCCACTGGACCACCAGGGATTTTGGAGGATCCTTTTTCTACATGTGCCTGCAATCGGGCATGGGGGGTGCCGTCTGGTGCAGCCAGAGCTGGTGGCCACCCAGGTGGCAACTTCGTGTTGCGCCTGTCTGACAGCTCACTGTGGGTGGCCAGCCACTGTTCACTTTTTTTTTTTTTGTGTGTGCAGCGCAAGTACGGGTTGCACATGCATGAGCTCAGCACATCCCGGGCTGAGTATCGGGACGTGTGGAGTATGCATGGGCACGCCCCTCTACCTGCGCCGCATACATTACTGATGCGCTCTAGCGCATCGGGATTTGTGCCAGGCACAATCCCTGTTTGAATATCACGCCAGGGCGCATCAGTGGGTTGCACATGGCACAACACTTCTGAATATCCGGGCCAGAATGCTTTTTCAGTGACGCTCTCTCTCCCTGTGCTGGTTTCAAGTCTCCTAGCATTCCAACAGTAGAGCTTTAGTTTCCACTGAAGAGCGTGGTCTCCCTTGATTGTGCTCCCAACCATTTTGACAGCTAAGTTCTAAAGATCTGTTGTTTTATAAAGTTTTTATGTTTTTGTATTATTTTGCAAGAAATAAACTCATGCCGTGGTGCCTTTTTCTGGTCTCCTGTCTGAGTCAGAATGAAGTAAAAGCCCCCAAAGTAACCCAGGGCCCGTGAGTTTCAAAAAGTGCCAAAAGTGTGATCACTGCTTAAGGCAGCTAGGCATACAGAGTACTAAAAGTGTGTGATCCTGAATCACAGTTGGCTAAACTGTGATATGTGCAAAGTGTTTTGTCTTAAGATGCAGAAAAAGTGATGAGAAATGAGACAGTATTCCATTCAGCCAGCGATGCTCAGATGCCTTCTGTGGAGTAGATCAAACAAATGTCGTGATTCTTCCAGACCATGAACGTACAAGCATAAAAAAATTCCTTCCTTAGTTGACTCAGTGTCACAAAGAGAAGGTGGAACCAGTTACTCGGGTACTGGAGATTGTGAGAAGGTGTCACAGCATGGGTACTGGAGAGTGTGAGAATGTCACAACATGGGTACTAGAGATTGTGAGAAGGTCTCAAGTTTATCTTTTGTTGGCAGTCCAAAACAAATTTGAAATATTCAGGCTACATTCATCAGAAGAGATGCAGCTGTCAAAATTGGAAGTTCAAAAGCTGTAAGCGGTAAGTGTTCTGCAGAGAGGGTACCAGTAAAAGAAATGGGCAAAGTTTTTTCTCAAGGTACACTGTAACAAAGAAAACATCAGGACAGTGACCTAAGGTATCTGAACGGACACACAAAAAAGGAAACATTCAGGAAGATCACCTTGCAAACAGTAATTCCATTTTTACAGCAAGGGGACTGGCTTTTCTCACTGAATCTGAAGGATGCTTATTTTTACTTTCGTACAAGAGTAAACCACAAGAAATATCTACGCTTCAGAGTGGGTATGAGTCAGTACCAATACTGAGCAATGCCTTTTGGACTGACCTCTGCCCTAAGAGTGTCTACTCAGTTTGTGGCTATAGTGACAGCAACACTTTGCAGAAATGGAGTGAGAGTTCCTCCGTACTTAGACAACTGGTTGATGCGTAGGAGCACCAGTGAAAATGTCCTGTCACCGAAGCAAACAATTACCTCGTTTACATGCACCCTTTATGTCGATTTAAGGAGTAATCAGTTACTTAGTAGCCAAGTATTCAGCACATGTAAATGCCAGCATCGATGCTCAGGGAACTGAATCTGATTGAAGTGCATCGATCCCCTAGTTTTCATTAGTTGGTAACGTGTAAATGGGATTGGCACACTGTGTCAATCCTTCAAGCATATAGACTGGATAAATATTAGATCTTACTTCGATGGGGCTCTTGCAATAGGCAACACCGTAGGACTAAGCCGCCATGTGCCAGGACCCCACGGAAAAATTCTAGCTAGCAGTACCAAACGGGGACTGCCCCCTGACGGCACGTTGACATCTGGTCTGGTATAAAGGGGGTGGTCCCCACACACACACACCTCAGTTCTTTTCTCGCCGTCAGCCTGCATTTGTCGGATTTTTTGGATCAACACCACTACAGTCTACCACCATTTTTCTTTCACCTTAGGGGTTTTCTTATTAGTAGTTACAGTTAAATTTTTGGCCTGATGTCGCTGCATTCTTCCACTGAGACCCACAAGTCCAAGTGTGCCTGCCGGAAGCAACTCCCAGAAAAGGACGGTCGCTCCGCATGTGTCATTTGCTTAGACCCAGACCATGACACTGATGCCTGCCAGAAGTTCAGTTCGGTCATGCGGAAAAGGAGGGAGAAGGTCTTGGAATCGCACCTCCTGCAGCTGAAGCTGACCGCTCTATAGAGAGAGAGAGCTGCAGTCCTTTTCCACAGCCGGGGCTTCTGGGGATCCTCCGTCATCATAGAAAAAGAAGCACAAAAAACATTGTGACCGGGATCAGTCCACCTTAGAGTCACAGTCTTCTCTTGGGGCTGAGGGAGCTGCAGAGTCTTCCTCCAGCCGGGGGTTGATTTCCTCATCCGCACCAGCCCTCCTTCCTTTGGGGCTGCCGGCAGACCCACCTCCCGCAGTTCTCCTGCGAGGGAAGGTGCTTCTAAGGGTGCGGAGATTCCGTCTTCTGCCCCTGCTACTCAGGCCAGTCCTCATGCAAGGGCCTGACGCAGGTGGACCAGGCTGATGCTAAGGGTGAGGCTGCAGATGATTCCACCCTCCCGGCCTCTGCATCTTCACCAGACCTTGGGCCAGGGTCCGGTGATGGTCTGGTGGACCAACGCCCACTGTCGCCCTTTGGGTCACAGCCTTCCTTTGCAGAGCAGCCATCCTTGGGGCTACATGATTCTGGACTCTCACTGGGGGCTGCCTTCAAGGCCCACCCCTTCAGTCCCTGGCGAGACCCTAGTCTCCCAAGCCTCCTGCCGGGGCCCCAACACCCGATAGTTCCAGGCCACAACATCTGCTTTCCCTGGACCAGTCTGGCTTATCCCAGTCTATTTCAGAGCCTGCAACTCCTCCTGAGGTTTCCTGCCTCTGGGCTTGGCCCATCAGGCACGCTTCCAGAAGCTGAACAACCGGCTTCATCATCAGACCTGGATTCAGGTGCCATCACAGACTCAGCCCTCCGCATGGTGTCCTCTGGAAGAATGTTGGGTACAGCTGGTACGTTGTCTGGCCACACATTGGACCTTCTGGCCCACTGTCTGGTGCTTACTTGTGCTTTTCAACCGATGCTCCTCTGCCATATGTCAGTGGATTATGGGGCCTTATTAAATGCCTGGTGGACATTAGCTCCAAGGCCTAATTTGATCTCTCAAGCCATGGTACCTTTGTCTCCACCCGGAAGAGATGCCCAACCTTTGGGTGTAGATGACTCTCCCCGGGATCGGGGTTCCCATCGGGCAGTGGCTCAGGAAGTTACCTCCTGGGTCTCCCCTTCGCGGGCTTCAGCAGTGGATTCGGAGTGATCCTTCCACGTGGTCTCCCTATTCCTCTGGCTCCCCTACTCTTCTTTTGTCTCCAGCAAAACTTTGGGTTCAAGATATGCCCATATCGCCCCCAGAAGATCATTCCTTCCTGGAGATGATGAGGGTGATACAAGCCCTCCAGGGGTGGGGCACAGAGGATCAGGACCCACAACGGAGACGCGTCGCGCAGCATCTGCACCTTCCCAATGAGGAGAAAGTGGTGATCCCACCCTTGATGCCTACTAATAACAACATATCCTCCACGGTGTGGTTGCAACCAGCTTCAGTTCCGGCCACCCCACGCAAGTCTGATAGTCTTTGTCACGCCCTGGATGGGAAGGAGCACTTTGCTTCCCAGCCCAGTGCGGACCCCGCTGTTCTTGAGGGATTTCCATCCACAGGAGATGACCCAGGTTACCAAGACCACCCATCAGACCGGGAGTCCCAAGTTTCTGGACTCCTTAGGCCGTAAGGCTTATGCTTCCTCTGCTTTGACCTTGAGGGCTCAGAACTATCTGGCCCACATGCTGTGCGCCAGCAGTACATTTTGGGTCAGATTGGAGATTTGCTTCATTCTGATGAGGATTCTTCTACCCAGTCTCAAATGGACCACCTCCTTACCTCAGTATCCAATGTGGGGTACTATGCCTTAAGGGCCTCATACGATACAGTGGATGTGGCAGCCTGGAGTTCGGCCTCTGCCTTTTGTCTCAGACGCCATGCATGGCTTCGTCTGATGCACCTTAGCGCTGCGACCCAGGCCTCTATTTTGAATGCCCCTTTCCAAGGACCTATGGTGTTAGAGGAAGAGGTTCAGGCTCTCATGGCTTCTCGTCAGGACTCAGGAGACCATCTTCCACCCGTACCTCAGGAGCATCAGAGGGGTTCGCAAGGTCAGACTGCCAGTCTTTCTGGACATCACACCCAACATCCGGATCTGAGGGACAAGCATAAGACTCCATCGTTGGCTGCAGCCTTAGGGGAGGCATTAGCCACAAAGACCCACAGGGCAGCAGGTGCCCCTGCCTCAATGCCGGACTCATTGCCCTAATTTCAGTGACTTTTACGTTCCTCTCCATCTTCGGTCTTCTATGAAGATCCTGGGGGAGGAGGGAGTCCATCGTTAGAGTGATGGATTCCCCCCCACACAGCCACAGACCTATGGTCTTCTTTGTCGAATTGTTTTCTTCAAGGTTGTCTCCCCTTCAGAAGCGTCCCAGGAGAGGAGGTGTCAGGCTCCGATTGGCTACTCTGATCTCCTTCCTTTTCGGCAGACTTCTAGGCTGCTGCCTAGGGCCTCCAGACTTGCTGGTAGTCTTCACCCTTCTCCTTGGAGCCCGGGGCCCCACTCCTTCGTTTAAGAGGCTCACTATTGGAGTTTCTTAACCCCAACCACTATCATTGGGTTGGCAGATCAAGGACTGGAGATCCCTTCTCCTCAGGAGTCCGGGAAGGAGAAATTCTCTCCTCCTTATGAACAACCGGGACTGGCATCTGTAACCCTCGGATTTGGCACAACAGATCCAAACGCCACTTCTTGGGTTCCTTTGGACCCCGGGACGCACCGGCAATTTTCACTTTCTAAGGGGGAGCAGGCTCCCCCCTTTCTCAACTCCAGCTTAGCGGAATGCTTTCAGGCATCCTAACTAGGTTTGCAAGTCTTTTGTCAGTTCACAGCAGTGGAGGAGATATTGGCCATTAGTGGGTCCACGACCCCTGCGGCTTCATGACGTTGAGCGGGGCTGGCTGTTCTTTGACTATATTTACCTATTTTCCATAAAGATCTGAGATCGCCTTCCATATCCAAGGGGGGGGAGACAGGGAACTCGAGACTTTTGAGGGGTTCTCTGGCTGTCTCAATCTTTTATTTTGGTCTGAATAGCCCCCTCTCTGAAGCGACTCCTCTGTTAGTCTTGCACTACCCAGATGGGGATCGCTATTGGTAAGGCAATTGGCCATCCTCTGAATGGCTCTGGCAATGTCAATTCTACATTGCTGTAACACCAGACAGCCTCTGTCGTGGCCGGGTACTTCGGACATCCCCTACTCTCAGACGTTGGAGCAGACCTCAGTATCTCATGGTATTCCTGTGGCAGCCTTTCGGGCCTTTCCAGTCTCAGGGTTCCCTTCACTGAGGAATTCTCTCTCTCGTCCTCCTTGGGAAGGGGTCACCGGTGCTTACTTGCATCCTGCATTTCCATGCAGCTGCTGGTTTCAGGACAGTTACTAATATTCCTCTATCCCTGTTCATAGAGGCCCATTTCTTTTGCCCCACATTTCTCTGAGTCTTGATGGGTGGTCTACCCGATGCAGGCAGATTGCAGATTTATTTTGGGCGTTTGGGATACCGCCCCTTCTTTCAGGGGACGATGTTTTTCCACAAATCAAAAAAAGGGGGGGGAGTGGAAGGGGAATCCTTTCCCCCAGGCAAACTACTGGCCTTTTGAGCCCTCACTCTCCAGGGTTTTGTCTTCCCACTGGACGTTCGCCGCTCAGGTGGTGGGTCAGATTTCTTCATCCCACAGGACTGGGTGAGATATAGGGTAATGGAGAGCTAGGGGCCCCCTCGAAGGAGACATTCCCCACTGGACAATTCTCCTTCCTTTTTCTCTAGAGTTTCCATTCTCCTGTTTTGGGTATGGGCATTCGCTTGGTTTTATTGGACCTTTTTAGGGCAGATGCCATTGGTTCTGACCGATTTGCGACCTTCTCTGCTCCCATCTTCGCCAGATTGCAGCACATCTCATCTTTGATGGCTCCTTTGGAGGCAGGGCTGGCATCCTTCAGGATTATCTCTCCTTCCCTTTTTCTCTCCAGAGTGTCTCTCCTTTGAATGTTTTTTTCCCCTCGGCCTGTTGGTGACTTTCTGGGATGGTCACCGAGACTGAAACATTTCGGTCTGAAGGGTCATAAGGCTCCCCTTTCCTCATTTTTACCAGGCAGGGTTCGGGTCCTAGGGCCAAATCCAGAGCCAGGATGGATTTCTCTTTGATCCCCTTCCCTAGCCATACCGGAGATCTGATTATCGCCTCTCCTTTTTCCTTCGGTCTTTCAAAGGAGACTGATGACAGTTCCTGTCACTGGCCTTCCCTCATCTATGACCCCTAGTCGTATCTCTCTGGAGAAAGTCATTTCTGCCTCAGGGTCAATCGGATGTTGTCACCTGTTTCATGTTTTAGTCTACCCTATAGAGGGCACTCTTTTAGGGTGCTCTTCAAAATCTGTCTGTGTCCTTCTGGTGTCGACCTACTATCAGAGGTCTGCTCTCTGGTGGAGGTTGTTTTACTACCTCTCCTCCTCCGAGATATTTTCATTCGTGCACTGCTTGGGACTCTGTCCTAACGGTGTTATGTACTGCAGGAGTCCCCTTGAAGTAAGAGAGTACAGTTCCGTAAAAACTTCCTGTAACAGTAGATCTTCGAGAGGAGCTCTTGCAGTAGGCACTTTTTTCCTTCCCTCCATCCCCCGTTCCCTCTCTCTCAGCCTTTTCAGGCCACAGGAGTCCTCATTTTTCTCCTGTCGGACCTTGTTCCAGGGTCTCCATTGGGGGGGCTGAGGTGGGTGTGGAGGACTGCCCCCTTTATACCAGACCGGACATCGGGGGCGGTCCCCATTTGGTACTGCTAGCTAGAATTTTTCCTTGGGGTCCTGGTGCCTGGCGGCTTAATCCTAACAGTGTTGCCTGCTGCAAGAGCTCCTCTCAAAGATCTACTGTTATGATAAGTTCTTACATAACTGTACTTTTTCACATTTCCTTTTGCACATTTTTCCCTGCTTACTTGCACCAAGTAACTCTTTTACTGAGTATTTGATCCCTCAGTAATAGAGTTCTGTGGTGCATGTAAACACAATCCGATTAGAATCCGAAAGATGGCATCAGTTACCAGGTAATTGAGTTCAGGCCCATGTAAACGTGGCAACTGCTCCTGATGTAGAAGTTGGGGTTAATGGAACCCACACAAAACCTGATCTGCAGTGGTACAGAACTGTATACAATTTAAGCAATGGCCTTTTTTATACTAGAAAGGATCCAGACATTGGTTCAAAATGCTGCCTCCTTCTACATGGGAACAAGAAGGATTGTAAAGGATTTTCTCGTATTTTTAAGTCTCATCTCGGTCACAGCCTGTGTAGTACCATGAGCAAAACAGCACATGAGAGGAGTTCAGTGGTAGCTAAAGGAATACTTGTCTCAACTCTGAATGCTCTGATGCCAGTACAGAAAAGGCTTTTAAGCTCTCTTGGTAGCAGCAGGTACAACACCTAAGAAGGAAGCCCCTTGTCTACCAGCCCTGCACAATTTAGTCCTAATTACAGATGCTTTACTTCCAGGATGGGGAGGGTATATCTCACAACACACAATAAAGGGTATATTTAACCCAGTAGAGAAGGAGGAACACATTGGTCTTCTGCAGCTCAGAGCAGTGTTTCTGTACCGTGCCTGAGGTCCTTCTCAGCATTGATCAAGAACCCAGTTGTACAGATAAGGACAGACAACACCACAGGAAATGTATTAGATAAACAGGGTTGTGTAAGATTCTCAAAATTGTACAAGGGGGCAGTACAATTTGAAATCTGGCCTATACTCGAGTACATATCTCTGCAGTCCCTGTTTCAGGAAGTACCATGTACTGGGGGGGGGTCATTTGGCAGTATGGATTATGTCACAGTTCTGATACAAACGCAACTCAGGAGAGACCACTGGAGCTGTAATGTTAGGAGTATCAGAAGTCAAACACACAATCTGGCCACACAGTGCTGAAAATCAGTAAGGAGCTCACCCCAGGTTACGTGCATTGATATGCCAAATATTTATGTACTGGAGGCTGGTATGGACACCTGCTTTCTGTTGCTTTGTCTTGTTTGCACAAATAAATATTTGGCATAGCAACACACTTACCTGAGGTGAGCTCCTTACTGGATTTCAGCAGTGTGTCACTGAACTGTTTTCGACTTCTGGGTCATGTCACACACAGGTAGTCCATGAAACAAACTGCTGTGATCAGTTTTCAGAAAGTGAGGTATTCTAGAGGTAGATCTTTTTGCCTTATGAAACAAGAAGAAGCTACCATAGATCTGGGAACAATCTCAGACGGTATTCTCCACATGTGCTGGGGAAACAAATTCCTTTATGCTTTCCTTCCCTTCCCTTTGATAAAGAAATTGCATCTGAACCTGCAAGTGTAACAATTAAACATAATCCTGAGAGCACCAGATTGATCATGGTAATCATTGTTACTCCAGATTTCCAAAAGGACTCGCAGCCTGTCTTGCTGTCGGGACCTGACGGTTTCAAAAAGGTGAGGCGATTCATCCAAACTTGGAATCCTTTCACCTGTAAGCACGGTACATGAAGGGATACATACAGTTTTCAGTGCTAAATCTTTCTACCCAGGTTTGAGAGGTCCTTATGGTGGCCAGAAAGCTATCCACAAGGAAAAACTTAAGTTTCTTGATGTGTTACGTGAACAATTTCTATTCAGCTGAGAATACAGAGATTGCATTTATCGTGGATGATTTCTTACAATTAAAGTCCCAGGGCTTGAGGCCAGCATCTTTATAGCTGCATTTGTCAGCCAGTTCTGCATTTAGTTGCAGGGCCTCAGCAGAATCTTTGTTTGCACATCTAGTGTCTGAATGTCTTTAAAGGCCTCTTGTATATGTATCCACCTGTGAAGACACATATACCAGCTTGGGACCTGTACTTAGTCCTCCCTTAAATAGTGGCCAACCCCTTTGAAGCAGTGACACTACTGAGTTAAAATCCCTCACTTGGAAAATATTCCTAGTGGCTGTTACATCATTGAGGAGGGTCAGTGGCCTCCAATCACTCTGCATTGATCCCTCATACTTAATTTTTCACAAGCAAATATTGTTAAGAATGAATGTGCAATTCCTCCCAAAGGTAGTGTGAGGATTTTACTTTAATCCAACTATTACTTTGCCAGTGTGTGTCCCAGGGCCATGTTCCAATAAAGGGGAGAAAAAATATTATACATTAGATGTCAGAAGGGCCCTCAGTTTCCAAGTCTAGAGCAAATATTAGGAATAATAAACAGTTGCGTGTCACATATGGCGAGGTGTCAAAGGGACACCCAGCCTCTGAACAGACCATGTTGAGGCAAATAATATCCACAGAAAGTACCCAAAATGGCATTAAAGCACACTCCACTAGGAGTACAGAAGCATCAGCATCAGTGTGCCAGTAATAGTCCTTTGTAAAGCTGCTACCCGATCTGCAGTGCACACATTCACATCTCACTGTTGCATGGACGCACATGCTACACATTGTATTTTTGTACTTCTGAACTTATTTCCAAGGTAATCCTAAAACCCTGTGACCCAGGGTGTACTGCTTGATTCTTCCCAAGTTTGACTAGGCTTTTCTAATTCATGTAGTTGGAAGAAAAAGTTACCATCATTGCAGCTTTTCTTCTAAGGGATTAGAACAGCCAAAGTAACCTTTCTTGCCTCCCCTTTTCTTAGGATAAGATAATTAGATTACTTAGAATTATTTTATTGTTATTTAAAATTTGAGTTTTTAATTATGTTTCTTGTTTTATGTCATTTAAACCTTTTCAATCTGAAATCTATATTGCTATAATTAGAATATTGTTTTCAGATTAGGTCTTGATTTTTCCTGGCCTTTTTAGCTCAAAGATCTATTTGAAATGCTGGGAGGTTTTAAACCAGCACAGTGAGCAACAGTATCTTTGGGGGGGGGGGGAATATTCTCTTGGAGCTCCTTCTCCCCATTTATTGTACCGATAACACCCTCTGTGTAGCTCCTCCAACAACATCTTGAAGCCCTGGCACCTGCCTCTAACAGGGTTGACCAGGACCCTGTCCCAGTTGTTATAGAAAGTGTTTAAATGCAAGGATCTGTTCTATTCTCCCCTTTCCTGTCTCTTGTCTGTCTGGTTGCGCAGTCAAATTTTGCTATGGGACCTAGGAATTGATCACCCCGACAGTCTCGCAATTATTTGCCTCTTGTTGTCTCTCACTCTTCCCTTGCTGTTTGTCTTTTCCTCCCTTGCATATCTGCTGATATAAAAAATATATGCAAATCATTATGTGGAAATGTAACTGATATTGGGATCCCCCTGTATAGAAATTATATAGTGTTCATTTTTGAAATGTATATAATTATAGTTTGAGATGATTGCAGAAAGTTATTGGAAATTCAAGAGGTTACCTGAGTGCAATTTTTAAGCCTTTTGCAGAAGAGCTGTGGAGATGGGGCTTCTGTTCTGGGACACTGTGTTCTTGCCAGCACCTGCCTGAAATATACAAGAACACTTTGGAAGATGCTTGTTAAGAGTGGGGGGTTGGAAGGACTTATAAGACAGAGCTGCAGTTGCTTGCAAGTTGGACACACAGACTGAAGGAAAACTCTGATGGATCTCCTCTATTTTATTTCACCTTTGTAAATAGTTATACTGAACAATTTTATTTTTTATGTTACTGGTAGTACAAATAAATATTTTTGGTAAATTCTACAACTGCTCCTAGTTTTCCTATGCTTCCTGGCCTGTGCCTCGATGACACTGTCCTGCTGTCCTTCCCCCCATCTCCCGCAAACTCCTCCCTCCCTTTCCACCCTGACCTCGCTTAGCCTCCCCCTCCCACAGTCCCTGACCCTGCCCTTCTCTCCTTCCCCTACATACCCCTCACCTTTCTCTGTTTTCCTATACCCCTCAACCTCCCTCTTATCGCCCAGTATCTCCTACCCTCCTCAAATTGTTGATGTCTACACATTGTGTTGGTGTTGCTACATTGAATCTTAATTACCGCTGTAAATGCCATTGCTCAACTTATTTGTCTACTTCTTTAATTCTTGTAATAATACTATTCAAGTCTCCTCTTTAGTTTGAATGCACCTGTGTTTCTATTGCATTATAGCCTGAAATATTGTTAGATTTATAATTACGTGCAACCATATGACATGGAACCTTTGTAAAGGAGCAATTATGCTCAAAGGTTGTTAATCCTAGACTCAGTAAATAAAGTTCCAGAGTACCATGCCTTTCACAGAGGTGTTGCACACACTTAACTGGCTGTTTTAATCCAGGTGCAGAAAAGCGGTTACTGTCATAACTTTTCTGTTTGCAATATGCTGAAAGTAAAGTGAGGTATTAATTCTTCAGCTCACGTCCCACTGCAGACTCTGAAGTACCCTGCTCTGTGCTGGCTGGCACTGATGTCAAGTCAGCCTGTCTTTCTGTGACTTCACTAGCTTTTTTCAGCAGGGAGTAAGTAAAAGTAAAAGTAAGTAAAAATTTATTTTTAAGCGCTTTTCAATATCAAAGCGCTGTACAGATGGAACAATTTAAAATACATACACAATACATACATATGACACAAAAGCAACATGAACATTATAATTACAATAAAATACAATAAATCACTCCCCATATGCCATTTGAAATAAATAAGTTTTTAGTTCTGACTTAAAGCTCTCAACGGTCAGGTAGCTTCGTATCTGACGAGGTAGAGAATTCCACAGGGTAGGGGCAGCATAAGAAAATGCCCATGCTCCCGATGTTTTTAAACGAAGCCTGGGAACCTCTAGCAATCCCTCGCCGGCAGAGCGGAGTGAGCGAGAGGGGCAGTAGGGAACAAGCAGATCTTGAAGATACCGCGGTCCCTGTTCGTGTAGGGCTTTATAGGTCAGTAACCCGACCTTAAAGGTGATCCGCCACTGAACCGGCAGCCAGTGCAGCTCGCGCAGCACAGGCGTAATGTGATTCCTCATAGATGTCCCAGTCAAAAGCCTGGCTGCTGCGTTCTGCACTAGCTGCAAGCGGCGGATATCAACCCCTGGCAGCCCTAGGTACAGGGCATTGCAGTAATCAAGGCGAGAAGTAACAAAAGCATGGACCAATGTTGGAAGGTTGGCCGGAGGAACAAGGTGTTTCACCCGAGCAATATTCCTCAGATGGTAAAAGGAAGATTTGACAGCAGAAGACACTTGAAATTTCAGGGTCAGACTGTCGTCAATAATAACGGCCAGATTCACGCACCGGTCTGAGCTCGAGAGCTGGGCACCATCGATCCATCCCCGAAGAGACCAGCCTACAACCGCCTCAAAGGCGACCTGGGTCCACCACCAACACCTCAGTCTTATCCGGGTTTAACCTTAGCCAGCTGGCACTCATCCAATCATTGATCTCGGATAGACAGTTGTTAAGTATAGAGACTGCATCTTCTTGTCCGGGACTAAAGGACAAATATAGCTGGGTATCATCTGCATAGCAGTGAAAACCCAAGCCATATTGCCTAATAATGTCTCCCAATGGCAGCATATAGACAGCGAACAACATGGGTGCCCAAGTGGAACCCTGCGGAACCCCACAAGGCAAAGAGACAGCGTCAGAGGAATAAATTCCAGTGATAACCCTCTGTCTCCGCCCTGTGAGAAAAGATTGAAACCATTGCAGAACCGTACCAGACAGTCCACAATAAGACCGCAGGCGTTCCAAAAGCACACCATGGTCCACAGTGTCAAATGCAGAGAGATCAAGAAGGACTAGAATAGTACGAGCCTTTCGATCTCTCGCTATCAGGAGATCATTTAGAACCCGGACAAGAGCAGTCTCAGTACTATGTCTTTCCTAAATCCGATTGAAGAGTATCATAGACATTATGATTTGTAAGATGGTCATCCAGTTGCAGTGCAACCACCTTTTCAATAACCTTGCCCAAAAGGGCAGGTTAGAGACAGGTCTGTAGTTAGCTGGACAGTCCGGATTCAATGAAGGTTTTTCAGGAGTGGATGACGACCGCCTCCTTTAAGGGTTCAGGAAAGATCCCTGCTCCAAAGATTTCCAGACAATTTCAGCAATGGTCGGACAGATAATATCTCGCAACCCAATAATAGAGGCGTAGGGCCCGGATCCAAACTACAACTGGTTGGACATACAGTCTGGACAATCCTCATAATGTCCATGAATTCCGGCCTACCAAAGTCAGACCAGGTGACACAGGTGTTTGTTTCCCCTCTCCGATCACTGCAAACCCTTGAAGAGTGAGCTTGGCTGATATCCGAACTAATGCTGGCAATCTTATCAGCGAAAAACCGAGCAAGCTCATCACACTTTATTTGTGAAAAATCTCTTCCAGACTGTAGACAGAGTGGATTGCACAGTCTGTCGACAGTCCGAAGAGTTGAGCTGGTCGGTTCGCGCCAGCAATCTCCTGGACAGGAATTCTGCCTTCCAGAGTTATTGCCGATTGATAGATAACATAATGATCCATCAATCTAAGTTTGTCAGCATCCAGGCAAGATCTCCGCCCATGCCCTCTCTAGTTTCGCCCACTCTCCTCAGCTTCTTCAAAGACTGGGCTCAAACCAAGGGAGTCTTTGGGCGGCTAGTGAGTGAAGCGGCAACGAACAGGAGCAATTTGGTCCAGGGCCCTGGTCACACAGCCTTGTTGTAGGCCAACCAGGTCCCTGGACCCATGCTCTCATCCTAAAACACCCGATAGGTCCAGTAACGCCAATAGGCCCTCTGGGTTTACTCCCTTAAAGGGCGATACTGGACCATCTCCGAGGGGCAGACCTATTAGGGGGTGCCCCAAAACTGAATCTTATGGTGTGATGGTCTGTCCACACATTTGGTTCCACCTCCAAATGTGAAACATCCAAATCCAATAGGAACACCAGATCCAAAGAGTGTCCACCTATATGGGTAGCAGAGGTAACTACCTGTGACAGGCCCAACATAGACATAAGTTGGAGGAAGTTCTTTCCAAAGTGCGAGAGTTCATCGTTGACTCAGGCATTGAAGTCACCCAGTATTAACCATCTAGGCGACTCCAATGCCATGTCAACGATGAAGTCCGTGAACTCCTTCAGGACTTCACCACCATCACCGGGTGGACGGTAGATGAGGAGAATCCTGAGCTCTGCACCTGCTGCCAGGATACACTCAAAGGATCTGGTGTTACCCACTGGCACCTCCACAAGACTCAGATCTGATCTAAAAAAGATGGCCACTCCCCCGCCCCTACGATCCAGTCTCGGATGGTGCATTAACGAGAACCCAGCTGGAGCAGCAGAGTCTAAAATAGGACCTGCATTCTCATCCAGCCAGGTCTCGGTAATACATGCCAGGTCAGATGTTGCAACAAGATCTGCAATAATAGCAGTCTTGTTCCTAATCGACCTGGCATTACATAACACCGCCCGAGTTGGATGGGTTTTCAGAGAGGATCGCAGTACCTGCCCACAATCTGCGGAGCCCTTGGGTATGGGAATCAGGCAAGGAGGACCCCTCTCCTGAACCCATTTCACCCCAGGGTGTCTCCTTGACCCAACTATCCCTATCTGGCCACCCCTCTCCACTCTCCCACTCTGTCTAGCCCATCCATCCCCTAAACGCCTTCTCACTATCCCTGCTTTACGACAGTTGTTAAAAACATCATCAGATAACCGAGGACAGTGAAAGGGACGGAGGTCCCGGAGCAGAGTGGGAGAATAGCGCCTGACCATCTTAAGCCCCATCAAACACATCATTGATGGCAAATATCAATAACTCTCGACTAAACAACCTATCTTAATTAACAAATAATATTATTAACCAGAGAAAACCTAGAAAAATAAAAAGAATCATGTAATCAAACCAAAACCCATACAAAAACTAGCTAAAAATAAGTAAATAAAATAAACAAAACAAAACAAAATAAAACAAAACAAATAAGATAAAAACTCTCACTACTCCAACACAAAAATTCCCCCCCTTCAGCTCTCTCTCACAGCAAAGGTAAGGGAAAAACAATCTTAGCACTCTCACTGCAAGAAAAAATAAAAATCACATACAAACAAATAAAACAGACAGCATAAATCTGAAGCTGTCGCACAATTAAAACCCCCAGCTAAAAGTCCTTAAACTTAATAAAATTAATCATAAGCCCCACATAACAAAAGTTCATAACGTCTCGGAGTCGGTACACTTTCTTCATATTCCTGGCATTCAGCCACCTGGAAGGAAGCACTCTTCACCCAGTGAACCGCAGGAGGGTGCGGATATGCAGACTGTCCCCCCTACATGGGATGCCAGACACAGCGCGGCCTCTGCCAGGTTATTCCAGCATCACCCGGAGGCCCTGAGAACACCAACCCACCAGCAGGTACTCCCAGCCCTCCCAGGTACAGACACCAGCACCCCGCACCCACCTCCGGGACAGTTAGGCTAATTTCTCAGGTCTTTCTTCCTCTTTCTTCCTTCCCAACACAATTTCATGGCCAAAATCCCCAGCCAGGAGTTCGGCTTTAAATCCTGCAGTCCACTGTATCCAAACAGGGAGCAGACAACAAATGGAGTACTGCTTTCCAGTCACCAGCGTCACAGTTCATATACTCATATACAGTGATTCCTTATCAATAAAAACCTGTGAGATCCTGCTGGAATGACTGGATCAATTACCAAGCATCAAAGGTGGGAAAATGCTCACTCTCTTATTCTTCTCTCCTTCAAGAAGCATGCTCAAAACACCATTTTAATCGTACTGAGGTGCATGTTTGTGACCTACACAAGCAGGGAAAGTGACTGCCCTAATGGCCTAGCAGTTAAGGTGTTTGCCTTGACCTCAGGGGACCACAAGTTAAATTCTGAGCCTGTGATCCAGTGTACAGTGGCAAGGTTAGTAGGAGCTCTGTGACAAATATGCATTCTACCGCCTTGGAGAATGGCCGTCCCTGGTAACCCAAGGGACTTGGGAGCTGTTCTGTGAGGAATCTCAACTCATCCTGCCTTCTATCCCCAATATCTGGCTCAGATTGGATGCCTGTTGGTGGGAGGGATGGAGGCGCCGACACTGGGCCCTGCCCCTGCCATCGGCTTGCTCATGGCGATACTAAGGGCATGCTCTTCAGCAGCAGTGGAGCAGTTTCTGTAAGTTTGACTATGTGGCCACAAAACACAGTTCCCTAGAAAACTACACCACAGATAAGAGACCCTCACTGTTCAGTGTCAAGAAGACGCATCACAGAATGCTGGGGAGTGGGCACCTGTGCATTCCAGACCACATAGACTCAGAAATGTCACTGGCCTTGTGAATTCCAGTGGGATCCCTGCATTTGGTGGCAAATCAGTATGGCAGCAGTCAGTGGGATATGGGTACAGTGAAATTGGAACACAAATAGAATGATAAAAATGAGTGAAAAGAATACCATGAAAAACCACTTAAACTATTTTTTACTAGCTGGTCAGCTGGAGGAGAGAAGAAAAAGTGCACGTCCCAGGGACAGCTATCTTCCTTCTGGGTGGGGGGGGGGACACAGCCAAGGTCAAGTGTTAGTGTAAGCAAGCACACAATACCGGGAAGGGACTGCGTCTGGATACAGTGCACACGTGCGTATCATTGCATGCTGATGCCTTGGGGAGAAAAGACTGAGAACAATGCTTTGGTCCTATCTGGCAGTCCGTTCCTTGGTATATACTGAAACCGTAGTGCTTATACGTCCGTGTACCCCTGTGGTCCAGAGCAAATTATATGTAAAGCCTCTGTGTTCCTGGTGTATTTTTAAACCATGGTAGCTGAACTGAAGACTGATTTGATCATGAGAAAAGGGTAGTGTGAAATGCCGCTTGAGGGTCAGAGCAGAGATGAGGACTAAAAATAGTGTTGCACAAGAGTGTGTTGCTATTAAATGTACTTTTTTTTTTCTCAATCAGATTGTCTGGGATGAAAAAAGGCAGCGCTGGGTTAATTTGGATGAGCCTGAAGAAGAGGTATATATATATATTTTTTTGCTTTTACTGTATACAGTTTATAAGGAATGCATGTGTGAAACTTGGCTACTTTGATCATTTCTACTTATTATTTTACTTTGCATTGTCTGTTAGACTTGGTCTCTTTTAGTGATAAATGAAACTAGTGACTTCCTTATGTTTTATTGGGGCCCCCAGCAGGTTCAGTGCTCAGGTCCTTCTAACAATTCAAAACCAGATTGGTTTAACTGTGATCTTCCAAGAATCAGTGTTCACCATTGATTCATACTTATGGCTCTAGGACCTTGCAGGAGCTTTTTTCTAAAGGGAGGGAGCTGATGTCGGCTACTGTCTTTACCCGCCCACCTCACACAACTCACATGGTGCTGCATGCGCTAGCCAGTAACTACCATTCGCTCCTTCATGCACCTTATTTCTGCTCCTCCCACCGTTGAGTGCACACCATGGGAGCAACAGCATTAGTTGGCTGTCTGCATATTTTAAACTGCGTCGCCACCAAATTATTTTTTTATTCGCGATGCCTGCTCCCTTAGTTATGCATCTCAGTGATGCTGAAACTCAAAAAAATGACAGGGGGCTAAGATGACAAAAGTCTGGCAGCCTTCCATCATGCGATGGACCAGCATAAACTCTGCTGGGCCTACCTAGGCTCAGCCCAAGTTACGTCTCTGTGCCTTTCCACTGGGTCCTTTTCTGGCACCTCTGGTGTCAACAAAGCACAGGGTCCGCCTCAGCCTTACTCCACCGAGGCGTCTGAGGCAGTGGGGTGATGAGTCTAGTGAACAGCTGGTTCCTTCTAAACTGGGAATCCCTCAATTATGATTTCACTGTATGCATCAATCTCCATAGAGACAGATGCCACAGAGATAGACCTGATTCAATAATAGAACTTAGAATTCAGAATAGGAGTTTGAAAAACTCTGCAGCCACCTTCCAGCCTGGCAGTTGTCGGATTTGTTTCTCTGCTTGGAGAGAAAGGTTGCCGTGAGTATGATTCCGGTACAACTGGGTCTCCAGTTGTTTTTATTATTTTAAGAAATATTTATTGCTGTGTTTCTACTCCTCTGCATTAGTTTGAGTGGTTTTGTGTAAGACACAGGTACCTCTGGCTCCCATTTTGATTCCTGGGAACTGGAGGCTTTTCTGCTACTATCTTTATTTTGTGATTATTTTTGGCTGTTTTTTACACTCATCTTATTTTTTTGAGTAAGTGGTTTGTTTTCTTGAGCTGAGTTGCTCAGAAACTGAAGCGCTGTTACTTTCCGTTTCATTTTCCTGTACAAGAAGTTGCAATTTGACCTTTGGCACAGTTTCTCAAAATAAGAGATGTCTTTTACTACTGGGCTTTTACTTTTAGCTTTTTAAAGCATTTGTAGCTGTTTTTAGGACTTGCTTTCATTTATTAATGCCCCTAACTACTGTTGCTCCAGTCGGGGGCTGAGGCTGAAGTGTAGGCGGAGTCTGTAGGGAACCGGCAGCTTTCAAACAGTGCTGCTGCATTCCGATCATCAGATCAGCTGAGCAAGTCGTGGGGAAGGATGAGTAGCCAGTCAGACGCTACCTGCAAGGAGTTGCAGTGTTTTTGAACAGACCCTGTTTGCCTGCTGTCAACAGCTAAGTGCAGGCTTTCTGTGTTTGGACTCTGCCCCTAACTATTGTGGCTCCTGTCGGGGTCTGAGGCTGAAGTGTGGGCAGAGTTTGTTCCTGGCCGGGGGGGGTGTATCAGGATGTTCCTTTTGTGGGTGGTCCTTCTGTGGGTATATAAGGAGGCACATCTAACATGTCCCAGCGAGTGAGTGCAACAATGAAGGAGTGAAACAGGTGAAAGATTGCTGTCTTAGGCATTGGCAGAGGAAGCGGGGAAGCAGAGGACTCTGCTGGCAACTAAGGTAAGGTACTCGTTTCTCCTGTTGTTGCAATCACTGTTTGGATAGGTGTAAGGTTAAGGGTAGGCCAAAATTGTGAAAAGGTCTTATGTTTTAAATGTTAAAGTGTCTGAGTGTTTAAGGTACTATGAAGAATTGATGTGACAGATAACAGAAAGGGAAATAACATCATATAAGTTGTTACAGCATGCCAGTATCTGTGTAACTGACAAGTTTTTGAAGTTTAATTACTTGAACTACAGATAGCTTAACCTTACTGTGTTCTGTAAAGGAGGACAGGAAACACAAGGAGAAGAGGAATAGGGAATGTGAGGATTGGTGCAGTGCAGTGGTTGTAGGGTGGCAGTCTTCAGGGAGACCTTCTCGAGACTGTGGTGCCGCCCCATCTGCTTGCATCTCTCTGGGTTGGCGGAGAAGGTCTCTAGACTTGAGGCTGTGTTGCTTATGAGTAAAAGGGAGGTCAGTAGACTCTGGGCTGTGTTGGCTGAGAGTTGGGTGACCTCTTCTCTCACCCAGGGGCCACTAAGTCTGACACCGTTGCCTCAAAGGATGCCAGATAGGAGCGGCTAGACTACGGTGGTCTCGAGGAGAGAGGGAGGGGGTGATGGGATGTGGAAGGTTGGGGGGAGGGAGGCGCAGACACATTCCTCAAAAGCAGCCAGCACCACTGCAGAATTCGTATGCCACTCTGACAGCACGGGATTGCCAAGAGGAGGCACCTGTGGTAGTGGCTGGGGAGGATGTGGGGGCCCTCCCAAGTGGAGGCCCCAAGGAGGGTGAAAGCAACTTCTGGTGTGGGGCTCCACTGTCAGGGAGATAGAGCTGGGAATAAGAAAAGGAGGTGGAGAGGGAGGTCAAGTGCTTACCTGGTGCCGAGGCCCAGAGAGATGGGAAGCGTAGCTTATGGATCATTAGGGCAGTAGGAGGTGAGGGGTAGCTGGACGTTATTGTCCACCTGGGGCCACGTGACCTGGCTAGGAACAGGGCAGCAACAGTGCAAGGTGAGTGTAGGGAGTTGGGAAGAAGTCTTAGACAGGTAGCACGCACTGTAGCTTTTGCAGAGGTATTGCCTGTCTACGATAGGGGGAAGGAGAGTGAGCACCGCACCAAGGCTTTCAGCTAATGGTTGAAGGACTGGTGTAGAGAGGAGAGGTATGACTACATTGAGGACTGGGGCCCAACCCATCTGGGAGGGGAACCACAGTTCTCAGTGGACAATTTGAATGTTACCTAGGTGAATGTTTAAACTAGCCAAGGGGGCTGATGGAAGAAAAAGGGAAGCAGAAACTGCTCCCCCAAAGGCTGAGATGCAGTGTAGGGAGACCCCGAAGGGCAAGAGTTCCACAGCAGAGCAAGTTAATCAAGAAAGTAGCAGGTTAGCAAAAGAAGCAGGGAGGAAACTAATCAGGCAGATGAAAAGAGGGAGGAAGAGGAAACAAAAGGAAAAAAGGGAAGTGACAAGCAAAGGGCTAATAAAATCTGCAAGGCCATATGTGCTAATGCTGGGAGTCTGGGAAATAAGATCCTGGATGTAGAAGCCATCATCACAGAGGCCAACCTGGATATTGTGGCCTTCACTGAGTCATAGTGCACTGACAACCATGAGTGGGACATGGTCATACCAGGGTACATGATGTTCAGAAGGGACCGGGTAGGGAGGAAGAGGAGTATGTTATATGAAGGGAAGCATAAAAGTAACAGAAATACGGGGAATTCGCGGTGGGGCAGAGGTGCTGTGGGTCAGCCTCAAGTTGGTGAAATGGAGCCACTATTTGGACAGGTGTTATCTACAGGCCTCCTCCACGGGGAAGGACTTAGCTAAGGTAACGTTAGAAGCAACTGGCAAAATGGTGGAAAAAGGGGAGTTCCTGAGGCAGCTGGTAGTGAACCCACTCTTGATGGTGCAATACTAGAGCTGGTGCTCACTAACAGGGACAGTATTGCAGACGTCAGGGTGGGAAACCATCTGTTGTCCAGTGATCATTGTACAGTGTGGTTCAACGTAACAGCTGCAGAATCCAACCACACAATGGCGAGAGTCCTGGACTTCAGAAGGGTTGATTTTACTAAGGTGGATGCCTCAGAAGTGACCTGGAAGGGGGAGATGACCGGGGGGATGAAGGAAAAGTGGACCGAGCTAAAAGAAGGCATAGTGAAGGCAGCAAACCTCTGTGTCAAGCAAGTAAGCAACAGTAAAAGGAAGAGGAGACCATTATGGTTCTCAAAAGAGGTTGCAGAAAAGGTAAAGGCTAAAATGGTGGCATTCGGAAGGTATAAGGAGACCCAGAGAGAGAGAGAGAGAGAAGGCTAGGGAAGTGTATCAGGGAAAACAGAGAGAGGCAAGCAAAGCAGTAAGGACAGTAAAGGCGCAAACTGTGGAAAGACTAGCTCAGGGAGTATCAAAAGGGGACAAGACATTTTTTTAGGTATGTTAGCGAAAAAAGGAGGATAAAGGGAGGGATTGTACGGTTAAAAGGGAGGGGGTGATTGTATGGAGGGGGATCAAGAAAAAGCAAACGTCTTAAACAAATACTTCTGCCCAGCGTTCACAGTAGAAGGGGAAGGGACCACAAAAAGGCACCAGGGCTTTGATGGGAAGGAGATGGACACTAGTCCATTGTTTGTGGAGAGAGTCTGGAACACACTCACTAACCTGAAGGTGGATAAACCTATGAGGCCAGACGAGGCACATCCAAGGGTGCTAAGGGAACTCAGGGAGGTACTAGCTGTACCTCTGACAGAGTTTAACAGATCACTTGGGACCGGAGTGGCCCAAGAGGACTGGAGAAGGCAAAGGTAGTCCCACTTCATAAAAGTGGTAGCAAGGAAGAGGCGCAGCCTGATATCGGTGGTAGGTAAGTTAATGGAAATACTGTTAAAGGAAAAGATTGTGGAATATCTTGTTTCCAATGGATTACAGGACCCAAGGCAGTATGGTTTCACAGAGGGAAAGTCATGCCAAACAAATCTGATAGATTTTGTTTTTTGTCTGGGTGACCAAGGAACTGGATCAGGGAGGAGCAGTTGATGTGGCCTGCCTGGATTTCTGCAGGGCTTAAGACACCATTCCACGTAGGAGGCTGGCAAGCAAGTTGGATAACTTGGGGGCGAGTAATAAGGGGGTAACCTGGGTAAGAAACTGGTTGGCAGGACACAGAGGGTAGTGGTAAATGGAGTGTGCTCCGAGGAAGGGAGGGTGACCAACGGGGTACCTCAGGGATCAGTGTTGGGACCGGTCCTTTTCAGTATCTTTATAAGTGACATAGCAGAGGAACTGGAAGGAAAGGTCTGCCTCTCTGCAGATGACACCAAGATCTGCAATAGAGTGCATGCTGCGGGAGGTATGGGGTGGAAAGGATAGGCAGGGATCTGAAAAGACTATAAGAGTGGTCGAGGGTATGACAGTTGGTTTTTTAATGCAAAATAATGCACCTGGGCCATGGAAACCTGGGTGCGGAGTACAAAATGGGTGTAGTGATAATGACAAAGACCAAACAGGAAAGAGACCTGCAGTAATCATATGAGATAACCTAAACGTTGACAGGCAGTATGACAGTGCAATCGGAAAAGCTAGTGGGATGTTGGTGCTCATAGGAAGAGGTGTTGCCAGTAGAAAGAGGAAGGTGGTGCTGCCCCTCTGTAGATTGCTGGTAAGATCCCACCCACCCCGAGTGCTGTGTCAAGTTCTGAAGACCACATCTCAGGAAGGACATAGAGAGAGTGGAGGCAGTCCCGAGGAGGGCTACCAAAATGATGCAGGGTCTGCATCAAAGGCCCTACGAGGAAAGGCTAAAGGAGCCAAATATGTACACCCTGGAGGAGCGGAGGGAGAGGGGGCATAAGATAGAAACCTTTGAATATCGGGAGTTAATAAGGCATAGGAGGTAGGTAGGTATCTTTCAGAGAAAAAAGGTGCTTCATGACAAAGGGGCATGCTATGAAACTGGAGTGGGGTAAAGTCAGGAGGGATGTGAGGAAGTACTTCTTCACAGAAACTGTGGTGGATACCTGGAACAGACTTCCAGAGGAGGTAGTGGGGGTTGAAACGGTGGGTTTCAAAAATGCCTGGGATAGGTACAAGGGAATCATAGGGGTAAGGAGGGGGGAGAGATTGTGCCATGGATCAAGTAGGGTCTGCAGCAAAAAATGAAGGTAAAATTGGGGGAGACTGAGTGGGCACTTATCTTCCATCACATTCTGTGTTTCTGTATTATTAGGATCTCTCCAAACTGGCATAACAGAGTCCTAGTACATTTACATGCTAAAAAGATTTTTTCAAAGTCCTATCTTATTTTTTCAGTTCTTGGTAAAGGCAGACTGCCACAAGTATAAATCAAATTGCCTGTGTTTTCAGATCACATCTTTATTTTTTGCGAATTCTGTATTGTTTTGCCAAAGAATCCTGAAATAAAAGGGTAAATAAATCAGGAGTCATTATTCTTTTTAGTCTGCCTCCTTGTCACCAAACAAAAAAGCATCAGAGGGTTCTTTCACTTCATGTTTAGCAGCACCAAAAAATGTAAAGGGTGACGAAGAAAAAAAGATAAAGCCATCTGAAAAGCATGGTAAAGATGGATCCGATATGAGGATGCTGAAAAGGGGAACCCTGAATCCATTGATTGTTGAAATATAAATAAGAGAGCCTCTGAGCTGGCACTGGAAATGGTCCTACCAAAAAAATGTAAAGGAAAAATGTCACTGCCACTCCTTCTGAATGGAGAAAGGAGCAGACGGATGATAAAGAAAAAAAAATTACCCCCATCAGAGGACATAACCAAAAACGTGACAGTTTTTGAAAGCCATCCAGGCTGTGGGAAATTTTGATAATATGAGTGCCACCCCCACCCTGGCTCAGGTTCCAGGCTATCTGGCTGCAGAGGAAGAAAAATACTGTGTACAAGAGGAAGAAGGTGATCCCATGGAATCAGAGGATCCACCTGAGTATGTTTTTGGCTCACCTCCAGGGCATAATGAGGACTACACTTGATTTTCCTCATTTGTCAAACATGTGCTTGATACTTTAAACATCCGCCCTCAGGAAACTGAGACAGATGAAGGGGATTGCCGAAATCATGGGCATGATGGGTGTGGCTCCTTCAAGGAGGTCGATGGTCCCCATACACAAGCAAGTCCCTGAAGAAGGCTGTATCAAAAGTCATGACTGCTCTTACTTCAGCTGCAGCCATCGACAAAAAGATCAACGGAAAATACCAGCTGGACAGACAGGAGGTAGAATACCTGTATTCCCATCCTTATCACCAAGGTGTATCCCCAAACTGCTACTTATGAGAGTGCAAAGTCACTCTTTCTGCACAGCCTCCAGAAAAGGACTTCCAAAAAAATTGGATGCTGTGCCCTTTAAAGTTTAGACTACAGCTTCAAACAACATGAAGTCTTGCTGTATTCTGACTATTGCAGTTAGGTCCTGCCTTTCAACTGCCTCGGAGAACAAAGGGTTAACTTTCCATGGCCAGCATGGAACGTTCAGCACGAGCTCGGTTGAAGCCCCTGTCTGTTGTTGTTAAATTCCAACTGTCAGATTCTTTACTCACCACTGAACAGTCGCCTCCAGAGATTTCCCTTGCTCGGGTTAAAAAATTTGGCTAAAGTGTTGTTTTTTCATTTCGGGTTTCTACGGAATTTGCTACCGAATCTGTCGTTTAAGTTTCTGTCTGTGGTACCATGAGTACTAGATAGGTTTTACATTTAGTTCTGTGTAGAACTTGTAAATTTGGGATCGGTCGGTTTGAACCAATCAGATTGGTCTTAAAAAGTTTTGAATTTATTAGAGTGTGGTAACCGGTCCCATTAATTTAAAAACGGATTTAATTACGCTTTTTCCAAGACCCGTAACACGGTCAGGAACCAATAGGGGTGTCTTGCCTGGCGGATTGCCGAAAAAAAGGGTAAGTTTTGGATAAGATTGGCCATGTCTGAGAAACCCAAGGAAAAAAAAGGGGCCCACTGGGTTTCAACACTGCAGTGTGTGTGGGGAAGCCTTTGCTAAGGCTGATCCCCGCACCACCTGTGTTTATTGTCTGGGGTTTGACCACCTTGATTCAGACTGCCAAATTTGTAAAAGTTTTCCCAAAGCTACCCTGGATAAGAGAGTAGGTAGACTGAGGGAAAGAGGCCAAGAAGTCCGCTGACCTGGATGGCCAGCCCAGTTCGGTTCCGACCCAACCAGAAGGAGTGCCCTCTGACCAGGGCGAAACTTTTCGGCAAAAGGAGAGCCGATTCTGAGGAGTCGGTTCCAGTTAAAAGAAAGAGAAGAGAAAAATCATCCGGTTCGGATCCACAAATTCTTTCTCCAACCGCTGATGAAACAGCCAAAGCAATAAGGATAGTTCAATCGCTAACTTCGTTTCCGGCCAAACTGGCACCATCTGGCAGTGGCTCGGTTCGGTCGGTTCTCCCGGTTCCGGATTATACTTTAGAAGAATTTATGAACCGGAGGAGGAGGAGGGAGAGTATGAGGATGATGATGATGGTGATTATGAAAGTCTGGATGTGCCTGTTGACCCGGACATCTCCCCAGACAGACCTTCAGGTATTTCTCCTCCTAGGCTTTCTGAGTCCCCTTCCCACTTTGTTTTACAAGAAAGTGGCTGAAACCCTCCAACTTCCAATGGAAGAAGCAGTAGAGGATCAGGAGGAGCCTGATTTTGTTGAAATGATGGACATCCCAGAGTCCAGGAGACTGTCTATTCCCCTCCATAAATCTTTTGGGAAACAGACATTTAAAATTCTAAAGACTCCTAACTCCATACCTCCAGTGGACAGACGAATGGACAAGAGGTATACCCTTTCAGGCTCAGACACGGAGTTCCTTTCTCAGCAATGCAGCCACGTTGTGGTAGTGCAGGCTGCTGCCTGTGATAAGGCAAATATTCCCTTGGCATCACACCCCCCAGATAAGGACTCCAGGAGGATTGATACCATGGCAAAGAAGCAGTACATGGCAGCATCTTTGGGACTCGGGCAGCTAACTATATGGCCTACACAGCTAGATACCAGAAGTCCAGGTGGGACACTGTGCTGGCTTTGGCTAAACAGACTCTTGACCAGCTTGCCAAGGAGCTGGAGCAGGTGGCTGCGGATGGGATTGAGGCATCCAAGGTGCAGTTTCATGCTGCTGTGGACTCCAGTGATGTTTCTTCTAGAGTCATGGCTACATCTGTGGCTCTTCGGAGGATGGCTTAGCTCAGATGTACTAGCCTGTCACAGGATACCCAGGCTAAGGCCATGGATTTCCCTGTCATTGGTACTTCTCTGTTTGGGGAGCAAACAGAAAATTACATGAAAAAGATGGACGAGTACAGGACCACCTACAGGAGTGCTCAGGCCAAAGAAAGGCAAGCCGCTCCTCAGAGACAGCACTCCAGGGGCAGGGGCAGGCCCTTTCAAAGGCCTTTTTTCCAAGCCCAGGCCTCCTCTTCTGCTTATGCTCAGAGGGGGTTCTTCAGAGGGAGCGGCAGATGGGGAATAAGCAGACCTGCTTCCACCCCTCAGCCTAAAGCCCCTGCCAAGCAGACACCCTGATGGGTCTGCCCAGGCCGATTCTCCAGTACCTGTAGGGGGCAGGCTGGCTTACTTTGTCCAGGACTGGAAGTCTCTGACATCAGACAGGTGGGTCCTGGAAGTAGTAAGCCAGGGACTGGTTCTCAGCTTCAAAAAATTTCCCAAGATGAGAGCTAGATCCTTTCCACCTGCAAATCCATCAGAGACCCTTGCCCTAGAGGCAGAGGTTTCTTCCCTCCTAGCTCTCAGAGCGTAGAAAGGGTTCCTACCCTACACAAGGGCAAAGGATTGTACTCCAGGTACTTCCTAACCCCCCAAAAAACAGGAGAATGGCAGCCCATCCTGGATCTAAGATATCTGAACAAGCACCTTTTAAAACCAAAGTTCAAAATGTTGACTCTGGGAATAATTCTGCCCTCTCTAAGGCCAGTGGACTGACTAGCCTCTCTGGATCTCAAAGATGCCTATTTTCACATCCCCATCAGGTGCTCCCACAGAAAGTACCTCAGGTTCGAGTTGCCCTCAGGCCACTATCAATTCAGAGCAATGCCCTTTGGCCTAACATCAGCCCCAAGGGTGTTCACAAAGTGCCTGGCAGTAGTGGTTGCTTTCCTAAGGAGAAAAAAGATCTCAATCTTTCCATACTTGGACGACTGGCTCATAGTGGGTCAGTCTCCAGACCAAGTCAGGTCACATCTGCAAATAACTCGGCAAGTGCTCACTTCCTTGGGATTCCTCCTCAACCTTCCAAAGTCAGTTCTCGAACCAGTACAGCTCCTCACCTTCATAGGGGCGGAGCGGGATACAATAAGGGCAAGAGCCTTCCTTCCCCTGGACAGGGCAAGGACCCTTATGGAACTGGCCTCTTCATTCATCCTTCAGGTGTCTCAACCAGCAAGGCATTTCCTGTAGCTCTTGGGCCACATGGCAGCCTCTACAGCAGTGGTTCAGGGAGCAAGATTTCAGATGAGGGACATTCAGTTCCACTTAAGAGCCTTCTGGTCCCAAAGAAAGGATTCCCTTACCAAACTAGTCCCAGTGACTTGAACCCTGATCCAGGCTTTGCAATGGTGGCAGGATCAGGACAACTTGAGACAAGGAGTTCCTTTTGTCACTCAGTCTCATTCAGTGATACTCACCACAGATGCCTCCCTGCTGGGCTGGAGAGCCCACCAGGGGGATCTGACCACCCAAGAGCTGTGGTCACCTCAAGAATCTCTGCTTCACATCAGTCTTTTGGAACTCAGAGCAGTGTTTCTAGCACTGCAAGCCTTTTCCAAATCTGTACAGAACAAGATGGTCCAGATCAGAACAGACAGTACCACCACAATGTGGTACATCAACAAGCAAGGAGGCACTCTGTCTACGGCTTTGTGCACAGAAGCAATGAAGTTGTGGTCCCTGGTCTATTTCCTGCAAACCTCTCTGATAGCAGTTCACCTCGCAGGGAAGGACAGTGTCCTAGCAGATGCTCTTAGCAGGATATCCCAGGGCCATCACGAATGGCCCTAAATCCCCTAGTTTTGAAAGTGATTTTCTTGAGATGGGGCACTCCACAGATGGATCTTTTTGCAGCCCTAGACAATCACCAACTTCCTCTCTTTTGTTGCAGACCCCCAGTCTTGGCTTGGGCTCAGTCCCCCTGCATGCTCTGGTTCTGAATTGGGAAGGGAAATTTCTGTATGCTTTTACCCCCTTCCCTCTCCTGTTCAAAGTGTTAGTCAAGATCAGGTCTCAACCATGCAAAGTGATTCCAATTGTTCCAGACTGGGCCAGACAGCCCTGGTACCCCCTGTTGCTGTCCTTAGCAGTCCACCTTCCCCTGTCTCTTTCCAGGAATTACAACCTGTTGACATCCTCTCAGGGGAGGATTTGGTATCCGAACCTCAGATCTCTCAATCTCAAGGCATGGCTCTTGAAGAGTTAGAGTTTGCTGATCTGCACCTTTCTTAAGGGGTTCTGGATATCCTTAAGGCTTCTCAAAAGCCTTCCACCAGAAAGACCTACAACTCCAAATGGAAAAGGTTCACTATTTGGTGCTCTAATAAGCATATTTCTCCAGAATCTGCTGGGTTGCCTACAGTCCTGGACTATATGGTTCATCTTAATGGCTTGGGACTTAGGCCAGGTACACTTAAAGTGCATCTGGCAGCTGTTTCTGCCTTCTTGTCAGTAGGCAAGCCCTCTTCTCTGTCAGCCCATCCTGTGTTTTGTAAGTTCTTCAAGGGATTGCTGCACACCAACCCTCCCTTCAGGGACCCTGCTCCTGCTTGGGACCTTAATGTTTGCATTGCTCAGCTGATGCAACCACCCTTTGAGCCTTTGTCCTCTGCAGAGCTTAAGTACTTGACTTGGAAAACTGTTTTTGGTAACCATTACCTCTGCCAGGCGTATCAGCGAATTGCAAGCCCTGTCAGTGAAGCCTGATTTCATCTGTTTCCATAGAGATAAAGTGGTTCTAAGAACTAACAGGAAGTTTTTGCCTAAGGTGGTTTCAGATTTCCACCTTAATCAGTCTATGTCTCTCCCTGTTTTCTTCACTGACCATTACTCCTCTGGAGAGAAGAGGCTGCACAGCTTGGATGTTAAAAGGGCCCTCAGCTACTACATAGAGCGCGCTAAGGGTCACAGGTTTGAGTCCCTCCAGTTGCTCCTCACATATGGAGAGGTCAGTAAGGGCAAACCTGCTACTAAGAGATCTATTGCCAGGTGGATTGTCTCTTGTATACAATTCAGCTATGAAAAGCTGGGAAGAACCCCACCCTCAGGCTTGAGGGCTCACTCTACTAGAGGCACAGCTGCTTCCCTGGCTGCTACCAGGGATATTCCTATCTTAGAAATTTGTCAAGCAGCCACCTGGAAAACAGTCCATACATTCACCAAGCATTACTCTCTGGATATCCAGGCTAGGAGTGATGCTCGTTTTGGCACAGCAGTACTTCAGAGCCTATTCAAAAAGTAGGTTCTGTCCTCTTCCATGGAGGTACTGCTTGGTAGTTCGTATTAGTCAGAATACAGCAAGACTTCATGTTGTTTGAAGAAAAATTACTCACCTTAGTAATGTTGTTTCTTCTAATGGAGTTCTTGTTCTGACCTCCCCTCCTCCTCAGAACCTGTTTTTGGGATGTGGGTGGGCAGGAGCAGTGTTGGCGCCTAGAGGTGCCCCTTTTCACCCTCCTTTACTTTGGTGTGTGTTGTGTTTTTGGGGTTTCCTGACTTGAGTCTTTGCTTTGAAACCAAAAAAACCTTTTTTAATAAATTTAGTTGCCAGTTGGCTAGTGTGAGTTTTACAGTTTCCACACAGAACTTCTAGCGAGTATTGCTCGTAAAGATCTGACGGTTGGAGTTTAAACAGCAGCAGACAGGGGCTTCATCCGAGCTCGCGCTGAACGTTCCATGCCCTGCATGGAAAGTTAACTCTTTGTTCGCCGGGGCAGTTGAAAGGTAGGACCTAACTGCAATAGTCAGAATACAGCAAGACTCCATTAGAAGAAAATACAAAATCTCACATGCCCACACAATGCAAAGAATCATGGGCTGCATATGCAAATCACCACAGAATGTTATGCTGGTTCAACTTTAAGCAGAATTGCATGGTGCCGAAAGGCCTCTCACACAGTTTGCAAAGGGCCCTACCAGAACTCATCACTATGTCTTGTCTGTTTGAAACCCCAGTGGAATGAACCAGCTACCCTAAGGCGGTCTATCTGGGTTATGTTGTGGTGAACCCATTAAAATAAAAAACTATTTAAAAGACAAAGAACCTCTGTGCGCAAACACTGAGGCAAGGCTTACCCCAAAGGGCATGTGGCTGGGAAGCCAAGTTTCAAGAAAATACAAAATCACACAATGCCCACACAATGCAAAGCATCATGGGTTCACCACAACGTAACCCAGACAAACCGTCTTAGGGTAGCTGGTTCATTCCACTGGGGAGTCAAACAGACGAGGCATACTGAGGAGTCCTGGTAGGACGAAACACATGTCTATGTCATCTGTTAGCACTCTTTGCAGACTGTGTGAGAGGCCTTTCGGCACCATGCAATTCTGCTTAAAGTTGAACCAGCATAACATTCTGTGGTGATTTGTCATAGAAGCCCATGATGCTTTGCATTGTGGGGGCATGTAATTTTGTATTTTCTTGAAACTTGGCTTCCCAGCCAAATGCTCTTTGGGGTAACCCTTGCCTCAGTGTTTGCGAACAGAGGTTCTTTGTCTTTTCCATTAGAAGAAACAACATTACTAATGTGAGTAATTTTTTCTTCCTGCTCATTAGGCAGGCAGCATATACAGCACAGTACCAGAAAGCATTGAGGAACACAATTCTAGCACTTGCTGATAAAGCAGGCAATGATCTGCTGGCAAGACGTGGTTGCCACTGCAAGATCAGCCATGGGTGCAACTAAATACCACTTCTGAACTGCTGTGGACACTAATGATATGGCAGCTAGAGTTCTACCTCATGCTGTATCCTTATGAAGATTCTCCTGGTTAAGGACTACCATCCTTTCCCAGGATACCCAAACCAAAGTGATGGATTTCCCCTTTGAAGGAAATTCATTTTTGGGTGACAAAACAAGAATATGCCCCTAGGAGTATCAGCCACGAAGGGGATACTACAGGGACAGAAGGGAATCAAAGCGGACTCCTGCCGCTGCAGCACTGGCACCCAAGTCACTGCCAAAGCGAACCCCATAACATTACCATCCTCGATACGCATCCTTTGCCCCGGGGGGTAGAGACTGGCTTATTACCTTCAGGAATGGGTAAATGTCACCTCACACAAAGGGGTTCTGGAGGAGGTGGGCCACGGACAGTCCCTGCAGTTCAAAAAATTACTAAGACTCTAGAAACACACACATTCTCCAGCAGACTCTCCTATAGAAAGAATTTTGCTAGAACTGGAAATAAAAAGATTACTAACAGCAAGAGCTGTAGAAAAGGTCCCTGCTTCTCAGTGGGGCAAGGGCCTGTTCTAAACGTACTTTCTCACCCACAGGAAAAATGAGGAATGGTGACCCATTCTAGCTCTGTTACCTAAACAAGTATGTAAAGAAAGAGAACTTCAGGACGAGTACACAGAACAGTGATACCAGCTATGCAGTCAGGACAATGGCTAGGATCACTGAGGCTGAAAGATGCTTATTTTCATATCCCAGTCAGGACTTCACACAGAAAATATCTTGGGTTCAAGCTAGGGAAAGCTATTTCCAGTTCACAGCTCTTCCCTTTGGCCTCATCTCAACACCAAAGGTATTCACAAAGTGCTTGGCAGGTGGTGGCATCACATCTGAGAAGACAAAATGTTATAGTTTTTCCTCACCTAAATGACTGCCTAGTCTCAAGGATAACAGTACAGGAGACAGGGTGCTCTCTACAGACTATAAAATACATCCTGGAGTCTCCAGGATTTCTGAAAACCCGCAGATGTCCCAAGAAGAACCTGCTCAAGTATTGTACTTCACACAAGCAGAGCTAAACACCTTACAAGGGAAGGCTTTCCTCCCACAGTCCAGAGTTTCAGCTCTGACAGCAGCAACAATGTTCTTTACAACAGGTCAGCCAAGACCTGCCAGGGAGTCTGCCTGCTAGCACAGTGGTAGCATTTCCATTTGCGATTCTGGTGACCTGGGTTTGGGGATGAGCCAAGGATGTCAGAGGGACGGCCAAGGGGAGGTCAGATGAGCATCCACAGAGGCTGGGAGCTCAGCACCAGCCCAGGAGCACACAGTTGGGAGGAGACATTGGACATCTGTAGGGCACGTGTGAGAATGTGTGCACCCTGCGCTGATGTAATTCCACGTCTATGTCTCAGGGGCACCTTAAGCAGAAAATTTCTGAAGAAGCCACACAATGATGCCCAGGTTCCCATCTTGAGTACTAACCTACTTGGGCTGGGGTGGATGGTCAGCTCACCAGGATTGAGAAGTCCAGTGCTGCCCTGGACTCTGTTACGTGCTCTCTGAAGGACACTAAGGGCTAGAAGCCAATGAACAAGCCATTCCAGTTTCGTCCCTTTCCACCCCAGCAGTCCAAGCCACTGTAGCTTCTGTCAGGGCAATCCCAGGTCTGGTGGCCTAAGCCCAAGCCTGCCGCCTCCAGCTTCAAGAAACCCAGAGGCCAGGGTGGCAGCACTCCTCTGGCAGCAAGCGCCGGAGCCTCTGCCAAGACTGCCCAGTGACAGGTCGGGGGTGTGACTCTCCCACCTCTCCTGCCCCTGCCTCGGTTTCCCATGGGGGGTCGACTTTGCCATTTCTGGTATGCCTGGTCCATCGTTACTACAGGCAAATGGATGCTAGACATGGTGGGCTGGGGTCTGCCTCTCGACTTTGCAACTCTTCTGCCCTACTGACCCCATGCCCCACAGGAGTCCATGGTGTCCCAGGACATGTTGTCCATCCACAGGGAGGACATCGCTCAGCTCCTAGGGAAAGGAACTGTGGCCCGTTTTCTGGATGCTGCGGCCAGGCAGGGCTTTGTTGTTCGGGTCCTTCCTAGTTCCCAAATGGACCGGGGGGGGGGGGTGGTGCCCGATTCTGGGTCTACACGATCTCAATCAGTTTCTACGGAGGAACAAGTTCTGGATGGTCACTCTGAACCTAATCATTCCATCCCTGGAGCAGGGCATGTGGTTCTGCTTCCTGAACCTCCAGGATGTCTTCTTCCATATTCCAGTCCATCCGTCCAGCTGGTTGTTCCTTGGGTTCCGTGCAGATGGGGTGTTCTATGAGTTCTTACTCATGCCGTTCGGACTGTCCTCAGCCCCCAGGGTCTTCACCAAGTGCATTGCAATGGTAGCAGCATTTCTGCAGTGCCAAGGGGTCCGGATGTCCCCTACCTGGACAACGGGCTGATTGCCGGTTTGTCCCGGGAGGAAGTGGAGTGGTCCAGGGATCTAGCCCTCTAGACTTGCTTGGCCTTGGGTCTTCTTATCAATCCGACCAAGTCGGAATGCCACCCATCGCAGGCCTTCCATTTCGTCAGAGCAGAGCCCGACTCCCAGTGGACCGGGCAGTGAACCTTGCCTCTTTTGCCTGATCATTTCAGGTTGGGCGCTCATGCCCTGCCTGGGACTTCCTACGTCTGATGGGGTACATGGTGTCCTGCACCAGTGGGCCCGCTGGTGGATGTGCCCCCTGCAGTGGGAGCTAGCCCACCAGTAATCGCAGCACCTAGGTCACCTGGTCCAGCCAGTCATGGCAACACAGCTGATGTGGGGTGCCATCCAGTGGTGGCTCATCCCGGCACACCTGCAGGAAGGAGTTCCATTCGTCTGTCCTGAACTGATGGTCACTGTGATGACCAATGCATCTCTGGTGGAGTGGGGAGCACACTTAGGGGACCACAGAGCCCACGGGCTCTGGACTCCTAAGAAGTCCTGGTACCACATTAGCCTGCTGGCACTCCATGCAGTGCATCTTGCTCTGACGGCGTTCGCTCCATCTGTTCAGGGTCAGGTCATACAGATCCAGACAGACAACGCTACAACCATGTATTATCTCAAAAGGCAGGGCGGAACGCATTCCCTCTGATTGTGTCAAGAGGCCCTCCACATCTGGACCCTCATGCGCAGCTTGGGTGTCGATCTCCTGGTGATTCATGTGGCCAGAGCGTCCAACCAGCTGGCGGATGCCCTCAGCCAAGTGGGCAAGGCATCTCACGAGTGGTCTGTTCACCAGGAGGTGGTGGATCACCTGTTTTCCCAGTGGGGTACTCCCCTGGCTGACCTGTTTGCCTCCTGGGAGAACGCAAAGCTGAGGCTATTCTGTGCCCACCCCTCACAGTGCGGAACACTGATTGGGGATGCCTTCGTGAAGCCCTGGACCCCGGGCCTCCTGTATGCCTTCCCTCCATTTCCCCTGATCCACAAGGTGTTGGTCAAGGTGTGGAGGGACAATGTGCAGATGATCCTGGTAGCTCCGGACTGGCCGAGCCAGTTCTGATACCCAGATGTCCTCAGCTTCAGCAGCATGCCTCTGTGTCACTTGCCCCAACATGCAGACCTGCTGTCTTGCTGCCAGCGGAAGGTCTTGCATCCAGACTTTCAATCCCTGCATCTGATAACCTGGTTCCTGAGCAGCTAGAGTTCCAGGCTTTAGGTCTCTCCGACAAGGTTCTTCATGTCCTAGAAGCCTCTCCAGGGAAAAAAATCGACTCACCAGTCTATGCCTTCAAATGGAAACACTTTTCCATTTGGCGCCAGGGCAGGGAGCTAGACCCCCTGTCCTGCCCCGTGGCTAGTGTCCTGGACTACCTATGGTCCCTCTCTGTCGGGCCTGAGGTCGACAATCCTCAAGGTGCACCTGGCAGCCATCGCTACATACTGGGTGTAGGCTGGTATGCCGATGGTGGTGCAGGAAAAGGTGTTAGGGGCACATCTTTAAAGGCCTTGACCACCTGTCCCTGCTGATGCGTGAACCACCACTACCCTGGGACTTGTTGGCACTGGCAGTGCTCATGGGCAAGCCATTCGAACCGATGCACAGGTGTGACATTTACCACCTCTCGTGGAAGAGTACCTTCTTGGTGGTTATCACCTCCGCCAGAAGAATCAGTGAGCTCCAGGGGATGTCGGTGGAATTTCCTTACTTGGTGTTCCACAGTGACAAGGTTGTCCTCTGCCCCAACCAGAAATTCCTTACGAAGATTGTTTCGGAGTTTCACCTTAACCAGGTAATCTACCTCCTGGTGCATTTCACCAATCCATCCTTAGAGGCAGAGCGCAGGCTCCACACACTGGACTTGTGGAGAGCACTTACTTATTATACGGAGTGCGTGGCTGGAGTTCGAGGAGAGGTTCACCAGTTCTTTATCACCTGCACTGAAGTCATAGCTGGCAGACTGGCAACTAAGCAGACAATTGGCAGGTGGATTGTTTCCTGCATTGACCTCTGCTATAGGTTGGCTGGTAGGGAGCCTCCCATTGGGCTAAGGGCTCGTTCCACCATACTACATACTGCTTCCTTGGTGGCTACTTCTGGGGACGTCCCTATCCAGGAGATCTGCAGGGCTGCTACCCAGAAGTCGGCACACACCTTCATCTCTCATTACCACATCGACTTTTAGTCATGCTGGGATGCTGGTTTTGGGGCCTCAGTTCTCTGCTTCCTGTTCCCTAAGTAGGGGTGTGCGCCTTAACCCCTCCTCCCACAGAACTGCTAGGAGTCTGCCAAAGTGTTGGTAAGTGCACCATATCTACATCCCTAGAAATGAGGGTTATTCATGTTTAACCATAGTTCTAGGAGTGGTATATGGTTCACATACACACAACCCACGTGACCTCCGATGGCATGTGGCACACTGATGTCTGATTCCAGCTTGCAAGATCTGACATCACAGTGCGGAGCCAAGGAGTATACCACCCAGATGGGTGGGAGGAGATTAGCTTGAAGACATTCCGGCTGAATGTAAGGGAAGAGAAGACTGCCAAAGTGTGGATGTACACCATATGCCACTCCTAGAACTACAATTACAGGTGAGTAACCCTCGTTTACTGCTGATAATAGTAGGGCAACAACCCAAACAGCACATTTAGTTACAACAAAACATGACCCATCAAAAGAATAGGCAGAAAATAATGTTAAAAAATAGAGCAAAATTCAAACAGGTACGTGCAGCAAATATGAAACTTAAAAGGTGCACCAAACAACCTTGGAGATAAACTAGGGGGGTGACAAAGGCAGAAGAGAGGCTGGGTCAAGTGCCTAAGGGGTGAGAACAGGAGCATACAGAAGAGAAGTGGGAACTCAGCAGGAGGCTGAAAAGGTGAGATGGCTACCAAGCCACACACCAAGGTACTTGAAACAGGGGGACTGACGTAAGGAGAGTGCTCTCAAGAGTAAAGAAGTCAGGGGTCTGGCCAAGCCTGCTAAGCCAATGGTGTAAACTGAGCAGCATAGAGACAGCTTTTTTGGTGTTCAGCAAGAGCTGGTTGGCAAAGAAGTCCCACATCTAGAGAGACAACTATACACACCAACTGCCTCGGTGCTTGGAACACACAGCTTGCCCTGGGCAGCCTTAGACTACTGCTTAGCATTTTGGGTGCAGAATACCCTACATCAGGGGTTCTCAAATGGTGAGGCCAGCCTCCCTGGGGAGGCCCCAAGCTGTTCTAGGGGGAGGCTCAAGCAAGTCTTAAAAAGTGTTATATTTCACTATTGAACCGTATAGATTTTGTGTGAAGGGATAAGGCAAACTGAAGGAGGATAATAGTAGGTGGATTTATGTATTTATAAAGAAGTCTTTGACCAGGGAAGGTACTGTACACTGAGCCATGGCTTATATCAGGTGTACCCAGGAAAAGATAGCAAGAGAATACAATTCAAAATGTAACTGCAAAACACTCAAGCAATACAAAATGAATAAAAGTGCAAACAAATTAAGAACAATCAACAGTGCAAGGAACAACTGATCAATTAGACTGGCAGCAGAACTGTTCAAATACAAGAGTCACCCATACAGGTGCTAGGAATAATAGCAGGAGGGAGCAAAATGATCCCTGAGAAGTAGCTTAAGAGCAGGGTGAGAGGGGAAGAGGCAGATGTCAGCAGGAAGATTATTCCAGTTAGAGAGGAAACAGAAAAAGCAGTCTGCTCCATGAAGGTATAGCAGTAAGGGGTAACAATAGTTTAAGAGTCAAAATATTGGATCAAGTAGGTTGCCCTGTTTTTTTTTTTTTTTTGTTTTTTGTTTTTTTTGGGGGGGGTACAATAAGCTTAATAACCTGAGAGCCAGCTATGCAAAGAGGCTTCAATTTATTCCTGGTGTACCTGTGAGAAGTAAGCTATTTTTCTATGGGGAGGCCCAAAACTATTTCAGTATTTTGGGGGAGGCTCAAGATCTTTTCCATGGCTTAGGGGAGGCTCACTATGACAAAGTTTGAGAACTGTTGCCCTACATGATAGCTTTGAGAGAGCACCAGTTTTAAGCAATTACCTTGTTGTATCCTTCGGGCTTTTGGGTGATAGCTCTGGCTTGGAATTTCTTATATATTGTTTACGTACAACCTGCATGCCCTTAAGGGGCTATATTCTTTGGGAGGGAAGCTTCTCCTTTCCCTCCTGTAGGATGTTACTTGTTGAGAGTCATTTTTTTCTCTTTATCTTACTAAAACCATAATGCATGTTCTTTTCACTCACCTTGCTAACATAACTGGGGCAATTGGGGTGTTTATGGTGGTACTGGCTGTGGCGTTCAGTGTCGCACATGTGCTGGAGCCGACACTGTTCTTGATGCCCTGGCACCAAGTTTGCTCCTGCGGGGTCCTAGGACCTGGGGTCCCAAGACTAAAGAGTGTGGCTCTGTGGAGAGGATATTTTGAAGATGTGGAGTTATGGTAAGTAACAGTATTTTTCTGCCATGCAATGCCCCTTGTATGCTGTTTCAAAAGTGTGCAGCAAGTGAAATGTATGTATTTTAAAACATTGTTTCGAGGATTAATGGCTTGCATCACAATCTCCATGGAGCTCCATGTTCACAGGGAGTTGACGTCTACAGGGGTTGAGGATGCCGAAGGCTGGGTCTGAATAAAACCGTATGTAGCAAGATGATGATTATGATTCATTGTAGCCACTGTTGAGGTGATGAAAGGAAATGACGAGGGAGGGCAAACTTACCAAGCTTGAAAATTAGATGGTTGATTTGCATATTATTTACTTACAGAGCAAGCCACCTCCTCCTCCACCAACCAGTTTTCCCAAGATTCCCCAGACTATGCCTTCAGGACTTGGGGGCCCAACCAGTGGGGCACCCCCTGTGAATGTATTTTCGAGAAAAGCAGGCAAGTATTGTTGTATACACAGTATTGTTGTATAAGTTGTAACACCCTAAAACAGGGACTTCTGCTATCAGCGCCAATAAAGTTCATAGATGCAGAACGTATTACATAACATTCCAAAAATATTTTCAACCCACCCAAATCTTTTTTTCTAATCTGTAATTTTTTCCCAGTATTTTCTTACATTTGTCCCTCCCTACAACTGTTCCCTTACCTCATCCTATATGGGCAGGTTTCATTTTCACTGCATCTTCCAAACACCCGGTGGCTAACCATTGCAAAACCCTTAAAAGGAGTTGGAGAAACATTTTTTGTCAATGAAACTTTTATTAAGCGGTAACAGAATAATAACATCCAGTAGTGTATTGTATACAAATCATATCAACTTAAATTTTTTACCTATCATGTATACTCCTTCAATATCATCTATATATCCAGTCGGGTACAGATTGTGTAAACCATTTAACATTCTTTAAAGAAACACATTATGAAACTTCCATCAGGGAAATGGTAATGTCAGTGCTGGCTGTGAGTAGGGCAGAATGCCCCATGGCTAACCAAACATCTGAGGAGGAGCTGTGAGGGGGTGTTTGTTAGCTGCATTGCTCCCCCTTCCCAAAGGAAGCAAGCAGCCATGCAGAAAGATGTACTGCATACCCTGCCCCCTTCCTCCTTCCTCGACACTGAGCATGATTCACTCTGATGCCAGACTCCTTTGCCACCCAAGGGGAAAAAACTCTGGTGGTGTTGAGACATGGACCACAGTCCCTGTGTGTTATGAAAGTAGTGCATCCAGTTAGGTCATTGAGTGGCCCCAGATTAATCGCATGTGTTATTACTGCATGCGTGTGCACGGAAACAAGGTTGGAATGTTGTGTATTTGGGTTCTGCTGATGATGACTGATGAAATTTAGTTTTTTTTTGTTTTTTAAGGGGTTGCCTTTAAATTGTATGGTAAAATTGTTTGATTTTTAAATAGTCAAATTTTTTTGAGTTGCATGTACAGTACTGCCAAAAAATAAAACATGAAGGAGCTCTGTCAGGACTCGACATCTGCTGTATTTTAGTTTCTAGGGACATGGATACTGTATGTTCAATCCACACTTTGTGGCAGGTTCCTTGCCACTTTAAATCTTGCCGGAAGGTCTTCAAGCTGGCTCCTCCCACCCACCCGGGTGGTAAAACCCTCAGCTCTGCCCCAAGATGCCAGATCTTCCTTACCGCTTGAAAGCTCAGGTTCCCTCCTTAGCTCTCTGCATTTTTAGGCCTGGATCCAAACACTTCGGGTTTTCTGAAAATAATTTTAAAGTTTCATAGACTACAGTCTTCATCTTCCTTCATGGCTGCGATGGACATATCCACTCCCGGCTTCCGTCGGTGCCCCTGTGGGCAGAAGATGTCCCGGACCGATCCGCACTCCACATGCGTTTGCTGCCTGGGTCTTGACCACGATCCGCAGGCCTGTGATCTGTGCAAGTCCTTCACGGCTTCGGTTTTAGAGGACCGCGCTGCCCGACTACAACTTGGGTGCCCCTAGAAACAGTACCCGCCGGTGAAGTCGAAGGAGGCCCGTTGGGCGATGTCCGTGGCTGCGGGCACCACGGAGCAGCTGGTGCAGTTGATCGCCCTCGAGGAGGAGGCGGCGGCCCAGGCCGCTTCATCTTCCTCCTTGGCTGCGGCGTTTATCCCACTCTCCTTGGGCTCCTCCTACACTGCTTCTTTTAAGGAGCTTTGCCAGTCCCTCTCCACCAAGGGAGAAGGGCCATCGGGACTTACCAGTAGGTCGAAGAAAAAAGAATCGAAAGGTAAGTCCCACCATCTAAGTTCATGGGAGTGGGAGAGATCCCCTTCACCGGACCGTCGGCTCTCGACTTCAGTCGAGGTTGCGACTAAGGCCGCTGGCTTCACGGTATCCCTGTCAGGTCAGCTGGCCCGAGACACCCGTCGACGCGGTCGAGATTTTTCGTGACCCGTTGGACGGGTTGTAGACTGGAGAAGCCGACAACCCTTCTTCACCAGTTCCCCCAGTGGTAACCAAGGACTTGTCCGAGCCTCCTGTGCCGAATTCCCCGGTCAAGGACCCTGAACCAAGGGGTGAGCGGGTTTTCCCCGCCCCCTCTCTGACCACCCTCGGCGACCCCGAAGGTCTCGGTCCTCTTCCATGTCAGGTAGATCTTGCCGACATCGGCGGTTTCGGCACCATGAAAAGCAGCGTCGCCGCTCGTCCTCTTCGGAGGATAGGCTCCGACGTAAGTTACGCCAGCACTACGCGGACATGATGTGGCAGCAACTTTTGTTGGCCGGTAACAAGCTGACTTCATTGTCTTCTCCGGCCATTAAGTGGTGGTCACCGGAGCGACCGAAGCAACCCCTCATAGTTTTCGAGGAGCTGACCCCGGCAACGGTTGTTCAGCCGAAACCGGCTGCTCCACCCATTGTGGTGGAACCACCACCTCCTCAACCGAAGACTGGGGCCCCGACCAAGGATTCTCGGTCAGGTCAGGGCTTGACCCACAGGTTGTTGGTCACCCTCACTCCCGATTGGCCTCTGCAGGTGGAAGGTGGCTCAGGCGCTCGGCAGCTGTTTGAAGACTCTTCGGGGTCTGACAACTCCTCCCTGTACTTCAGACCCATTGACCTGGAATCTGCAGGGGGTCAGTCGGTAGACGAGAGTCCATCCTCGTTCTTGGGAATACTGCGACTCATCTCAGTCCACTGTGATGCAGTTCGAACCTGTTCAGAAACGGGCCAGGTATCCCCTCATGGAGATACTGGACCGAGGAGATTCCCCTACGGAGGCCTTCCCAGTGGCTGAAACCTTTGTTGGCCCAGCCCTGGAGTTGTGGCAGCGGCCTGCATCTTGTCCCACGCCTTCGGCCAGGATGGCTTGTAAGTACACGGTCCCCACCGGTTCGCTGTCCGGTTTCTCAGAGCACCCCTCTGCAGAGGGCCTGGTGACCGACAGTGTTTTCCGGCATTCCAGGAATGCTAGGGATGTGGACAGACCGCCCGATAAAGAATCCAAAAAGCTGGATTATTCGGGACGGAAGGTTTACGCTGCTTCCTCCCTAGGCCTTCGACAGGCTAGCTCGGCTATACTGGTGGCACATTTTTCACACGCCCTTATGGGTTCCCTGGATGAGGTGATTCCCCATCTCCTGGCTGACTTTCAGACGACAGTCAAGCAGGTGCAGGATCAGGGAAGGGCAGTGGCTAAACAGCAGCTCCAAACTTCTCTGGACATCGGTGACTCTTGTGCCCGGTCAGTAGCGGCCGCAGTAGCCATGCACTGCATAGCTTGGCTGCGGATCTCCACCTTCACGGCGTACACCTAGTACAGGCTGGCAGACGTTCCCTTCCTGGGCACTGACTTGTTCTGGTCAGGGGTGGAAGGCCATCTCCTGAGGATCGAGAAGTTCAGTGCCACCTTGGACTCGGTCACATCTGCCCAGAAGGACAAAGGCTGCCAGCAGCAGCATAAGCCCTTTCGCCCCTGCAGCACGTCCGGCCCAGCAGCACCAGCAACAGGGTCAGCAGGCTCACACTTGGCGTCCCAAGGCCAAGTCTGCCACTTCCCTCAGTAGGAAGCCTGGAGGGAAGGGTCCAGGAGTCCCCTCGGCTGGTTCTTGCTCCAAGCCTGCCCAGTGTCAGGTTGAGGGGTGTTGCCCCCAGCCTCGTCACTCCTCCCAGGTTCCCCCCATGGGGGGACGGCTCTGCCACTTCCTTTCTGCCTGGTCCACTATCACCACAGACCGCTGGGTGCTAGGAGTGGTCGGCAGGGGTCTGCCTCTGGAGTTAAAGCAGTCCCCTCCCTATCGAGCCGTCGTCCCACGGGGGGCAATGGGCTCTGTAGCTTCTCTGTCGGCTCATCGAGCCGACATTGCCTTGCTCCTCCAGAAGGAGGTGATCAGGGAGGTGCCGGATCCTCCTCCAGACCCAGGGTTTGTGTCCAGGTACTTCCTGATCCCAAAGCAGATGGGGGGGCTAGCGCCCCATTCTCGACCTACACGACCTGAACAAGTTCCTAAGGCAGTGTACCTTCAGGATGGTCACTCTGGCTCAGATCATTCCATCCTTGGAACTAGGCATGTGATTCTGTTCTCTAGACCTCCAGGACGTGTTCTTTCACGTCCCAATCCATCCGTCTCATCAGCGATTCCTCCACTTCAGAGCAGAGGAATCTCTTTGAGTTCCGGGCCATACCCTTCTGCCTTTTTCCAGCTCCCAGGGTCTTCACCAAATACATGGCAGTGCTGACAGCATTCCTGCGGCACCGAGGGGTTCGGGTGTACCCTTACCTGGATGACTGGCTGATTGCAGCCCGCTCCAGGTTGGAGGTGGAAGCGGTCCAGGGATCTGGCCTCAGGTCTGCTCTCAGATTGGCCTCCTCCCATGAGGCCAAATCTGGAACTCGTGCCATCGCAGGTGATTCAGTTCATCGGGGAAGAACTTGACTCTCTTCGAGCCAGAGCTCGGCTCCCGGCGGATAGGGCCGAGGTCCTTTCCTCCTTTGCCCAGTCATTTCTGGTTGGGCAATTGCGCCCTGCCTGGGACTTCCTGCATCTTCTGGACCTCATGGCGGCCTGCACCAGCATGGTCCGTTGTGCCCGCTGGCATATGCGCCCCCTGCAATGGGGGCTGGCCAGCCAGTGGTCACAGCACTCCAGTCCTCTGGACCAGCCGGTGACAGTGACCCAGGAGATGTGTGATGGCCTGCAGTGGTGGCTCATCTGCAGGAGGGTATCCCATTTGTCCACCCCGAGCCGACTGTCACTCTTAACAACCGACTCCCCTCTGATGGGTTGGGGTGCCCATCTGGGGGATCTCCGGGCCCACGGCCTCTGGTCCCCTCAGGAGTCTCGATTCCACATCAACCTGCTGGAGCCTCGAGCTGTTCGACTAGCCCTCACTGCCTTCGCTCCGTTTGTACGGGGTCAGGTGGTTCAGGTCCAGACAGACAACACCACAACCATGTACTATGTCAACCATCAGGGCGGGATGCACTCCTAGCCTCTGTGCAAGGAGGCTCTCCACATCTGGTCTCTTGTGATCAGCCTGGAGGCAGATCTCCTAGCCATCCATGTGGCAGTAGCCTCCAACAGTCTGGCCGATGCCTTCAGCCCGGATAGGCGCTGCATCTCACGAGTGGTCTCTCCTGCTGGAGGTAGTGCAAGACCTGTTCTCCCATTGGGGCACCCCTCAGGTGGACCTGTTTGCCTCCAGGGAGAATGCGAAGCTGAGGCTATTTCACGCCCACCCCCCTCAGCATGGCTCACTGCAAGGGGATGCCTTCTCGAGGCCGTGGACCCCGGGCCTCTCTTACACCTTCCCTCCATTTATCTTGATCCTCAAGGTGCTTCTCAAGGCGAAGAGGGACAAGGCGCAGGTGATTCTGGTAGCCCCAGACTGGCCTTGCCAGTTCTGGTACCCAGATCTCCTCAGCCTCAGCTCCAGGCTCCCGAGGCGGCTTCCAGCCCGCCCGGACCTGATCTCAAGTCGACAAGGGGAAAGTTCTCCATCCGGACCTTCAATCCCTACACCTGATGGCCTGGTTCCTGAGTGGCTAGAGTTTCAGGCCTTGGGTTTTTCCGACGAGGTCCTCAACGTTGTTGAGGCGTACTGTAAGGAGTCGACCAGAAAATTCTGTGCCTTCAAATGGAAGAGATTCTCCATTTGGTGTCAGGGCAAGGGGTTGGACCCCTCTTCCTGTCCTTTGGCTAGTATTTTGGACTACCTGTGGTTCCTTTCTCAGCTAGGGCTTCGGTCGATGACCCCTAAGGTGCACCTGGCAGCCATCTCTGCTTACTGGGTGCAGGCCGGCAGGCAGTCGGCGCAGGAGAAGGTGGTCGGGTGCTTTTTCAAAGGCCTAGATCACATATCCCCTCCATTGCAAGAACCTCCACCTCCGTGGGATCTACTGCTGGTATTGGCTAAACTCATGGGCAAGCCATTCAAACCTATGCACAGGTGTGACATCTCTCACCTGTCATGGAAGACCGCCTTCTTGGTGGCTGTTACGTCAGCCAGAAGGATGGGAGAGCTTCAGGTGCTTTCCATCGAGCCTCCCTACCTGGTCTTCCACAGGGATAAGGTTGTCCTTTGCCCCCACCTGAAGGTGGTGTCGGACTTTCACCTTAACCAGGTGTTGACTCCGCCGGTGTTCTACCCCAGTCACACCTCGGAGGCCGAATATAGGCTGCATTCTTTGGACCCTAGAAGGGCGCTCACGTATTACAAGGAGCAGACGGCTGAAGTTCGGGGAGAGGTTCACCAGCTGTTTGTCACCTATGCTGAAGCTGCACCTGGCAGACCTGCAGCCAAGCAGACGATAAGCAGGTGGGTCACCTCCTGCATAGATCTCTGCTATAGGTTGGCGGGCATGGAGCCTCCCAAAGGGATAAGAGCTCATTCTGCCCGCCATACCACTGCTTCGATGGCTGCTTCTAGGGACATCCCTATCCAGGAAATCTGCAGGGCTGCTACCTGGAAGTCAGCACACATGTTTATTTCCCATTACCACATTGACCTAGAGTCACGCCGGGATGCTGGTTTTGGGACCTCAGTTCTCCAGTCCTTATTCCCTAAGTAGAGGGTGCGCGCCTTGCCTCCCTCCTCCCGGAGAACTGCTAGGAGTCTGCCACAAAGTGTGGATTGAGCAGCATATCCACGTCCCTAGAAATACAGGTTACTCACCTGTAACAGGAGTTCTAGGAGTGGTATATGTTGTTCATCCACACGACCCACCCAAACTCCCCGGCTTCGACACGCAACCTGGCTTCCAGCAGGCTAGATCTGGCGTCATGGGGCAGAGCCGAGGGTTTTACCACCCGGGTGGGTGGGAGGAGCCAGCTTGAAGACCTTCCGGCAAGATTTAAAGTGACAAGAAACCTGCCACAAGTGTGGATTCTTTCTCCTTGCGCTTCCTTCCAGCCAACCCACTACATTTTTCTTTCTCTTGCTTACCTTTTTTACAGAGTCTTTTAGTAAGAAAAGAAGATGACGTGATAGGGAATTGTAGGATATCTTCGATTCTCTCAGTTGCTATCTGTCCTTTCTAGCGGGGACCTAGGTGTCTTCTCAGTTTGACGACCCTTTTTTTTTTTTTTTAGTTGTTTAACCAGGAGTAGCACACTAAGCTGAAAACTTTTTCACAGGAGCGACCTGGGAGCACAGGGAAGCTAAGTGACTTGCTCAGGGTCACACAGTATGCAAGTGGAAGCTGTGGGATTCAAACCCAGGTCTGGTCTGCTGGATGTCACCAGATTTGCAGCTCAGAGCCTTAAACCACTGCACTATACTGCCTCCCTGGTATACTGCCAATACTGGTTAGTAGTGCATTTCATGGGCCCTGATCTTCTGTTTACCATGCTTCAGGGAACCAGGACTTTATCTATTTTTTTGCATTGCTTATATGGGATCTGCGAGACCCCAACCCTCTGCAGTTCACCAGTCTGCAGGTGAAGAACCTTGCTGTTAACACAGTTTCAGGGCTCATAGCCCAGGGTTTACATGTCTGCGGGGATGGGGGAGCATGTGGCGGGACGAGCGCCTGTATGCCAAGGATAGGCTGCACCTGAGCGAGGAGGGTTCCAAGGTCGTTAGGGAAAAGATAATGGGGTACATGATACAGCTCCTGTAGTTAAACCTCTAAGGGGGGAGTATGTAGCTAGGAAGACTGGAGGGAGGAACAGGGGAATGTAGTCCCAGCTGGCATTCCCTCAGGAAGGAAAAGGTCATATGGCGGGGTTTTTGGGGGTTCTCACCAGAAGTAGGCCATTTGTGCAACGACAGAGTTTGGGTAATAAATTCCCTGACTTGAGGTGGCCATTGGGTGGGGGTTGGACATTATAGAAACCTGATGCAGGGAACACCAAGAGTGGGACCTGGTCATCCTGGGTTTTACCATGTTCAGGCAGGGCAGGGTTGGGAAAAGAGGGGGTGGGGTGGCACTCTGTGTAAAGGACTCTAAAGGCTACTGAGGTACTGCAGGGGTGGGGCAAGAAGTACTGTGGGTTAATTCAGAGAAGGGGATAGTTCTGAGACTGGGAGTGATATACAGGCCCCTTAACACAGAGCGAGGAGATGGACAAGAACCTGCTACAGAACATACATAAGATTGCAAGCAAGGGAATGTACTGCCACGCATTTTATTCTTGTTACAAACCCTTGCAGTCCTTCCTGATAAGTTATTTTCAAGCATGGGATAGATAAATCTCTCACTTTACCCCGAGAGGGAGGCCAACCAGAGTGTGATACTCAATCCTTCAGCTACCACACGAGGCAGGAGGTCTCAGTCTACCTAATTTTAGACAATATGACATGGCCTCCCAGTTACGGACATTACTATGCTGGCTTAACCCCCAGTACAGAGCTCACTGGAAACTGATAGAGCTAACCATTAGCAAGTTATTTGACCTAACAGTTTATTTATTTGATAACCCTCCCCAGTGTATCCCATTAAGCAAGTTCCCCCAGTACACAGGAGAACCATTCCATCATTTGCTCCAAGTTATTAGTAAAAACCTGACACAGACTGAGATATTCTATTTAAGAGCATTTGCACATGACCTCACTTTTCCCCCCTAACAGAATAGTCAACATTCCCCTTCAGTGGCAGCGGTATGGTCTGAGGTTTATATCTCAATTGGTGGGTCCCACAGGTATTCATTCGTTTGTTTCATTACGAGCCTCTTATGGTCTCACTCAGAGAAACGTCTACAGTTATTTGCAATTAAAATCATATTTACAATCATCCAAGGAGGCCCTGGCTTCAACAGCGGAGAGGCCGCCATTATTGCTGTCATTAATATATTACAGGATCGCCACCCGACCATCTTATCAGCTCTATCTATGGAGCTCTGAGGGAGCGATTGGCGGAATCCACTGAGTAAATTAGGGCATGATGGTTAAGGGAATTACAAAGTGACATTCCTACTCACAAGTGGCTAGGTTCTGCCCCCCTGACCTATAAAATTTCTAGTTCCCCATATTGGAAGGAATATGCATGGAAACTTTGCATGAGTTTCTTCTGTACCCCAGTCATAGTGGCTGAATATTCGGGAGAGGTCCTGGGGAAGTGTTGGAGGGAATGTGGGTGCCTACAGGCAGATCATGTGCATGTTATGTGGGTTTGTGAAACCTTGGTCCCCTACTGACAGGAGGTAATTCAAGCGCTCTCCACCATCTGTGATTTCACAGACCTTTTCACCCCCACATAACTTCTCACATTCATGCCACCCGAAGGAGTCTGGGTTGAATGAACAACATACAAGTAGATTACTGTTCTCGTACTAGCCGCACAGAAAGCAGTCACCCGCTTATGGCATACAAATAATATCCCCACAAGGGAGGCATGGAGTGCTCTGGCTAAGGAACACTATGCTCTGGAGCAATTGACCACCAGAATGATAGGGTAGAAAAGTTTGATCTTAGATGGCAAAAGTGGGTAGTATATCAGTTGGAACACTGTTCGGATTTTGTACCTTAGGAATTTTGGAGATGATGCTGTGGGTAAGCTATCCAGATCCTTAAATAGATGGGCCATGCAGAGGATAAGCAGGGTGGTCAGAGTGGGGGACCCACACGAGAGTCAGCTGGACCCTTAAATGAACTCGCCATTGTAATGAGACTTGGAGATTTAGTAGAGTACAACAGTGACCCCTCTCTCTCTCTCTCTCGTTATTGTTTTGATCTTCTCTGTGTCAATCTTCACCGTTCATCACTAGTATGGGTATCTGGCAGGAGGCTAGGACCCCGTGGGAGCTTTTTTCTTGGGAGGCAGAGTCAATGCAGGGATGGCACTGCCCTCGAGGCCATGTTACGTGGCCCTCGCGTGTTGGCCGTTATCTTCTGTTGACTCTGCTTTGGCCCCAGTAGTTGTTCTCCCGTCATCGAGAAAAAACCTCTTGAGAAGACTTCAAAGAATTTAATCTGCATGTTACGGCCTAGTCTGTGGCCCAGTCAGTCGGTCATGTTCAGCTCACAGTTCCGCTCGCCCCTACTCGGCACTGCTTCAGTGATCTACTGGTAAGATCTGTCCTTTATTTTTAGTGACGCCAAGTATTTGTTTTGCTTATTTTCTGTCCGGTCATGTCTCATCCTGGGGGCAAGAAGAAAAAGTCGAAAGCGGGACGGCCTCCTATGTGTCAGTGTCCCTGCGGCACCCCTCCATCCCTTCCTATCTCTGTCACTGGCATTCAGAACTGGGGCTAAGGCAGAGTTGACGGCAGATAATGGCCAACCCATGAGAGCCACGTAATACGTCGGCCTGGAGGGCAGCGCCACCCCTGCGTCGACTCCGCCTCCAAAAAAAAAAAAAGCTCCTGCAGGGTCTTAGCCTCTGACTAGATATCCGCACTAGTAATGAATGGTGAAGATATACAAAAAGATCAAGAATTACGATAGGTACGGAATTTTCATTTTTTGTGTGTGTAGTAGCTATCTTTCATTTTCAGGTTTTTGCTAAACTGAAATGATAGTCCTTAGTTTGAATTACTTTGTTGAGATAATCAGTTGCTTTATTTCAACACTGATTGATCATGAATTTAATAAGGTTAACACTAAAACTGAAATAGCACTAATTTATCAGGCCTGACAGTACTGGTTTATAGTATGTTACATGGTCCACGTATAAGATGGGTACATTCATTTTATGCCCTGGAAGAGAAGGGGAAGACCTTCCCAGAGAGAAACAGCATCACCAAGACTAGAGAACTTCAGATATAGATATATATATAAGAGCTAAAAAGGACTGAAGGTTTCAGTATGAAGTTTTAGCGTTATGGAAACCCTTTTTTTTTTTAATAACAATTTATGAGTTATTTGAATATGATGGTCAGCCTGAGGTGTTCAGTTGTGATCTTAAGATTCTCTACTTCGGTATGTCTGAATCTGGAAAATTATACCTTTGTTACTGCTAATGCTACAGTATGTATCCCTGTGTGTTTATGTTGCGCAATATGAAAATAAAGAAATGATAAAAAAAAAAAAAAAGATTGCAAGCAAGGGAGAGTTGCTACTGGTGGGAGATTTCAACCCACCAGACGTGGATTGGGTCTCCCAGCTGCGGCTCCCCCTAGGAGCAGCGACTTCTTGGACTCGCTTCTGAGAGTGGGCCTCAGTCAACTGGTGGAAGAACCGACTTGTGCGGCAGCTGTTCTAGATCTAGTCCTCACAAATGGGGACAGTATTGATAGGATGGAACTAACAGAACCCCTGGGAACCAGTGATCACAGAGCAGTGGTTTTCGAGATTAAAACCAAATTGGAGAACAGACATTCAAAAACAAGGGTCCTGGATTTCCAGGGGGTTGACTTTAGGAAGATAAAGCGAGGCCTGAGGGACACCATAGAGAGGGTGGGGGAACGCAGGGGAGAGAGGTAGAAGAAAAATGGAGAGGGGTAAGGGAAGCTATTGAAATGGCTACAAGGATGGGAGTCAGATACATTAGGAAAAGTAGGAGCAGAAGGAGGTCTATGTGGTTTATGAGGGAAGTAGCAGAAAAGGTGAGGGCCAAGAAAAGGGCATTCTTGAACTTCAGAAAGCCTCCTAGGGAAGAGGACAGAGATCATTACCAGGCTTTACAGAGGGAGGTGGCAAAAGCAGTTAGAAAGTCAAAAGCATGTACAATCAAGGATGGAGGCAAGGCATTCTGTCGATACATAGGGGAGTGGAGGAAAACGAAAGCTGTGATAATAAGACAGAGAAGGGGGAGCATGTGTAGAGGAGGATGATCAAAAGGCAGATATGCTAAATAAATACCTCAGCACAGTTTTTGCCAAGGTGGAGGAGGATATGGGGCCGAAACTGGACAGCAGGGGGTTAGGGGGTCGATACCACCCCTTCCCGTCATGAAAGATAGGGCCATGAAGGAACTACTAAGGCTTAGGGTGGACAAGGTAATGGGACCAGATGCAGTGCACCCTAGAGTGCTGAAGGAGCTCAGGGAGGAATTGGCGGCCCCTCTGGCAGAGCTGTTTACCCTCTCACTGGAAATGGGGGAGTTCCTAGAGGATTGGAAAAAAGACACACGTAGTTCCACTGCACAACAGAGGGGACAGAGAATTGGTGGGTAACTAAAGGCCTGTCAGCCTAACGTAAGTGGTTGGGAAGATTATGAGTCACGCTTGAAGGAGCGCATAATGAACTGCCTTGAGGGGAGAGGGCTGGTGGACCCCAGGCAGCATGGATTTGCCAGAGTGAGATCCTGTCAAACAAACTTAGTGGAGTTTTTTGACTGGGGTGACGGTGGGGTTGACCATGGAGGATCAGTGGACGTGGCCTATCTGGACTTCAGGAAAGCTTTCAACCCTGTTCTTCATAAAAGGCTACTGAACAAACTGGGTGGTCTATGGGTGGGACCAGCTATAGTTAAGTGGGTCGAAAACTGGCTCTCTGGAAGGACCCAGATGCTGATGGTTAATAGAGTACTCTCTAGTGAGGAGAGAGTGACAAGTGGGGTACCACAGGGGTCGGTTCTGGGCCCAGTCCTATTCAGTGTCTTCATTGGAGACATTGCAGTAGGGCTGGAGGGGAAGATGTGTCTTTTCGCTGGTGACACGAAAATTTGTAACAGGGTGGATACCCCAGAAGGCATTGGCAGGTTGAGGGAGAACCTTAAAAAGCTGTAGCAGTAGTCCAGGTGTGGCGACTGGGTTCAACGAGAGGAAGTGTAAAATTATGCACTTGGGACATAGAAACCCTAGAGCTAAATATGTGCTCAAAGGCGGGGAGGAAGAAATAGCAGTCACAGAGCAGGAGAGGGACTTCTGCGTCATCATCACAGCTGACCTCAAGGTGTCAATTCAGTGTCAAAAGGCGGTAGGGAAGGCAACTAGGATGCTGGGTTGCACAGGGCAGGGTATTGCTAGCACAAGGAGAGAGGTCATTGTGCCGCTGTAAAAGTCATTGGTCAGGCCTCATTTTGAGTACTGCATCCAGTCCTGGAGGCCACATCTGAAAAGGACTTTGAGAGGGCGGCGGCTGTTCAGAGGAGAGCCGCCAGAATGATTTATGGGCTGCGAGGAAGGGCATATGAGGACAGACTGAGATCTGAATATGTACTCCGAAGGCATGATTGAGACTTTTAAGTATTTAAAGGAGTTTAACAGGGTACAGGAGGAAGCTTATTTCAGAGGAAAAAGGGCTCAACAACTAGCGGTCATGGCATGAAGATGGAGGAGGAAGATTGGGAAATATAAGAAGTACTTTTTCATGGAGAGGGTGGGTGTCTGGAATGGGCTGCTGGTTGAGGTAGTAAGGGATGAAACTGTCACTGGTTTTAAGCATGCATGGGACAGACACAAGGGGATCCTGAGGGTGCGGGGAGGTGAAGTTGACTTAACTGGGGGGGGGGGCAGCGGAAGGATATCAGGCAAATATGAGAGAGGGGCAAGGGGGATACTCAATAGAAAAGAGTATAATGGGGCAGACTAGGTGAGCCATATTGGTTCTTATCTGCCGGCATTTGTATATACGTATAGCTCTACTACCATTCCTGTGTCTTTCAAGGAGGTGGTACCTTCCACGGGAATTCATCCCATACTTTTGCTTTGTCATGTGGAATTTCTCAGACCTTTGACTTCGCTTGAGGTCATATAATCTGCAAGGCAGCATAGCAGAATTTCCTTGCAGTTACAAGCAAACCAACTCTTCTGAAAGCACTGCTCTCCCACTGGGAGCTCAGAGTCCTTGCTACTCTCTCTCTCTTTTTCTTTCCTCTTTCTCTCTCTCTCTCCTGCCCAGTTGTCCTGGTCATCTTTTAAATCACTACCTAGGCTCTCCCTCCCAACCTCCTCTTTCTCTCCACTGGTAGCCGGCTTTTATTGGTTTGTTCTTTTTATATCCTATATCCTTTTCTCTGTCCATTGGGCAACCTAGCCCAATCCTTTATTTTTTTCTTTCCCTTTGTATCCTCTCCTGGCAAACAGATCTAAGGAGAGCAGAGGACCAGTATCAGTTACTGCCCAGCCCGCCAGTGCCACATCATGCTTCCGCCTCGTAAACAGCGCCTGTCCTCGGTCTTGGTCCCCTAGCTCTAAAACTTTAAAGCTGTACACTCCCACTGGGTCCTAGCGCCTCCAGCACAGACCCACCAGGAATGAATGGTGAAGATATTCTGAAGGTCAAGAACTATGATGAGTACGTAATTCATTTTTCTTCATGCCTGATGTATATTCGTCTTCAATATTTTACTCTTGTTATGCAATTAATTTTTGATGTAGGCCTTGTATCTCTCTTCTTTTTGTATAGTCATCTGTTAGGCATCCTTTGGATATAATTTGTATGAAAGATACAATTCAATTTTTTCATGTTTTACTGTTGTATGTGTTTCTTGAGCTATGTTGCATTGTACTTATCTGGGCTGTATATTTGATAAATATAAATATTTTTTTTTGTAATAGGAAACAGGGGTCGTTATGTGGATATTCTGAATCCTGGTGGAACAAAGTCTAGTAGTTCTGTTCCTGCTCCATGTGACTTGTTCGCTCCACTAGCACCAATGTCGATTCCTACATTTGTTCCAAGTGCAGGTATGTATTCCTACAACACGTGGAGAGGTGTAAATATAGCATAATGACAAGTAGAAATCCGCTACTAGTTTACACTAGATAAATGTATGTTAATGAACTTATTCTGTTCATGAGAGCAGTCTTTTATTCGTGTCTTCCTGCTCACAGAAACTTTAAACTTAAATATGTAAACCCAAATCCTAATAAGTTTAGTTGATTTAGTTATTTATGTAAGAATAACAATTTATTGAATTTTTACACAGAACTGCAACATCATACATAGAAACATAGACTTTGACGGCAGATAAGGACTGTTTGGCCCACCTAGTCTGCCAGTTTTCCCTACCTGTTTCATATACCGCTGATCCTAAATGATCTGCGGCTTACCCTCTCTTTCCTATTGCTAGAGTTCCTTTATGTCTGTCCCATGCATTTTTGAATTCCCTTACCGTTTTTACATATATGAAACATAAACCTCTGCACTATAATATGACACCCATTAGACAAGTCCTCAACATCTTCGAGGATATCTCTTTCATCAGACCACACCTTTGAAATATATAGCCGCCAGGCACTAGGACCACACTGAAATTTTTGCAAGCAGTCAGCCCGGAGGCCACCCACGACGACGTCATTGTATACATAAACGTGGATGGTCCCTCCTTTCCTCAGTTCTTTTCCCGCGGTTTATCAGACTGTTATTGGAAACATCGCTGCTCATAGCCACCATTTTATTTCTTTATATAAGTAATCACTTTTATAGTGATTTTGGCAACCTGTATGTTGTCGAAAGAACCCTCTAAACTATTCTGGTACTGCGAGTGCAGAGAGAAAATCTACATGGGAGATTCCCACAATGTATGTGTCTGCTGCTTAGGCCTCAACTACAATGTGAAGGCTTGCAAGATCTGCAGGGGATTGAATTCTGCAACCCAGCAATGCAGAAAGGGGGCTTTGGAGAATTGTTTTACTCCAAAAGACCTTAGCTAGAATGGAGAAGCAGCTCCGAGAAAAATCTGTATTGCCAGCCCTGTCGACTGATTTACAATCATCAAAATCCTGGGAGAAATCTTCAGGGAGTCATAAACACAAGCACCAGGACAAGGACAAGACTTCCTCAGCCAGATCCAGGTCACCCCTGCGAACTATAGGCATGATCTCTGCTACAGTGTCATCTGTTACAGTGGCGAAGTCGACCATCTGACCTTTGACCACACACCAAGGTCGGGCTTGGTGTATGTACTACTGGGCCTATTACAGCTGGTACGTCGTCATCAATGGGGACTCGACCTCCACCGACCACTCCAGTCACACCTGCCAACCAGAGTAGTGCCAACGCTGGGCAGTCATCACCTTTCAGATATGATAAGGTGTCTAAGTGCCTGGCCTCCCTGTTCCAGGAGACCCGTCGACAGGGGACTTTGATAACTCACCACATTCGACGCCTCAAGGTACTTCGTTGTCACAAAGAGACGTCCTTAGCTGCCGACAATGTCACTGGCACGGTCCTTAGCTCTTGTCGTTGTTGATTTGATAAAAAATTATTTTTATGCAGGGTCATTTGTTGGGGTATGAACCCCATTTATAACAAATTCCTCTGGTTATAAAAAGTTACAGTTCTACCAGATATATAAAATATTCATTCTGCAAACAATATGTTAATACAAACAGTACATTAGATAGATACTTAATTATCTAAAACATTGGCATTGAATTTTCAAGTATTTGTGCAATGTGGATTTAAACTTGTGCAAATCAGATATCATAGTTATGGCATGCAGCAGTTTATTCCAATTTCTAGCCAAACTATTCTGTAGTGTAATGTCCCCCATCCTATTTAAGGCCCTATTCATTGGTATCTTCAGTGAGCTCCTCCTTAGTTTAAACATATATGTTTGGTTTATTTCTAATTGTATTAAGTAATCCAATGGATGATGTCTAGTTTTCTGATAGATTAACCCATGGCAAAGTAAAGACCACAAGTTTTCACTCCAAGCTGCTGGTTGAAGCCCATATAACTCCTGAAATACTATACAGCGATGTACCCTGTAACTTTTTCTTATAAAGTTCCCCATTCTATAATACAATTGGTTGAGTTTAACCAAAGATTTTTGGTTAGAATTCATATATAATGGGAGACCATATTCTGCCACTGGTAGTAGCAGTTGTTTGACTAATCTAATTCTGATGTCTCTAGACAAACAGCCGGATATCCTTCGAAGAGCTCCCATCCTCTGATACACTTTCTTGGTTTGAGATTGGATATGTTCAGAAAACGTTAACCTGGAGTCCACAAGGACTCTAGATATCTATAAGTATATACATCCTGTACCATGGTCCCATCAGAACATTTTATTTCCAAATTAGACATTTTGTTTTTGTCTTTTTGGCCTGCAAAAAATGTCATGCACTGTTTTTTTAGTGCTTATTAGCAGGCCAGAGTTTCTCATCCATATCTCCAAATTACTAAAGTCTGTCTGGAGCCACCATCTCAGGTCCTCGTGATTTTGTGCAGATGCCACTACAGCTGTGTCATCTGCATAAAGCATGATCTCACTGACACTCATCAGAGTTACTAAATTATTTACATAGATGTTGAACAACACAGGGCCAAATGTTGAGCCCTGTGGAACTCCTCTTTTTATATCCTCCAGACCTGAGACAGCAGCTCCACACAGGACACATTGTTTACGTTCAGCCAAATAAGACTTGAACCACAGCAGATGTTCCTGCTGTACCCCAGTGTTAACCAATCTCTCCAACAGGACCTCATACTGTACCAGATCAAAGGCCTTGCTAAGGTCCAGGAACACCGCCCCGTGCTTCTACCCTTGTTTAGCGATGTTGCAATCAAGTTATTGAAGTCTATTAGGGCGGTGTTCGTGGACCTTCCCTCCCTAAACCCATGCTGATTTTCTGTTATTATCCGCTCTCGTTCAAGGTACTGGCCAAACTGGTAATATACTAGTTTCTCCAGCACCCTCGACAAGATGGGGAGTAAAGTTACTGGTCTATAATTTAAGGGTACAGTGCTATCTCCCCCTTAATTATGGGAATGGTTTTCTCCATTTTCCAAATTTCAGGTACTAATGAATCACTTAAACTCCAATTATAAAAATATGTAATCATTGGAGCAAGTCTATCTGCTCCAATCTCTAAAAATCTTGCTTCAATGCCATCCATTCCTCCACTTTTTAACACTTTCAGTCTTTTTAGTTCTTTTTCTGTTTCTTTTATTTCAATCTTCCTAAATTTAAATCCTACAGTGTTATGGTGTGGCGGAACTGTAATCTGTGGTACATAAACATTGGGTGTTTTATGATTTAAACTAGGTATTTTTAAATCTGGTAATTCCTTAAAGTAATAAATAAATTTGCAACGTCTTTAGGATCTTCAACTAATACATCCCCTTTTAATAGCTTTATTAAATTTCTGGATTTCTTAATTCTGTAATATTTTTCCAAAACTTATTGGGATCCTGTGTCTTATTACGGCTACTTTGATAATACCTTTTTTTTTGCTGTTTCTATTTCTGTTTTACACTTATTCCTCCAGGTTCTAAACACATTCCAATCCTCCACTGTTTTGTTCTTTTTGCCTTTTTCCATACCCTGTTTCTTATTCACAACTGTGTTCTTAAGTTATCATTTAACCATGGTACATCTTTATTTCTGTCTTTTTTTTTTTATCTTTGGAGCATGTAAGGTAAAGGTAAGTTTTATTTTTCTGGCGCCCAATCCCAGAGGCTCGGGGTGCCATGCAACATACAAAACATTATAAAAAATACATCTCACAATATAATATGGGAGGCAGTATAGCGCAGTGGTTTTAGGCTCTGAGCTGCAAATCTGGAGACCTGGGTTTGAATCCCACAGCCCCCACTTGCATACTGTGTGACCCTGAGCAAGTCACTTAACTTCCTTGTGCTCCCAGGTCACACCTGGAAACAAGCTTTCTGTTTAGTGTGTCTTACCTGGTTAAACAATTGGGGGAAAAAAATAAATAAAATAAAAAATAGTCATATGTTGGAATAGACAATGTCCTATATATAATCACCCTCTTTACTTTAAAATAAAAAAGGACTGACAATCCATGATCTCATCCGGTACCTAAGAAGGCCTGGCTAAACAGATAACACTTAAGGCAGGCTTTGAATACCTCCACAGAAGATGCCTCCCTCACCAGTGGCGGAAGCGAATTCCACAGGACGGGGCCGGCGATACTAAAAGCTCTAGCACCGGCCGTTTTCAACCTCGTCCTGGGAATCGCTAGGAGGCCCCTCAAGGAGGATTGCAGGGAGCAGACCAAGGCAACAGATGTAATAAGGTCCACTAGGTAGCAAGGGACCAGTCCATGTAGGGCCTTAGAGGTGAGCAAGCCCACCTTGAAAAGCACCCTCCATCGAACCGGCAGCCAGTGCAATTCCTGCAGCACCGGGGTGACGTGACAGTATTTCGACTGTCTAGTCAACAACCTAGCAGCTGCGTTCTGCATCAGCTGCAGTCGACGGAGGGTGCCTCCAGAGACCCTGAGGTAGAGCGCATTACAGTAGTCAAGCCTAGATGTTACAAATGCATGTACCAAACTGGTGAGGTCCAGGGGCGGAATCAGGTGCATAATCCTGGCAGTGTTTCTCAAATGAAAGAAACTAACCCTGACAACGGATGACACTTGATGTTCCATTGTCAAACCACTGTCTAACACCATGCCAAGATTATGCACCTTAGAGGAAGCCATCAATGGGACAGACCCTAGACCTAGTCCAGTATCTGCCCCAGAGGCCATCCTATCACACCTCCTGTTCAACTCCACCACCAGTTCCTCCATCTTATTGGGGTTCAGTTGCAACCAGCTAGAGGCCATCCAGTCATTGATTTCTGCCAGTAGTTGTACAATTTCCAGAAAAGAGTCTGTAAACTCTCAGATAGCTAAATCAAGATCTGGGGTCAGATGCACTCTGTCCCAGTTGAAACTGCTGAGATTATTCCTTAAGGATTCTCCACTAAATCCTTCTAAGTCCCTCACCCAATAATCCTGTTCTCTACCTCCCAGGACTCTTTGCAAAGTTAATTTACATTGTACTGGGTTGTGATCTCCCAGATACAATGCTAGACTCTTACATACTTCTACTTTCAGGTCCTGGGAGACGAAGAACAAGTCCAGTATTGAACCCTGCGTCCTATTGTTTAAACCTTTTTTTTTTTTTTTTTTTAATATAGTCTTTTGGTAACCAGGTAAGGCCCACTAGGCACAAGTGCCTGTTTTCAGAGGCGACCTGGGGGCACTGGGCGGTTAAGTGACTTGCTCAGAGTCGCACAGTATGCAAGTGGAGGTTGTGAGAATCAAACTCCAGTCTGGTCTGCGGGATGTATCAAGCTTGTTCACACCTCGTTCCTTTAATCTTTAGGCTACACTGCCAGACCAACTTCTCGTAGGCTGGTAAATTATTTGTTGTAAACCCAAGACTTCAAAACTAGTTTTTAACTTGTTTCATCTATCTTGTTCCTAATTTACATTAAAATCCCCTGTTAGTATTACGCTCTGTTCTCTTACTTTCTCTAATAATATTTCAGCTAAGACGTCAGACATTCTTATTTTGTTTTTTTGGGGGTGTAAAAAAACACCAATCAGTAGTTTAGTTTTTAACAATTCTGTCAATAGATAATCAGTTCCTTCCACATTACTTGCTAGTAGTGTTTGGCAGGGGCCTAAAATTGTCTTTTATATATAACACCCCTCCCCTTTTTTTCTTCCTTATCCTTTCTCTGTATAGTATACCCTGCCAATTGTAACTCATTATTGAGTGTTCCTGGATGTAACCAAGTCTCAGAAATTGCTAGAATATCCTGGTTTTATTCAGCTTCCTAAACTCTATATTCATCAGTCTTGTGTGTGAGGCGTCTAACGTTCTCGTGTAATTGTAAGTCCCTTCATTTCCTTGGGCCCTGGGCTAATTTCAGTGTCTCCACTTTGAGCTAATAGAATAAAGTAGAGTAAGCCTTTTGTCCTAGGGTTTATTCCCTCTAACACACTATTTTTACTAACAAAATGCTTTAGGAACAATTTCCTCATATATGTGAACAGATTACATCTTTTTGTAACCTCACCTTGGTTGCAACAGATGTGTCCCCTCATAGCCGTAAAGTCCATGCCTTTACCAATACTGTTCCAATTATCCTTCGGTACCTGTTCATCTGCAAACCCATCATAAGCCATCCCCCCCACAGCAGTATAGCAAGGTGCATTTTAGATTCTACAGCAGTAAGTTTAACAAACAGTTTTTTCTCTCCGAGTGGCGCTCATGCCACTCACGACGCTCGTGCAATGGCGCTTATGCCTGTGGGCTGCGCGGGCCTTTGAAGGAGGATTGCACCCCACCCCTGAAGGATCTTGCCCTCTGATTCGGTCTGCTGCCAGACCCCCTCTAACTCTCGGGCAGCAGTCCTGGACAGAAAAAAACACAGCAGGTCTCAGCAACGAACAAGACAGTTCACAGTAGTAAACACAGCAGCCCGTCCACTGAAGCCAATTCCCCGGTGTGTCTCTCCTGCAGTGCGCAGCTCTCACCTGCTGCCATTGTGCTGTTCTCTCGGACGCTTCAGGTGCGGTTGGTTGTAGTCGATGACGAGTATGAATACGGTGCTGATCTTATATTGCAGGAAGATGAGGAGGAGGAGGAGGAACTCTATGCTGAGAGCCACTGTGAACATGGCACCAGCTCCACAGTCTCCTCCTGTAGTGAGAATTCTGTTTTTAATTATTCTGTTTATCCTCCAGGGAGCCTGGCAGGTGGCTCCAGTCCCTCCCTCGGAGGGACCCGGTCTCTGACCCCACCTTCCCCACCCGCCTATCCCAGTGATCCCCCACGGGTTACCCTCCTGTGACAGGGCGAGGAGTGCCGGCTTCCCTCCACCCCGGAGACCACATCCAGATTCCGGGTGTCGAGACGGGTGCTGGTGGGGCCATCACGAAGCCTGCCAGCTCCATTTTCCTGGTTTTCTCCCTCCCCACTGACATCGTATGTCGGCTTGAGCTTCCCAACCCATATCTCCCTCCAACCGTCGCTAGAGGGCACTCAGTGAGCGGGACAGCTGTCCCTCCCCTTCCCGAGAGAGGAGAGCAGTCTTCTGGATGCTCGATCCTCTCTCTCTCTCTCCCCTGCCGACCCCCGGCTGCATGGGCTCATTCCCGAACCCGGATCCCCGGCGAGGCGCAGCATCCAGCACCTCGACCTCCAGCACCACCGGGCCGGCTTGTGAGGAATCTGTTGTGAACACTCATAGATCATCCCCAGAGGATCCCTAATTTTTTTTACCATGATGTAGCAAATGCAAGCTGCTGTGGGATTCACTTTAGAGGAGCAGGATTCTAATAAAAAGAGATGTCAGAAACCCACTCTGCTGTGGTTCCTCCCCTGTTCCCAGCCTTAGAGGATGCCACTTATGCAGCCTGGTATACGCCAAACAGTACACCAGCTGTGCACTGAAAGGCAGACAAAAGGTATTTGCCCCTATTCTTCCCCCTCTGGGAAGCCTTTTTATGCTATACAGCCTGCGACTGGCTTGGTGGTCATCACAGCTGCCATAATAGGTCCCAAGCGCACAGATGCCTCTGCCTCACTGGGCCTACGTATAGCTAATTATCAGGCCCATATGATGAAGTATCAGAACACCCTCTGGAGGGAGACCAAGGCTGCTGCACAGGCCTTGCCTAAGGGGTCTACCAAGCAAAAGTTAATGAAAACTCTCACTGCAGGTGATATGGGAAAGCATTTGCTTCGTACTGCTTATATTTTTTTTTGATGCTTCAGCCAGGGATGCAGCCTCTGGCATTTGTCTCAGGCGCTACTCACGGCTAAGAGTAGCAGATTTTGGCACTGATGTACAGCAAACATTTCTTAATGCCCCATTCAGGGGACAGAAACTGTTTGGCCATGAGGTAAAAGAGGTTTTAAAAGATCTTCTGTCCTCTGGCAAGACCTTAGAATCCATGCACTCTCTGTACCATATCCAAGCCAAGGGTAGGAGCAGGGGTACTTTTTGTCCATCTGGTGTCAGGGGGCAGCGCTTCGCCTTCAGACAGCCAGGAAGGGGCAAAGTTGCAGGAGCTATGCCATTCCCCAGCACAACCCCAGGTGCCTGTTCAAAAGCACCTAAGACAGTGGAGCCGGTGACTCGACTCCAACATGCTCAGCATGACTCCTAATACACCCATCAGCCACCTTTACTTCCAGGGGTGGTTGTAGGGGGTCACCTATCCTTCCACTTGGACCAGTGCAGGGAGGTGACTGCACATGCCTGGGTTCTGGAGATCATAGAAGAGGGTCATGCTGTGGAGCTTCTGGACACCCCTCCTGATAATCCACCTGTGGTGACAACGTACCCACCAGGGCACATGTCCCTGTTGCTAGAGAAAGTACTGACTCTGACCCAAAAGCGGGCCATAGAACCTGTACCTCTGGAACAGGGAAACACAGGTTTCTAGGGACATGGATATGTTCATCCACACTGTCTGGCAGGTATCCTTGCCGCTTTAAATCTTGCCGGAAGGTTTTTAAGCTGGCTTCTCCCACCCACCGGGTGGTAAAACTCGGCTCCGCCCCATGGCCTAGATCTTCCTTACGCTTGAGCTCAGGTTCCCTCCTTAGCGCTCTGCGTATAAGACTGGTTCCTAATTCTTCGGATTTAAAAGTTTTTTTGCTTAAAAGACTTGGGTCTTCTCTCCCTCGTGGCTGCGATGGACAAATCGACTCCCGGTTTCCGGAGATGCCCTTGCGGGCAGAAGATGTCTCGGACGGATCTGCACTCCACGTGCGTCTACTGTCTAGGCCTGGAGCACGACCCGCAGGCCTGCGACCTGTGCTCTTCCTTTTCGGCCTACGTCCTCGAAGACCGTGTTGCCCGTTTACAGCTGGGGCGTCCCGAGAAGCGTTTTCCTCCGATGAAGTCAAAAGAGGCCCGGTCGGCGGTTTCCGCGGCAGCGGGCTCGGCGGATCAGCTCGAGCAGATGATCGCCCTCGAAGAGGAAGTGGCACGGGCCGCTTCTACCTCGGCTGCGGCATTTGTACCGCTATCTCTCGGTGCCTCTTATTCAGCTTCTTTTAAGGAGCTTTGTCTGACCCTCTCTGCTAAAGGTGAGGGACCAACTTCTGCTGGACCGTTTTCTCTGTCCAAAAAGAGAGACAAGGGTAAGTCCCATCGTCGACGCTCTTGGGAGCGGGAAAGATCCCTCTCCCCGAGTTGTCGGCCGTCGACTTCGGTCAACTGCTCGGCTCCGGCCACTGGTCTCACGGTGTCCCCGTCAGGCCAGTTGACCGAGACTCCCGTCGACGCGGTCGAGATTTTTCTCGACCCGTTGGACGGGTTGTCAGCAGGAGAAGCCGAGAATCCCCTCTCCCCGGTTCCCCCGGTGGGAGTTGAGGACCCCGTTGGCTTGTCTGTGCCTCCGGTTCCGGAGCCTTCGGTTGAACCTCCAAACCGGGTGCGGTTCCCCGACACCTCCCGCACCGTCCTCGGGAAAGCCGAGGGTCTCAGTCTCGGACTTCTTGGTCCAGCCAATCCTGCTGTCATAGGCGGTCTCGGCACCCGCGACAAGCAAGCGCCACCGCTCGTCCTCTTCCTCCTCCTCGGGCACGAGGCTTCTGACAGTTGCGTCGGCGATATGAGACCTCATGTGGCAACAGCTCCTTCTGACCGGGAACAAGCCAACGCCGTCACCTTCCCCGGCCATTAAGTGGCTGTCACCGGAGCGGCCGAAACAACCCCTTGTTTTATCCGAGGAGCCTGTTCCTAGGCCGGTTGTTCGGCCAAAACCAGCTGCCCCACCGATTCCGGTGGAACCTCCGCCTCCACAGCCGTTATTTGGGGCCCCGACCAAGAATTCTTGGTCGGCTCAGGGACTGCCCCATAGGCTGTCTGTCACCCTCACTCCCGATCGACCTCGGCAGGTGGAGGGTGGCTCAGGCCCGAGGCAGCTGTTTGAGAACTCTTCCGAGTCCGAAGACGATTCCTCCCTTTTCTCCAAGCGAATGGACTTGGAGTCCTCAGGAGGACAGTCGGTGGACGATAGCCCTTCGTCCTTCCTGGGATTGCTTTGGCGCATCTCGGAGTCCACCAGGATGAAGCTCGAACCCGTTTCTAAGCGGGCCAGGTATCCCCTCACGGAGATTCTGGACCAAGGGGATTCCCCTACGGAGGCCTTTCCGGTGGCCAAGGCCATAGTGGGCCCGGCCTTGGAGCTCTGGCAGCGCCCTGCTTCCTGCCCTGCGCCTTCGGCCAGGATGGCCAGGAAGTATGCGGTCCCTACCGGTTCCTTGTCCGATTTTTCGGAACACCCCTCGGCCGAGGGGTTAGTTACCGACAGCGTTTTCCGGCGCGCCGGGAACGCTAGGGATGTGGACAAACCTCCCGACAAGGAGTCCAAGAAATTGGACTATGCCGGGCGAAAAGTCTACGCTGCGTCCTCCCTCGGCCTTCACCAGGCCAGTTCAGCCGTCCTCGTGGCACATTTCTCTCACGCCCTGTTGGGCTCCCTGGACGAGGTTGTCCCTCATCTTCCCGCGGATCTGCAGAGCACGGTTAGGCAGGTGCGGGACCAGGACAGGGCAGTGGCCAAACAGCAGCTTCAGACTGCTTTGGACATTGGGGACTCATGTGTCAGGTCTGTGGCGGCCGCAGTGGCTATACGTCGTCGGGCTTGGCTGAGGATATCCACCTTCACTTCGGATACCCAGCACAAGTTGGCGGATGTCTCCTTCTTGGGGACCGACCTCTTCGGCCCTGGGGTGGAAGGTCACCTGCAGAGGATCGAGAAGTCCAGTGCTACTTGGACTCGGTCTCATCCGCTCAGAAGGACAAAGGCATAACCACAGCCTAAGCCCTTCCGTCCCTCTGCGCCCTTGTGCACGTCCGGCCCAGTAGCGTCAGGGCCAGCAGGCGCGGCTTGGCATCCAGCCATCGGCTTCCTCCAACAGGAAGCAGGGAGGTAAGGTCCAGGAGGTCCCTCGGCCGGTCCCTCCTCCAAGCCTGCCCAGTGACGGGTTGAGGGGTGTCACCCCAACCCCGTCACCTCACCCCAGGTTCCCCCCGTGTGGGGACGGCTCCGTCACTTCCTTTCCGCCTGGTCCGTTATTACCACGGACAGGTGGGTTTTGAGGTGGTGGGAAAAGGCCTGCCCTTGGAATTCAAGCAGGCCCGCCCTTCAGAGCCGTCCGCACCTCGGGGCATCGGATCGCAGCCACTGTCGGCTCGCCGAGCGACATCGCCTCCTCCTCCAAAGGAGGTGATCGGGAGGTGGGGACCCTCCTCAGACCCGGGTTTGTGTCCAGGTACTTCCTGGTTCCGAAGGGTCGAGGGGCTGGCTCTCATTCTCGACCCCACAGACTAAACAAGTTCCTAAGGTCTTGAACCTTCATGATAGTCACTCTGGCTCAGATAATACCATCCCTGGAACCCGGCATGTGGTTCTGCTCTCTGGACCTGCAGGAGGCGTTCTTTCACGTCCCTATCCGTCCGTCACATCAAAGGTTCCTTCGCTTTCGAGCGGAGGGATCCCTTTTCGAGTTCCGAGCCATGCCCTTCGGCCTGTCTCCAGCTCCCAGGGTCTTCACCAAATGCATAGCAGTGGTGACAGCTTTCCTGCGGCGCCGAGGGGTCCGGGTGTACCCTTAGCTGGATGATTGGCTGATAGCAGCCCCCTCCAGACAGGAGGTGGAGCGGTCCAGAGATCTGGCCCTCCAGGTTTGCTCTCAAATCGGCCTTCTCATCAACGAGGCCAAGTCGGAACTCAGGCCAAGCAGGTGATTCTGTTTATCGGGGCAGAGCTCGACTTTCTTCGAGCCAGAGCACGGCTCCCGGCGGACAGGACCGAGGTTCTTCCTCCTTTGCCCAGTCATTTCTGGTTGGGCAATCGTGCCCTGCCCGGGACTTCCTGCGCCTCCTGGGTCTCATGGCGGCCTGTACCAGCGTGGTCCGTTGGGCACGCTGGCACATGCGCCCTCTTCAGTGGGGTCTGGCCAGCCAGTGGTCACAACACTGCGATCCATTGGACCAGCTAGTGACGGTGACCCAGGGGATGTGGAACGCTCTCCGGTGGTGGACCGTTCCAATTCATCTGCAGGAGGGCATCCCGTTTGTTCGCCCCGAGCTGACGGTCTCTCTATCGACCAATGCCTCTCTGATGGGTTGGGGTGCCCATCTGGGGGAACACGGGGCGCCGGGCCTCTGGTCCCCGCGGGAGTCCCGATGCCACATCAACCTGCTGGAGCTCCGAGCGGTCCGCCTAGCTCTCACCGCCTTTGCTCCGTTTCTCCGGGGTCAAGTGGTCCGAGTCCAGACAGACAATACCACGACCATGTACTATCTAAACCGCCAGGGCGGGACGCACTCCATGCTTCTATGCAAGGAAGCTCTCCGCATTTGGTCACTCGTGCGCAGCCTGGAGGCGTATCTCTTAGCCATTCATGTGGCAGGAGCCTCCAGCACCCTGGCCGATGCCTTAAGCCGGATAGCGGCTGCATCCCATGAGTGGTCTCTCCTGCCGGAGGTAGTACAAGATCTGTTCTCCCATTGGGGCACACCTCAGGTGGACCTATTTGCCTCCAAGGAAAACGCGAAGCTGAGGCTGTTCCATGCCCGCCCCCCTCAGCAGGGCTCGCTGCAGGGGGATGCTTTCTCGAGGCCGTGGACCCCGGGCCTCTTCTACACCTTCCCCCCATTTCCCTTGATACACAAGGTGCTTCTCAAAGCAAGGAGGGACAAGGCGCAGGTGATTCTGATAGCCCCAGACTGGCCCCGCTAGTACTGGTACCCAGATCTCCTCAGCCTCAGCTCCAGGGTCCCGAGGCAGCTTCCAGCTTGCCCGGACCTGCTCTCAGTTAATCAGGGGAAGGTGTTCATCCGGACCTTCAATCCCTGCACCTGACGGCCTGGTTCCTGAGCGGCCAGAGTTCCAGGCCTTGGGTCTTTCTGACGAGGTCCTCAATGTAGTTGAGGCGTCCCGTAAGGAGTCGACCAGAAATGCTATGCCTTCAAATGGAAGAGGTTTTGCATTTGGTGTCAGGGCAAGGGGCTTGGACCCTTCCTCCTGTTCCTTGGCAAGCATCTTGACTATTTATGGTCCCTTTCGTCAAGGGCTTGGAGTCGTCGACTCTAAGGTGCGCACCTGGCAGCCATCTCTGCTTACCGGGCGCAGGCCGGGAGCAGTCGCAGTGAGGAGAAGGTGGTCGTCGTGCTTTTCAAAGGCCTTGATCACATTTCCCTCCGTGCGAACCTCCACCTCCGTGGATTTACTGCTGGTACTGGCAAAGCTCATGGGCAGTTATTCAACCAGTGCACAGGTGTGAACTCTCTCACCTGTCGTGGAAGACCGCCTTCTTGGTGGCTATCATGTCAGCCAGAAGGATGGGAGAGCTCCAGGCGCTCTGCATCAAGTCTCCTTACTTGGTCTTCCACAGGGACAAGGTTGTCCTGCACCCCCAACCGAAATTCCTTCCGAAGGTGGTGTCAGAGTTTCATCTTAGCCAGGTGTTGACTCTGCCGGTGTTCTACCCCAATCACACCTCAGAGGCCGAATACAGGCTCCATACTTTGGACCCTAGAAGAGCGCTTGCTTATTATAAGGAGCACACGGCTGAAATTGGGAGAGGGTTCGCCAGCTGTTTGTCACCTATGCTGAAGCCGCACCTGGCAGACCTGCAGCCAAGCTTAACGATAAGCAGGTGGGTCACCTCCCATAGATCTCATAAGTTGGCGGGCATGGAGCCTCCCAGAGGATAAGAGCTCATTCTACCCGCCATACTGCTGCATCAGTGGCTGCTTCCAGGGACGTCCCTATCCAGGATATCTGCAGGGCTGCTACCTGGAAGTCAGCACACACCTTCATCACCCATTACCACATCGACCTTGAGTCACGCCGGGATGCTGGTTTTGGGGCCTCGGTTCTCCAGTCTTTATTCCCTAAGTAGGGGTTGTGCGCCTTGCCTCCCTCCTCCGAGAGAACTGCTAGGAGTCTGCCAGACAGTGTGGATGAACAACATATCCATGTCCCTAGAAATACAGGTTACTCACCTGTAACAGGAGTTCTAGGAATGGTATATGTTGTTCATCCACACGACCCACCCGACCTCCCCGGCTTCGACGCACAACCTGAGCTTCCAGCGGGCCAGATCTGGCGTCATGGGGCGGAGCTAAGAGTTTTACCACCCGGGTGGGTGGGAGGAGCCAGCTTGAAGACCTTCCGGCAAGATTTAAAGCGGCAAGGATACCTGCCAGACAGTGTGGATGAACAACATATACCATTCCTAGAACTCCTGTTACAGGTGAGTAACCTGTATTTCTACCCCTATTTCCTTGTCCTAGAGTGGACAGTGGATCTGCGTCCTGTCCTGGATCTCCGAGATCTAAACTTCTTATTAGAATACAAGCAGTTCTAGATGGTCACTCTGCAGGGTCTCCTTCCTCTGTTGCAAACAGGAGACTGGATATGTTTCCTGAATATGAAGGATGCATATCTTCATCTCAAGATCTGCCAGCCTCACAAAAAGATATCCAAGGTTCCTGTTTTAGTGGAAACATTACCAATTCAGAGTGTTACCCTTTGTCTCGTCTTCTGTGCCATGAGTGTTTACCAAATGCTTGGCAGTGGTGGCAGCAGCTCTTTGTAGGGAAGCCCTGTATGTTCTTCCCTTACCTGGACAATTGCCTATTAAAACCCCCTCTGAGGACCAACTGCTCCGGACCTTAGCTCGAACCAGACAGCTGTTTGATGCTCCAGGGGTGATAGTCAACATACCAAAGCCTTTTTTTTTTCCTCGTCTTTGGTAACCGGGTAAGTCCCACTAGGCACAAGTGCCTGTTTTCAGGGGCGACCTGAAAACACTGGGTGGTTAAGTGACTTGCTCAGAGTCACACAGTATGCAAGTGGAGGTTGTGAGAATCAAACTCTGGTCTGGTCTGCTGGATGTATCAAGCTCATTCACACCTCGTTCCTCTAACCTCTAGGCTATACTGCCAGCCCAGTTCTTTACTGACACTGTCAGTGGCTTGTAGTATATAGGGGCAGTTCTGGATACGGCTCATGGGTCAGCTTTCCTGCCTCTGGACAGGGCTGACCGCCTGGAGTCCTAAGCACAGTTGGTGCACGGCTGCGCCACTATGTCTCTCCAAAGACATTTCTGCACATTTTGGGACTCCGGGCCACAGCCATTTTTACAGTGCCACTGGCCAGGCTTCACATGCAGATTCCCCAGTGGACCCAGAGAGTCCAGTAAGACCAACTGATGGACGTTCTAGAACAGAGGGTTCTAGTCACGTCCCCCTTACGCAAGGCACCCAAGTGGTGTATGGAACACAACAACCTGCTCAGGGGAGTTGCATTCTTGAGTCCTTCCTCTCTTCAGATCCTCACCATAGATGCTTCGGGATCTGGATGGGAAGCTTGCTTAGGCTCTCTGCAGACACAAGGTCTGTGGAGCACACTTTACACATCAATGTTCCCTTTCTTTGTCTCTCATTCCTTTTCTTTCCTAGCAACTCATTCCCTAATAGTTCTTCCTGCTGGCTAACTTTTGGTTCTTGAAGTAGTGCATTTTGCTGAAGTGTTACCAACATCATATCAGCCTCTAAAAGTTTTTGTTTTAATTCCTTGATCTGAATGCACTGTTCACATGTATATATAGCAACACCTCATTGGCTACCTCTGTACTTATCATTCTACATAAAATGCACCTTAAGCCTAGTAGACCCCCTTCCAATTTCACTACATTTCCATCCGTAGTTCAATATAATGAGATGCCCCAAATCTGTTTGTAGTTAGTGCAATGATCCACATAATTCTTTTTTGGCATAGTACCTTATCAAAATACTTGTGCTATTGTAATTTAATCGTATCATTTGTTTGCCCACCTAATTTTTGTCAGTTAAAGCTCTCCGTCCTTCTTCCCCTGTGGACACACTTGTCTTTGCACGCGTGCGCCCCACTCGCATGAGTCATCCTTTTATAGGGTGCTAATAACCAGGAAGTAGGATTGGTCACGTGCTTCCTCCTGAATTTACCCTGCTAACTACCTCTGCGTGCCCAAAAAACTTATTTTTTAAAAATCAACTCTGCCCCTGCACTTGTGGGTACTTATTGTCCCTTCTAGTCTTTTGCTTTTGGTAAAATGTTTAGCTATTCCCCTACAGTTGCTCCCGAAACTCGAGCAGCAACCCGGAAGTTAATAGTCCTGTACAGCTCCTCTCGGACTACCTTACCCAGCAATCATTGCAACCCAGGACAACCTCCCACAATATTATACAGCAGCACTTGTAAAAGCGCTGAAAACAAGTAATGCAGCACTCTGTAATATCACTTGCCAGATCTGCCTCGCTGCAGTAGTCCGTCTCGCAGCATGTGGATGAGCAAATTGCAGCTGAGAGCTGCACTTTATACCAGGGTGACCTCTGACCCCCTCTAGTGAGAGCGTTGGGCACTGCTGCTATAATTCACATATAGAGAAGGGTCATTTACTGCACTTCGAGTCCCTAATCTTTTTCACGCTATATTTATGACCCTGAATCAGTTTTTAAAGGTTTTTATACCTTCATTACTGGCTCTGTACACCGGACGTCTAGGTGATGTCACTTCTGGTGAGATGTTATTTCCGAGACGCCTCTGTGAGTGGAGGTGACATGTTGGCAGAGGCAAGCATGTCAGCCAGGTCACCAGGGAACTCCACTCGTTTGACTATTCAGGTACCAGTTTTAAAATTTATCAGTGTTGCTTTTTAAAGTAGGGCTGGACCACAACATAGTACAACTTATCAGTGGGCAGACGGGGATAATGTGTGAAACATGTGGACATTTTAGTATCTGCTCCAGTACAGGTTTCACTTCTTTTATGTGTAACCAATGCTACCAGCAAAAAGAACTGAAGGTTAAAATAATTGGGCTGGAATTAGAAATAAAAAATCTAAAAAAAAAAAACCTCCTATAACAAAAACAGAATGTGGAACACAAACTCAAATCCTTGAGCCGAGTAAGGAGGACCCTCAAAAAGGTAAAGGAGCCAAAGGAGGGGGCGATTGGTGTAACGTTAAAACAAAAATAAAAAGGGGCGGAGGGCAATGGAGTTTGAATTGCCATTAGAAAATTATTTTGCTCCACTTTTAAACATGAGTAAAAGCCTAGAAGATCAGTCTCAAGAGTTACTTGATATTGTAAGTGACCAAAATATGTGTATGGAGGCATATGAAAATGTAAGACACACCGGTAAACAAAATGGCTGATGAGACAATGCCACTGATCACCCTCGATATAGAAAGCACTAAAAATATGTTCTAGGAGCGTGGATATGTTGTTCATCCACACTCTCTGGCATGTCCCTTTCCCCTTTAAATTCACCGGAAAGTCTTCAAGCTGGCTCCTCCCACCCACCCGGGTGGTAAATACCTCGGCTCCGCCCCATGACGCCAGATCTTCCTTTCCGCTGAAAGATTCAGGTTCCCTCGTGCTACTTCTGCAGTTCGTAGGCCCTGGATTCTCAACAACGGTTTTCACCACAATCGCTTTCTTTAAAACTCATCAGAGTTTACGATTCCTATCCGAGCGCATCGGACATGGAGGACAAGTCGTTCCCTGGATTTCGCCGGTGTCCCTGCAGACAGAAAATGTCACGCACTGATCCTCACATCTCGTGTGTCTATTGCTTGGGTGTCATGCATGACACCACTTCTTGCACCATTTGTCTGGCCTTCCATCCCAAGGTCCTGGACGACCGCAAGGCGCGCCTAAAAGTAGGGAGACTGGAGCTTCGCAACCCACCGGTGAAATCGAAGGAGGCCAGGTGGGTGGTTTCCGCGGCCGCGGGATCCGCTGAGCAGCTCGACCAGATGGCAGCTTTCGAAGAGGAAGCTGCTCAAGCTTCCGTCAGCCGAAGTTTTTTCGTGACACTTAACCTGGGTTCCACCTTCACTGGGTCTTTTCGGGAGCTGTGCCAGTCTCTCCCCACTAGGAGTGAGGCACCCTCGGGCTCACACTCCTCCCGCCCTAAGAAAAAGGGACAAGGACCCTAAATAATCTTCTACCCAGAGAAGACGTTCCTGGGACCGAGAGCTGTCCGATTCCCAGGATCTTGCGTCTCGACCTCAGTCAAGATCGCTTCCTCGGCCACTGGCTTCTCGGACCTTTCATCAGGCCAAGGCACTGAGATCGAGTACATGGCCAAACTAGCCGAGATTTCTCTCGACCCGATCGAGCCGTTGTCGCCGACGCCTGTTGACGACTCCTTGGAAAGGACACCTATCCTTTCCTTCCCCGATGAGGAGACCCAGCCCTCTGGTATCCCAATCGAGAGAAAGGTGCCAGAACCTCAGTTCTCACCGACTCCGGCTTCTCCCGATCGAACCAGCCGACCCCTTTGGTTGAAAAACTGAAGAAAGGTCACAAGCACTCTAGAAAGAGGCGGCGCCACTGATCCTCATCCTCCTCGGATGAGGAGAGACTTTGACGGAAACTCCGTCGACGTTATGAGGATCTTGTGGCAACAGCTGATTCTGATCGGTCAGAAGCCAGCTCCGCCAACACCACCTGCTATTACTTGGCCTCAACCTCTTAGGCCGACGCCGACCCCTCCCCCTCCAGAACAGAAGAATCCGGTTCCTTCACCCGTAGGGCCGGTACGCATTCCAGCTCGGCCTGTTTCGGTCTCCCCACCGATTTTGGTGGAACCACCGCCTAAGCAGCCTCAAGGAGGGGCTCCCTCGAAAGAGGATAGGACAGACACTGCCTTCCCCGTCATCTGTCCATTACAGTGGTCCCCAATCACCCTCGGCGTATCGAGGGAGACATAGGTGGAGACATAGGTGGGTTACCCTTATATCCTGATTCTTTGGACTCTGATGCCAGTGGTCTGCACTCGAATCCGGGGGATGACAAGTCATCAGTGGCAGGCTTGGAGGAAGGTCATTTCTCCTTTCAGGGCATCCTCCACCTCATTTCAGAATCGACCGGAATGCCCTTGGAGCCCATCCAAAAGAAGGTGGAATACCCCCTCACGGATATCCTCAAGAGGGGGGATACCCTGACGGAGGCCTTTCCATTGGCCGAAGCCATTGTTGGCCAGGCCCTTGAGCTATGGCAATGCCCTGTCTCTTGCCCAGCTCCATCTGCCTGCATGGCCCACAAGTATACGGTACCCATGGGGTCTCTAGCGGGTTTCACAGAGCATCCCTCGGCTGATAGCCTTGTGACTGCTTCTGTGTTTAGACGCACTGGTAGCTCAGCTGACACTGACCACCCTTCAGACAAGGAGTCCAAGTATATGGACCATTCTGCCCGGAAGGTTTATGCAGCCTCATCCTTGGGCCTTCGTCAGGCCAGCTCGGCTGTGATCATGGCACACTTCTCTCATGCCCTTCTGGGGTCACTAGATGAAGTCCTCCCTCATCTCCCAGCGGACATGCAGACCACCGTTACGCAGGTCCGTGACCAGGACCGTGCTGTTGCCAAACAGCAACTCCAGACGGCCCTGGATATTGGAGATTCCTGTGCCCGCTCCTTAGCAGCCGAGGTGGCCACTCACCGCAGGGCCTGGCTGAGGCTATCCTCCTTCCCAGCGGATGCTCAGCACAAGTTAACTGACGTGCCTTTCCTCGGCACCGACCTCTTCGGTCTGGGAGTGGCAGGTCACCTCCAGCGTATAGAGCAGTCCATTGCTACCTTGGATGCTACCTCTGCAAAGGGTTCTTCAGGCAAGAACCAGCAGAAGTGCAAGGAGAAGCCCTTTCGGCTCTCTTCCCCTGCGGTTAGACAGCCCTCCTATAAAGGAGGCCAGCAGCATCAGCAGGCTCAAGCTTGGCGCCCCAGGCCCAAGCAGGGTCCCCAACAGCCCCATAAAGAAGGCCGAGGTGCCGGTCCAGGAGCCTTCTCCTCCTCCTCTAAGCCTGCTCAGTGACGGGTCAGGGGTTGCCACCCCTACACCCGTCACGCCAGCTCTGGGTCCTCCCGTGGGGGTCCGGCTCCGCCACTTTCTTTCCACCTGGTCCGGTATCACTTCGGACAGGTGGGTTCTGGAAGCGGTCGGCTAGGGACTGCCTCTAGAATTCAAGCAGTACCCTCCCAGCCAAGTCCATGCCCCTCAGGAGGAAAAGATCTCAGCTCGCACTCAGTCGGCTCTTCGGGACGACATTGCTCAGCTTCCTCGAAAGGAGGCGCTAGCTCCAGTGCGGATCCTCCTACAGACCCAGGCCTCGTGTCCAGGTACTTCCTGGTGCCCAGGCGGATGGGGGGGCTGGCGCCCCATCCTAGATCTCCACGACCTGAATCAATATCTCAGGTCTCGCACCTTCCGGATGGTAACTCTGAACCAGATCATACCATCTCTGGAGCGAAACATGTGGTTTTGTTCACTGGATTTACAGGATGCATTCTTTCACATCCCAATCTGTCCGTCCCACCAACGGTTCCTCCACTTCAGGGTCGAAGGGACCCTGTACGAGTTCTGAGCCATGCCGTTCGGCCTGTCATTGGCCCCTCGGGTCTTCACCAAGTGCATTGCAGTGGTGGCCGCCCATCTTCAGCGTCGAGGAGTTTGGATATAGTTACAGGATTCAGAAAAGACTGAAAGACAAATATCAGGAAGCAGGTTACATGTTGGTGTTCAGTCACAGGTTCTCACTGATATTGAGAGAAATGAAAATACAGCTGCAAAGGCAAACCTCCTTTAAGGCCTAGAACCAGAAACCACGATGGAAAATGATGGTAGAAAAGAACTACCCCTTTATTTTGGGAGATTCCATCACTAAATATACAGATAAGTATACAACTAATGAAAATAAAGAAAACGTTACTAGCAATAGCTTCCCTGGTGCTAGGATAAGATATATCAAAGAAATGGCACCTAGAATAATTAAATCAGCCAGTGCAAAACCATTAGTGATCGTACTCGCAGGTACAAATGATGTAAGGAAAAATACAGAAAATGAGATACTCAGTGATTTTAAGAGCCTACACAAATCTTAGTAGGTTTGCCCCCCTCCATCCCACTATCCCCACTGTCTCCTGCCTCCCTTTCCTCCCTCCTTCCTACAAACTCCTCCCCTTCCCTTTCCACAGTAGTCCCCAAACCTACCACTAGGGCATGGCTGTGCATGTACACAATCAGTAATTAATTATGTCTTGTTATTTGTTGCAGCTGTAATTTAAGGTTTTTGTCTGATCCCTGTATGTTTTTGTTATGGCTTATCATTGTTTATTGTAATGAACTTGTACTTTGTGTCCAGGACCATCTTGCAAATGAGCTTGCTCAACAATGTGAATGCCTGGTTAAATAAAGTTTGATTGATTGATTGATTGATTGATTGATTGATTGAAATCACTTAAGGAAAACAATTGTGATGTTGCACTATCTGAAATTCTGCCAGTGCCTAGGGTTAACTATAAATGGAACAGAAGGATACTCAAAATAAACAATAGGCTACAAAAACGGTGCTTAATGAATGAAATTAAATGTATCAAAACACGGGAAAAGTTTACTTATAGGTGTGATTTGTTCAGTTAGGATGGAGATTGCTCCTAAATAAAAAAGGCAGCAGACTGTTGGGAAATATCTTTTATGCAGCTGTAAATGAAGAACCTTTAAACTAGACAACTAGGGGAGAGGGGATAATGTAGCTGATAACGGCTATAAAAAGTACAGTGAAGCACTAACTACAAAAGTAAATAAATCCGTTCTAGGCAGCAGAAGCCATACGCAAGAAGAAATACAAAAGGTTGTGATGACATAAAAATGTCATTATTAAATGCAAGAAGTTTGACAAAAAAGGAAAATGAAATAGAACTTCTGCTGCAAAATGAGAACATGCACGTGTATGGGGTTACAGAGACATGGTGGAAGGAAGATGACTAGGGTGAAGAACTAACAGGATATCATCTCTTCCACAAAGACCAGAAAGATAGGAGAGGTGGAAGTGTAGCCTTGTATAAAGGAAACAATTCATGCTAATGAAACTGAGGTCCCTAAAGATGGTACAAGTGAGGTTGAATAGGTCTGGGTACAAATAAGTACACCACATAAAAATCACAGTAGGTGTCTGCTATAGGTCCCCCGCCCTGAATAAGGGAAAAAAAAAACGAGAGATTTGTGGAGACAATAGTAGAAATAGGAACAAGATCTAGAACATTAATTTTAGGAGATTTTAGCCTGCCACACATACATTGGAAAACCCAGAAAGGTGTAACTTCCCTAGACCAAACATTAATAGATATTGCTATAAGTAATAACATGGACACAGCAAACTACGAGGGGTCCTAATTTACTTGACCTTGTATTAAGTAATTTGGAAGACAACATGACCAGCTGTGTGGTTAGAGAGCCTCTAGGGGATAGTGACCACAACATGGTGGAGATAACCATTAAAGGAAGCTGGAGGACTCAACTTGGAATCATTAAAATAAAGTGTCATGATGATAGGAAAGATTACCTAAACAAATGGGACTGGAAAACTGAATTTGCATAACCTCCCTCTGGAGCTGATGTGGAATAAAATCAAACATCATACAGATTACTGCATGGCAGAATATGTACCAAAGTAGCTAAATGTAATATTAAAGGTAAGGTCCCTAACTGGTTTAATAAAAAAGGCAATTGGGAGGAAACAAGGGCCTCCAGAAAGCATAAAACAAAACCCATCCCAGGAAAAAGCAAACAGTAACAAACGTTCCTTAACTATATAAGAGGAGGTCAACAGAAGGTGAGACTACTACCCACTGGGAACATGCAAATTGATAACAAGCAAGCTATGGCCAAAATCTTCAACAATTACTTTCTAAGTGTTTTCTAACCAAAATCAGATTGTAAACCACTACTTGAGAAAATCGACCAGATTGGGGAAATTAAATTTAATATCACAGAGAATGATGTAAAAAATAGACTTGCAATACTAAACATAAATACATTTCCTCAGCCTAACATCCACCCTGGAATCTTGAGGGAGCTGTCCAGTGAGCTGGCTGGACCTATTACTAAGCCATTCACAAGCTCTTTAGCTGAAGGAAGGGTGATCCTGGAATGGAGAGAAGCCAATGTAATGCCGGTGCATAAAAAGGCTCAAAACATAATTTAAAAAATTATAGACCAATTAGTTTAACTTCCATTACAGGAAACTGCTGGAAGAATATGTAAAGGAGGGTATAGAGAAACGTGTACAAAGTGAGGGTCTTGGTGATACAACACAACATGGATTTAAATTTCATAGGTCTTGCCAGACTAACAGTCTTCATTTTTTTGAACCTAGCAGTAAAGCCCTGGACAGGGGACCACCTGGTGACATTATATATTTGGATTATGCAAAAGCATTCGACTTAGTATAACATAAAGAGTTAATAGAGGGCCTAATTAAACAAAATTTCAGTTTGCACATAGTACGATGTATTGAATTTTGGCTGGACAATAGAAGACAGTGGGTCAGTGTCAGAAGATACTGCTCTGGTGGGGTGCCAGAGAGCCAGCTTCCAGGCAGGATGCATCCTTTTGCAGCACCACACAAAGGACCTCGTGTAATTTAAGATAAAGTGATAAAATGGCTCTTTAACCGAGATCTGTGAAGTTCTCTGACTTCTTGAGGACAACAGCAATGAATAGCTACCTAACTTGCTATGGGGCGTAAAAATATACAGCAACACACAGCGGGAAACCAGAAATCCACAACTACCAAAACCCAGACAAGTGAGGAGACAGAAGATCCTGGGCCTTCTTCAACCTGCACAACTCAGGAACCACCATGGCAAACCATCCTGAACTCTGTAAGGGCCATGGATGCCAAAATAGAAAAAACTCTTTAAGTAAATTAGAGGCACAGGAGATTGCTGTGACAGCAGTGAAGGATTTGGCTGCAGATGTCGACAAGCCATCTGTGTGGACTTAGGCCACAGCGGCCTTGCTGACCAAGGAGAACGTGCAGCTGAGAGGAAGACTCGAGGCAGTGGAGAATAGCCTGCGTGCAGGGAATATGTGCATTATAGGCTTACCGGAGGGTGTGGAAGGAACCCATTTCCCGAGCTTTCTTTGTGGGTGGATGGCAGAGACTCTTACAATTCCGGAGGAGTTTGAATGGAGTGACCTCCGCATGGCTTACCATATCAACCCCAGAGTGCGGCCTAATGAGGTAACCCAACCCCAAACTGTCTTGCTGAAAACTGCCGGTCCCAAAGTGAGGGATATAATTATTAGTGTGGCTTGAGCAGCTTACCCAATCGAGGTCCAGGGGCAAGACATAAAGTTCTTTCTGGACCTTTCATACCAGACGCGAGCAAGACGCAAGCAATTTGATGCTGTTTGGCAGAAACTGCGTACATTGGGGATTGTCCACTCATTTATGGCTCCTTCCCATCTGCGCATCCCCTATGGTGGAAAGAACTTACAATTCAGTGACCCGAAGGATGCGCTTCAGTGGATCGCAAAAGCAGAGACAGAGTTCCAGACACAGCCATCATGGGAGACCTATTCAGAAGCCGCAGAAGGGGACTCTGATGAGGGCTGAGTATGGCAGTTTTCTAGGCCCTTAAATATTCTTTCAATCTCCTAAATGGGAATGAGAGTTTGGGGGAGGTATATTGAGCAGGGACTCTTCGGATCTTTATGGACTACTGTATGGACAATAAAAGGGGAATTTGTTGTTATCCAAACGTAGTCCTTCTTTCTGTTGAATTTTAAAAATTGATAGCTTGCTCTAGATATGCTTCCTCATATTACTCAAATACCCTCCAGGGGACTTAAAAGTTGCTGTAAACTCATAAACTGTTTTAGGTTTAAATGTTAAAGTGCCTATTTTATACACTTGTTTCCATTATATAAGATGCCATGTGTGATATGTGAAGGGACCTTTTTTCCCTAATTTAAACAGTGGCAACATAAGGTTTTATAGCACCACTGGTTGGTGTAGTGTTTCTCCCTACTGTCTATCTTGATGGACACTACCTTCACCATTGAAGCGGCTGGCATAGGAGGAAAGAGCTTTACTGAAACTAAGGGTCCTTTTGTGCCCAATATTTTGTTTTTATCCCCCGTTTCCTACCGTACAAGATGTAAGGGTACATTTATGTGATGTCATTTATATCAGTGAAAGTTATGATTTCTCTTACATGAGAATATGTACTATATTGTTTTAATGTAAACAATAAACAGAAAGTTAAAAAAAAAAAGAAGATATTGCTCTGATTGGGGGGGGGGGGGGTGACCAGTGATGTACCACAAGCGTCTGTGTTAGGACCAGCTCTATATCAGCCATGAAAACATCTGCAGACTCCTGGATTTCCAAATTCACGGGTGACACTAAATTAGGTGCCATTGTGGTTAATGAAACAGTAAGTACCCAACTCCAGGGACTTACACAGAATAGAGAGTTGGTGATGCATTTTGGAAGCAAAAACAGAATGGCTAAATACTTCCTAAAAGGAATTGTGATCGAGACCACAAATAGAGAGAGAGAGATCTGGGAGTAGTCATAACAAACAAATTCACTTTTAGTGAACATACCCATGAAGTGGTGAGGAAGGGAAATAAAATGCTTGGCTGTATCCTAAAGCATTGCAGAAGTAGGGACAAGAAAGTTATAATGCCATTGTATAGTGCTTTGGTTAGGCCTCAACTTGAGTATTGTGTGCAGTTTTGGGGACCTCCCAATTTGTGTGGTGAGGCACTATTGGAGGGGTACAGAGAAGGGCAGCAAAAAGGATCGCATCTATCACCCACTCATCGTATGATGAGAGACTACATGAGCTGAATCCTTTCTCCTTAGAGTACCAGCGATTGAGGGATGGTTTGTGTCTGGTGTTTAGGGCATTTAGGGACAGCGATTTGTGAGAGTGTATAGGCCTAGAAAGGAAAATAATACTATACCAGGACCCATACCCATGATTACCAGTGAATGGGGGAGATGTACAAGACTATTAAAAGAGGAGCCTGGATAGGCCAAAGGGTCGTGGCGATATGGAAGAGTCTACCAGAGACTGTTGTGAATAGTTCTTTTATGGACATGTTTAAGGTATCACTCGATAAATATCTGGGTAGTAAGAGTATTAAATTAGTCTACTGAAAAATGGCGAGTCACTTATGGCTAACACTTAACTTTCCAATTATTCCTACCCTTAGGAGAGCCTGGGGAGTCAAACAAATCTCAACTCCCTTGGACTGTCCAGTGCGGCAACTCCATGTGCACCTAGAGTCCCCCTTTCTTCTTCCTCGATGTAAGAAAGAGGGACATGGTTAACTCACAAGTTCAGTCAATTCCCCTATTTTCTGTCATGGAGTTGCCCCTTTTCCAGGAGTCTGTGTGTCTTTTTCTTCTTCTGGCACATTGTGCCATCTCATTTACAAGGGGGTCACATTCTAGGGCATCCCTCTCGTGTTTTTGCCAGAGCCACATGCTCAGGGCTGCTGCCCTATTTTTCTGGGCCTCTCTCCATCTTCTGTCTGGCTTGTTGTATGAGGCTTTGGCTTTATAGACCCACTACCCCTTGCACCACCAAGTGTGCCATGTTTTTATTCTAAGTTGGCAGTCCAGTTTTATTTTGTTTCCTATATCCTTTCCCTGTGTCTTTGGGCTAGAAAGTCTCTAGTCCACTTTTTCATTTTTCTCCACTTGGTTTCTCTAGGCGAACAGAACTGAGGTGCATGAGAGAGCCAGCAACAGTTGTTGGCTGACGCGCATGGCACAACGTGTGGTGTGCAGTCACTGTCAGTAGCCAATGTTGGCCCCCTCCTGCAAAAACAGTTTGCTCATACAAGGTCCTAGTGCCTCCAGCCATAGACCCGTAAGTGATAATCAATGGTGAAGATATTCTGGAAGATCAACAATTACGGTAAGTAGTAATTTTCATTTTAGGGACATCGGTATTGTGCGCATCCACCATCTGGCAGTCTTCCTTTTCTCTTTAAATCCAACCAGAAAGTCTTCAAGCTAAGCTCCTCCCACCCACCTGGGTGAGATCCTCCTCAGCACCGCCCCATAATGTCAGATCTTCCTTCCTACTGGAAGACTCCGCTCTCCTCTTTCACAGCTCTGTATGTGCATTGTAGGCCCTGTTTTTTTTCCCTTAGTCTTCAGGCAAATTGCTTCTTCGAGATTACAGTTCTAGGGCCAGCCCACTGGTGTAGTGGTAAAGCTACCACTCGCGATGCCGACAACCTGGGATCAGGAACGTGCCTGGGCTGTTGCAGGGCCAGCCAGGGAGGAGAAGGATCAAGCATCCCATGGGCTGCTCTCCTTCTCCAGGGAGGGAGGTCTGCCATTCCTGCTGCAGTACTGCCACCTGGATGACCACAGGTAGTGGTGCAGTCGAGAACACCTCATAAAGGAGGGTGTGACGTGGGCCAGAAGACCCGCGCTTGTCACATTGGTCACCCCATGTGCATGCCAACATTACCAGGGGATCGTAGGCACCAGGAACAAAAAGTTCGACCCTGGTCCTGGCTTCTGGTGGGACCCTGGTAAATCTGGGGAGGTCCTTGCCGCCACTGCTAAGCCGCCGATGATGTGCAAGACCAGGGGTGTAGCCGGCCATCCCCTAACCCTGCTCAGTGGGTAAACCAAGGCTCCATGGGGACAGGCTGCGGTGGGTCAGGCAGGAGACTGAGGATGGCCTGGTATCTCCTAGCCGGAGGACCGGCCCAGAGAGTCAAGGGCATAAACAAAAAGCCATTGCAATTCTTTGCTGGTTGTTTCCGTTTCCACTTCTATGGAGCACATCAACTCTTGAGCCAGCCCCAGGTTTAAATGGTGCGTGACTTGTAATCAGAAAATGGCACGCACTGACCCCTGCATCTCATGCATCTGTTGTCTGGGCGCGGAGCATGACCCGCTGGCCTGTGGCTGTGCAACACCCTGCTTCCCTCCTCCTCCTCCTCCTTGGAGGACAGGTATACCTGTCTTTTGCTTGGCCGGCTGGATGAGTGGGGTCCTCCAGTCTGGTCCAAGGATGCCCACAAGGCCGTTCTGGCAGTGGCAGGCTGCACCTCAGAGCTGGCCACTGTCAAGGAGACAGCAGCTCAGGTTGCGGCAGTTTCTTCCTCTGCCCCGGCACTGCTCCCATTGGGCGCCTCCTTCACCGGATCCTTCAGGGATGTGTGTAAGTCCCTTCAAACCTTCGGAGAGGGCCCTTGCTGAGGGGATCAGTCTTCTAGGGCACAGCCTACGAAGTCCCACTGGAGGTCTTGGGACCGAGAGCGTTCTCGATCTTCTTCAGGGATATCTCAGTCATCAGGTCACACCATTGGAAATTCACTGTCCGGTGAAGGGGAATCCACACAGAAGATTTTCAGCAGTACAACTGGGGCCGCTTACGCAGACGTCATGTGATGACGTCTCCAACCCTATAAAGGCGTGAGTGGCCCCACTCCCTCCTTTGTTCTTTCCCACCCTCGACTTAGTCTACACAGATCTCCGCAGAAGCTCTGACACAGTTTTGTGCTTTTTTCGCCTGTGGCTTTTTTCTGTATACTTTATTTGGAATCTCTTTTTATTAGAGATGCCTTATTTTGTTTATGTCAAGAACTACTCCTACCTCTCTCTCCCGTTGCTGCCACTGCAGTAAGAAGATTGCCTCACTAGACAAACATTCTCTCTGTGTCTGCTGTCATGGGCCTGCCACAAAGCTTCTGATTGTGAACTCTGCCAGAAGTTTAATCAGACAACTCTCAAGCGAAGTTTCCTAACGGAACAATAAGTAGCCAGTTCCAGACGGGTCCTCAGGGGTCCCAGCCTCTCAATTACTGGCAGGGTCATTGAGCTCCCAGGCTGCTCAGGCCTGAGACAAGTCCTCGGTGGGGGAGTCATAAAAAACACTGCGATCGGGACTGCTCCCTTGTGGGTGGTCCTGCCGTCCCCCCCCCTCCCCCAACCCGATGGCGGCTTCTTCTTCATCCAGGGGAACTTTGTCAGTGACGGCAACATCGATACATAAATCTGCTGTCCAGGTCTTAGTTACTTCCAGATTCATACCGACAGCTCTGCTGTCCCAATTCCCAGGGCAGCTGGTCTTTGACCTCCAGGTTGTCTGCCCCTCCTCCATCAATGACAGGCTCGTTGTCGATGGCCATCCCAGTGCAGCCTGATCCTGCTCTAGGCCCTCAGGTAACTGGTCCCTCTGACCACACACACACACACACACACACACACACACGTCGACACGGGGCTCAACGCTTGTCAATCTCAGTGAGATCCTTACCAAGTTTACCTTGGTGATTGTTCACCAGCTTGGTTCCTTCAGGCCTACCTCACTTGCACCATTGACAGTGGCTTTGTCACTGACACCCCCTAATCAGCTACAGGCAGCTTCCATGTGGTTCGAGGTTGGCGCACCATACGTCGGACCTAGACCTGAAGGAGGTCGACGTTGAGGAGGAGTATCACCGTGATCTCATTTTGCCTGATGAGGAAGAAGAAGAGGAAGAGCCCCTCTCTTCAGACAGTTCACTGCTTCTTCTGTTAGTGAGGACTCTGTCAAACACACCCCAAAATGTCCTCCAGAGAACTCCTCCTTCAGTATCATGAAGGAGTTGTCCTCTGCCATCGGGTTTCATACTGAGGAGGAGGGTGTCACCAGGAAAGCCTTGGTGGATTTCCTGGAGGTCCCTGACTCTCCTCCAGAGATCATTCCTCCCATTTTGCCTGCCTTGAGGAATGCTGCCGCTACAGCCTGGCACTTCCTGACATGGTGCCAGCCATGCCCAGGAGAGCAGATGAGCTTTATCATACCCCTTAGTGGTTCTTTCACTGTGCTGCTCAGCTTGACATAGACTCAGTGGTCATCAAGGCTGCTCATGACAAGTCTAGGGTGCCCACACACCTCAGTTCCTCTCCCCAGACAAAGAGTCTCGCGCAGAACTGACCTCTGGGGAAAGAGGGTTTATGCCTCCTCCGCCCTGGGTTTGAGGATTGCAGATCACTTGTCACACATGGTGAACTACCAGAACACCAACTGGCAGAAGGGCAGAGCTGCTGCCCAGCCTCTTCCAGAGGGCTGTCAGAAGCAGGAGCTTCTCTCCAATGCTTGCAGACAATTGAAGATGTCCGCAAGCACCTCCTAAGGGTGCTTTATGACTTGGCGGACACTGTTGCCAGGGCTGCTGCCACAGGTATCTGCCTCCATAGGCACTCCTGGCTGAGAGTCTCTGGCTTTGCTGCAGATGTCCAGCAGAAGGTGCTGAATGCCCCTTTCAGTGGAGCTAAACTTTTGGCTCGGACATTCAGGACTTAATCGGTGACCTTAAGGCCTCCAGCAGGTCCCTTAAGTCCATCCACTCACTGTACCATACACAGCAGCAGAAGGGCAGACCATGCCCTCCCTTTTGTAGAGCACTCAAAAGGCAGGGAGCAGCCTCTCAGCCCCAAGGCAAGTGAAGAGCCTCCGCTGCCCTACCCACCCGCTCAAATGCTGGAGCCGCCGCCAAGCACTCCAGAGGAGATGAACCTGCCCCCACAGCTGGATCTGCCTCAGTCTGACTCCTTGCCAGACTACACTCTTCTGGTCCCCTTAAGAGGTGGTGGTCGGAGGTCAGTTCTCCCTCCATCTAAATCAATGGAGAACCATAACGTCAGATGCTTGGATTCTGCAACTTGTAGAAAACGGTCACACCGTGGAGCTTGCAGAGTACCCTCCAGAGACTCCTCCAATGCCCTCCAGCTTTCCCCCAGCTTACTAATCTGTGCTTTGGGAGGAAGTACAATCCCTCCTCCGCAGACAGGCTACAGAGCCCATGCCCAGGCATCAGAGGAACAAAGGGTTTTACTCGAGGTTCTTCCTGGTTCCCAAAAAGACCAGAGATTTGAGGCCTGTTCTGGATGTAAAAGACCTCAATCTGTATGTCCAATAGAAAAAGTTCAGCATGGTAACTTTACCCGGTCTTATGCCCCTGCTCAGGCAGGGAGGCTGACTGTGCTACCTGGACATACAGGATACCTACTTGCACATCTCTGTGTTCCCTCCTCACAGGAGGTTTCTCCAGTTTCTTTTTCAGGGCGAACACTATCTGTTCGAGGTGCTGCCCTTTGGCTTGTCCTCTGCACTGTGGGTCTTTGCCAAGTGCTTAGCAGCCGTAGCTGCGGCCCTCAGGCGGGAAGGGATGTACATCTTCCCTTATCTAGATGATTAGCTGTTAATAGCCCTGTCCAGGGACCAGCTCCTGGAGACCTTAAACAGAACTCTTCATCCTCTCCCTGGGCATCACTGTCAATTTGCGCAAGTCAATCCTGGTTCCGTCCGAAAGACTGCAGTACATAGGGGGTGGTTCTGGACTCTGTGCAGGGGAAAGCTTTCCTGACCCTGAACAGAGCAGAGTGCCGCACAGCCCAGGTCCAGGAGGTGGCCCAGAGTCGTCACGTCCCATCTGGGCTGTATCTGAGGCTCTTGGGGCTGATGGCAGCCACCGTCTCCACTGTTCCCCTGGCCAGACTCCACGTGCGGACCCTTCAGTGGACCCTCAGGGTGCAGTGGGACCAGCAGACGGATGACTTGGACCAGTTGGTCCTGGTCTCCTCTCTTGTTCGCAAAGTGCTTCAGTGGTGGATGGATCCCCAGAACCTCTTGCAGGGAATTCTATTCCAGCTCTCCTCCCGGTGGTAGATCCTCACCACAGATGGTTCCGGGTTGGGTTGGGGGGCCTATCTGCGTCCTTTTCAAACTCTGGGCTCTTGGCTTGGTCCCAGATTGAGACCTCCCTGCTTATCAATGTCCTGGAGATGCGAGCGGTTCTGTATGCCATGCAGGTCTTTCAGAACCATATTCTTCCGGGTCAGTTGCTGATTCAGTTGGACAACCTCAGTGTGGTATACTACATCAAGCAAACAAGGAGGGTCTCATTCGTACCCTCTGTACAGGGAGGCTATGAGAGTGTGGTATTGGGCTCTGAACCATGGTCTGACCCTCTCAGCAGTCCACGTCCCAGGAGTGCTAAAAACTCTGGCAGACAGCCTCGGCCAGACACAGTCCAGCATGCACAAGTGGGAACTTCTCTCGTCCATTGCAGAAGATCTGTTTGACAGATGAGGTCATCCAGAGTTGGACCTTTTTGCGTCCCCACTCAACGCAAAAATGCCCAATTTCTGCTCGATCAATCCAGGGCCTGGAGTTTTCTGGTGAGTTGCATTGTCCCTTTCATGGAGCAGGTGGTTCTTTACGCTTTTCCTCTGATTCAGAGGGTGCTTATCAAGTTTACAGATGGAGGGGCCACCATGATCCTGATGGCTCCATTCTGGCCTTGCCAGATATAGTTTCCTCTTCTTCAGTCGCTGGCGGAGGAACCTCCAGTCTCACTCCCCCACTGCAGGAATCTGCTGACCCAGAATTGGGGGACCCTGGTCCATCCCAACCTCAAGTCCCTCCATCTGTATGCTTGGCTCCTGAGGACGTAGCTATTGCCAGATTTGAGGTTTCTAACAGGGTGGCAGACATCCTAGTAGCTGTACGGAAGCCTTCTACCCATGCCACTTATGCCATGAAGTGGAAACAGTTTGTCATATGGGCTGCCAAACATAATCTGGACCAGTTCACCTGTCCGGTGAACCAGATCATGGACTACCTGATCTCTTTGTCTGATTCAGATCTCCAGTACTCCTCCCTCAAGGTGCACCTTTTGGCTGTCTCTGCTTTCCACCGTACCATAGCTCAGCTGGATGTTTCCCACACCTTTCTGAGAGGCATCTTCCATATGAAACCTCCAATCTATTCTCCTGTCCCGGTTTGTGATTTGAATTGTGTTTTGGAGAAGTTGACCCCTCCTCAGCCTCAGCAGCAGGCTTCCATGGCACTTGTCTCTATGCCTAGCTGTGGTCTGTTGTCACAAGGGGAAGGTCTTTACACCAGGAGTTTCAGTCCCTGTACCTGACAGCTTGGTTCCTGAGCAGCTAGAGTTGCATACGAAGAAGCCAGCAGAAGAAGGCCATTTGGTCTAGCTAGTCTGCTCGTATTGCAGGGTCCACAGCTTGAGCTAATGTCCCTGCCCTCCCTCCCCACTCCTCCCATCCTCCCTACCCATGATCCTTACCTTCCCCCTATGCCTATCCCAGCCTCTCTTATAGCTGCCCACTGTCTTCAATGAGATCACCTCTTCCAGCAGCGCATTCCAAGTGTCCACCACCCTCTCTGTGAAGAAGTGCTTCCTGACCTCCCTCCTAAACCTCCCACCCTCCAGTTTAAGACTGTGCCCCCTCGTGTTATGGTTGCCACTCAGCTTAAAGAGACTCTCCTTATCCACCTTATTTATCCCTTTCAAGTACTTGAAGGTCCCAGTTATGTCCCCCTTCTTTCTCTCTCTCTCTCTCCTGTTCCAGGAAGAGTTCCAGGCTTTAGGGGTTTCCGAGGAGGGTCTCCCTATTGTGGAAGCCTCCAGGAAGGGGTTGACCCACCAGTACTAGGCCTTCAAATGGAGACGCTTTTCCATTGCAAGCCACGGCAGGGAGATGGACTCTCTGTCCTGCCTCATGGCTAGCATCCTGGACTACCTATGATCCCTCTCTGTCGAGCCTGAGGTCGACGACCGTTAAGGTGCACCTGACAGCCATCTTGGCATACCGGGTGCAGGCTGGTATGCTGACGTTGGCACAGGAAAAGGTGGCTGGCTGGCCCGTTGTTGCAGGAGCAGGGCGCCGACTTGGGACGCCGGTGACCCGAGTTCGGGAACGGAACTGGGATGTCGGAGGGCCGGCCGGGGGAGAAGGATTGAGCGTCCGAGGAATGCTGTCCTTCTCCAGGGGGGAAGGGGAGGAGTGTGTCGGCATTACAAGGACACCTAGCAGAGGCTGGGTGTACTGCCTATGCCGGCGCCAACATGTTCGGAGGGCGGGGTGGATGTTGGTTGTCATTGCACATCCCCGCCCTGCCAAAAAAAAAAAAAAACAGAGAGGAAAAAATTGCCACCTACCGCCTGGATGGCGTGCACCAGTCAGCTCCCAGGCCGACTCCCAACCTATCCCGTTGATTGTGGCACCCTAAGGGGATCGGGTGCCGTGACTGTGCCCTGGGGGGGCAGCCGGGTATTGGGATGGCGGCTGATGTGGGAGTGGTAGCCAAAGGGTCCATGACCGAGCAGAAGGTAACAGCAGTAGGTGGCTCCAAGAAGAATAAAAAAAAAAAAAAAAAAAAGAAAAGGCGGTTGGGTGTTTCTTTAAGGGCCTTGACCGCCTGTCCCCTCCAGTGTGTGAACCATGACTTTGGGATTTGTTTGCTGATACTGGCAGTGCTCGTGGGCAAACCTTTCATAACGATACACAGGGAAGTTCCTCCTGAAGATTGTTTGAGTTTCACCTTAACCAGGTGATCAGTCTTCCGGTGGCTTTCAACAATCCAGCTTCAGAGCTCAAGCACAGGCTCCATACGTCGGACCAGAGATGAGCACTCACTGATTATAAGGGGCACATGGCTGGAGTTCGTTGAAAGGTTTGCCAACTCTGTCACCTGCACTGAAGCTGCACCTGACAGACTGGCAGCCAAGCAGACGATTGACAGTTGGATTGTATCCTGCATCAACCTCTGCTGTAGGTTGGCTGGTAGGGAGCCTCCCGTAGGGCTTAGGGCTTATTCCACCAGACATACCGCTGCCTTAGTGGCTGCTCCCAGGGACATCCCTATCCAGGCAATCTACAGGGATGCTGCCTGGAAGTCAGCACACACACCTTCATTTCCCACTACCACATCGACCTTGAGTCACAACACATTGCTGTTTTTGGGACCTCGGTTCTCCAGTCCCTTTTTCCCCCAAGTAGGGGTGTGCGCCTTGTCCCCTTCTGGAGAACTGCTAGGAGTCTGCTAGAAGTGTGGATACTGCACCATATCCATATCCCTAGAAATGAGGGTTACTCATCTGTAACCGAAGTTCTAGGAGTGATATATGGTGCACATCCACACGACTCACCCGACCTCCCTTGGCAAGTGGCAGACGGATCCCTGCTTCCAGTGTGCAAGATCTGACGTCACAGGGCAGTGCTGAGGAGGATACCATCCAGATGGGTGGGAGGAGTTTAGCTTGAAGAATTACGGCTGGATTTAAAGGGAAAGGAAGACTGCCAGAAGTGTGGATGTACACCATGTACTGCTCCTAGAACTGTGAGAACTGTGTAAGAAGGGAGAGAGGGGACATGATAGAAACTTTCAAGTACCTCATGGGAATTAACAAAGTCCAAGAGGGTAGCATCTTCCAGAAAAAGAGATGTGCAAGAACAAGGGGGCACAATTTGAAGATAGAAGGGGGATGGCTCAGAAGTAATGTGAGGAAGTATTTTTTCACTGAGAGGGTTGTGGATGCATGGAACAGCCTCCCTGAAGAGGTCGTGGGGTCAAGAACAGTGGGGGACTTCAAGAATGCATGGGACAGGCATAGGGCAGTCCTAGTGGGGGGTAGGAGGAATTAAGCTGTTGGTTAACTAGGATCTGCAGCTTATCTGTTAGGTAGGAAAATGGGCAGACTGGGTGGGCCAAGCGGTCCTTATCTGCCGTCAAATTCTATGATTCTATGTTTCTAACTGACAGAGTCCAGAACGCCCTGGCAGAAAAGCTCTGTCGAACAGAGGCAGATCCTCACGAGTGGTCACTAGCGCCAGATATCATGAGATCGCTGTTTGATGAGTGGAGTACCCTCTACCTGGACTGCTGCCACTGTTTAAGAGATTCCTCCGGGGGTTTCTGCACACAAAGTGATGTCAGAATTCCATCTTAGTTAGGCTATAATCCTGCCTGCCTACTTTGCCAACTTCCAGAATGAGGGAGAAAGGACTCTCCTCTTACTGGATGTTAAGAGATCTTCGGTTCTGCCTAGACAGGACTAAGGACTTCAAGCAGTCTAACTAGATCTTTATCTCTTTCCACCCTAATCGCGAGGGACAGCCTGTCACGGATCTGCTACGAAAAACCGAAACTCCTTTTCCTGACCCACTGATGCCCGAGCCCAAAATCCCAAACACAAAATCCCGACAGTGGGACTCTGGGCTTGGACAACCGTGGGTCAGGGAAAGGAGTGTCAGGTTTCCATAGTGATGCCCCGTCACAATCGCACGTATTTCTGCCTGGACTGTAAATTGCCTTATTAACTGTTATGCTAGGGCACAGGTTATGCTAGAGTGCAAGGTACATGCCCACTCCACCAGGGCAATGGCCACTTCCCTAGCAGAGATACGCTCAGTACCTGTTGGAGGGGTTCGCAGAGCAGCAGCTTGGAGCACAGTACATACCTTTACCAAGCACTGTGCCCTGGATGTCAAAGCCAGGCAGCATGCCACCTTTGGCGGGACAATTCTGAATGGATTACTATCCTGAGTGAGCCCTGAGCTACAGCCTTCCTAGTCCAGGGGACTATGTCTGAGCTTGGTCCTCTGGCCCACAAGTGGGAATCAGTGGTGAAGACTGACTAACTGAAGATACAAAAGTTGTGTACTTGGCATAATTGTTGATCTTCCAGACTATCTTCGTCATGGATTACCACACCTGACCACCATCCCCTAGACTCACTCCAGTATTGTTTTGGTCTTCACCCCTTTATACTTGGTTTGGGCTGTGAAGACAGTGTGTTACTAAGTTGGGTGGGGATGCCAAAGTTATCTCATGCCCTTAGGTTAAGTGCATAGGTTACTTGTTATGTTCGTGCTGCTTACCTCCATGGTAAAAGGTACTGAGGTGGTTGGGGGCTGGTGCTGCTATATACTAGCAAGTGCATATGGTGATGTGTCCGGGGTTTACTTGCATCACCAGCTCCCCCCAGACAAGTTCTGGCTCCCGTTGGATCGTAGCGCTTCCGGCTCAAACCTGCAAGTGGTAATCAGTGGTGACGATATACTGGAAGATCATCAGTTACAGGAAGTATGCAACAACAGCTTAATCTGGTTCAAGGTCAGTTGGCATTCATCTGTATCCCCCTCGTCATGCCTGAAAATAGGCAGGATTTGTCTAGTGCACTTACCCGGTCAACAAAAACTAAATAAATAAATAAAATAAAAAAAAAACTTCAATTTTGCTCTTCCTCTCACCTCTGGCGATTCAGTCCCTTGGAATGGGAATGATTGGAATGCCTTTCCCTTTCCCTTCCAGGGCTTCAGAGTCTTAATCGGGCACCCTAAAGCTGCAGGGCTTGTGGTCAGTGCGTTGTAGCATAAAAGCAAGACTGCTGAGGCTCCTCCTTTCGACCCTTCCTGTAAGGAGTCCAAGTTGCAAAGCTGTTTTTTACTTTGCAGGGTCTGCTGAGGAGCCAGGAGGCCCTGTGACGGTGCCAAGCAGAATGCCAAGATTTGAGACAAGCAAAGATTTTGCCAAAAATCCAGGGTTGTTGAGTCCTTAACATGGACCCTCCAAAGAGGGGCGGGCTTGTCCTAGGCTACTGTGAATTTAACTTAAAATGCAGACAGGCTGTATTGATGAAAACAGAGATTAAAAACCAGTTGGTAGCTTAGAGACAGTCAAGTCAACTGACCTGAAGGACTGGGGTGGGGGTTGAGACAATGAACCATACACACACAGTAGATCAAACAGTAATCACTGAGTGCATCCAGGAGGATGCCTGCCTCCGCAGTGCTGTGGAGGGTGATGGAGATAACAGTGAAGCCTTCCAGTGATCTTTTTTGTGACAAGAAGTGTTTATATATTTCAAAATGGTTTTGTCTCAACAGTTCCTGAAGACCAGCAGCCTGTGGAAAGCAGTGGAGCAGATACAGCACCATCTCCCTCACAGCCCAGTGCAGATGCCAACTCACAGCCCCAGGTAAAAGGACAAAGAATACATACATTGTATTTAGATTGTCGTTCTTTTCAAAGTGATGACACCTGAATACTTCTGACATTTTAGTAACTTTGTCCTCTAATAATAAGCAATAGCAGTTTGGTTTTTATATTTTGAACAGCTGTTAACTTCTTTTGTTGGATATTTTTAGGCAGTAGATAGTTTTTAATAAAAACATTCCTAATTAGTAGCCAAGCTTGAATTTAACTAAAATAGTAAAAGATTAGTCTGAAATTATTTTACTTGTTCTTACAGTTCTTTAATCCAGCCACACTTCCATCTGGCTCTGAGGTTCCTGACGGGTCACAGTCTGGAGAGGTAAGGGCACTCAGAGATAATTATTAGAACTCCTTTTAACCCTAGGGAGCCAGTGGACGTACTTACTGTACCCGGCCTGAAAATAAGTCTCTGTAACTGTATAGGCCTGTTACTTACTAATGTAGTATTTACAATATGAAACATAATCATCGGAACTGAAGTTTATCTGAAGACCAACATTCTGTTTTGAATCGTTAACTAAAGTAGTAGTCCATCTACAAAACCACTTTTTCAGAAAGGATAGTGCATTTGCTTCTGGAAAGCCAGTATAGCAAAGTCTCTAAATTTCTTTTGCCAGCTGGTGCGAACCAGTAGTTAGAACAGGAGCAACTGCAAGCAAGCAGAAGCAGGGAACTGAGGGCTGTTTCAAACCGACCTGTTAGAGGTAGCCAGTGCTGCTACCAAAGTTAAAATTTCACCAGCAATATGCAGTGGAAAGTTACATTTTTTTGTAGGGTTTTTCTTTAACAAAAAAAAATAAAGATTGACATCTCCCAGCCCTCTTGAAGCACCCTAGCACCCTCCTCCCCTCCACCCAGTCCAACCCATTTGTTTATAAACAACCCCCATTCTCCACTCACTGCAGCAGCTGGGTCCACCACCCTCAGAGCCTGGCAGAAGGAAGTTAGAAGCCTCCCTCAGACACCCTATTGCAAATCCAATCCCAGCCTCTTCCCCTCAGCCACAGTGCAGAATTAAAACAGATATCCCACACCCATTCACCTTCCATCTCTCCACCCTCCCATGCCACACTGAGACCCCAACAGAAAAAGGGTGTCCATGAGGGACAGCAATCAGCACAGACCCCTCCTCACACCACCCCAACCGACCCCCGTCTGAATAAATGGGAGCTGCAGCATGTGCTCATTGTAATCCGCTGTTTTTACTAAGCATGCATGAGGCATATGCCAATGTTAGAAATGGCACCACCCCTTCACTGCATTCAGTTAATTGGAAACAGAGAAAATAGGAGGTTTTTGACTTCTGTCTGGGGACTGTGGGGGGCGGTATCCAGAGCATGACAGGTAAAGCTAGGCAATTACACATGTACTTCTGAACATGCTGCTATTGCCCCAAAAATGAGTATCTCCCAGAATATGCTGCATGATGACACGCAGCGTCTGCGTTTGTCCTGCCCCATTCCTTGTGTTTTCAACAAGCAGTTAGACAGTATATTGTCTGCAACGAAGCCTGCAATTGGTTTACATTGAAAATCAGAATTTAGAGTTGCCCATCAGTTTCAAACTTGTATGTATAGTGGGGAGGGACTAAAAGTGTATGTAGGTTGGTACAGGGGTTAAACCTGTGTAACCAGTCTTCAGGGGTTGGCTGTATTTGGGTCTGATGTTTTGGGAGTAAACCTGTATGGTTGTGGGGGGGGGGGGGGTTGAACATATGTGTACAGTGTTGGGCCAAAATGAGTGCCTGAAGCTGGGAAGGGTGAAGGTTAAACATGTTTTTCCAGTGCATTTATTTATTAAGTGTTTGTTGACCAGGAAAGGAGGATTAGACAATTTTGCCTGTTTTCAGCCTTGTCCTGGGGGAAGGGGATACAGATGGATGCCAACTGACATTGAACCACATTAAGCAGTTAGTGGTATTTTTAGTGAATGGGAGAATTTGGCCAGGACACCAGGGAAATTCCCCTACTCTTTTCAAGAAGTGCCAAGGGATTTTTAATGTCCACTTGAACTACCACCAGAACAGGCACATGGGACCTTGGTTTAATGTCTTATCCAAAAGACGACACCTCAGGAGTGCAGCGCTCTCCTCATACTGCTCCCCAGTGTCAGTACTGGGATTTAACCCAAGTGCCTGGTGTGGGGATAGAACCCACAGCCTTCTGATCTTCGAGCCTCAGAGGGGTGTGCGCAGCCTGCTGAGCCACTGACAGTGCATGGTGGAGCTATGACTGGATCTGGTGCTTGAGGGAAGGGGACCAAACTGTAATTGTCTGGTGGGGGTGGAGTTGAACTGTGTACAGCATAGGGAGCATTGGTGAAAACCAGTGCCACTGCGTCAAAGCCGTCCCCTGTGGACACTTTGTAAAGTAAAAGTGAGGGTGGCTGCGTGATACTAGTGAGACAGTTTAGTTTTTTTGCCGTAGTGTGCTCTCAGATGGTGCTGTGCCACATGGTCAGCATTGCCAATGATTTGTATGCTAGTTAAGCACTACTCTTCATGAGTGGTTATACAGTGGCACCCTCCAGGATTAGATCCCTGATCCTGCAGAATTAAGTTAAAGTTTTAAGTTTATTGGCAGGAAGACTCCATTGAGCATGCTCATTTTCAAGGAGGGCCTGTGAGGATAGCGTTAAACAACAGTGTACAATAAAATTGATGACATATCATACAGGTACAATAATTGGTAGAACAAAAGTGCATATATGGTCAGTAAAACAATAAAACTGATCAGAATCCGGAATTCTACAGGTGTGGCACACTGTAACATTGCATCTGATTCTGGTGGACACCACTGATGGTCCAGTTGTCCAGTTCACAGTTTACTCACATGCTGGGATCTTCCAAGAATTTATCTTTCCTTAGACTCCCTCTCTTTGGTCTTAGAGCCAAAGGTACCGGACCACTCAGGAACCAGAATGTTTGGGGACAGTGGAGTCATTGACTAGCACTTGAGTACAGTGCCATCTGCACACCAACAACGTATATAGCAACACTGGCCCCAACCGCCTCAAATCCCTTTTTCCCCTACTGTTGAAGCACAGTGTTTTCCTCTTCAAGAACCAGAGCATCAGTTTTTTTTTTTTTTTTTTTTTTTTTATTTTTTCTTCCCCCAGCTTGGGAGAGTGTCTTCCCCTCTCCAGCAAGTCCACCTCGGCTTCACCCTCCCCGGTGCCATGTGGACTTACTGCGACGCCTGTCCCCCATACCACCTGCCACTTCCTCTGCCTCCCCTTCAGAGGGTGGCAGGCCATGCCTCACGCCACTCACTACCAGGCCCAAATGGAACACTACCAGCCACTGGCTTGCGACCAGAGGGCCGGTATCATTGTGCTGGAGCATTCCCCCTTTTTTTTTTTTTTTGTATTCTGAGGGGAGACATGACATGGCAGTGATGTCAAGGCGTAACGCCGACGTCTGCCACATCTCACCCCCCCCCTTCTCTGTTGCAAGTGGTAGCACTACCATTGCACTGGCGGGCTGGCCATCCAGAACATCAGTTTGTATACAAATACAGTATGTATACAAATAAAGGTCCAGTCTAACAGGCATGTTCTAGTTTTTTGTGCTCAAATGGGGATTTTTACCACTCAGAAAGATGATTCTTTTTCTACCCTCGGTGCTATTTGGGTGCCGCTTCTAGGGATATTTGTAACCAAGCAAACAAGCTGACCGTCGAAGCGGATCACTCACAGGCAGAACTCTTCCCACTGAAAGACGCACTGATCAACAGTTTCTTTATAAGAAATTAACAGCAAGCCGTATTGAGCTGTGGTACTAAGTGTCAAATCAGTTGTTTTACAATATTGTGCACTCACTGTTTGTTTGTTGTGGTATGTCCAAGATTAAGTAAACTAAAGATACACTTATAAGGAAACTGTTGTTCAAGATGTCTTTCAGTGGGAAGAGTGCTGCCCGTGAGTGATCTGCTTCAGCGGTCAGTTTGTTTGCTTGGTTAAAAGTTCTAGCCCAGTTTGTGGCATTTTGTCACTTTATTTAACCACATTTTTTGTTAGTTTGTCATTTATATTAAGTTTTCTCACAGCTATATCTAACTCAGTGTTGTTTGAAAACCATTTTGGCAGGCAGGGCACCTGACAAGACAAGTTACTCCAGCAACAAGACTATGTACAACCACCACTTCACTCTGTTGACGTAACCATGATTCTGTTAGTGCCAGACTTGCCCAGACAGCCATGGTACTTTCTGTTACGCCAGATGAAAAAATACTCGGCGGACACTCTGCATAAGCTGGTCGATGCCCCCTTTTTGGGCACTGACCTCTTCGGCCCTGGCATGGAAGGACATCCCATGCACATTGAGAAGTCCGATGCCACCCTAGATTACATGGATTTGTCCCAGAAGGATCAAAAGGCCCAGAAGCCTAAGAAGGAGGCCTTACAATTTTGGTCCTGTCAACCATAATAATCCCAGCAGGGGCAATTTCAGCACTGGAGTCCGAATCAAAGTTTGGCAACCAGGTGGAAAAAAGAGGTGGTGGTAAATAGTTATAGTACCAGAACCCCTCCCAAAGCTGATTAAAAGCCCGCAATTCATTCAGATCAGTTCAGTTGTCTGTCTTGCTTTTCATTCCATGATTTTAACATTTAGAGGAGTTCTTGGTCCCATCATTCGGTCAGATCACGATCAGCCTGACAAGCAATGGCACCCCCTGTAAACAGTTTTAAAAGTTAAGGAAAGATGCATAAGAAATGTGATTAAAATCTTTGTATGTTAGCTACAGTTGAGCTTGCTAAACCTTTAACATGGCAGAGGTGGTGGTGCTTCCATGGCAGAGGTGGTGGTGCTTCCATGGCCCCTGTGGCTGGAGCCCCCTTCAAGGCTGCACAGTGATGGATTGTGGGTGTCATCCCCCTCCATTCCAGACACTGTACCAGCTCCTGGTCGGGGGTCAGCTGTGCCACTTCTTGCCACAATGGTCCACTATTAGAACGAATAAGTGGGTTCTAGAAGTGGCAGGAAGAGGGTTGTCTTTGGATTTCGAATCTGCCCCACCATGCTGACTTCAGATTTCTCTGGAGTCCAGGGTGTCGAAGGACACATCCGTACTTTGAGCTGACATCACTGAGCTCTTAGAGTGCAGGGCGATAGCCCCTGTTCCAGACGCCCTGACCGTGCAGGGATATGTGTCCAGGTACTGCCCCATACTTGATATGCAAGACCTGAACCAGTTCATGTGGAAGCGCAAGTTCCGGATGGGCACTCTGAAATTAATTAAGCTCAGGGTGGACAATGCAGTTGGACCTGATGACATACATCCCAGGGTACTTAAGGAGCTAAGGGTGGAACTAGCAGAGCCATTATCAGAACTGTTTAGTGAGTCCCTGAGCACAGAAGAGGTCCAAGAAGACTGGAGAAGGGCTCATGTGATCCCGCTTCACAAAAGTCGTAGCAGGGAGCAGGCTGGGAACTACAGACGAGTCAGTCTTACCTCAGTAATGGGCAAGATTATGGAGGCACTCCTTAAGGAAAGGATAGTGCAACACCTGGAATCCATAGGAGCACAGGATCCAAGACAGCATGGGTTTACAACAGGAAGGTCCTGTCAAACTAATCTCATAGAGTTCTTTGACTGGGTAACCAGAGTGGTGGACCAAGGGGGAGCAGTTGATGTCACCTGCCTTGACTTCAGCAAAGCTTTTGATACTGTTCCACATGGAAGATTGATTAATAAGCTGGGTAGGCTCGGTGGGTCAGAAGTTGGTCAGTTGGGTGGCAAATTGGTTGACAGGCAGAAAACAGAGAGTGGTGGCAAATGGTATCCAGTCAGAAGAGATGCAAGTCATAAGTAGGGTGCTTCAGGGAACAGTCCTGGGGCCAGTCCTCTTCAATATCTTCATCAGTGACATTGCAGATGGACTGGAGGGTAAGATTTGTCTGTTTGCAGATGACACCAAGATCTGCAACAGAGTAGATGATCCAGATGGGGTGGGCAGAATGAGAAAAGATCTGGATAAACTAGCAAAATGGTCAGAAGAGTGGCAACTTGGGTTTAATGCAAAGAAGTGCAAGATCATGCACATAGGGAAGAGAAACCCTGAAGCCACCTATAGGCTGGGAGGGGAGTTGCTGGCAGTCACAAGGGAAGAAAGAGACTTGGGCATCGTCATCACAGATGACCTGAAATCATCCAAGCAGACCACTAAAGCAGTAGGTAAGGCTAGGGGGATGTTAGGGTGTATTAGTAAGGGTATCACAAGTCATAAGAGGGAGGTAATAATCCCTCTTTACAAGACACTGGTTAGACCCCATCTGGAGTACTGTGTGGAGTACTGGAGGCCACACCTTCACAAGGACATTAACCAAAATGGTGCAGTGATTGCATCAGAAAACATATGAGGACAGATTAACGGAGCTCAATATGTATACCATAGAGCAAAGGAGGGAGAGAGGAGTTATAATCAAAACATTCAAACACCTTCAGGGCATTAACAATGTGAAAGAGTCTAACATGTTTTAGTATAAGAAAAATAGCAGGACAAGAGGACACAGCATGAGATTAGAGGGAGGCTGAATAAGAGGTAATGTGAGGAAGTTCTTTCTTTTTTACAGAAAGGGTGGTGGATGCATGGAACTGCCTACATCAGAAAGTGGTGGATATGAATACAGTGCAGGGCTTCAAACAGGTGTGGGATAGGTATAAGGGAGCAATACAGATGAGTATGAATAGATAGGCCATTGACAGAGTAAAAGCCGATGGCACATTCATAAGGTAGAAAAATAAATGGGCAGACAGGATGGGCCTTGAGGTCCTTATCTGCCATCAACTCTATGTTTCTATTCCATCTCTGGAGCAGGGCATGTGGTTCTGCTCTCTGGACCTCAAAACGCAACCTTTCACATCTCAGTCCTTCTGTCCCATTGCTGGTACCATCTGTTCCGTGCAGAGGGAATCTTGTACTAGTTCCAGATCAAGCCCTTCCACCTTTCATCCATGCCCAGGGTCTTCACCAAGTGTGTGGCAGTGGTGGCAATTTTCCTATGGCACCATAGCATTAAGGTGTATCCTTACCTGGACAACTAGGTGATAGTCAGGTGTCCAAAGAGGCTGTGGACAGGTCCAGAGCTCTGGATCTCCAGACCTGTCGGTACTTGAGCCTTCTAGTTAGGCTGGCCAAGTCAGAGCTGGTGCCATTGCAGGTGATTAGGTTTATCGGGGCAGAACCTAAACTCCCTGTGGGCTATTACCTGCCTCCCTGTGGCCTGGGCATTGGATCTTACCTCCTTTGCCCAGTCATTTCAGATTGGGTGCTCACACCCTACCTGGACTTCCTGTAGCTGCTGGGGTACGTGGCATCCTCTGCCAGCGTGATCTGTTGAGCTCACTGGCAGATACATCACCTGTACTGGGACGTAGGCCACCAGTGGTACAAGTACCTAGGTCACTTGAACAGACAGTCCTAGTGACCCAGCCGTTGAGGGATGCCATTTTGTGGTAGGTGGACCCACAACATCTGGAGAAGGGAATCCGATTCATCTGCTCAGAATCATCCATGATGCTCGTGACGAACATGTTTCTGGGGTGGGGAGCACACCGGGGAGACCACAGAGCCCATGGGTTCTGGTCACCCCAGGAGTACCATCACCACATCAGGTTGCTGGAGCTCCATGCAGTGTACCTGGCTCTGATGGAATCAGCTCCATTGATCCAGGGTCAGGTCTTACTGGTCCAGACAGACAACGTGACCACCATGTTTTACCTGAAAAGGCAGGACTGGGCGCACTCACTTTTATTATGTCAGGAGGCTCTTAATACCTGGACACTCGTGTGCAGCCTGGGTGCAGAATCAGCTGGCGGACGCTCTCAACCATGTTGGAGGGACGCCAACTGAGTGGTCACTGAATCAGGAGGTGGTAGACCACCTGTTCCCCAGTGGGGTGCCCCTCTGGAGGACCGGTTTACCTCGTGGGAGAACAGAAAACTGAGGTTATGTGCCCACCCCCAACAGTCCGGGATGCTGTTGGGGGATGCCTTTGTGAGCCCCTGGACACCAGGCCTCCTATACTCCTTCCTTCCTTCCCACAACAAAAAAGTGAACGCTGCGAGCACGCTTGCACGGCCAGTGTGCAAACACTAAGGTAGCTCACCTCACAACAAGCAAATCCAGAAAGATGTGTAGCACACACAAAATAAAAGCTTGAGACCAATTTAGATGAAAGTTTTTACTTGGCCCAGTGGCAGTAACAAAGCAGCACTCATCTCCTTTGGTACACTCCCTAGCGCCTCAACTGTCGCTAGTCTTCAAAGGGGGTGAGGCTAGGAGGGAACGGTGATCCTTTTTATATTATATATAGCCAGTGATTCCTAAATTGCTTAACAGTTTAATTTCATTTCTGTGCTTGTAAGTATTCTTCAAGCAAAATGGTGTATTTTCAATAGTACATTTTCAAACAGTGCTACAATTCAAATATAGGTGCTGAACTTTTGCAAAAATAGAGCATTTCTGGTACAGAAAAATAATCACACTAATGAAATATCAATTAATGACTTTACCCTGTTAATGAAACATGTCTGTACAGTGTTTATCCATGTAAATGCTTCTAATAAAATATTTAACAAGTACCACATAATTAAAGTCAGTGGACCAAATTTACTTCATTTTGTTGTGTTTTTTAATTATATATGCAGAAAATTGGTTTCTAACTTAGAATTTTTCACTCAAGTTTTATTTTGTTAAGGTCCCCAACAAAATAGTGGTAAATCTAGAAAGAAAGAAAGGCCAAATACTCGGTCCGATTATTGCCAAGGCATTTTGAATAATCTTAGCTCCTCATAAATGTCATCCAGATATGGCCGGCCCGCCAGCGTGAGCGTGAGATTGGCGCATGACGCCGCAACCCCGGTTCGGGAACGAACGGTCGCCGAGGGCCGGCCGGGGAGTAGGATCGAGCGTCCGCTGGGCAGCTCTCCTCCGGGAGGGTGTGGGTAGCATTCGTGTGCTAGGGACCCCTGGTGGAGGCCGGAGTTCCCACGCAGCCGACGCTGACAACCCATTGAGGCGGGCGGATGGTGACATCATGGCACGCACCCCGCCTCCCAGAAAAGCAGAATGGAGGAGCTGCCTGCCGCCGCTGGCGGGGCGCCCGCCAAGCCCCCAGGCTGCCCCGACCTAATCCCAGTGCCTGCAGCATATGCCGAGTGCCGCAGGCCCCACCACATGGGGGCAAGCCACTGGCATCGAGGGCTGTGGCTGATTTGGGGTGCAGAAGTCGTGCCCGTGACCGGCTGATAATTGGGCTGCAGGTAGCTTGGGGAGTAAAGAGCAAATAAAAAAAATAAATAAATAAATGTCATCCAGATAGGTTGGAGCATTGGAGCAACCAAGTAATGCCTAAAACACGGAAAAACAAAGTTCTGGAAGCAGGACAGAACAGAGCTAAACTGCAAAACTATTTAATTCCTTTTTGTATCTCAAAAACTGATACAGCCTCTTTATTTTACATTTTTCTTACACATTTCATCTATTATTCTTTTAAGAACAGTTTCATGTCCCAACATTCATTAAGTCCATATGGCTTCACTCCATTTTGTTTATAGATCCACATACTCTCCTTCTGAAGTAGTATGTTTGATGTCACCCCCGAACCTTGATGGTGGCACCCATTCAAATATGGTAAATTTAAGACAGTCTGGGGACGAATCATGATAAATGGAAAAACGTTTGCCTATCGGGGGTGTCCTGTCTGTTATTAATTATGGAGCGGACATGTTCATATATCCTTTCCTTAAGTGGGCGCAATGTTTTGCCCACATATGCCAGTTTACAGGTGCACCAAAGTATATATACAACATATGATGTCACATGTAATCAATTCCATGATATTTACAGATATTTCCTGAAACTGGGGATGTACAAACTTCCCCCCCCCCGTTTGGGCATATTTACAAATGTTGCACTTTTTACAATCTGAGAAGCCATTTGGTCTCCTTGGTAGCCAAGTACGGCTATTTAACTTTTCTTCTTTTGGCATCCTGCTATGTACTAGGCTGTCTCTGAGACTTTTGGCTGTAGTGAAGGTGACCTTTGGCTTTACACCTACTGCAAAACCTACTTCATCATCACTGAGTAATATCGGCCAATTCTTATGACTAATATTTCCAATTTTCCCTGCCACATTATTATACTCAGTGATGAACGTGCATGGTGGATGCAGGTCTGGTGGAACGTCACTTTTTTCAAGAAGGCTCTCCCCTACTTAGGTTATTTACATCATGTTTTATTTTCTGCAATAGAGCACTGTCATATACTCTTCTAGAGAATCTTTCCAGTAGCTCATCAGCTTGTACCTCATAGTCATAGGCATGGAATCAGTGCAGTGCAGGATGAATTTGTGGAGCTGGGGAGGGGCCTCAGACAGGTAGCAAGCACGGTTACCTTCTCAGAGGTTCTGCCAGTCCATGGCAGGGGTGAGGCTAGGGTACTGCACACCATGCAGTTTAATGAATGGTTGCAAAACTGGTGCAGAACACAGGGCTTTGGCTTCATTGGGGACTGGGGGTACACCTGGAGAGATGAAGATCTATACTGGCACGATGGTCTGCATCTGTCCATGAAGGGAACCAAGCTTCTAAGTGACAGGTTTAAATGCTTCCTTGGCAAGCTTTTAAACTAGCCAAGGGGGGAGGTGCTGATAAGAGGCAGGACATTTCAAGCCTCCCCCAACAAAACATGGCAGGTAGTAAGGTAAACACTGAGGTACAGAGCTTAGCAGAGGGCAGGACAGGGGTAAATGGAAAAATAGACAAGGGCAAAAAGAGCAGGCATGGGGGAAAAAAGGATAAAGCCAACATTAAATGGAGGCAATGAATACCAATGCCCATAGTCTGGGAAACGAGCTTCCTGAGCTAGTAGCCCTGACGGAAGATAAAAAAATGGATATTGTGGCAGTCACGGAAACATGGTACACGGAGAACCATGACTGGGATGTCAACATACCGGGGTACACAGTCTACAGAAGGGAAAGGGAGGGTAAAAGAGGAGGTGGAGTAGCTCTGTACATAAGGGAAGGGATCAAAGCTACAGAACTAAAAAGTAAAGGGGGAGGACAAGAGGCACTCTGGGTCACCTTGGAGACAGGGAATGGCATCACAATCTGCACAGGGGTTGTATACAGACCCCCATCTCAAGGGGAGGAAACGGACAAGAAAATGATAGAGGACATTCTCGAAATGGCTGAAAAAGGGGAGATGCTGTTGATGGGGGACCTGAATATGCCAGATGTTAATTGGATGACATGTACTGCAGCCACATCCAAGAGCAGGGTCATTCTCGATGCCCTGCAGGGGGCAGGCCTTAGACAGCTAGTGTTGGAACCCACCTGGAGGAGCAATACTAGACCTGGTAATTTCAAATGGAGAGAGGATCACAAATTTAAAAGTCAGTAGACATCTGGGGAACAAGGGATCACTGCACAGTGTGCTTCACAATAAGCACAACCATGGAGACAAGCCATACAAAAAAGGATACTGGACTTTAGAAGGGCCAGCTTTGGCAAAATGGGTGAATACCTGAGGAATGCACTAGCAAATGGCCAAAAAGGAGGGGTGGAAGAACAATGGAGAAAAATCAGAACTGCTGTCATAGAGGCTACAAGCCTTTGTGTGAAATGAATAAAGAAAACAAAGCAGAGTAAAAAAACACTATGGTTCTCAAAAGAGGTGGCAGGGAAGGTTAAGGAGAAAAAGACTGCATTCTAAAAGTATAAGGAATCACAGGAGCAGCACAACAGGGAACTGTATCAAGTAAAGCAGAAAGAAGTGGGGAAGACAGTCAGAATAGCAAAGGCCCAAACCGAGGAAAATATAGCCAACTCAGTTAAGAAGGGGGATAAAACCTTTTATAGGTACATTAGGGAGCATAGAAAGGTTAAGTGAGGAATAGTGAAGATTAATAAAGTAGAGGGGAGGTGGGCAGAGGGAGACAGTGAAAAGGCAGAGATACTGAATGAATACTTTTGCTTAGTATTCACAAAAGAAGATGAGGAGGAGTTACCTAAACCAGACAATAGAAGCACTCTGGGTAGGGGGGTTGACAACAGTCCATTTACAGAAGAAAGAGCCCTGAAAGAACTCCTAAAACTCAAGGTAGACAAAGCAATGGGGCCTGACGGGATTCACCCCAGAATTCTAAAAGAACTAAGGAAGGACCTAGTGACACCACTGACCACACTTTCTAACAAATCATGGGAGGATGGGGTGGTACCTGAGGACTGGAGGAGGGCAGATGTGATTCCCTTCACAAAAGTGGGAGCAAGGCAGAAGCAGGAAACTACAGACCTGTAAGTTTGACCTCAGTGGTAGGGAAAATGATGGAATCACTTCTGAAAGAAAGAATTGTTGAGTACCTAGAGGCCAGCGGGGCACAGGCCCCAAAGCAGCATGGATTTACAGCAGGAAGGTCATGTCAGACAAATCTAGTTGATTTCTTTGACTAGGTGACCAAAGTAATAGACCAGGGAGGGGCTGTGGATATGGCCTACCTAGACTTTAGCAAGGCATTTGACACAGTCCCGCACAAAAGACTAATAATCAAGTTAGCCAGCCTGGGAGTGGGTTCCAGGGTGGTAGCCTGGGTAGCAAACTGGCTGCACAACAGGACACAGAAGATAATAGTGAATGGAACACATTCCGAAGAAAGGGGGGTAACTAGTGGAGTACCTCAAGGCTCAGTACTGGGTCCAGTCCTCTTTAACATCTTTATAGGTGACATTGCAGAGGGTCTGGAGGGAAAGGTATGCCTCTTTGCAGATGACACAAAGATCTGTAACAGAGTTGATACACAAGGGGAGGTAGAAAGGATGAGAAGGGACTTGGCAAGGTTGGAGGAATGGTCAGACATATGGCAACTTAGATTCAATGCAAAGAAGTGCAAAGTAATGCACCTGGGAAACAAAAACCCAGGAGAAGAGTACACAATAGCAGGGGAGGTACTAACAACAACAAAAATGGAAAGGGACTCTGGTAGTCATATCAGATGACCTAAAGGTGGGTAAGCAATGTGAGAAGTCAGTAAGGAGAGCCCGGGGGATACTGGGATGCATAGGAAGGGCATCACAAGTAGAAAAAGGGAAGTGGTTATCCCTCTGTACAGACAGTTGGTGAGACCCCATCTGGAATACTGTGCGCAGTTTTGGAGACCCCATCTACGCAAGGACATAGACAGGATGGAAGCAGTCCAGAGGAGGGCAACTAAAATGGTGCAGGGTCTGCATCAGAAACCATATGAAGAGAGACTGAGAGAGCTTAATATGTATACCCTTGATGAAAGGAGGGACGGGGACATGACAGAAACTTTTAAGTACCTCAAGGGAATCAACAAAGTCCAGGAGGGTAGCATCTTTCAGAAAAAGAGATGTGTAAGAACAAGGGGGCACAATTTAATGATAGAGGGGGGACGGCTCAGGGGTAATGTGAGGAATTTTTTTCATGGAGAGAGTGGTGGATGCATTGAACCGCCTTCCTGGGGAGGTTGTTGGGTCTAAAACAGTGGGGGAATTCAAACATGCATGGGACAGACATAAGGCAATTGTAGTGGGGGGTTGCAGGAAGTAGGCTGTTGGTTAACTAGAATCTGCAGCTTATCCAATAGGAAAGGAAATGGGCAGACTGGGTGGGCCAAGTGGTCCTTATCTGCCGTCAAAGTCTATGTTTCTGTCATTCAGTGTGTTACAATTCCTTTTGATACGTAAAAGCTGGCTAAATGGAATAGACTTTTTCAGACTGGGTGGGTGAGCACTGTTTGAAATGGAGCAACGAGTTCGTAGCAGTCTTTTTTCTATATGTTTTTGTGTGCATTTATATCTCGTTAGTATTGGATTGACCTTCTGAAATAGACAAAGTCAAATCCAGAAAGTTTAAAGTTGTGGGATGTGTTTCAAACGTGAATTTCAAATTCAGATTGTTTTTGTTAAGCCAATCAATGAAACCGGGTATCTGGGTTACATCTCCTTTCCATATACAAATCCCATTGTCTATAAAACAATACTGTTTTTTATGTTCTTAAAAAGTGGATTTAAACATTGGTTAAATACCACTGATATTTCCCAGGAACCCAAGAACAGGCTGGCGTAGCTAGGGGCCATCGCCGCACCCATGGCTGTTCCACATTGTTTATAGTAGGCTCCTTCAAACTCAAAAAAAAAAAATGCGTATCAGAATGAATTCTAAACATTTCAAAATAAAATCTACTGGAATATGTTCTTCATTCTGTTGCTGTAAGAAATATCTTGCTACATGAATACCCTGTTGGTGCTGGATTACTAGTATAAAGGGATTCTACATTAATCCCTGACCAACAGTCACCCTCTTCCCATTTTATTTCATTCAATTTCTTAACCAAATCTGTAGTATCTGTTAAGTAAGAGTCCAAACCAGATACATAATGCTGCAGAAAAAATCTATAAATTTGCCTAAATTCTGGGTAGGAGAGCCCACTCCCGAGATGATGGGTCTACCTGGCAGTCTCTCTTTATTTTTGTGAATTTTGGGCAGGATGTAACATCTTGCCGTCACTGGTTCGTCCTGCCAGATACACCCATGCTCAGCATCGGTGATGTCCCCTTTCTTTACACCTTCAGAGAGCAAAGCAAACAACGCTCTTTTGTACTCCAGCATTGGATTACCAGTCAGCTTCTGATCATCATTAGAACTGCCCAATAAATCCACCACAAGCATCTCTGTAATGTGTTTTATCCAGGATGACAGTGTTGCCCTCCTTATCAGGTGGCTTAATTACAACTGAACTACATTCTGACAGTTCTTTTAGAGCAATTCTTTCATTTTTACTCAAATTGTGTTTTTGTGGGGCAGCATTCTCATCCAAAAGATTTCAGACTTGTTTAATGACTGTCTTTTCAAAGGTGTCTATCACATTACTGTAAGTTTTAGGACAAAAACTTGACTTTTCCTTAAATAAGGACTTTTGTAGCAATTTAATATTTTTGTTTGCTGTTATAAGTCCCGTACCACCATTAGTATGTGTTGTCATTTGGTCCAAATCAATGTCTAAATTACTTTCCAGAAGTAAATCTTCTAAGGCTTTCATGTTACTGGCAAAGTCCAAGTCCAGCTCACTCCGGTCTTACACACAGACACACACACAGATATTTGATGACAGAAAAGAACCATGACAGCCCACCTTGTATGCCCTTTACATTCTCCCTTGCCCCTTTATATGTCTATATATATTTATATGTCTTGATTATTTAAATTTGAATAGGGGTCTCCCTCTACCGGTGGGGAGATGTAGTTTACTTCAGTGATTTCATTTAGTAATAAATCCAGATCTTCAGAGAAAGTCCCTGATAGTATTCCTGTGAATCCCATTTCTCCTGATTCAGATACCTTTGTTGCTGTAGCTGGATTCTTGAAAAAATGTAATTTTAAATGTAACTTTCTGAAGAATTTTCTGAGATCCGCAAATATTTTATAATCGTTTATAGCAAGGGTCGGGACAAAGCTGAGTCCCCTTTTTAATACTGCTTCTTGATGCTGGTTTAGGGTTATTTGCGATAAATTCAATGTCTGCAAGTCAGATTCTTTTTTCTCTCGCATAGTAACCTCTCTGTTCCTGTTGTAGCGGCGTCCCCCCCTTCCCGCTTGCCACTTCTGGCTTTTGTTTTATTTTTGGAGTTGGTCTTTGCCAAAAAGAAGCCTCTTATTGTGAATTACTTGGGGGTTTCTTCTGATTTATTTTGGTCTTGTTTAGGTCTGCTTTTAGAGCTTTTTCTACTTTGTCCCGTAAATCTGACCTTTGACCTTCTTCGACTCTGAGATCTTCGTTTTTTCCAGGTTAGAATATCCCCTTTTTTCAAAGTCCATTTTGTCCCTATTCAATTTTAATTTTTTCTGAATTACATCTGCTTCGTGTTTAACAAGCTTTGATTTTAACTGTTCATTATAATCTGGGTACTCAGGACAGGCTTTGAAATCAAGGGCTGTTTGCTTTGCTTCCTCTAGTTCTTTTATTAGGTCAGTGTATTTGTGCAGGTCATCTTTGATTAATAGTTGTAAAAAAAGCTTTGAACACTCACTTGCAGCTTGCAACCATTTATCTTTAAATTGAAAGTTTTCTAGCCCACAGGAAGGAACGATGGTAATCCGCGGTCCCCTTGGTGCCTGACCCCTGTCTATATATTCATCCAATGTGCTAATATTGAATGTCACATCAATTTCTTTTATAAGCAGTTTTTCTAATTTGATAAAAGCTGCCTTCGCTGTATTGGTATTAGTGCTAGAAGGGACATTACCTTCAGTGTCCAGTAGTTAATCTCGTGCTTTCTGTCATCTTGTAGCAAAATCCTGTGGGTCTGTCTCCTCCCGAACGAAACTGGTGTTCTCTCTTGAACTCAAACTTGTCGGCTGTGTGTGATTGTTCATTATCCAGTTCTTTCACACAACAAAATGGTCCGATCATTTCTTCGAGAAGGAATAATAACTTTTTACTCCAGCCAGTTTCAGAAAAAGCGCCCGAAGGATAACGTTTATTATCGCTGATTCCATCACCCCTGGGGACGGTGCCGTTCAGCAGCAGTCAATGAGCAGCCCAGATCACAACAAAAAGGTGAACGCTGCGAGCATGTTTGCACGGCCAGTGCGCAAACACTAAGGTAGCTCACCTCGCAACCAGCAAATCTAGAAAAACACATAGCGCACACAAAATAAAAGCTTGAGACCAATTTAAGTTTTTACTCTGCCCAGTGGCAGTAACAAAGCAACACTCATCTCCTTCGGTACACTCCTAGCGCCTCGACTCTCACAAGTCTTCAAAGGGGGTGAGGCTAGGAGGGAACGGGTGATCCTTTTTATACTGTATACAGCCAGTGATTCCTAAACTGCTTAACAATTTAATTTAATTTCTGTGCTTATAAGTAGTCTTCAAACAAAATAGTGCATTTTCAATAGTATATTTTCAAACAGTACTACAATTCAAATATAGGTGCTGAACTTTTGCAAAAATAGAGCATTTTCGGTACAGAAAAATAATCACACTAATGAAATTTCAATTAATAACTTCACATTGTTAATGAAACTTGTCTGTATGGTGTTTATCCCTATAAATGCTTCTAATAAAATATTTAACAAGTACCACATAATTAATTTAAAGTCAGTGGACCAAAGTTACTTCATTTTATTACGTTTTTTAATCATACAAAAAATTGGTTTCTAACTTAGAATTTTTAACCCGCGTTGGATAATCTGTTGCTTTGCTGTGATGTACTCTGCTGTTTATTTTGTAATTGTTTGTATCATTGTAGTTGCGCCTGATTGTTATCACTGTTTATGTTTATTCTGTACTCTCCCAGGTCATGCCTGAAAATAGGCAGGGATATTGCCTAATGCACCTGTAGAAAAAGCTAACAAATAAATAAATAACTCAAGTTTTATTTTGTTAAGGTCCACAACAAAATAGTGCGAAATCTAGAAAGAAAGGCCAAATACTCGGTCCGATTATTGCCAAGGCATTTTGAATAATCTAGGCTCCTCTAAATGTTACCCAGATAGGTTGGAGCGACCAAAAATGCCTAAAAAATGGAAAAACAAAAAGTTCTGGAAACAGGACAGAACAGAGATAAACTACTAAACTACTTCATTCCTTTTGTGTGTCAAAAACTGATACAGCCTCTTTATTTTACATTTTTCTTAAAAATTTAATCTATTATTCTTTTAAGAACGGTTTTATGTCCCTCCCTTCCCTTTGGCCCACAGGGCTGTGGTCAGAGCCCAGAAGGACAATGCACAGATGACCCTGATAGCCACAGACTGGCCCCGATAGTTCTAGTACCTAGATCTCATCAGCCTGAGCAGCAGACCTTCATGGAGGTTGCCCTCCACCCCAGTCTGTTAACCAGAAAACAGGAAGCTCCTGACCTCAGACTTTCTGCACATCTCAGCCTGGCTTCTGAGTGGCTAGAGTGCCACACTCTGGGAATCTTGGAAGATGCCTTCCACATTGTGTAGGTATCCCATAAGGCATCAACTCGTAAATGCTGTGCATTTAAGTGGAAGAGGTTCTTGATCTGTTGCCAGGGTAAGAAACTTTATCCTCTTACCCTGCCCCATGGCGAGCTTCAGTGACTAGATTTGGTCCGTCTCTGTTGGGACTGGGAGCAATGACCCTTGATGTGATCCTGGCAGCCATATCTGCCTACCAGGTGAAGTCTGGTGTGCCAGTGGTGGCCCAAGAGAAGGTGGTTGGGTGCTTTTCCAAAGATCTGGATCACTCGTCCTTACAGCTGCGCAAACCTCTGCCTCCATGGGACCCACACTGGTGTTGGCAGTGGTCATGGGCACGTCGTTTGAGCCAATGTCATGGAAGACTGCCTTCCTGTTGGCCATAACATCAGCCAGAAAGGTCAGTGAGCTACATGTGCTTTAAGTGGAATCTCCTTACCTAGATTTCCACAAGGACAAGGTCATCCTTCATCCCCACCTGAAGTTTCTCCCAAAGGTCATATTGGAGTTTCACCTTAACCAGGTTATTAACTTACTGGTATACTTTGCCAGCCCTGCCTCGGAGGTTGATCACAGGCTCCATACCCTGAACCTGTGGAGGATGCTCTCTTATTACAAGGAGTGCATGACTGGAGTTCAGGGAGAGGCTCACCAACTGTTTGTGACATACACTGATGCTGTGCCTGGCAGACTGGCAGCAAAGCAGAAGATTTCCAGGTGGATTACATCCTGAATTGACCTCTGCTATGCGTTGGTTGGTAGGGAGTCACCTATGGGGCTTAAGGCTCCTTCCACCAGACATACCGATGCCGCAGTGGCTGCTTCCACAGACATCCCAATTGCGGAGATATGCAGGCTGCAACCTGGAGTAAAGCTCACACCTTCATCTCCCATTACAGCATCAACATCATGAGTCATCGGGATGCTGTTTTTGGGTCCTCAGTCCTCCAGTCTCTGTTCCCCAAATAGGCGTGTGCGCCTTGCCCCTTCCTCCTGGAGGTCTGCTAGGAGTCTGCCAGAGCATGGATAGTAAACTGAATCCACATTACTAGAAAGATAGATTACTCACCTGTAACTCTAGATCTTCCAGGAATCTATTTTCACCACACTAGTGGATCTGAGCCAGAGGCACTAGTAGGATCCTGTGGAAACCAGACCTTTTATAGAGGGCTAGCGCTGAGGCAAGCTGCATGCATGCGCAGCTTTGCTAGACTGAGCTCGTAGCCGCAGGCTTACCTCAGCACTAGCCCTCAACTACCTCAGTTCCTTTTTTCCCCCACTGTCAAGGGTGCATCGGTGACAATGTCGCTTGCCTGCCGGGAGTCGGAATGTCAGCATTCAGTTCCTCTCAGTCTCAGTGTTTAAAGCTAGAGTTTGTTACTTTTGTGTCAGTTTAGTGAATTACAAAAATATTTTTTATTCTGTCAGTCTCTCAGCTGTACCGAGTGTCAACAGTTTTGTTAGTGGTATTCAGTGCACATCCATATATGTGACCCAGCCTCCCCTGGCAAGTGACACCTGGATCCCTGCTTCCAGTGTGCAAAACACATGACTTTACAGGGCAGAGCTGGAGGATATACCACCAGTGTGGTAGGAGGAGTTTAGCTTGAAGACTTCCAATTACTTAGCTGTCTCCAGCAGAACTGCCACAATATGGATGTGAACTGAATACCACTAATAGGACTACGGTTACAGGTAAGTAACCTGTATTTAGACCATAACTCCAGATCTTCAAGAATATTTTCTCCATAGAGTACCACTCACCTACTCTCCATCTCCCGGACTCACTTCAGTTCCATATATGTTGTCTTCTCCTTGAGTGGGTATGGGCTGTAAAGACACCTGTTGTCATTAGTTTTTCCCCCATTTTATAAGGCCATTGGCTCTCTTATCGTCTAGTGGTATTTGTTATTTTTCTGATAGATAGATGTCTTCCTACTTGGTTTAAAAAAAAAAAAAAAAAAAAGTACTGAGGCAGTTGGGGCTGGTGCTACTATATGGCATGTAGGTACGCAGATCGCACCGTGCATCAGTGCCAAGTACTGGTGTTGCCAGCCCTAAAAGTTCTAGTTTCCACTGAGTCCTGTCACCACCAGCTCCAAAACCAAAGAATGCCACTCTGTGGAGTACTACACTGCAGCGTTTCATAGGAGTTGAATCGAATTGGCTCATAATGCTCCCAGATGTGTCTACACTTATCCTCCTGCAGTTGAAGTGTAAACAGGCTTCACTTCTGATAGCAGAGACCCATCTAGGTTGCAGAACTGCTCTTTTAGTTATTTATTTAGAAATTCTGACCTTAAAAAGTACACTGAGCTGTAGCTTGTTTCCAGGTGCGATCGGGGAAGAGAGCATAGGGCACAATATGATATACAGATTAGAATAAAACTGTAGTAATACAATAAACAAGTACACAGAAAGAAACCGTGTAGTCAATAGTACAGACACAACACTGGGCAAAATACTTTTCTCCCCATACGTAGTTTGTAGGGTTTTTCTAGTTTTTCACCCCATTCCCATCCCCTTGTCTTGGACGTGCGCATGTGGAAGCATGCGCACATCGCGCTACGAGACACCCTCCCTTCGCATCACCCCCTCCCGCCTGCGCCGTCACCAGACCTTCACCCGGCAACAGCAGAACAATGGAGGGGCGACCACCTCCTCTGGAGAGGAGAGCTGTTGTTAGGCGACTCAGTCCTGCTCCCCCCCCCCCATGCAGGCTCCCCGACGACCCAAGGTCATTCCTGAACCCAGGTGACCGGTGGTGTGGCGTGAGGTAAGGCGTCCAGCGCCTCAACCTTCAGCGCCACCAGGGCGGCCTGGGCAAAATCCTTTTCTAAATCAGCTTGGGGAGAAAATGTAAGTTGATTTTAATTGTGGAAATTATTCTGCCCTCCAAAATGTCAAAAATCTCCAAAATGTAAGGTCATTCACTTTGGTCATAACAACATTAGAGCACAATATTCGCTGAATTCACAGATATTGGAAACGTAAGAAAGTGAGAATAATCTAAGGGTGATAATCACCGAAAAATTGAACTTTGAAAACATAACAAGATCTGTGTAACAAGAGCAAATAGAAGTATTGGTAACCTGTTTCGTAACATCAAAAGCCGAAAGAGTGAGGTCCTTGTTCTACTGTACAGATCTCTGGTGAGGTCTGTCCTGGAATATGGAGCCCCCTTTAGCACAGTACAAAGCATAGGTGGGATAAAAAGAATAGAAAGAGTACAGAGAAGATTCACAAAAAGAGTGGATCTAAAAAACAACCAAGCATATGATGTCAGACTGAAACATCTAGGTCTGTACTCTGTGGAATACAGAAGAATAAGGGGAGATATGTGTTATGTATATAGGGCATTGAATGAGTGACTAATATGTGAAATTGCGGGTTTGACCTGGAAAGAAGGAATGAGAAAAGGTGCAAGGTCACATGATAAACAATTGAAGGGAGAGAAGTACAGAACTAACAAAAGAGGAACATGGTTTAGCCAGAGGATAGTGAATACCTGGAATGGGCTCCCAGGCAAAGTGGTGGGTGCCAGTACCCTACAGACATTTAAATACCGGGTTGGACATGTACATGGGAGACAAAAAATGGAGCTATGTATATTAGTTGGTAACAGATCCTTATATGGCCTTTTAGGCTTATGGACCTGAATACTTTCTATGAACCTATAAAATGCATACAGGAGAAGTATTTATTCAAAAAAGTAAATGATTTAAAAACAGGAGTTAAAAATACTGGGTTTAGTTCCTTAAAAATATCCATCTTGCTGACTGTTTTTAAATTAAGAGTGTAAAAGCTACAGGACCATCTCCAAGCCAACTACAAACAGTTCATATTTTATTGCGAACTGGGAAATAATTGCCAGCAAGCAGGCTGTACAGAATGTTTTTTGTGATTTTTGCTGACCGCATGGAAAAGCTCCTTTGGATATTTTTTTAATGTGCCAGTGAAAAATGAAGTTGCTGCACTTGGAGGTTGTAGTAAAGTCTGTTGTTCTGGTCAGTGATGTCAGTTATATGTACCACTCTGGCAGCCCTTACACATGTCTGTATGTACAGTCACTGTGTCCCTTGTGGTTATGGAGTGCGTTCTCAAGTTCATGAGGCGTGAGAACTGCGAAGCTGAGCCATTCTGGCACGCACGTTACTTTGGAAGAAACGGTTACAGCCATCGGAGACTGACTGTAAATGCAGACATATTATAAATTGTGTTAAACGCCTTTATTTAAAAAAAAATGAACTCTAAATTTGAATCAGAATGTTACAGAATCTCCTTACTTCAGAATTTGGAACTATTTGCGTGCAACATCCTCATCATTAGAAGAGTAGCTGGAATGTTTGGAAATAAATGATCCTGATTGGCTAAGAATGATGTCATGACATAACGGTTATAAGACTGTCTGGACTGTTTAGAAATACAGTCCTAATCAGCTAAAAATTATGTCATGCTGTATAATGATTACAAGAAGGAAAAGCACCTTTTTGAATAATTGCTGCTGTGTATTCTCTTAAGAGTGGTAGCTTTTCCCCACCCTGTTTTACAATTTGAACATGGCACTTTAAAAAAATATTAAGCTGTGATTTTAGCTTCTGCCAGTGTGAGAAATGTTATGGTTAAAAGCTTGGGGCAGTGATATGCATGATGACTCTTTCTGTTTTTATTGTTTTTGTAGCTTTCACGTTCTAGTTCAATGAGTTCATTATCGCGTGAAGTAAGCCAGCATTTAAATCAGGTACATCTGGCTGGCTAAATGCACATTATGCCTGTTTGCTTTGCATACTTCTGTGGCGCATATTTCTCATCATGTTAACATGTTACTGTTTGTGTAACCAACTGATGTCAGAGAGTACCATGCAGTGTTCCTTCTAGGCACCGCAACAGAAAACCTAGCTGCATCATGGGAGGAAGGTCATCTTGAAAGTCTCTATTTGATGTTTCAGATTTCTGTCATGGAAATACCAGATCTTACTTCGAGAGGACTCTTGCAGTAGGTAATTACATATAGGACTGACGCCGGCCAGCGGCAGGACCCCACGGAAATATTTCTAGCTAGCAGTCCCTGGCGGGGACCGCCCCCATGTCAGGAGACCGGTGACATACGACGTCGGTATAAAGGGGCGGTCCCAGACACCCGCCTTCCAGTTCTTTCTCGCTTCGGGCCAGCTCGTGCGGTAGCGCCACGGTGAAGTTCATAACGCTCAGTCCTGTTGCTTCGTCGGTTCTTCCGAAAAGTATCAGTATTTTGTATTTTCTTCGTCAGGTGAACATCGGTATATGTTGTCCCCTTCAAAAAATAAGTGCGACTCGTGCGGCGCCCAACTGCCTCACAAAGACGGTCACTCCCTCTGCCTTTTCTGTTTAGGCCCCGACCACGCGGTCGACAAGTGTCCGCACTGCCTTCATTTCAACGCGGCCACCCGCAGACGACGCCAGCAGTCTCTCGAAGCCCATCTCCTTAAGAAGAAGATGTCCGCGATGGAGAAGGAGTTGAAGAAGCTTCGGCAGGCATCGACCTCCCCTGAAGGACACAAGAAGCGGGACAAAGAAAGGCACCGGGAGAAGGCCTCCTCCTCCGCGACTCAGGCTGGAGCCGCGGTCAAGGTAACGTCCCCTCCGGGGGATCGTCCGACGGCAGCCTCCAAGGCTTTGGAGGAGGCTTCGGCCTGCCCGTCGGGTTCGCGTTCAAGCCCGCCAGGTGCCTCCGGGAAAAAGGAGGCTTCAACCCCCAGTACCGCTGCACGCTTGAGGCCTACTGGTGCGGGCACCTCCCATAAGCCGGACGTCGGCTCCTCCGACGTCCGCCGGGAGAAGGCCGCTAAGACGCCTCGACCCTTCGGGCAGCGCATAGCAGTGTCCCCTTCCGGACTGCCTCTTTCACATCCCGGCCCGCTCCTCTGGCGCCCTCGGCCGACCGGCCCCTAAGTCGCACGTCGGCTCCTCTGACATGCGCCGGGCCTTGAGCCTATGGCAGACTCTTCGTTCGCCTGTCGCACAGGTTCCCGCAGCCCTCGCTGCCGTCTGGAGTCGAACCCCGCCTGACCCGGGGATTTTTCTCCTCCGTCCGATCCTCTTCCTACAGAGCTGGATCTGACGTTGGCTCCCCCGACGCCGGCCCCAGCGCTGGCTCCGACACCGGCCCCGCCAACGCCGGTTCCAACACCAGCCCCTCCGATGCTGGCGGGGGATATTCCTCTTCCTTCGGGCCCTCCACCCCACGGGCCTATCCCAGTTGATCCGCCCGTGGAGTTCCCGACTGGGCCGTCTGCTCCGGCAGCTCCTCCGGTGCCTGGGTATCCGCCGTCTTATCCGACACCGGTTTTCCCAGGTCCACAGTATCCTGCGCCGCAGTACCCGGCGCCAACTCCACCGACGCCGCAGTACCCGACGCCGCAATACCCTGCTCCAGTATTCCCGCAGCCGGGTTACGGATACTCTCCTTACGGTTTCCATCCGTATAACTATCCCCCACCTCCTCCTCCACCGCCCCCTGGGCCGCCAGTGGATCTCCAGGAGACTCTGGCCTCCTGGTGGGCTGAGGCCAAGGCTCAGCTCACCAAGGAAGTTGAGAGCCGTCTTATGGTGATGGTGCCACCCCCAGCTCCCGTACACCCCAGACGGCACAAGGGTGTAGACAGGCATACTCACTGTACACAAATGTGTACAGTTTTGTTGAGTGCCTGTCACAAACTATAAGCCATTCTGTTAATATTATCATTCTAATCTGTAGTATTTGAGTTAGTGTAGGCCACTGAGGAGTGTCCAATACATGTATAACCTCTTTAGAGAGTAGAGGAGTCATCTGACAACAATCTGACTTGTTTGGAAGGGGGTGCCATTTGGAAAGGATGTGTACATTTTTTAATTGGGGGGTGTAACTGTTGGAGACTGTGTACAAAATGGAAATTTCTGGCTACACTCCTGGGCACACTCCCTCTCCGCCTCCGGATTCCCGGGCTCTGCCCTCGGGATCTAGAGAGGGGCAGGACACGCGTATGGGGATCCCCCCTGAGGAACCCGTTCCTCCCCTTAGACGAGCCAGGGAGTCTTACTCTGTTTCAAACTCTTCTTCTTCTTCTCTCTTGGACTCCTCGGATGCCCCCGATGGGTGTTCCGAGAAAGACGACGAGCCGTGCTCTCCGTCCAAGCCCCGGCCGAGGACTCCTCCGAAGTCTCCTCCAGAGGATCCTTCCTTCACGGAGTTGCTCAGGAAGATCCAGGAAGTCCATCAGTGGCGCTCCTTAGAGCCAGATCCTCAACGGGTTAAACTCGCCGAACATCTGGACTTGCCCCTCACGGCTCCTACTCTAGTGCCACCCTGGATCGAGCCTCACGCCCACCTTGTTTCCACTATTTGGAAACAACCGTCAGCTTTAGCCCCGCCTCGAAGTCTAACAGGCTATACCAGGCCCGGAGGGTGTAGACTTTTAGACTCTCACCCTGCAGACTCGGGTTGTGATTAGCGCCATCACGGGTCAGCACACCCAAAACATTTGAGCTCGCCTCCCGGATAAGGAATCTCTTTTGGATCAGTATGGAAGGAAGATCTACGCTTCTTCCACACTGGGGATTAGGCCCTAAATTATGTAGCACATATGGGGGATTACCAGAAGGCCATCCTTACCCAGGCGGAATCCAAGATCGACTCCTTGCCTGACTCTCAAGTCAAGCAGGAGTTAGCCGACCTGGTCCATTCTGCTCATTCGGCCAGTCGTCATATTCTGAGGATGACCTACGATGCAGTGAACACCGCAGGACGGAGCTCTGCGTTTGCCGTGAGTCTTCGGCGTCACACATGGCTCCATGTGTCAGGTCTGGTCCCGGAGGTGCAGTCAGCAATTCACGAAGCACCTTTCAGAGGTTCTGTGCTTTTCAGTGGTGATGTCAAGCACATCATCACTGACTTGCAGGAGAAGGGGACGGCCCTTAAATCCGTTGATTCAGTGTACCATCCCCATCCCCCACAGCGCCGGGCCTCCTTCACAGACGCAGCCGGCCTCAAGCGAAACCTCAGGGAAGGCGGGCCACTAAACGTCGGGCCCCCACAGCTGCCAGGCCCCCGCCGCCCAAAAAAGCAGCGGGTGCCCCAGCTGCAGCGCTGCCTCACACCACCTGACTCCTTCCCTCTCCCATCGCCTCCGGACTCCCCGGAGGAACCGGTAGGAGGGAGATTCTCCCTCCACCTTCCGGGCTGGGAGAGGATAACATCGGATTCTTGGGTGCTTCAGATCATAGCAGAGGGGCACTCCATAGAGTTTCTGCAAAAACCTCCACGTCACCCCCCTCTGAACTCCTCTTACTCAAGGGACCATCTTCCTTTGGTCAGGAAGAAATCGCTGCTCTCCTTGCGAAGCAGGCTATAGAGCCCGTCCCTCCTCACCTTCACGGGACGGGTTACTATTCCCATTTCTTCCTTGTACCAAAGAAGACAGGAGATCTCAGACCAATTCTCGATCTCAGCTCCCTGAACCTATATGTGGAATACAAGAGGTTCAGGATGCTCTCCCTTCAGACCCTCTTGCCCTGCTTCGCCGGGCCAATGGCTTTAGTGCACTGGATATGCAGGATGGCATACCTGCACATCCCCATTCGCCTCTTCTCGCACGAAAGTACCTCAGGCTTCATGCTCCAGGGGGACCATTACCACCTGGCACTCCTTTTGGTCTCCTCGGCTCCCCGATGTACTAAATGCCTGGCGGTGATAGCGGCCCACCTGCATTTTGGGAGTTCAGGTTTTTCCCTTACCTAGACGACTGCTCCTGGCGCCCCTGGCCCAAGGAGGAACTCCTGCATTTCCTCTCCTCACCCAGCAGGTTTTCACTGGCCTGGGTATCATCATCAACCATTCCAAGTCTCACCTGGATCCTTCTCAGAGACTCCAGTTCATCGGCAATCCTCGATACGACAATGTGCAGGGCCTTCCTGCCCGGACGGGGCCTCCTCCAGTCCCAGATTTCCTTCTGTCGAATACAGGAGGGTTCCGGCAGGTCGGTGCTCCATCTCCTGGGGCTTATGGCGGCGGCCATCCCGCAGGTCTCACAGCGCGCGCCTCCACATGAGAATCTCTCAGTGGACTCTCCGCCTCAGTGGGATCAACTGGTAGAGCACCCAGATCATCTGGTTCTGATCTCGCGATGGTAAGAGACTTGCAGTGGTGGATGGTTCGAGAACCTACTCGGGGGTCCCTTTTTTCATCCTCCCCTGATCAGACTCTGACCACGGACGCTTCAGGCGAAGGTTGGGGAGCCCATCTGGGTCCTCACCGAACCCAGGGCTTATGGTCAAAATTGGAGTTAGTTCTCCACATCAACGTGCTCGAGCTTCGAGCAGTGCTGTATGCTCTCCAGGCCCTTCACCAATACATCCTTCCCGGTCACCTAGCTGTCCAAACGGACAACATCTGCGTGGTGTGGTACATCAACAAGCAGGGAGGGACTCGGTCCTACCCGCTATGCAGGGAAGGAATGAGGGTCTGGAAATGGGCAACACTTCACAACCTTCACCTCACGGCGATCCATGTTCCAGGAGTCGACAATGTCCTGGCAGACAGGCTAAGTCGTTCATCGGCTCTGCCACACGAGTGGGAACTGGACGAAAAAGTTCTAAAGAGCATCTTCCAGATTTGGGGGACTCCTCAGATAGACTTGTTCGCTTCCTCCCAAAACGCAAAGCTTCCAAACTTTTGCTCGCTCGCTTCAGAGCGAGGCACTTTCTGGAGCGACGCTCTGTCTCTAAACTGGAAGGACAGATTCGTCTATGCTTTTCCCCCAATTCCTCTGGTCCCTCGTGTGTTGCAGAAGCTTGCCTTGGAAGGAGCGAGAATGATTCTGATCGCTCCTTTCTGGCCCAGGCAAATCTGGTTCTCTCTTCTACAACAATACTCAGAGGTTCCTCCTCTTCCTCTTCCTTTATCTCGAGGATTGCTGACCCAGGATCAGGGGACCCTGGTCCATCCGGGACTCAAGTCCCTTCAACTTCATGCATGGCTCCTGCAGACCTAGCTCAATCTCACTTTGGCGTTTCTCCTAAGGTGGCCGAGTTTCTGGTGGAGGCTAGAAAACCCTCCACTAGGTCCACCTACGCCATGAAATGGAAAAGATTTTCCATCTGGGCTGTGTCCAGGAACGTGGAGCCCTTTTCCTGTCCTGTGACCGTTCTACTTGATTACATGCGTCATATTTTCGACCTGGGTCTCGGTCACTCCTCTTTGAAAGTCCATATGGCGGCTATTTCAGCCTACCATGTCCCTTTCACTGATAAGGCATTTGCCCAACTGGAGGTATCCAAAACTTTTCTCAGAGGGGTCCTTCATATCAGGCCCCCTGTCCGAACTCCAGCTCCCCCTTGGGACTTAAACTTTGTCCTCGAGAAACTTACCCTTCCTCCCTTTGAGCCTGTGGCTTCCGCAGACTTGAAGTTTTTATCGTGGAAGACGCTCTTCTTGGTGGCCATTACTTCCGCCGCAGAATTTCCGAGCTCCAGGCCCTGATGTGCAAAATCCCTTATCTGATTTTTCACAAAGAACGAGTAGCTCTTCGCACTAATCCTAAGTTCCTCCCGAAGGTGGTAGCGGAATCCACCTTAAACCAGTCTATTGAATTACCTGCCTTTTTCATGCAGTACTCCAACCAAGGAGAATACTTGCTCCATACCATGGATGTTCACAGGATTCTGAGATACTACACTGATAGGACGAAGGATCTCAGAAAGACTGATCAGTTGTTCGTCTCTTTTGCTCACAAAAGAGAAGGCAATGCTGTTTCTAAGCAATGCCTATCAAAATGGTTGGCCCATTGCATCACTTTCTGTTATGACAAGTACAACAAGACCCTACCGGGTCAAGTCAGAGGTCACTCCACTCGTGGAATAGCAACCTCTGCAGCAGACATCTGTGCTGCCGCCACTTGGACTTCCATCCATACCTTTACTTAACATTACAGTTTGGACATTGCCTCTCGCCATAGAGCAGGCTTCGGGTTAGCGGTCTGGCAAGGCCTCCTTTCTTGAGGCTTGCAAGGTTTTCTTTGCTACTTCTTGGAGTAGTACCTCCTCCCGGTGCCTCTCTTTTGTTCTAGACTGCTTGGGATTCTGTCCTATATGTAATTACCTACTGCAAGAGCCCTCTCGAAGTAAGATAGTACAGTTACGTAAGAACTTACCGTAACAGTAGATCTTCGAGAGAGGCTCTTGCAGTAGGTAATACCTTCCCACCCTCCATCCCCCTAGGCTTTTTCAGCTCCTTTTCCATCGAGGGAAATATCTGCTTCTCTCTCGTCCAGGCCTGTGGTGGGAAAGAACTGGAAGGCGGGCGTCTGAGACTGCCCCTTTATACCGACGTCGTATGACGCCGGTCACCTGACGATGAGGCAGTCCCTGCCAGGGACTGCTAGCTAAGAAATTTTTCTGAGGGTCCTGCCGTCGCCGCCAGTCCTATATGTAACTACCTACTGCGAGAGCCTCTCTCGAAGATCTACTGTTACGGTAAGTTCTTACGTACCTGTACTTTTTTAAAATAGTGTGGCACAGTATAAACATTACCATTCTTATAACGAGTCCCATAGTGATGCCATCCATACACATCGTTTTCACTTTTAGATGTTGCCTCGGAGATTAGAACGGTGCTGCGGAATCAGAGCTTCATTCAGATATTGGTGTGTGTGGTGATGCTCACTGTAGTGTTCTAATGTCGGATTTGTGTTCTTTGCTTAAGAGAAAGGTTATTTATCACATTTTATATTTTAGGGGTTTTCCCTGGTTCCTGATTGGTTCTCTGAAACTGGAGAAAAGTTGATGTTGCGGTTCCCCCTTTAACGTGGTAACAGTTATTACGTTAACAATGTAAGCAGTAAGACACGGCTGGGTGCTGGTAGTACTGAGATACCCACACACCCTGGGGCGTAATGAGGCACAAGTCCACAGTCCGAGTGCCTTCAGCCCTAGGGTGTGCAGTTATTTCAGTACTGGCAGCACTCAGCCATGTCTTACTGTGCTTATAAAACAGGTTTAACTTGGAATAAAAATGAAAACTATAGATTTTTTTTTTTAAATACATTCATTAATTTTTTTTAATTTTGTAATAACATTCCGCTTAAAAAATAGTCCCAAATGTTATTTTGTTTTTTTTGGGAACTATAAAAACAATAGACACGCACAGACAGGTGACGTCTGTGGGCCTGTGAAATCTGTATTCTCAAAAAGTTTCTCTCTCATGTTGCGCCTGTTATGTCACTGCTTACTTGGCACCTCTCACTTCCCTCTCTCACACCACAATATGAAGAGCTTGCATAAGTTGCCCCTTCTAATGTTTACTCACTCAGTAAGAAAACTACAGAAGCATGGAAGTTAAAATGAATGTCAACAAAACTTTTGCCAACTGTTTGCAGGGTTAGGGGATGGGTGTTATTGATCTACCTCATCCTGTTCATTGGGAGCAAACCCACGTGGCTCCCCCAACCCTTCATCCGTCTCATCCTCTTCTTCTGCCGCTGCCATGGCCGTCACGTAGTTGTCCTCCTTTTCATGGTTGTCCTCTATCGGAGGACAGAAAACCATCAAGCTTGTCGGCACACTGCATGGCTACCAGGTCCAGCTCCTCCTTCCCCTAACCCGAGACACTCAACAACATTGACCCGGCATCCCCCTCCATTGCTGCACCCTATCCACAGGTTTCATACACAAGAAATGGGTTTGCACGGTGTGGGAGCAAGAGCTTCTGGGAATTGTAGATCTTTGAGGATATCTCTTTCTTTAGACCACACCTTTGGAAAAATATCCACATCAGTGCTAGGACCACATGGAAAACTTTGCAAGCCAGGGGGCCCCCCACGACGACGTCATGTGTCAGGGTCTACATAAATGTGGCGGCCCCTCTTCTCCTCAGTTCTTTTCCTGCTGATCAGACTCACTGGACCCGCTATCAGAAATGCCAGTGTGAAAAGCCGCCATTTTCTTTGTTTTTCCATATTAAAACTGTATTCACGTCAACTTTGAATCTGACAACCTGTATGCCGTCAAAAGAACCATCAACACTTTTTCAATTGGACATGCACAAAGTGTCTGCTGCCTAGGCCTCTCTCAGGACATGAAAACCTGTGAGATCTACCAAAGATTCAACTCTGTTTCCAGGCAAGGCAGAAAACAGGTGTTGGAAAAATTCCTCCTGAAAAAGATTGTAGCAGCAATGGAACAGCAATTACAGGGCAAGTCTGCGTAGCCCACCACATCGACCGAATCATGGTTGGTGAAGTACCAGGACAAATCCTGTTAGGGGAGTCACAAACACAAGCACCGGGACAAAGACAGGGCTTCCCCGGTGAGAGATCTGGGTCGACGCTGCAGACCGCAGGTACATCCCAGTCTATGACGCCATCCACCTTGGCGATGGCGCCCACCATCCCTCCCCCTGACCACTGAACCATTACCAAGGTCAGGGCTTGTCATAAGTGGTACCGGACCTATTACAGAGTGTGTGTCACTGTCATCAATGTAGATTCACTTTCCGCCATCAACTGTTGTGATCACAACCTCTATTCAGAGTGGCGTCGACACACAGATAGTGCTTCTATCGTTTTCTGATATGATAGTGCACCTCTTGCCATGCCTATCTTCAATCACAGTGTGGTGGTCGACAGGGACTACTAATAAAACTACGCCGTCAATGCCTCACTCTGATATAGTATGGCTTAGAACTCCTCAGCCCCCACCAACATCACTGGCGCATTCCTCCATTCCTTTGATGACAGATACAATGAATGGGAGTATAACCCTGACCTTATAATGGAGGGGGGGGGGAGGAAGATCCACAGTCTCCTTCCACAGTGAGGACTTAGTGTTCAGCATATCCAGGTGACCTCCAGAGGATCCCTCCTTTTTTGCCATGATGCAGCAAATGCAAGCTGTCAATGGCTTCCCTTTTGAAAGAGCAGTATCCCACCAAAAAGAACCTGCTGGAGTTTCTGGAAATGGCCAGAATCTCCTTGTCTCATTATTTTTTGCAATATTCCTCCCCTGTATCCAGCATTGGAGGATGCTGCCTATGCAGCTTGGTATAAGCCACACACTATACTAGCTGTTCCCAGAAAGGCTGACGAAATGTACTCTGCCCCTTCTGGTAAGCCTTTTTATGCCCGTCAGCCTGACACTGATTCAGTGGTGATCATGGCTGCCCACAATAGATCTGAGGTACCAAGACACCCGAGTTCCCTGCCTCCTGATAAGGAATCCATGAGGCTGGATGTTCTAGGCAGGGATACCTATGTTTCTGCCTCCGTGAGCCTGCATATTGCAAGTTACCAGGCCCACAAGATAAAACATCAGAATACCCTATGGAAGGTTAAGGCTGCTGCACAGGCCTTGCCTAAGAGCACTGTCAAACAAAAGTTACTGAAAACCCTCGCTTCTGGTGCCGATGTCGGCAGACATTTGATCTGCACCGCATATGATGTTTTGGATGCTTCTGCCAGAGCTGCAGCATTTGATGTCCAGCAGACAGTCCTTAATGCCCCATTTAGAGGACACAAGCTGTTTGGACATGATGTTGAAGAAGCTTTGCAACATCTTCTGTCATCTGGAAAGACTCTGAGCTCAGTGAAATCCCTGTACCATACCCCAGGTAGAGGTAAGGCTAGGGGTAGTTTTTGTCCATCTGCTGTCAGAGTTAATGTCAGGCCTACCAACAGCAGAGTGGAGGTTGGGGGGTGGGGGCCCTGCCAGTCCCCCTCTCTGCCACAGGTGCCCATACAAAAGCACCTGAAGGTACTGGAGTCAGAGCCCCCCAAGCTTAGCATGATTCTTCCTACACCCCTCAACCACCGTTACCTCCAGGGGTGGTTGCAGGGCCATCTCTTCCCTCCATCTGGCTCAGTGGAGAGAAGTGACTACAAACAAATGGGTACTGGAGATTATAGAGGAGGGTCATGATCTGGAGCTTCTGGACGACCCTCCAGATAATCCACCAGTTACAACAACATATCCACCAGGACACATGTCCCTGTTGCAGGAGGAAGCACACACCCTGCTCAAAAAAATGGGCCATAGTACCCATACCCTCCCAGACAGAGGCACAAAATGGTTTTATTCCAGATACTTTCTAGTCCTCAAGTGGACAGGAAATCTGCGGTCCGTTCTAGATCTCAGGGACTCAGCTTCTTCATAGAATGCAAGATGTTTTGAATGGTCTCCTTACAAGATCTCCTTCCCTTGCTACATACAGGGTTTTGGATATGCTTCCTGGACATGGCAGTTGAAATTCAATGCAAAGAAGTGCAAGATAATGCATATGGGGCACAAAAACCCTGGCACAATATATCAGTTGGGGGGTGAGGATATAGCATGCACCAAGCAGGAAAGGGATCTTGGGGTTGTCATCTCTGATGACCTCAAGGTAGGGAAACAGTGTGACAAGGCAGCAGGTAAAGCAAATAGGATGCTGGGATGTATAGGCAGGGCATCACCAGCAGGAAAAGGGAGGTCATAATTCCGCTATACAAGACACTAGTGAGGCCCCACCTGGAGTACAGTGTACAGTTCTGGAGACCATACTCGTAAGGACATAGGGTAGAGAAGGTTCAGAGGAGGGCAACAAAGATGGTGCATGGATTGCATCACAAGTCCTATGAAGACAGGTTGAAGGAACTGAACATGTACTCCCTGGAGGAGAGGAGGAGAGAGGGATATGATAGAGACATACAAGTATCTTACAGGGAGGAACAGGGTGCAGGAAAACACTATTTTAAGCGAAAAGATGTTCCAGGACTAGAGGGCATGGGATGAAGTTGGAGGGAGGAGCGATTCAGAGGAAACATGAGAAAGAATTTCTTCACAGAACGGGTGGTGGACAAGTGGAACACCCTGCCAGAGGAAGTGGTGGGGGCTGAAACAATCACGGGATTTAAGAATGCATGGGATAGACATAAAGGAAGTCTAGAGGTCAGGGGTAAGGGGAAACAGACTTCTAGGAAAACAAACTGAACTTACAAGCTCAAATGGGCAGACTGGGTGGGCCATAGGCCCTTATCTGCCGACACTGTTTATGTATCTATGTATCTATGACATGAAGGATGCCTATCTCCATATCAAGATCAGGAAACCTCACAGGAAATATCTGAGGATCTTACTTCGACGGTATCTCTTGCCACAGGCCACACCTATGGCACTACAGCCGCCTGGTGCCAGGACCACACAGAAACTTTTCTAGTTAGCAGTCTACCAGGGTCCACCTACTCCAGCATCACACGCTGACATCGCCCTCTCCTATAAGAGTGGGCATCCCCCGCACCCTCCTCAGTTCTTTTCCTGCCATCGGCCATCGCACGTCTGACTTCACAGATCACCAACTTCAGTCAGCCACCATTTCTTACGTTTTTTATTTTCAGTTTCTCTCCCTAGTTTAGCATTACTTTACTATTAAAGTGATTTCTTTGCCGGCCCAGTGGCGCTGAGGCCTGAGGTGCTGGTCGCCCTACCTTGCGGACCAATGTTTAGAAATGAGCATGGGCCACCAGGGGTTGGCAGGGGTAGAGAGGGATTGAGCGTCCACGGGCCTGCTCTCCCTCTCCGAGGAGGGGGGATCTCAGTGGTCGGTGTGCTTCTGACCCCTGGCAGTGGCTGGGAGGGCAGAGCACCAACACTGCAAGAAGGAACTGAGTGGGGCAGGCACTGGGAGGAGCGTGTCCGGACACATGTGCGCTCCCTCCCCAGACGTCATTGCACGCCCCACTCTCAAGGAAGAAAATGATAAAAAATGGTCCCCAGATGGCTAGATGAGGCAGCCACCCACCACAGGTCCCGACCCCGAATGGCATTCCCTGAACTGGATCCTAATCGAGGTGAGTAGAGCTTGGGCGGGCTCCTCGCCGCCCCACCACGGTGGAGGGGGGGTAAGTCATGGGGGAAGACAGGTAGCAGCCCGATGTTGGGGTGTGGGGCTGGACGGGTGGCTGGGATGGCTGCCGACCTGGGACCCAGAGGGAGAAAAGAGAGTATTAAAAAAAAAAAAGAAGTGATTTCTTGCATTTTATATGCCAAGCTCCACCTCTGATGAAACTCTTCAGGACTTGTGCCTGTGGAAAGAAGATCCCCAAGAAGCTTGTGTCTGCTGCCTAGGCCCAGGCCATAACACCCAGGCTTATGAGATCTGCTGTGGCTTCAACCAGGCTGCCAGGTGGTACTGCCAGAAGACCCTGGAAATGTTCCTGCTTCAGCAGAAAGTCGACCACATGGAGAATGAGCTACAGGCCAGGAGTTCCTCCACTTCCCCGGTTCCGTCCTTGGGTTCGCACTCCCCCAAGGCACAGGACAAATTGTGCGGGAAGCCCGAACACCAGCACAAGAACCGCTCCTCCCCTACTCACGCGCAGTTGCTGCTTCACTTTTCAGCTGTGGTAGAGCCGTCTCCCTCCTCAGGGGTGGCCCCCTCTGCCTCACACTCCTTCTCCCCCATGGAGCTACTGTTGGCAGCACTCCCCGTCAACTTCACCTTGGCAGGCATCGGTTCCTCTGGCTTGGGTGCCTCACAGACATCTCAGCCCCTGCTGTTCCAGCCCTTATTTTCTTCGGGCCATCAGTCAGGAGGCTCTGCCAGTTCAACTTCTACCTTCGGTAGCTCACCGTCCTCAGGGATTCAGGCCACTCCCCTGATGCCGACTGTGGCAGTTTCTTTGGCCACTGTCTTGGCCTCAGGGCCCTTGCCTTCTCCGACACTGCCCTGGGCCATTCTTCAGTCATCCTCGCTCTCTCTGACAACGATGACCCTGGCTGAAGAGACTCCTCAAAGGCCTTGGCCTGCTCAACTGCCCTCCCTGGCTCCACTGCCAATGCCAGCCCTGGTTCTTCCTCAGCTAGCGCCGATAGGTGTCCTGACGCCGGCCATGGTGTATTTTCAGGCCATGCTTCATTCATTGTGGGATTTTATGCAAGCTAGGCTTGTTCCCCACAAGGGTCGATGCCGCTGGGGCCTACTATGCCTGCCCCCTCTTCCTACAGGGCCAAGCATGTACCTCAAGATTGGGCACCCTCTAACACTCCTCTGGACCTGTGGGATGAGTATGAGTGTCACCCAGACCTTCTTTTCCCTGATGGGGATGTTGGAGATGAAGGAGGGGTTACCCCCTTTCACTCCACTTCCACGGTGTCATCCAATGACGAGGAGACCCCTAGGTATATCCCAGAGTCCCTTCGGGGTGATCCTTCTTTTGTGAATGTTCTGAGACAATTGCAGACTACCATGAGGTTTGTCAGAGAGAAGCAGGACCCTATACGGTACGTAGGCCTGCTGGATGCCTCTTCTCTTGTCATTCCTCCTTTGATAGAACCTTTTGAGGATGCCACCATGGCCACTTGGCATCGCCCCAACTTGATCCCTACTATGCCTAGGAAGGCCGACAAGTTACACCAGGCTCCTGCGAGGAAGCCTTTCTTCACAGAACAACCCCAGGCAGACTCTAGTTATTAATGCTGCCCACAACCGTACCAAGAGGCCCAAAAACCTCAGTTCCCTTCCCCCAGACAAAGAATCCCTGAGGTTGGACCAGATTGGCAATGGGACCTTTGCTTCTGCCACTCTGACCATCAGGGTCCTTAACTATATCACCCATATGGTCCAGTATCAGAACCAACTATGGGCTCACATCAGAGAAGCAGCCATATCCTTCCCAGAGGATCCCCCGAGACAGCAGTTGCTTCAGAATAGTCAGTCGGGGGCCAGTGTCAGCAAGCACCTTTTACATTCTGCCTACAACACCATTGATGCCTCAGCCCAGGCAGCCACTGCAGGTGTTTGCCTGCGAAGACTTTTTTGGCTACGGGTGTCAGGTTTTGTCCAGAATGTGCAACAGTCCATCCTGAATGCCACCTTTAGAGGGTATAAACTGTTCCAGGCAGATGTGCAGGATATTCTTTCTAACCTGCAGGCTTCTGGCTGTACGTTGAGATCGGTCCAATCTGTGTACCATACCCAGCCTTTAAGTGGTCAGCAGGTGCCCTTTCATCAGGCTGCCCATAGGGTCAAGCCCAGCACCAAGCCTTACGGTAAACATAGAGCAGCCACAGGCCTGCCTACCCCTTCCTCCACCACCGGAAAAGCTCCCAGGGCAGGCGGTGCAGCCCCAGCCAGCAGGGCAGGAGGTGGTCGTAGGGGCTTGTTTCTCCCTGCATCTGGACAGGTGGAGGGAGATCACCAGATATGCATGGGTCTTGTAGCTCATAGAATACAGTCACATTCTAGAGCTCCTGCAGTGGCCTTCGGAAAATCCTCTTTTTCAGTCCTCTGAGCCTCCTGGACACATTTCAGTGCTGTGGGAAGAGATTTGTACGTTGTTGCACAAAAAGGCCATAGAACCCTTTCCCGAGACTCGGCAGGGCAGGGGGTTCTACTTTCACTTCTTTCTGGTCCCCAAATGCACTGGGGATTTCGGGCCCATCCTAGACCTTTGAGAGCTCAGTTTCTTTATTCAGTACAAGAAATTCCAGATGGTGACCCTTCAGGGACTGCTGCCCCTTCTGCATCAAGGGGATGGGATATGTTCCTTTGACATGCAGAATGCATACCTACATATCCAGGTGTGCTTCCCACAGGCAGTACCTCAGGTTCCACTTCCAGGGAGCATAGTTCCGGGCCCTACCCTTTGACTTCTCTTCAGCCCCTCCGGTGTTCACTAAATGCTTGGCAGTAGTGGCAACAGCCATCAGGTGGAAGGGATACTTCGGCATTTCCTACCTGGACAACTGGCTCCCCAAAGTTCAGTCCAGGGAGCATCTACTGCAGTCTTTGGAATGTACCACCCGGTACCAGGACCTGAGAATCACGGTCAACCTGTCCAAGTCAGTCCTGACCCCTTGTCAGTGCCTCCAGTACATGGGGCAGTTCTGGATATGGTTCAGGGTATGGCCTTCTTGGCCAAGGACAGGGCAGGCTTCCTAATGGCGCAAGCCCACCTGCTGTACAACAGCAGATATGTTTCAGCCAGAACCTTTCTCTGCCTCTTAGACCTGATGACTGCAGCTGTTGTCACAGTGCCTCTAGCCAGACTGCACATGAGGATTCCCCAGTGGACAATGAGGGTCCAGTGGGATCAGCACACCCGACGAGCTGGAAAAACAGGTCCAACCTCCTCACCGATCAAAAAGGTATTGCTTTGGTGGATGGAACCCGACAACCTGTTGAAAGGGATTCTTTTCCTAATCCCTTCCCCTCAGCACATTCTCACCACAGATGCTTCGGAGTTGGGCTGGGGGGCTCATCTGAGGCCCCACCAAACACAAGGGATGTGGTCCAGGATGGAGACTGCTCTTCACATCAATGTCCTGGAGATGCAGACAGTCCTGTATGCCCTGCAGGCCTTCCAGACTCTGCTGTTCCCGGGCCTTCTGCTAGTCCAGATGGACAGCATCAGTGTAATCCACTACATCAACAAACGGGGGGCACTCACTCGTACCCTCTCTACTGGGAGGCGATGAGAATCTGGTACTGGACTCGTTGTCTCTCTCTTAAAAAGGAAGGTTTCTTTATGCCTTCCCTCCCTTTCCCCTGCTTCAGAGGCTCATGATCAAGTTCCAGATGGAAGGGGCCAGCATGATCCTTATCACCCCCTTCTGGCCTAGTCAGATCTAGTTCCCTCTACTTCAGCAGCTGACGGTGGAACCTCCAGTGCCCCTGCCTCTGTGCACTGGCTTGTTCTCCCAGGAACAGGGTACCCTGGTCCATCCAGACCTCGAATCCCAGCATCTGCACCCCTGGCTCCTGAAGACATAGCCATGGCTCGATTTGTAGTGTCCCCCAAGGTGGCAGATGTTCTGGTGGTGGCTAGGGGCCCCTCCACCAGCGTCACTTATTCCATGAAGTGGAAACACTTTGCTCTGTGGGCTGCTTCATGTCAACCCCCCGTCATACCCCCCATATGAACAAGACTGGATTCATGGAGGGGTCGAGGGGTGGGGTTAAGGGTGGGAAATGGGGCGTGGATAGCAAGGGTATATCATGGAAGGTTGTCTCCTTGAATGCAAGAAGCCTGGGGAACAAAATCACTGAACTACAGGTTCTTTTAGATGTGGGGATGATGCACATAGCGGCCATCACAGAAACGTGGGACAACAAATACCAGGACTGGGATCTGGTGATCCCAGGATACAGGATTTACAGGAGGGAAAGGAGGAGGGGTGGCGTTGTATGTGAAGGAAGGGATAAAGTGTGTGAGGGAAGAGGGGGTGGAGAGTAGGACGGAGGCCTTGTGGATGCAGTTCCGGGGCACGAAGAATAGGATTCTCAGGATGGGGTGGTATACAGACCACCAACTCAGGGGAAGGACCTGGACAGGAAGCTGGCAGGGTAAATCAGGAAGATGTGTGGGAAGGGTAACACTGATCGTGGGGGACTTCAGTCTACCAGGAGTGGATTGGAGTACCCCAGCCACATCGAGTGTTAGGGAGCAGATTCTCCTGGATGCCTTCCAGGAATGCTTGCTGGCACAGATGGTAACTGAGCCAACTAGGTTGGGAAATGTACTAGATCTAGTATTGACCAACAGGGAGGCTTTATGGGAAGTGGGGGTGGAGGACCCGCTGGCTAGGAGCAGCCACCACTCTGTGTGGTTCACACTTAACATGAGCAGGGAAGTGGAGCGTACAGTGACCAGGGTGATTGACTTCAGATAAGATGATTTTGGTTGGATAAATGAAATTAAGGGGGGGGCACCTGAAAGGAATTCAACAACACTTGGATGTGAACCAGAAATGGGGAAAAAATAAAATTGAGGCTTGTGTAGGCCACTGAGACATGTGCCAAAGCACGGAGTAAGAAGGGAAGGGCTAAGAAACCGAACTGGATAAATAGGAAGGTCTTGGAATTGGTGAGGGCTAAAAAAGCAGCATTCAGGAGATGCAGGAAAACAGGGAAGTGGGAGGATGGGGGGAGGAGTATGTGAAGAAGTCCAATTAAGTTACCAGGGGAGTCAGGACTGCTAAAGCTTCCAGGGAGTTGATGCTGGTGCAGGGCATCAAGGACAGGGAAAAGGACTTCTTCAGATACTGTATATATATAGGAGAAAAGGCACTACAAGGACCAGATAGTGAGGATCAAGAAGAACGGGGGGTGGGCAGAGAAAGGGGTGGAACAGGCAGAAGTGTTAAATGAGTACTTTTGCTCTGAATTCATGAAGGAGAAGGGTGGGCAACCACCACAGTGGGTGAGGAGGATGGGCGGGGGGGAGAGGGGGTAACAGCCATCTGGGCAGGGTGTTAGAAGGTCTAAGGGTTCTGAGGGTGGAAGGCACCGGGTCCGGACAGCATACACCCCAGGGTGTTGAAGGAATTGGTGGAGGTCCTGGCTGGACCACTAGCAGACCTATTCAGTACCTCCCTGGACACAGGGCGTGTGCCACAGGACTGGAGGATGGCCTACGTGGTGCCCCTCTATAAAAGCAGCCCAAAGGATGAGCCAGGTGATTACAGGCTGGTAAGCTTAACATGTATTGTGGGGAAGCTGATGCAGACAGTACTCAAGGAGAGGCTGCTGTCCTTCCTAGAAGACAGTGGGCTCCAGGACACCCATCAGCATGGACTTGTTTCTGGAAGATCGTGCCAGACTAACCTAGTTGAGTATTATGACTGGGTTACGAGGGAGCTGAACGGGGGCCACGCTGTGGATGTCATTTATCTAGACTTCAGCAAGGCCTTCGATTCGGTGCCCCATGGGATGCTGGGTGGTAAGTTGAGATACATGGGGGTGGGTGCTAAGATGGTTAAATGGATTGAGAATTGGCTGCAGGGGAGACAGCAGAGAGTTTTAGTGGTGGGGGGGACTCTCATTTCCGAGGGCTGTGACAAGCGGGGTGTTACAGGGATCAGTGCTGTTTGGGATTTGCATTGCAGACATCTCGCTGGGTGTCAGGAATAAGATCATTCGGTTTGCTGATGACACCAAGTTGAGGGTAGTGGTGGATGATATAGCAGGCTGGCAAGGGCTGCAGGATGATCCCGTGAAAAAGTGAAAAGTAATGTACTACGGTGCAAAGAATCCAGGGATGGGTTACCAGCTGGGAGGAGTGCAGCTTGATACCATTGAGGAGGAAAAGGATCTGTAGGGATGGTAGTAACGGGGAATATGAACAATACAGAACAGTGCAGAAGGGCTGCAGTGAAGGCCAACAGGTTGCTGGGATGTATCGCGAGGGGCATCTCCTCCAGGAGCAGGGAGGTAATCCTGCCACTCTACAGGTCACCGGTCAGGCCACACCTAAAGTACTGTGCGCAGTTCTGGTGCCTGTACCTGAAGAAGGATGTGTGATTACTAGAAGGGGTGCAACGAATAGTGCCAAAGATGATCCAGGGATTGCAGGATAGGCCGTATGAGGAGAGGCTGAAGGAGCTGAACATGTACTTCCTGGAGATGAGATGAGACGGGATTACGGGGATATGATTGAGACCTTCAGGTACTTAAAGGGGATAAACAAGACTGGTACTGAGGGGATGCAAGCTAAGGAAGAGGAGGAACACAAGAACATACATAGCCTTAAAGTGGAGGGGGTAGGTTTAGGAGGGAAATTAGGAAGCACTCTTTCACAGAGAGGGTGGTAGCAGTGTGGAACACTCTGATGGAGGAGGTGGTATCCTGTAAGACGGTGGCTAGTTCCAAAGGGAGTAATTGGGAAGGGGTTCGGGGGGTGGGGCAGCTGCAAGATGAGGCTAGCTGCGCACTCGAGCAGACTTGATAGACCAAGTGGCCTATTTCTGCTGGCAGTTTTGTATGTAACCGAACCCTTTCACTTGTCCAGTGAATCAGATTCTGGAGTACTTGCTATCCCTGTCAGATTCTGGTCTGAAGTACTGCTCTATTAAAATACACCTGTCTGCCATTTCAGCCTTCCATGTGCCTTTTGCTGGCCATGCGGTGGCAAAACTGGAGGTGTCCCATACATTTCTGAGAGGCATTCTTCACTTGAAGCCTCCTATCCACAATCCAGCCTTGCCAAGAGACTTGAATTTTGTTTTAGAGAAACTTACTTTGGCTCCTTTTGAGTTGGCCACGACATGCAAGCTATGCTTTTCATCATGGAAAACATTATTTTCAGTTGCCGTTACTTCCGCTCATGGGATTTCTGAGCTTCAAGCTCTCACGTGACCTCCTATTTGGTTTTTCACAAGGATAGGGTGTCTTTGCAGACGAATTCTAAGTTCCTTCCTAAGGTGGCGTCTAAGTTTACTTTAAATCAATCCATCCACCTGTCTATTACCCAGAGCATGCCAATCCAGGGGAAGCATTGCTCCATACTTTAGATGTGCATAGAAGTCTGCATTACTATACACACCATACAAAGGAATGCAGGAAGTCTTTGGAACTGTTTGTTTCTTTCGCCCCTGGGAAAGATGGTGTTCCTGTTTCCAGCAGTGTTTGTCCAAATGGTTGGCTAACTGCATCACTTTTTGCTACAGGAATCACGGTAAGGCTCTTCTAGCTGTGCTTCAGGGCCTACTTTCTTAGGCTTAGGTTTCCAACCATCCAGACTGCTTCTTCGACTGTCAGAACTACTTGGGGCTCGTTCCATAGGTGTGGCCTGCTGCAAGAGATACCCTCACAGTAAGATGATAGTTGCATAAGAACTTACTGTAACAGTAGATATTCAAGAGGATTTTTTGCAGAAGACTATGCCGTCCCACCCTCCTTCCCCCTGGGCCTGTGGGCCTCTGTATGTTTGTGTCTCTTCTCTGTAGCAGAGCCTTCTGCCTTTCTGTTATTTATACTCTGGTGGGAACCATCGACGACTCCTCGGTTCCCCAGCAGATCGGTGCTTATGGTCTCCAACAGGAGAACTGAGGAGAGCACGGGGGCCGCCCACACTTATAGGATAGGGCGACATTGGTGTGTGACGTTGGAGTGGGCGGCCCCCTGGTAGACTGCTAGCTAGAAAAGCTTCCATGTGATCCTAGCACCTGGTGGCTGTAGTTCCATAGGTGTGCCCATCTGCAAAAGATCCTCTTGAAGATCTACTAGTACAGTAAGTTCTTACTTAATTGTACTTTCCTGTTCCAGGGGGAGCATTACCAATTCAAAGTGTTGCCCTTTGGCTTGTTTTCTGCACCATGGGTCTTTACCAAGTGCTTGGTAGTCATGGAAGCAGCTCTTCACAGGGAAGGTCTGTACGTCTTTCCTTACCTGGATGACTGGCTATTAAAAGCCCACTACAGGGACCAGCTACTTCAGACCTTGGCTCGAACCAGACAGATGTTCAGTGCTCTGGGGCTGACAATCAGTATACCAGATTCAGTACTGACACCCAGCCAGTGCTTGCAAGACAGAGGCAGTGTTGGATACCACCCAAGGTTCTGCGTTTCTGCCACTGTACAGAGTAGAATAATTGATTGCATGAGTACAGTTGTTATACAGCAGCCGTTATGTCTCAGCAAGGGCAGTTCTGTGCCTTATGGCAGCAGTCATTGTCACAGTGCCACTGGTCAGGTTGCACATGTAGATCCCACAGAGGACCCTGAGAGTCCAGTGGGACCAATTAATGGATGATCTAGAACAGATGGTTCTACTAACATCTCCCTTGCGCAAAGCATTGAAGTGGTGGATGGAACAGAGCAACCTTCTCAAGGGCATCCCATTCTTGATTCCTACCCCGCCATCAGATCCTCACTATGGATGCCGCAGGATCAGGGTGGGAAGTCCACCTTGGACCTCTTGAGACACAAGGCACGTGGAGCCAGCTGGAACACACTTCACATATAAATGTCCTGGATGGGCTGGAAGCATTTCAGGACCGAGTGTCCCCAGGTCCTCTGTTAATACAGATGAAAAACATCAGTGTGATGCATTACATTCCAAACAAGGGAGGACTCAGTCCTACCCGCTGTGCAGGGAAGCAATGAGAGTTTGGTATTGGGCTTTGGAGCACTGTCTAGAACTGTCAGCATTACATGTTCCAGGAGTACAGAATATCGTGGTAGACAAGCTAAGCAGGTCACAGTCTAGGGTACATGAGTAGGAATTGCTGACCTCGGTGGTTGACGACCTGTTCGAAAGATGGAGTCATCTGGAGTTGGAACTTTCTACGTACCCACACAACACAGAACTGCCACGTTTTTCCTCACTTACATTAGGGCCTGGAATTTTCTGGCAAGATGTGTTGTCCTTTTCCTGGAAGGGAGGTTTTTGTATGTGCCCCCACTCACTCAGAGAGTACTACTTAAGCTGAAGATGGTGGGGCAGCTCTAATACTCATTGCTCCCCTATGGTCTTAGCGAATCCCGTATCCATGCTGCAACAGCTGGCAGTGGAGCCCCCAGTACCTATACCTCTGTGCAAGGTTCTGCAGCTGCAGGAACAGGGAACTCTAGTCAATCCGGAACTGGTCCCTACTTTATGGTATCACAGAAAGTGGCGGATGTTCTGGTGGCTGCTAGAAAACGATCCACTAGACACATCTACTCAATGAAATGGAAGCGGTTCACTTTGTGGGCCACTTCCTGCAGTCTGGATCTGTTTACCTGCCCGGTCAATCAGGTTCTGGAATATTTGCTGTCTTTATCAGATTCAGGCCTGCAGTGTTCCTCAAAGCACACGTGGCTGCTACAATATATCAGCTTTCCACGTGCCTGTGGATGGCCGTACAGTTGCTCAACTGTAGGTCACCATACATTCTCTAGAGGCATTTTATACATACAGCCTCCCATTAGTCTTGAATTTTATTTTGGAAAAGCTGACCTTGGCTGCTTTTGAGCCAGCCGCGACTTGTGGCTTATGCTATCTTTCTTGGAAAGCATTTTGAGTTGTCACTTCTGCTCGAAGGATTTCAGAGCTACAGGCTCTGTGTGAGCCTCATTTGATTTTCCACAAAGACTTTGCCCACTAATTCTAAGTTTATGACAAAGGTGGTGTCTGAGTTTACTTTAAATCAAACCATCCACCTATCAGTATATTATCCAGAGCATGCCAGTCCAGGGGAAGCATCACTCGTACCTTAAATGTGCATGGAATACTCAGATACTAAGCACTCCATACAAAGGACTACAGAAAGTCCTCAGATTTGTATTTCATTTGCCCCTGAGAAAGAGGGCGCCCCAGTTTCTAAACAGTGCTTGTCCAAATGGCTAGCACACTTTATTAAATTCTGTTACAGGAAGTACAGTAAGGACCTTCCTGGCGTGATTCATGGTCATTCCACTAGAGGCATTGCCAGTTATGTAGCTTGTTTTCGGAATGTTTCCACTGCAAACTTTTGTGCAGCTGCCACATGGAGTACTGGCCATACCTTCATTAAGCATCACAGTCTGGACATCGTCTCTCGTAGATGAGCCAGGTTTGGCTCAGGTGTGCTACAAGGCCTGCTATCATAAGCCTGTAGTCTCCAACCGCCCAAACTGTTAGCTTTTGGTACTGCTTGGGACTAGTTGCAAAGGTGTGGCCTGATGAGAGATGTCCTTGAAGAATATAAAACAGTTATGTAAGAAAGTTCTGTAACAGTAGATCTTTGAGAGAATCACTTTCATCAGGCCATGCCATCCCACCCCACCCTCCTTCCCCCTTCAAGGTTGTGACAACAGGATTTTTGTCTTGCTGTTTTTGTCTACACTCTCTCACCTGGTTAGCGGAGTGCTGGGGTCTCTCCTGGTTCCTAGAGGGAGGTCCTCCGAGCATGATCTCCTTTGGGGAACTGATGAGAGATGGGCCCACCTGCGTTTATGTAGATGCTGATGCTTGACGTCGTTGTGGGCAGCCCTTGGCTTGCAAAGTTTTCCTTATGGTCCTAGCACTGACACAGATATTGTTCCAAAGGTGTGGCCTGATGAGATTCTTTCGAAGAATGTCTGTTACAGTGAGCTCTTACGTAACTGTTCTTTCTTAGAAGTGCTTCACAATGGGTACCATTTGTTTGAAAATGGTGGCAGTGACAGAGATTCCAAATCAATCAATCAATATCTTTATTTATCCAGGCGGGCACCATTGAGCAAGCTCATTTACAAGGTGGACCTGTGGTCCTACAGTAATAATACAGAAAGACAAGTTACAATAGTACAAACAGTAAAAATAGCTGTTATTATAGTAAAATGCACATTTACAGGTACTCTACAGTACATTGAACATAGAACTACAAGGAGTCATGGATAATGAACTTGTGCTGGATCCAAGCCGAAAAACTGTGCATTTTGTAGTGGGAAATGTTAGGAAGAGGGTAGGCATACCAGGTAGAAGATATCAAGCGCATAATGTAGGGAGAGGTGGGGAATAGGGGTGCAAGCAAAGAGGACCCAATTGTTAGAGCAGAGCGAGGGATTGGGAGGGCGGAGGACCGTACGAAAGGTGACAAAGGTATTTTTGCCCCAAAACGCGACGACATATGGAGGAGAAAAGCTGCCGTTGTACTAAGTGCAAGAGGAGGAATATAGTAGCAGGGGCATAACTGGGAGGGTCCTGGAGGTTGGGGCAGAGGGAGGTGTTGGATGGACGAGGGACCGAATATTTTTTGGGGCGAAAGACGATAATTATCCCCAAGTGCGGTAGCATGTGCTAGAATCAGGCTGCAACTGTTCGGAGCATCAAAGAATAAGAAATGGGAGTTCGGCAATAAATCCTGTGGATCTGTTGGTGGGCATGCTAGAGGCAGAGGCACACCTTTCAGCTGGGGGGCCGCCGTTTGAGGGAGGGAGGTTAGTGTCTAGTAAAGCAGCTGCAAATTTCCGTAATGCCATCACGGAAAGCCTTTTGAACAAAAGGGCACTTACTGGGGTTTTCAGCTTAAGTATTTTTGGGGTTTTATTCCATACTGATGGGAGTGAGAATCCAAAGGCGGCTTTCCCAACTCATGTGAGTGCCCTGGGTATTTTTAGCAGGAGTTGTGAGCAGCTTCTAAGGGAATAATTCCTTGGCACAATCGGAGACAGACAGTCGACGATGTATTGAGGGAGTTTGCCACTGAGGGCTGTAAGTGTCCAGAGTGATGCATTAAAGTTGCGCCTATAGTGAAGTGAGGCCCAGCCCATGGCAGCATATAGTGCGCAATGATAGGTAGAGAAGGGGAGGTCAGTGATGAAACGTATAGCTCTGTGGTAGAGTGTATCCAATTTTCCAAGACAGGAAGCCACACAGCTACTGTATATGAAGTCTGCGTAGTCAATTAAGGACAGGAACGTAGCTTGGACTAGTCGTTTCTTTGTGTCTGCTGTAAGAAGTCTTGTTATCCTGTAAAAAAGGCCAAGTCTTTGCCTTAATTTTTTCAGCAAGTCTTCCAGGTGGTCAGTGAAGGAGAGTTTACAATCGATCCAGGCCCCAAGATATCTGAATTTCGGAACGTACTCTAAGCACTCTCCCAGCATCGTGGTTTTGGGGACTCAGTATCGCTTGTGTAGTTTGCGAGGGTAAATAACATGACTTTAGTTTTCTTAGCGTTTAATAGCAGTTTTTTTATTGATTAGTTGGAGTTGCAGGAGGTTGAAATCTTTTTGTAGGTCAGTACAAGCTTCTTTTGGTGTGGGGTGACTCAGGTACAGCACTGTGTCATCCACGAATGAGTGAATACTTGCATTCTTGATTCCCTCATCAGTGTTGTTGATATACACTGCAAAGAGGAGGGGACCTAATATGGATCCCTGAGGGACACCTCTTTGTAAGAGTTTTAGGGCAGATAGTTCACCATCCGCTTTCACCTGCTGGTATCTGTCTGTCAGATATTCAGAGAACCAGTTTAGAGAAGTAGCATCCAGTCCTAGTGTTTTTAGTGAGTCGAGGAGCAGGTCGTGGTCGACTGTGTTGAATGCTTTGCTGAGGTCAAGAAACACAGCACATACTGACTTTTTATGCTCCAACTCCAGTTGCCAGTCATTGGTTACTTTAGCTAATGCTGAGACTGTACTGTGGTTGGCTCTGAATCTGGATTGAAGGGGTTTAGTAATTTTTCTCTGTCGATGAAAGATCTTAGTTGGCCATTTACTATTTTTTCCAGTCACTTCGAGAGTATGGGTAGGAGATAAATTGGCCTATAGTTATTAAGGTCGCAAGGGTCTCCAGATTTAAATAGCGGGATAACGTGTGCGATCTTCCATATTTGAGGGAGGGTACCTTGTGTTAGGGACAGGTTGAATAAATGAGTAATAGGCACTGCCAATACGTGGCATGCTATCTTTAGGAAGTATGGTTCAAGTGCATCTGCGCCAGCACTTTTCTTAGTATCCAGGTGGAGAATCAAGTCTCCCACTTCCTTGAGGGAAACCGATGAGAATGAGAAATGTTTACTAACGGAGCCAACATTTGGTGGGGTCATGCTAAGTTGGGTGCGCAGGCTACATGCAGGCGAGTTATCAAAGGCTAAGCCTGCTGTGGCGAAGTGCATGTTGAATGCCTGCAGTATCTCTTTTTTGTCATTGATTACTGTATTGTCAGAGGTAATTTTTATAGAGAGTATATTTTGTGATGTGGCTCCCACCAGTTCTTCAATTGTGGCCCAGAATTTGGAGGGACAATTGGCTGCAGTATCTAGTTCTGCTTGGTAGTAGCAGGCTTTAGCTTCCCCAGTCAGTTTGGTACAGCGGTTTCTGGCTGTTCTAAAGAGGCGCCAGTCTTCCTCTTTTGGGGATTTGCTGGCAGTTTTCCAGAGTTTATCCCTGGACAGTAGTGCAGCCTTGAGATCTTGAGTGAACCAACTGCATTTCCTAGTCTTTATGCGTATTTTTGACAGAGGTGCATGTAGATTCATGGCGTAGGTAATGATTTCATGTAGTATAGAATATGCAGTTTCCACTGTTTTAGCAAGGTAAAAACTCTGCCACAAGGGGGAGTTTTTTTAGGTCAAGTAGGTATGCCTTTGGGTCGAATGACCTGGTTGACCTTTTGGTTGAGAATTTGGCCGTAGTTGGCACTTTGTTGGCTGCCCAAACTACAGCTATTAGGCAATGGTCACTAATGTCCGCGTCAAAGGTTCCAACGTGAGAGAAAGAATGGGGTTTATTCACAAGCAGGACATCCAGAAGGGTGCTTTTGGCTGTATTCTTTTTGTTGATATGGGTGGGCTCTTCGTTGAGTAGGGTGAAACCAAGGGAGTTGCAGAAATATTTAAGTGGGTGACCGGCTTCCGACATCCAATCGTAGTTTAGATCCCCGAGGATAATTGTTTCGAGGGGGCTAGTGTCCAAGATAGTTGTAAGATAGGACAAGAGCTGAGTACTGGCAGATGATGGTCTATAGCATCCTATGACTCTGAGTGCTAACGATGGGGATAGGTCGATTTTTATGTCCAGGCACTCAAATCCCGCTACCAGTGAGTTAGAATTAAGTGTTGATGTCACAAATCTATCTTTGATGTAGATTGCGACCCCACCTCCTCTGGATTGCCTATCGCATCTAAAGATCTGGTAGTTAGGTAAATGAAGTGGAAGCTTAGCTGCCAGAGATCCAGGTGAAGACAGAGATCAATGAAAATGCCAGCATTTACAACAACACTCGCCCTGGCAGAGGGGCTACCCCAGTTCCGATCCCACAGTCTGCCTTCAATCTCTCGGACTGGCAGACCCTCCTCTTTGTATGGCATAAACTCAGACCATTTTGCTTCACATTTTCACAAGTGAAGGGTGCTGGAGTGAGGGATTTAGTCTGTAAGAGTTGCCAATACTTCTATCCAGTGATGTGATTAGGTGCTTACATTTTCAACATTGTCACTGTAATAGTTTTACCAAGAACAAAAAAAATGGCTGCCAAATTAAAATTGAACATTCTACAAGCGCAAGGATTTCAGTTTTCTATCAAGCATCCAGACTGCCAGCACTTTTTTTTTTTTACCTGGTGGTAGTACTGTCACAATGCATGGGTCCTGGCCAGTCAGGACGCAGGGATTTAGTTGCTTATTTTATAACTAGAAATAACTGCTTATTTTACTATCTTTAACAGTTTATAGATTTTGTTGGTTAAGAACCGGCAATTCTTTCTGGCTAATATGACAAAAAAAAGCCTAAGAAAAGGGCAGGGCCTACATGATTTAAAAATTGTGAATCCTGTCACAAGATCTTGGAAAGGGCAGACCACCACAGTCTGTGCTTTGATTGTTTGGGCCCTGATCACGATTATTTAAATTGTGATTTGTGTAAACTTTTTTGCCCCAAAACACACAAGAAAACGGCACAGAGATTTGCAGACCGCAACTGAGTCACCAAAGAGCTCTCCTAAAAGAAAAAAGTGGGGGGAAATACCTCAGATGTTGGAAAGCATGCATCTTCAAGTACCTCTCCTTAAAGTAAATATAAAGTCACTGAAGAGCAGCAGTCTCTGATAGAGACAAGTGAAGCTGCCAAGCCATCGTCCAGTTCAGAGAAGGAGCACAGGGTATCCAGTAAGGTGAATCCTGATGCCAAGGATGGCAAAAAGAAAAAAGCTGCAGATGCTCTGGTGCCATCAACACCAGCTAAGAAAAAACAAAAAGAACAGTATCTGACTGCACTTCCCCCAGAAAGGGACCATGAGCCAGTAGTAGAGCAGAGAACTATGGCCTCAGGAGATGACATTACAAAAATGTGGCAATTCTTCCAGGCTTTCAAGCCATGGAAAACCTTACTACTAGCCCCCCCCCCCCCAAACAACTCACATTCTTTAAATCTCTGCTTGAGGAGGAGGAGGGGTTGGACATATTAAACCTTAAGTGTCCCATTAATAGGACTTTGGTTCTCAACCAAGAGTGAATGAGAATTTTTCCTCATATTCCACTTTTTGTAAGGCGTATGGTTAACACGCTGGATATCCCCTCCACAGAGACGGGGTATTGAGGAGGCAGAATTTATAAGTATGCTTGCACTGACCTGATCTAAAAGGCTTACAGTACCCATTAACAAATCCCTCAAAAAAGCCACTAACAAGATTTTGGAGCATCCAAACGTAGCTCGTGGCATTGACAAAAAAATTGGAAAAGAAATCTCAAGTAGAGACTAATACAATAGAAGAACAAAGCAATCTAGGTTCATCCTTAATTTCCAGCAGGGCAGACAGTGGAGATTTACGACCTTGAACAAGTGCACTATTGGTCATACAACCCAGGTTGTAATAATAAGTCAGCCTGGGAGGCAGCCAACCTAGGGCATCATATAAAGTACAGTGGTGTGTTTTAAATGGCTTAGTCAAGACAAATCTACATATTGAGATAAAAGTTTTATTAACAAAATTCAAGTCCTTTTTTGCTAATTTAGTAAACAGAAAATAATTGTAATACAGTGTAGATAACACACTTTTAGATATAGTTTCTCTAGCTTCTTTGGTTAGACAACCTTTAATTCGATACAAAGCATCTAGTTTCTGGTTCACTGTCTTAACTGTCTTTTTGATATGAAACAAAAATGTAAGATTGAGGTCAAGTAACACTCCCAATATATTTAGTCTCTAAAACTTGTATTAAAGATCCAGCTAAGTCGTAAACTAACAAAGGTTTAGCATTGCGCAGTTTAGGTGTAGGGTCAAATAAAATACTTTGTGTTTTTTTGGTGTTTAATATTCGATTATGTTGCAAGAGCCATTTATTTAAATGCAATTAAATCTTGATTTGATGAAAAGTTAAACAGCTAGTGCACTACCTAAAACATATTAGATTTTAAATGCAGCCAGTCATTGCCTTTTATATCTGAGGTACTTTTTTCCCCCTTTGTTTAATTAGAAGATTGTTTACCTGATGTTAGTAGGTGTGATGTGTGGAACAGCTCTTAGCCTGGCAGCTGACATATCTTACTTTACTGCCCCACACTACATCATCAGCATTGTGACCTGACTGTGACGTCACTGCTACTTAGGAACAGCAAGCGAGTGACTGCCAGGTCGTTCACCTGTGATGTCAGTCAGTGAGATCTCAATGGTGGTGTTGTAGTGTGGGGCAGTAGAGAAAGCAATGTCAGCTGCCAGGCTAAAAGCCATCCCACACATCCAGCATAATAGTATCACATAGAATACTTTCTGATGAGCAAAAGAAAAAATAGTTCAGAAATAAAAAAATTACAACTGACTACTACTTAGAATTTGTATTATTTTCCTGTCTGCCTGTTTTGGCTCCACTAGCTTTTTAATTTCATCTAATTTTACATAACTAGTAAATAAAATGATATTGTCTGCATATAGCAGTACTCTGGAGGTGCCTGTGGATGCAGATGACACCGCCTCAAGGGTACTAGCACATGCAATTGCTTTGAGCAGGTTTGCGTGGCTCAGGGCAATCATCCTGTCAGAGGACACAAAAACAAAGACTATGGACTTCCCATTCGAGCATGGAACATTCAGCAGATCAGTCTAAAACTAAGTTCTCTGGTTAGTCGTAGCATTTCTAAAGCTTCCTTTGATGACCTGTGTACTAATGTCTGTTCACATGGCTAAACTACGCTTATCTTGATCACCACCTTACCTATGTCAGGCTCCTCACCATTACTACACCATAGTTATTTTATTCTCTTTGTATACATTTTAGCTTCCTAATCCTATATAACTCTTCCCTGCCTAATGTTTTTTATTATTCCATGTTGTATTATTGTATTTCTTGCACTGTCTTGTATCTTATATTACCCTGCTGTATAACTTTGCCTTTTAAACTGACCTTGTATGCTGTCCTGTCCAGGACCTCCTTGTAAATAAGCTTGCTCAGTGGAGCCTTTTCCTGGTAAAATCAATAAATACAGTTTGAGAGACTCTCCCTCTTTGGGGATAATAAAAGAAGTCTGCTTGAAAAGACCGATGGACAAAAAAAAAACCTGTATTTTGACTCAGAAGGAGAGCGCGTCTACATCCTTCAAGCTGTATGGAAGGGGAGGTAGGGGCCGAGCATACTATCAAAACAGCAACCTATAATTTGACTCAGGAGAGAGCTTCTGCATCCTTTAGGCCATATGGAAGGGGAGGTAGGGGAAAACCCTACTATCAAAAAAGGCCGTACTACTGCTAGGACTACCCTCCTCAGAGGGTTGCCCCAAGAGGCAAAGGAAGGAAAGGTGTAAGGCAGAAGCAAGCACCCTCTCCTAAACCAGAAGAAAAGCAAAATCCGTGACTTTATGCAGGCCACTATTGAACCCCTACAAGTGGGAGGCCATCTGTCTCATTACTTCCAGGAGTGGAAAACCATCACCACAGACAAGTGAGTGCTGGAAGTAGTGAGTCAAGGTATACACAGATACATAGAAGGTGATGGCAGATAAGGACCGTGTGGCCCATCTGGTCTGCCACTTTTCCTTACCTAATGCATTACCACAGACTCTAGTTGATCTGCAGCTTACCCTCTCTTTCCTATTTCTAGAGTACCCTTATGTCGATCCCATGCATTCTAGAATTCCCCTACTGTTTTTTGCCCCCACCACCTCTGCAGGGAGGCTGTTCCAAGCATCGACTACTCTTTCTGTGAAAAAGTACTTCCTCACGTTGCCCCGAGCCTACCCCCTCTAGCCTCATATCATGCCCTCTTGTTCTTGTACACCTTCTTTTCTGAAAGGTGCTACCCTCCTGCACCTTGTTTATACCCCTGATCTACTTGAATGTCTTATCATATGCCTCCTCCCCTCCAGGGAATACAATATTGAGGTCCTCTAGTCTTTCCTCATATGACTTTTTGGTGCAATACATGCTCTGTTTTTGTTGCCCTTCTCTGGACTGACTCTGTTTTGTCTATGTCTGTCTGGAAATGGCCTCCAGAACTGGACACGATACTACAGATGAGGTCTCACTAGTGATCTGTACAGTGGTATAACCACCTCCTTTTTTCTGCTTGTGATACCGCTCCCTGTGCACCCTAGCATCCCACTAGCTCTCCACTCAGCCTTCTCACATTGCTTGGTTACCTTTAGGTCATCAAATATGATTACCTCCAGGTCCCTTTCTTGACTGGTGGCCGTCAGTACCCCCCAACCCCCATCTTGTACTCCTCCCTTGGATTTCTGTGTCCCAAGTGCATGATTTTGCACTTCCTTGCATTGAATCTTAGCTGCCACACTCTCGACCACTCCTCAGACATGTTTAGGTGCTTTCATACCCCCCTCCTCCCGAGTGTCAACCCTGTTGCAGATTGGTGCCCTTCAGTTTACAGTCTTCTCAAAACTAAAGAGCCCAAAGGCTGTTCCTCCACTCCAACCTCAGACAAAACTCATGTTGGAGCTGAAGGTAAAGAAATTGACAAAGATAAGGGCAGTAGAAAAGGTCTGTCCCTCAGAATGGGAAGAAGCCTCTTCTCAGGGTACTTTCTCACAAGGAAAAAATGAGGATTGACAGACCATTCTAGAGTTAAGATTCCTGAACAGGCACATAAAAAGGGAAAATTAAAAATGGCAGCACTGGGAATAGTTATACCATCCCTGCAGAAGGAGGAGTAGCTGGGATCACTGGATCTAAAAGATGCATGCTTTCATATCCCTGTGAGACACTCCCACAGAAAGTGCCTAAGATCCAAATTAGGAAAAGAACAGTATCAATTTGCCACACTCCCTTGTGGCCTAACCTGAGCTCCAGTGGTTTTCACAAAGTGCCAAGCAGCAGTGGCTGAATTTTTGAGAAGAAAAGGGATGACAGTGTATCCTTATCTGGGCGACTGGTTAGTCACAGGAAGGACAAAACAAGAAGCAGCATTCTCCATTCCATTGGAGTGGTGAGAAACACCCTGGAAACCCAGGCTTTCTACTAAACATAGAAAAGTCCCAGCTGGAATCCAGCCAGGTGCTGTTTTTTATAAGAGCAGAGTTGGATACTGCTTGGGAAAGCATTCTTGCCACAGACTAGAATGGAAAGCCTGTTGTCCTGTGCAACATCTTAAGCCATGTGAACCAAGACCTGCAAGGGACCTCTTGTAGTTGCTTGGGCACATATCAGTAGCAACAGCTGTGGTGCCCTGGGCCCTCTTACAGATGAGAGATCTTCAGTATCATTTAAGATGGCACTGGCATAAAATGTCAAACCCACTGATCAGGCTAGTACCCATCACAGCAAGTCTGGTCAGGGCTCTAAAGTAGTGGAAGAAAGTGGGCAATTTCCGGGAAGCAGTCCCATTCCAAAAAGTATCCACAGTACTCACTCTGACAACAGATATCTCCCTAGTAGGATGAGGAGAACATCTTGATGATCACACAGTCAGTGAAATCTGGTCTCCACTACAGCAGCAGGAGCACATGAGCTGAGGGCTGTACTCCTGTTTCTACAGCACTTCTCAGACCTGGTCCAAGACTAGCCTGTTCTGGTCTGCATAGACAATACCACCACAGTGTATTGTATAAACAAGAAAGGTGGCACCAGAGCCACAAAGCTATGCACAAAGGCAATTAGGATCTGGAATCTGGCATCTCCCTAAACAGAAATCACTGCCGTACATCTACCAGGAAAGGACAATGTTCTGGCAGATTCACTAAGCAGGACAAGTTGGGGAATGCATGAGTTGTCACTAGACTACCAGGTGGTTCAGACCTTATTCTGGAGATGGGGGCGTACCAGAGGTGCACTTGTTTGCCACGTGGGATGATCACAAGTTACTACAGTTCTGCTGCAGGTCACCCACAGGGGGACTCTACCCTAGGATGCTTTTACTCTCCTTTTGGACAGAAAGTTCCTCTGTGCATTCCCCCATTCCTGAAAATTCACAGAGTGCTGTGGAAATTGAGGAAAAGAGTCAGCAACACTGAATCTTTCAGGAATCAATCTTCACCACTGTCACACTTATGGGTTCTGAGCGGGAGGCATTAGGACCCTGCGGAAGCCCGAACTTTCAAGGAGGGCTGGCACCGAAGTAAACTGCATGCATGCGCAGCACCATGAGACTGGCTCATGCTGCATGGCTTACCTCGGCACCAGCCCTCGACTGCCTCCGCTCCTTTTTTCTCGCCATCGAGTGTGCTTCAGTGACAACATCGCTTCACTTGCTGGGAGTCAGAACTTCACATCTATACAACAACAGTGTTCAGTTCTTCTCAGTTATCAGTGTTTAAAGTTTGAGTTTGTTATTTTTGTGCCAGTTTAGTGAATTTACAGAAATATTTCTCTCAGTCTCTCATAGCCCTGCGGAGTCATCGGTCGACGGCCATGGATGGTGATGGTAGGGAGCCCCCTCAGGCAAGCTGCTCTGGCAGTGGGGCCGTGTCAAGTCCACTTCCCCCTTCTGGGGAGGGTTCTGATGACATGTTGTCCTGTGCCTGGGAGGAAGGGCAGTCCTCCCAGAAGCATAAAAAGAAGTGTGCCCATTCCCAGCTCCGGTCAGGATCGCAGCACCACTCGATCTCGAGTTCTTCCACGTCCCGTAGAAAGGTGAAGAAATGGTACCATTCATGGTCACCCTCTGCGAGGTCTATCACGAGGTCCTTGATGTCCCAGAGCAGAAGGCCCTCACCACCACTATTGAAGTCACTGGAGGCTTCCATTCTTGGAAGGTCATGGTTTTGGGCCCAGAGCTCCTCCCTGTCTGTTAGTGGGGACTCCATTGGGCAGTTCCACCACTGGGCAGCTCTTATGGAGCAGTTGGTGCAGCATCTGGTTTGTTTTCCTCTGGCTGTAGAACTTGTCCCTGGCCTTTTGAGGCTGGTGGCACTGGAGCCGCAGGCAGGGCCTTCAAGCCAGGTAGAGCATTTGGCTCTGACAGCAGACCCAGGGCCCTTGGTGACCTCACTGCGGAGTCCTGACCCACTGGCCACACCCCCATTCAGTGTCACTGCAATGTAACCAACCTCGTTGCTTTTGCTGGTCAGTTTAGCGCTCGTTGGATTGTTGGCACCGAGGTTAGGCCTCTTGGGGCCTTTTCTGATGCTGGCCTTGGCCTCGCCCTCTGTGCCGAGAGACCTCCTGGCACCAGATTCAGTTCTGTCTACAGTGCTGCCTCTAATGCCAGCTCCTCATAAATTGGGGCCAGTGAAGCTGGTGTTGCCTAAGCCTCATTCTGGATTAGGGAACTTGGGATACACTCCCCTGTTTAATCGTCCTTCCGGGGAGAGATGGAAGGAGATGAGCCTGCCCCTGAATTCATTATTTCTGAGGGCGGTGATGATGACTCTTTCTGTAGCCTGGACTCTTCGGACCCAGGCCCTGCTCCTGTTCCTCAAGATGACTTGACTTTCCAGGCTTTGTTAAAAAAAAATATATATATATATATTTATGTATTCTGCACTTGATTTTGAGCCCTCAGCTACTGACCCAGGTAAACGTCTCCATCTGCGGTGTTTAAACATTTCTACCATGCCGGTCAACCTAGTTCACCCTATTCCTCCAGCATTTGAAACCTTACAGAATGTGGTTTGGAATAGGCCTGGTTCTATTCTGTCACTCTGTAGGCAGATTGATATAAAGTACACTGCCCCTAAGAACAGACCAGTGTATGTGTCTCAGCGTAAAGTTGATGCTGTTGTTATTTTCGCTGAGAATAACAAAGCCATTCTGCCCCAGGGGGTCACAGCTTATCCCGTTAACAAGGAGTCACACAGGATAGACACTTAGAGTAAGCGAGCTTTCACTGCTGCTACCCTGGGCATGACAGTTGTAGCTACTAAGGGCATTTTTCCAAGTAAAAATATACCCTTTGGAGCTCACTTAAGTCTTTTGCAGAGTCCTTCCCTGACTCTCAGACTGAACAAAAGATCCTGCATACTGTTACTCATGGCATTGAATGTAACAGTCATCAGCTTAAAGCAGCTACTGGCACTACTTCTTGCTCCGCTGCGGTGGGCATTTGTATCAGAAGGCACTCCTGACTTCACACTTCCAGATTTTCACAAAATGTCCAACAGCAGGTTATGAATATTCCATCCAATAGCACTTACCTGTTTGGACAGCAGGTGGAGAAGTCTCTTGAAGCCTCCCAGAAAACTAGAATGGCTATAAAGATTTCTAAGCCAGCCCCTGCTAATCTTCAGAGAGGGAAAGAATGAGGTTTCTTTCAGAGCAGGCAGTCCCTTCGAGGAAAAGGTAGGGGAGCTCAAAACAAATCTCTACCTCCCCAGCAACAAAAGAAGGCACAGCCAAAGGCACAGGCATTGAAAGCACCTAGTGCCATCCTCTGAAGCTCTGGCCCTGGTCCTGCCTTAGCTATCTGAGGCAGACCTCTCTTTTCCAGTAGAAGGGTGCCTGACCCAGTTTTACCATCAATGGGAGTCCATCATGACTGACAAGTGGGTCTTCAGGATCACCCAAGAGAGATACTCCCTGAACCATATGGAAATCCCTCCAGGCTATCTGCCCAGATGACAACTGCTCTTACAAACTCACATTTTAGAGCTTCTGGTGCAGGACATTGCGGGTCTTCTGAGCAACAGGGCAGTGGGATGTAGGCTAGAGTCAGAACTCAATACAGGCTTCTACTCCCAGTACTTCTCGTACCAAAGAAATCAGGGGGCATGCCCCCCCATTCTTGACCTCAGAAATTTGAACAAATTCATGGATCAAGAGAGATTCAAGATGGTGTCTCTGGGATCTCTGCTTCCCTTCCTAGATGTGCAGCATGCTTACCAGCATATTCTAGTGCACCCCAGCCACCACAGATACCTTCTTCGATTTGTTGTGCTGGGACAGCATTATTAGTTTAGAGTCCTGCCCTTTGGGCTGTACTCAGTGCCTCGAGAACTTTCTCGTCTTGGGTTTCAAAGTTAGTACACAACCTAGAGCACTGGCACACAAATTACAAGACTTGGCTGCTCAATGGTTAAAACCAGAGGTATGAACTAAAGAGATTATCGATTTGGTTGTACTGGAGCAGTACCAGAACATTTTACCATATCAAGGCCGTTGTTTGGTAAGTCAGCATGAACAGACCACTGGCTGCAGCAGTGAAAATCACGGAACATTACCTGGAAGCTGAAAAACTGGAGGTCCCTAAGAAAGTGGAACCCACAGTAAACCTGGAGCAGTGACCTGTGGAGAAGAGATCCCTCACCGGGTGGGACCAAACGTGCTGGTATGGGTAAGTGGTCAAGTGAGGAAATATTGCTTATAAAATGGGCAGAGAAAGTTGAGACAGTATCGACATTTTCATTGGTTAAAAGCAATCACCTGACCATTAATTAGTGCCTTAGTAAATGCCCACTTTGTTACCCAAGTCAGCTGTTTTGACCAGAAGCAGCCTTGATGCAAGTGAAAATCAATCCGTCAATTCATTGCTTTGCCTTTCTGTACTCATTTTGAACAATGTAATGTTGCTGTACCCAGCTTCCTGCTGTTCCCTTTCTCCTTTGGCTGTAAAGGAGGCCGATTCTGGTGTTTACTGCTTTGCAAACAGATTAATATGTTCTTGGTAGGAGAGGGAGGAGTCTAAGGGGATCCCGAGGTATTTAAAACTCCTGACCTGCTCAAGTGACGAGAGTTGACTATTTTGGATGTTTAGTGACACTCCTTCATGTTTATTCTGGTGGTTTGCAAACAACATTACTTTGGTCTTTTTGTAGTTGATGATAAGTTTACGACAGGAGAACCAGGGCTCGATTTGTGTAAAGCTGTTTTGCAGGATTTGTTCACGCATAAGGGGTTCAGGATGACTAGAGAAAATAACTGCATCGTCTGCGTAGAGGAGTAGGTTGCCAGAGCAGGCTGGGGAAGGGTATTTAAAAAAAGACTGAACAGGAGCGGGCCAAGAATTGACCCCATGTGGAAACCCTGTGCGAACTGGCCTGCTGGAAGAGAGGGTATCTAGGATTTTAACCCTCTGGGACCTCCCAGAGGGGTAACTATCAAACCAGGCGGTAGCATCAGAGGACAGGCCCAGGACGGAGGCAGAGTGAAGGCCATGGTGGACCATATCAAATGCTTTTGTTAGGACTATGTACACAGACCCAACCAAGTGATCACAGTCCAGAGCTTTATGTATAATGCTAGTGAACTCCAGGAGGGCTGTGGAAGTACTGTGGTCCTTCCTGAAGCCATGTTGTTGGCTACACTGCAGATTATACTTGGCAAGATATTTAGAGATTTGATCATTCACAATTCTTTCAAGGGCTTTAGAAATAGAGGGAAGGAGAGTGATGGGGCGATAGTTACCATGGGCAGTTGTCACCACTCTTGTGAACAGGGGTGACTATCCCACTCGTGTATCCTGGACTGGGACCTGTTTAGCTTGTCTGCTAAGATGTTTCGGATGCCTGGAACTTGTACTGCTGATGGTTCCAGACCGTATTCCAGAGCCCACTACCAAATCCTCATTGCTTTCCTACACAGCGGATATGGATGAGTCTCCCTGTGTTTGTTAATATAATGCATCACACTGACATTGTCCGTCTGTATTAGTAGAGGACTTCGGGACAAGTGGTGCTGGAAGATCTGAACTCCATACAGGATAACTTGCATTTCCAGACTATTGATGTGTAAAGTGATCTCCACTGGGGTCCATGTGCCCTGAGTTTAGTGAGCCCCCCAGCCCAATCCTGAGGCATCCGTGGGGAGGATCTGAGAAGGGGAAGGGATTAGGAATGGTACCCCCTTGAGTAGGTTGCAGCATTCCATCCATCACTTGAGCACTTTGTGCACAGAGGACATGTCTAGAACCATCTCTTTTAGGTCATCTGTGAGATGATCCCATAGGACTCTCAGGGTCCACTGGGGTATCTGCATGTGCAGTCTGGCTAGTGGCACTGTGACAGTGGCCGCTGCCATAAGGCCCAGAAGATATAGAAATGTCCTTAGTGAGACATGACGACTGTCATGCGCTAATTGTGCTTTGGCCATCAGACATTCGGCTCTGTACACAGGCAGAAAGGATGAGCCCTGGGCCGTGTCCAGGACTGCCCCTGCATACTACAGTCTCTGGCAAGGTGCCAGCACTGACTTTAGTGTGTTGACTGTTACCCCCAGAGCATAGAATAGCTGTCTGGTTCAAAGCGAAGGTCTGCAAAAGCTGTTCCTTGGAGGGGCTTTTAGTGGCCAGTCATTCAGGTAGGGGAAGACATAGAGACCTTCCTTGCTTAGAGCTGCTGCTACCACTGCCAAGCATTTGGTAAAGACCCATGTTGCAGAAGACAAGTCAAAGTACAACACTTTGAACTGGTAATGTTCCCCTTGAAGAAGGAACCTCAAGTATTTTCGGTGAGGTTTCTGAATCTTGATATGAAAGTATGCATCTCTCATATCCGGGGGAGCATATCCAATCCCGTTTGCAGTAACAGGAGGAGACTCTGCAAAGTGACCATCCTGACTTTTCATATTCAATCATGTATTTATTTAAAGTTTGTTAAACAAGAGAAGTACACTGAGCCGAGGCTCATGTCCGAGTGTGACCTGGGGGAGAGGAAAAACGTGGTACCCAAGGTGCATGTGATAACAGCGAAGAAACGTGGTGAAACAGAGTGCACGTGTTAACAGCATAAGCATGTCAGGAAATTGTGGTGAACAATACAAGAAGGTACTGTAAGTAGTTGTACTGGAATAGCGACAAGTAGTAAGTGCAGTGCAGTTGAAGTTGAGATACCCGAGATCCAGGATAGGCCTCGGGTCTCCTGTCCACTTGTTCTAGAGGCACAAGTTCTATGGCCTGTTTTTGCAGTAGTGTCTGCACTTCATCCAGCAATGTGGGCAGGTGCACTGGGGGATATGTTGGTACAAGTCAGGGAATGATCTGGAGGATTGTCCATAAGTTTGACAGCATGCCCCTTTTCTTTGATCTTCAGAACCCAGGCATCTGTAAGCACCTTCCTTCATTGATTTAAATGAAGGCAGAGTCGGCCCCCTACAACCACCCCTGGAAGTAAAGGTGGGTGGGCAGTGTATAGGGAGTCAGACTGAACTGGCGGTGGCGGTGGCGGCTTCACCATTTCTAGGTGCTTTTGTATGGACTCCTTGGGTCATGGCAGGCACTGGCAAGGCCTCGGCTCCTTTAGCCCTGCCCTGCTGTGTGGAGTGTGGGCACTATACCCTAACACCAGCTGAGCGAGAAGTACCCCAACTCATACCCCTAGGCTGGGTATGGTAGAGGGAGTGTAGGGACTTCAAGTCCCACATGAGGCTTGGAGATCTTTGAGAGTCTTCTGAACATCATGCCCAAACAACTTTTACCCTCTGAATGGGGCATTGAGAATGGATTGTTGAACATCTGTGGCAAAGCTACCACTCAGCCACGCATACCTCCTGCAGCAGGTGCCCGAAGCTGCAGCCCTGCAGAAGCATCAGAAACATCATGAACAGTGTGAAGCAAATGTTTGCCCACATCAGCAGCAGTCATCAAAGTTTTCAGTTGTTCTTGCTTGGAGGTGCCCTCAGGCAAGGCCTATGCAGCAGCCTTAGTCTGTCTCCACAGGGTGTTCTGATACTTCATCATATGGGCCTGGTAGTCAGCAGTACGAAAGCCCAGTGATGCAGAGGCATAAGTCCTCTTGCCAGTGACGTCCAGCCTTCTAGATTCCTTATCAGGAGGAAGGGAGCTCGGGTGTTATTTTTTTTTTAGTATGCTTTTTTTTCCCCCCCCTGCCGCCAGCCACCCGGAACCTCAGCCCGGTCACAGACCTCGAGCTGCCACCTCCAAATCGGCTCACGACCCTCCAATACCCCCTGGCTTATCTTCCCCAGGGTGGGGTTGCGGCTCAAACCCCTAACAGTGCATGGCGGCGGGATAGGAGTCAGGGGCGGCCTGGAGGCTAGTTGAAGCCGAGGTGGGCTTCATCTAGGCGGCCAGCAGCTGGAATTTTTTTTTCTTGGGGATGGGGACATGCAATGACATCCGGCGTCCACCCCCCACCCCCAGACATTCTAGCGCCGTTCACTGCAGTACCCCCTGCCTCCACCAGGGGTCCTTCCAGCACCAGTCGCACTCACCGCCTCCGGAGAAGAACAGTTCTCTGGACACTCCATCCTTCCCTCCCCGGCAGCCCTCCGACGTCCTGGGTCCATTCCTGAACCCGGGTTGCAAGTGGAACTCCAACCACTGCGCCAACGGGCCGGCTGCGAAACTCAGGTGTTTAAGTGCCCTATATCTGTCATGAGCAGCACTAATCCCCACTGAGTCAGCCTCAGGTTGTGTGGCATAAAAAGGTTTTTCAGAGGGGGCAGAGTACATTTTATCTGCTTTCCTGTGTACAGCGGGTATATTGTTTGGTCTGTACCATGCTGCCTAGGTGGCATCCCCTAATGCTGGGAGCAGAGGAGGCACCAAATTGGCAGGAGATGCTGGGAGCTCCAGCAGGTTCTTTTTAGTGGTATCCTGCTCCTCTAAACCAAAACCCTTGGCAGCTTGCATTTGCTGCATCATGGTGAAAAAATCAGGGTCCTCAGGAGGGGGCCGTGGTGTGTTCACCACAGTCTCTCCACTGCATGTGAGGACTGTAGAACTGATGCCAGTCTTATATTGGCTGTTAGCATAATCTTCAGCCTCATCCTCCTCTTCCTGAATCATAAGATCAGGATTGTACTCGTTGTTGACCGGGTTGACAGGAAGGAGGGGCCACGCTGGCAGCAGCATAGAAGGAGGCTGTGGCAAGGAAGTCCGTTGTGGCGTCGATGGGAGATTGGTGGTAGTCCCTGTTGACAGGCCCCCTAGATAATCATGTCTGAGAAAGACAAGAGGACTGCCCGAGCGTTGGTACCCTTTTGGTCAGCAGGTTCGACTGGAGGAGTTGACGGGGGAGGCTGAGTCTCAGACACCGACGGCGTCGTACTGGCCATAATAGGCCCAGTAGTGTCTACAATAAGCCTTGACCTGGGTGTCATGTCAACAGTCAGGGGTGTGGATGGCACCACCAGGCTAAACTGAATTGTTTATGAAGCTGAATACAAGCTGGTTTTGTTTTATTCTGTTACTGAAAATAAGCAGATTTCATTTAATTTAAACTAGTGTCTTGAGTATTCTCTTTAAGAGTGTTCCCCAGAAGCAGTCCAGTTTGCCACTCTATCACAAGCTTACTGTGAGCATTGCAGTGTAGCTAGCCTGCCCTTTCTGCACATATCTGATGTTAAAACACTAGGGGGAGCACCACCACCACACAGCAGCATTTGAATGGAGTTCTGATTCTATAGCACCATTTTGATCTCCGAGGCAATATCTCAGTGGAGATGATGCCGTTTTTGTTTTGACTCACTATTGGACCTATCAGAAGAAACATCATTACTACAGCGAATAATTTTGTCTTGCGGTACTCCAACCTAGAGGGGATACTGCAACTCTCATGTATTGGAATAGCCTCTGGTATGCACAAGATTCAGTATTTTCACAATAGACCCAATTAGTATGAATGGCAGTACCCTACAATTAGTGTGTGTGTTTTTTCTCTCGTCAACATTTTAGAAACAATTAATGAGCTAGTACCTCGACAGTATTCTGTATCTCCTATGTTGCCACATAATTTTCAGTGTGTACTATGTTGTTTTCTTGGTTTATGTGCTGTTTATGTATATCTGTATTGATTGAAAATACTTAATAAAATTTTTAACAAAAAAAATGAAATGTTCTCCGTTTCTAAGGAATTCTGAATTTGGTCAGTCTTGGAGAAGGCAGTTTGTTGTAGGGTACTGCACACTGATAGAGATAAGAGAATCGTACAGTACTAACACGGTGCACTGCTTCTGGGAATGTCATTGTATTTGCACTAAGTGCATGCCTGATTTTAACATTTTTGCTGTGCATGTAACTGTATATGGTGCATTCATATTTACAGGTGGAAGAGGTATTTAACAAGAGTTTTAAGAGGAGGGGATTTTAGCATGTATGTGGTATACCATTTCTGGATGTTGCAGTCCGGTATTATTGACGTTATTCACCTCTCTGACCTGATAAACATAACTGTACTGGAGAGTGTATGTATGCATAAGTGAAATTACATTTTTGTTGTAGGTTCCCAGTAATCCACCACCTCCTGCGGAACCACCAAGTGGAGCAGTTCAGTTTTACAATCCTGCACAGTTTGCACAAGTGAGTGATGTTTTTGTCTGCTATTCAAAAAAATATGTTTTGGCTTTATAAAGCGATAAGAAAGAGGAGCAGAAAGCAGGGCGGGTTATTCCAGTGGTGTGGGTGAGCCTAGTAAAAAGGTTCTTATCATGCTGAGGTTTTGGACTGGGTAATGAAGAGCAGGTGTCAGCAGAGTGAGAAGAGTATTTAGAATGGAACAAAGGTGTGGGGTTGAGAAAGGATTAGAGGGAGAAAACACTGAGCCATACTTTAGAAAGAAAACTGGAAAGGTGCCTTCCCTCCAGAGATGGGAGAGATTAGAATAGAGGGAGTGGTATGGGGGGATTGGGGGACAGTTTAGAGCAAAATTGCAGAAGACGTGGTCCAGTCTAGGGAGGGCACTTTTGGGGGCGAACACCATGAGGATTATCTTGAAGGCGATGATTCCTTGTCAGCCTCTCCCTCAGTGGGAAGTGGACGTACTGCAGTACAGGGCACTGAGCTTGGGGAGGAGCGTGTTCTGGATGCCACTTATGTACAAGGGGAATTGAAATTTTGATCCTAGCACAAACCAAGGTTTCCTTAGGAAAAGAAAGGTTAGCACTCACTGTCCTGTATTTCCAGTGTGGGCATTCCATGCAAGTGTAGAATTTCTTCCAGCACAGTATGCTGGCATTGAAAGTGGACAAATCACCAGGCCTAGATGAAGTACATCCAAGGGTACTACAGGAACTGGCTGAGGAGCTGGCAGGGTCACTGGCAGACCTATTTAATAGTTCACTAGAGACAGGCATAGTACCGCAGGACTGGAGAGCAGCACATGTAGTGCCGCTCCACAAAAAGCGGTCCCAAGGATGACCCAGGGAATTACAATCCAGTCAGTCTGACCTCCATTGTGGGCAAGCTCATGGAGACCATACTGAAGGAAAGGTGGTGGAATATCTAGAGGAGCATGGTCTCCAGGATGTGAGACAGCATGGGTTCATGGGGGGAGATCGTGTCAGACAAATCTGATTGACTTTTTTGACTGTGTCACTAAGACAGTAGACAGGGGCCAAGCGGTAGACATGCTCTGTCTTGATTTCAGCAAGGCCTTTGACTCTGTGCCCCACAGAAGGTTGATCAGGAAGTTGGTGGATCTCAGGGTTGGGGAAAAGATGACCAGATGCGTGAAAAACTGGCTGAAGGACAGAATCCAGAGGGTGGTTGTGGGGGGAGAGTTATCTGGTACAAGACAGGTAACCAGTGGGGTCCCACAGGGCTTGGCGCTGGGGCTGGTGTTGTTCATTGTCTTTAGCAGTGACATTGGAGATGGCATTAAGGGCAAAATGTGCCTATTCGCAAATGACACCTAGCTCTATAGGAGAGTGGACACAGCTGAAGGGGTACAGGACCTACAGGAAGATCTGGAAAAGCTAGGGAGGTGGTCCAGGATCTGGCAGCTTGGCTTCAATGCCAAGAAATGCAAAGTTATGCATACTGGAGCCAAGAATCCTAGGACAGAGTACTATCTGGGTGGAGTCCAAGTATCTGCGTCAGAGGAGGGAGAAGGACCTGGGAGTGATGATCACTAGTGACCTGAAGCACTCCACGCAGTGCAGGAAAACAGCAGCAAAGGCAAACAAGATGCTGGGATGCATATCTAGGGGGATCAGTAGTAGGAGAGAGGAGATTATACTGCCCTTGAACAGGTCACTGGTAAGGCTGCATCTAGGATATGGAGTTCAGTACTGGTGCCCACACCTCAAAATGACATTAACCTGCTGGAGAAGGTCCAGAGGAGGGCTACAAAGATGATAGGTGGTCAGCAGGGTAAGGCATATGAGGAGAGGTTGAGGGCACTGAACATGTATTCCTGGAAGACAGGAGAGAGAGAGAGAGAGAGACACAGAGAGAGAGAGACACAGAGAGAGAGACACAACATGATTGGGACCTTCAAGTACTTGAAAGGGATAAATAAGGTTGATAAGGAGAGCCTCTTTTGAGTGGCAACCATAACACTAGGGGCACAGTCTTAAGGTGGGAGGTTTAGGAGGGAGGTTAGGAAGCTCTTCTTCTGCTGGAAGAGGCCATCTTGTTGAAGACAGTGGGCAGCTTTAAGAGAGGCTGGGATAGGCATGGGGGAAAAGTAAGGATCATGGGTAGGGAGGATGAGAGGCGTGGGGAGGGAAGGCAGGGACATTAGCTCGAGCTGTGGATCCTACAATATGAGCAGACTTGATAGATCAAATGGCCTTCCTCTGTGGGCTTCTTTGTATGTTCGTATGTATGTTCGTATATGTTGTTATGCATCCTACATATCCAGCAATGCTAGTCAGTCCTGGGGTCCATTGGCCATGTCATCGTCAGGGATATGACCTGGTCCCAGTGATATACCCTCTTCAGGCCTGGTGTTCACATCTCCTGGGTCCAGCAGCCATCCTATGATCAGTAAAGTTTCCCTTCTGTGGGTAACTTCCTGATCAACCTTTTGTGGGGTACAGAGTCAAAGGCCTTGCTGAAATCAAGACAGAGGATGTCTACCACTTGGCCCCTGTCTGCTGTCTTAGTGATACAGTCAGAGAAGTCAATCACATTCATTTGACACAGTCTCCCCCTCCATGAACCCATGCGGCCTCGCATCCTGGAGACCATGCTCCTCTAGATATTCCACCAACCTTTCCTTTAGTATGGTCTCCATGAGCTTGCCCACAGTGGAGGTCAGACTGACTGGTCTGTAATTCCCTGGATCATCCTTAGGACCGCTTTTGTGGAGGGACACTACATGTGCTGTTCTCCAGTCCTGCAGTACCACGCCTGACTCTAGTAAACTATTAAATATATTTGCCAGTGGCCCTGCCAGCTCCTTAGCCAGTTCCTTTAGTATCCTTGGATGTACTCTGTCCAGGCCTGGTAATTTGTCCACCTTCAATGCCAGCAGCCCCTCCCTCACTCTATCCTTCTCTATCACTACATCTGTGTTCCCCTTCCTTCCTGATGAAGACAAAACAGAAGTATTCATTTAATATCTCTGCTTTCCCCCTATTATCCTCCACCCCTTTCTTAAGCCTAACAATCCCTTCCTTCTTATTCCTTTTCTCACTTATAAAGCAAAAGAAAGCCTTCTCTCCTTCTTAATTCCTTCAGCTATCTGCAGCTCCTTCTGTGCCTTTGCTCTCCGGACTTCCTTACTTGCCTCACTAGCCAACCTCAGGTAATTTTCCCTATCCGCCTCTCTTTTGGTCTTCCTGAATTTTCTATAGGCCAGCCTCTTTTCCCTTACTGCCTGGGCAGCCCCAGAACTGAACCAGCCAGGTTCTCCCTCGTGCAAGTTATTCCCTCCCTGATACAAACTGCCACCCCTTCCCCATTCCCGACTACCCTGTCCCTCCTGTATAGTTTATATCCAGGAATTGCAAGGTCCTAGTCATGGTATGATGTCGCCCAAGTCTTGGTTACTGCAGCAGCGTCCACCCTCCTGTCTGCTAATAATGCCTGCAGGTCATCCATCTCGTTTCCAAGACTCCACTTATTCTGAGGCACAGCCCTCCACCTTGAATAAGACCTTCCTTCTCTTCCCTCTATTCACATTTATGCCCTCTGTGTGCACCCCACCACATACCCTTGTTATGTGTTCCTCACCCTCTCCACGCTTTGCTAACTGTGTTCTCACCCCTTCCACCTCCTCCCTTCAGACCTCTTCCATCACTGTGGGGGGAGGTTCACTGACCTCCTCCTCTCGGAGTCTGTGGGCCTACATGCACTGTACCTCCCCAATAGTTTAAATTAAGTGTAGTGGTTATGTATGCCCTCAGTTTGTCCCTGAGTACCCTCAAACCCTCCCTACTGAGGTGTAGCCTGTCTGGTGAAAAGAGTGCTTTGTTTGACCAGGTCTCCTCCCAGTCCCCAATATAGATAAACATCTCCTCCTTGCACCATTTCCTCAGCCTGTCATTAAAATCTTCTCTTCTTCTTTTCCTGTCTGTGCTGGCCCTTGGTACTGGTATCACCTCGGAGAAGGTCAGCAAACTTCCTTCCTCTCTAACTCCCTGAACCTACTTTGCACTACCTCAACCTCCTCCCCGGCTAGGTTGTTGGTTCCCAAATGTATAACTAAATTAGAGTTTCCTCCAACCTCCCTTACTATTTCCCTTACTCTTGGGCCCACCTTCCCCACTGTGATCCCTGGCATACAAACCACCCTCCTGCTTGCATTTGGGTCCCCTTTCCTTCCCCAGTGAATACACCTAATTATGAAGTCCCCTATAATTGCTACCCTTCCATCCCCTGCACCCGTGCTCCCCGTCCTTCCTTTCTTACCTTCGGTACTAGCTGCTTCCCCACCTAACTGCTCCCTCTGCATCCTGGTGAACGTATATCCACAACCACAATTTATCCCCTTAACTGTTTTTCTGTCTCCCACTCTACCCCTCCCTTTCTGACTATCTGTATCTGCTTTCAGTTTTCCCTCCCCTCTTCCTTTCCTTTTCTCTCTCCCTCCCTCCCCCCATCCTCCACTCCATTTTGCCTGGCTACTCTTCCCTGCCCACCCTGATTAGTTCCTCCCTCCCTGTACTCCTACACTCAGCCCTGGCTCAACCTGACCTCCTACCTCACCTCCTGCTGCCCCTCCTCCTTCCAGACAGTAGTGCAAATCTATTCAATAAAGGCACCCCTTTAGAATTTCCCACCCCTGATGCTACTCTCACATTCCCACCCCTTCCCCTCACCACTTGCCATTCCTCCACCATGGGCCTCCTAGTCCTCTGAGGAAGAGATACTCCTGTATACTGGGTACTCCTCCCCACTCCCATCCCCTGCCTGATGCTCTCACTCCCCTGGGCATCCACCCCTCTGCCTTTCCCTCCACTGCTCTGCTCCTCTGACTTCCCACACCGTCCTTCCCAGTTCCCATCTGAGCAGCCTCATTTCATCCCTTAGCTGCTCCAGGCTCTTACACATAGGACATCCCCCTTTACTCCACAACACCCCCAGAAAGACTGCTGCCCACGGCTATTCACAGTAGCACGCTCTCCTGCTTCCTATACATGCACCTATTCCTCACATCCTCCCAGCCCAGCTTCTCCTAGCCTCCAGTTATACATAACTATAAAATAAGTGTAACATTCAAAAATATTTACATTTCTTACACACTTTACCATCAAAATGTAACAACAGTCTCAATAAACTAGAACTCAGTAGGCTGCTACTTCCAGTGTTCTATCAAAACTAGAACACTATGCCAAGGAAACTGTTTCTTAGCAACCACCTGATTGTAGCGAAAAACAATATTTTTAATAAATGCCTTTTAAATCATCAGCCAGGAAATCCCATGAAACATTGACAGAGTAAGTCACAGTACCACCTTAAACAACATGCCACCACCCGGCAGCAAGCCAGCTAATCCTGGTGACAAAGACAACCCCACAAAATCTCAAACAAACTGCCTAGCTACTGTATATAGACAAAATGAAACCTACACAAGATATGATTCACCACAAAGCAAACATGCTGACTATACTGTTCCCAACTAACATAAAACGCACACTTATCACACCTTCCTGTAGGCAACAATACCCTCCTTCTCAATCCACAAACTGTACACAAAAAATACCTAAAAACTAGAAAAAAATATAGAAAATGTTCAGTTATCTATGGGAGCTCCACATAGACACAGCCACTCTGCTGCTAGCATACTAGTAAGCAGCAGGCACCTTGATTCTGTTTGAAGGGGGACATCACCATTTCAGAGTTCTTCCCTTTGGGCATTATTCGGTGACGTGTTTATACAAAGTGCTTCACAGGTTTTGCAGCACACCTCAGAAAGTTACTGTAGGACTCCCCAGGTCTTTCCTTATCTGTATGATTAGCTACCAAAAAGGTGTTGAGAGAGGGAATGGAACAAGCAGTGGCTGCTGCCTCACAGCTCCTCTCCTTAGTGGGAGTACTACTGAACCCTCACAAGTTAGTTAGGAGCTGTCGTAGGTGTAGCTCTGGGTTGAGATGTTCTCCCAGACAGCAGAGCAAACTCCATAGTTCAGATGGCATGGTTCATCATGGACTGCCCCTCAATGCTGCCACATTCAATGCAGCACATGTTAGGTCTCAGTGGCTTCCTCAGTGCTCACTATACCCCTGGAAAGGCTGCACATGAGAACTGGGTGGATACTCAGCACCCAGTGGTCGCAAGCATTACACCCTTGAAGCTACCCCGTACAGGTGACCCAGTTGCTACTACAGTCTCTTCTGTGATGGTTAGTAAAGGAGACTCTCCTCCAGGGTTTACCCTTCTCCCTGCTGGAGCCAGAGGCGCCTCTCACCATGGACGCCTCCTTGATAGGGTGGGGAGCCCATTTTCAAGGTCTCCAAACACAAGGAGTCTGGAACAACTCGAGATGCATCTCCACATCAGACCTGGTCCATCAAGTGACAGTACTCCAGGCAACAAATGTGTCTCATATTATGTCAACAAGCAAGGACCTTCACAGTGGGCTCTCTACCCTGCTTACCTTCACTGCAGAGAAGCAGTGAGTGTGTGGCAGTGGTGTCATTGGGAATGGGAACCTGCTACACAGGCAGTATATCTGCCAGGAGTCCAGAACACTGGCAGATGATCTCAGCTGAACAGTGACAGATCCTCACGAGTGGTCACTAGCAGATATCATTCAGTCCCTGTTCAAGAAATAGGGGACCCCAAATGTGGACTTTTTGTGTCCCCCTCAATGCCAGACTGCCTCAGTTCTGGTACAGAAATCCAGAGTTTGTCACTTTCTGTCAGGATGCCTTTAGGCTGCAGTGGAAGAGGCCATTTCTTTGTGTCTCACCATCCCAATCCATCTTGTTCAGAGTGCTATTGAGACTGGAGGCTCAAGGGGGCAAAATGATTATGATAGCTCCCTGCTAACCAAGGCAGATATGGTATCTGCATCTGACTCAGCTGACAGCAAACCAGAGACTCTGCCAACCACAGTGGACCTGTTGACTCAGACTCAAGGCCCGCTTAGTCTATCCTATCCTGCACCCTTGCCAGCTCCAGGTTTGGCTTCTTAAGAAATGGAGGTGAACAAGTTTACTGTCTGTCAGAGGGGCTCTAAGGTACTACCTGCAGCTCATAAGCCATTCGAAAGGAAAACTTACAGGGCTAAATTGAAGTTTTTTCGGTTTGATGTTCCAAAATCCCCTTGGACTCTTAAGTGTCACCCTGCAAAGATCTTGCAATACTTATTGGACCCATCAGACTCCATACTACAGTACTCCACAGTTAAAGACCACTTATCAGCTGTTTCAGCATATTATAAGCCGGTGGGTACTATGCTTTTCTTTCAGTTACCATTGTTCAAAAGATTCCTTTGGGGAAGCCTGCACCCAAGACCCCCTGTACGGAAACTAGTTACAGTACTCCTTGAGATGACAGTCTTGTGCTGGACATGCTCACCCACAAAGCTTCTGAGCCAGTTGTGACTTGTGTTGTGAAATTCCTGACCTGGAAAGCAAGTAGTCCTATATCCTATTAGCCATCACATCTGCACACAGAGTATGTGAAATATAGGCTCTGTTCACAGATCCTCCGTATACTCTCTCTTGTAAGTATAATATGGTCCTGTGCATACACCCCAGATGTTTACCCAAGGTGGCGTCAGAGTTCCACTTAAACCAGTCTTTGGTTCTCCTTGCATACTTTACTTTCCCAGCTCTGAGAATTTAGTGGAAATGTCACTGCATTCTCTCGTATCAAGGGCCCTTAGGTTCTGCTTGAACAGAACGAAGGACTATAGGCAGGCAAAGTAACTGTTCATCTCTTTTGATCCTAATCAAAAGGGCCTGCCCGTCGCTATCCATTGCCTGTCCAAGTAGGTGGCTAACTGTCTCTTCTACTGTTACACCATTGCAGGGATAAAGTTGGAAGGCTTAGTTGGAGCGCATTCTACTTGAGCAGTAACCACTTAGCGGAACTCCATTCCCTGCCCATTGTAGAAATCTGCAGCACTGCTACTTGGAGCACTGTGCACATTTGCACCAGGTCTCGTGCTCTGGGTGTCCATTCCAGGCAGCATGCCAGCTTTGGTCATGCTGTACTGAACAAATTACTTTCCTGTGATCTGGCAGCTGGGGCTCGGGGTCACATGATCAGTGCTTGAATCAATTCAGAGTACTCTGAACATTCTGAAACAGTGATATGCGCAGGCTCTCTGCTTAAAGTGGTAAGCAGATAAAAAAACATTGTTTATAAGAACTATAGAACTTCATAGAAGATATCTCCTCTAAGGGCCCACTTCATTGGAAATAAAAGCCATCGGCATCTGGACCACTTGGAAACTTTTGCTAGCTGTGGACCGCCCAGGATGACATTCAGTATCGGCACCTATATATTCGTAGGTGGCTCCAGTGCTCCTCTGCTCCTCCTTACACTGTTGACCACTCGTCACACCTGCAGAGATACAGTGCAGTAGTTTCTACTGTACAATTTTTTTCCTTTCTATATATTATTGTCGACATTGTCCCTGTAAATAATGCTATTGACTAAACCTTTACCTCAGATTTTTCAACAAATGGACGCTTACACTGTATGTTTTTTCCACTTGGAAAACCTATCCCACAGTGTATGGGCCTGCATGATCCACCAGGACTTTGTACAGGCCACAAGGAGATGACACATAAAGGCTCTGGAAAACCCTGTATCACCAAACATGGCATCTACGGCCATGGCCACAGGCTGTAGGCCAGCTTTTCGCTTACATCCGGCCACTACTGGGAGATCTATTCCCAGGAGGTTGGCTGTGTTGTTGGTGGGACCGTCAGGGTATACTACAGAGAAGAACATGCATGCTTCACTGGTAAAAAGGCAGTCTAGGTCTCCATTGAAGGAGGGTAAGTTGTGCCCTCGACCGCTCTCATGGCGTCTACTACAGCCCCTCCCCCCAACAGTCACGGAGACACCAAGGTCAAGGCTTGGCTGTGGTGCTGCTGTACCTACTGTGGACAGTATGCTGTCTCTGTCGTTGGGCTCTGTCTCGGCAACACCAATAGTCACAAACCCTTCAACAGGTGTCATTGACTCCCAAGGCTGTGCTGGCATTGTTTTCAGAAATATTACTTGGTCTAGTTCCATTGATGCATTCAACACCATTAATACCAACAGAGCTGCCGACAGGGCCTCACCTGTCAGTACAGTCATTGTCGACAAGACATGGAAGCAAGCCTACCATTTCTCCGTCGCAGCCACCAGCTCTTGTCAATTACCCCTGTCATCACTTGAAATAACAACAACGTCAACTGTGAGCCTAATCTTCTAAACAAGGAGGAGGATTTGGAGGGTCTAGAAAGAGAGGAAGAGCCCTATGAAGCAGGGCTGCCCTCCAGCTCTACTCTCTCCTCTTACAGAGCAGATGACACAGTGGTCTATAACCCCAGATCTCATACTAACAGTCTGTCTGCTCAGGTTTTACTCGGACAAATGCAGGTAGTCAGGAGCCTGGAGGGTGAAGAAGAGGACTTCAGTATTTATTTTATTTATTTATTTAAGTTTGTTGACTGGGTAGGCCCACTGAGACCAATACAGGTCCCTTTTTCATGGGTGACCCAGGATTAGTTACAGATAAATAGAATACACAGAATACCTTGCATTGTGGAGTTACGTAGGGTGGGATTTGTAGAATACCAGAGACAGTATTTACAATCAAATGTTAGATAAAAGAATTTACAAGCATACAAATATACATTTTTCCTTACATGACATTATATGTATCTTTAGAGCACCATCAAGTGTTGAGACAATGATTGACAAGACAAAATAGCAATTTTTCCTCATACTACATATTTTATATATATATATATATATATCATTATACATGACAGTGGGGTACAACTTGAGAGCACAGTCATAGCTGGTGAGGATGAGTGGGCTCAGAAAGTGCTGTACAGTGATGTCAGCGGTAGCAGCTGCACTGGTTGAGCCCTAGTAGATAGGTCTTTAGGCCTTTTTTGAAGCCACCTAGTGAGGTACTTTCCTGTAGGGTGGTTGGGAGGCGTCCCGGGGAATGAGATTGAGAAAGCCCTGGACCCATGGGCTGAAAGTATCCTGGGTATTGTTAAGAGCTGCCTACTCGAGAACCTTAGAGGTCGGCCATTCAGTTTTGGCACCAAGACGTTTACTTGACGGGGGGGGGCACTAGGTTGCCTGAGCTTATAGGCTGGGCAAAGAGACGAGTAGTTTAGCCTGTCGTCCGGGGTGGGCCAGGCTAGGGTTTGGAGGACTTAACAGTGGTGTTCTCTTGCTGAGGCCCCAGCCACAAATCTGCTTATCCTGTTGTACATGGTTCTTAATTTCTGCAGCTCCGTGTGTTTGGCCAAGGGCAGTACAGACGAGGTGTGTAGTAGGGAGGGTACCCTGTGCAATCCTGCATCTGGAGGTTTGAGTGAGGAAAGGACTGAGGCAATATAGGAGGCCAATTATTTGATTCAGGGTCCTGTTGAGCTGGGTGATGTGATCCTTGAAGGTGCAGTCTTGGTCTAGGGTGATCCCAAGGTACTTCAGGGACTCAGCTATGCCAATCTTGGACCGATTAGCAAGACCGAAATCTAACATATTGGATCTGTCTCATCCCAGTTTTTTCAGTCCAAATACCATGGCCTTGGTTTTTCTTCCATTAAGTACGATTTTTTTGTTTAGCCAATTCTCCAGTGTCAGGAGGTCATTTTTTAGGAGATTATCTAGGATAGTTGCGTCGCTGGAGGACCTATATAGCACAGCATCATCCGCGTATAAGGTTATCTTTGCCCTGCTACAGTAATTAGGCAGCTCATGGATGAACAGTGAGAAAAGCACAGGTCCCAGGATAGATCCTTGGGGTACCTATCCAGGATCGGACACTTATCCGATACGGCACCCTGCCATCTCGCTAGTTGGGTTCTGCCATGAAGGTAGGAAGTGAACCATTGAACCATGTGGCTGTCCAGGCCAGACCATTTCAGTTTAGCTAGGAGGAGCTGGTGGTCCACTAGGTCAAATGCTTTGGTGAGGTTGATAGACTGCACCAGTGAGCATCCCCTTATCCAGCGCTGAGAATATCTTTGTGGTGAGAGCGATCAGTGCTGTATCTGTGCCATGGTTCTTCCAAAATCCATGTTGTTGTGTGGTGCAAATGCAGTGTCTCTATATATTCCACTATATGATTATAGATCACCCTCTCTAGCACTTAGCTAAGGACTGACAGGAGAGATATTGGGCAGTAGTTCTCAACCTGTTCACGCGGGCCGCCCTTGTGGATGGGGGAGACAAGGGCCACTTTCCATTGTGAGGGCACTTGCCCTTCCAGGAGAGATCAATTAAACAGCCATGCTACTGGTTTTGTTATGGCAGGGGCTGCAAGGTGGAGAAGCTTTGGCTGAGTTTGTCATGACCAGCAGATCCAGAGGGTATGATCCCCTTTAGTAACTTCAGGACCTCTTTTTTGGTGATCAGTTGGAGGTGAAATTCTGGGATGTTGGGGTTCAATTTAGCAGGGCTGTGAGGGGATGTGGGTGGCCCAGGAGTGTATGTTTTAAACTTCTCCAGTTTGGTGAAGAATGTGTTAAAAGCCTTGACGGCAGCTGGCAGGGTCTTGTGGCAGTTACCTTTTGCCACTGTATCACCACCTTCCTGAGTGTTTTGGCCCTTGGTTAGATTGTTGATTTGCCTCCAGAATTTTTTGGGATCTGATAGATTGTTATCCTGTAGTTCTCGGAGGTGGCAAGTTTTGGCTGTCTTAGCTCAAGCTTACACGTTCCAAATTTCTCTGAACTTTTGCCAATCCGAAGCCTGGCCAGTGGATTTTAAGGTATCCCAAGCTGCATCTCTATTCCTCATGAGTTTTCTGAAATCACGGGTGAGCCATCTGGCTTCCTGATGTTTAACTCTGATCTGTTTTAGTGGAGCATGTTTGTTGGCAGCGGACAAGAGGTTATGATGAAGAAATCAAGAGCATCATCTAGGCTCGGGACCTGTATGATTTGCTGGCAATCTACTTCAGCCAGGGTGCTGAGAAAGGAACGTGGGTCGAATTTTGAGAAGTCCTTGGTGCTGAGTATTCTGGGGGGGGGGGGCGGAGCATTATTCCATATGTGGGGGAATGGTCACTCGGGGAGTCAGAAAATGCCCCTACTGAGTTGAACCTCTCAGGGTTAGTGGTAAGTAGCCAGCCCAGCATGGTGTGCTTACCTGTTTTTGTGTTTGGCCATTAGTTGGGTCAGGTCTGCCTCTTGGAAGGCCATTTTCACCTCCTCAATTTTAGAGGACCCCCAGTGGATGTTGAAATCCCCCGGGATTATTTTTTTCCCCTTTGGGTAGGTTTAGGAGGGCTTTTAATAGTGAGTTCAGTGATTCTTGTGGAGATTTGGGGGGTTATGCACCGCCCCAGCCAGCAGCGGTTTCATTCCCCTCCCAGTAAAAGCTTAATGAATAGTGCCTCATAGGCAAAGGGGTTAGGTCTGGAGTGGTTATCAGCATTGCATTAAGAGCGGATGTAACAGAGATCAGGACCCGTCCCCCCTTTTTCTTCAGTCGATCCTGCCTAAAAAACCTATACCTTGTTAATCTTACCTCATAGTTTAGTATTGTAGGCTTGAGCCGTGTTTCACTTACCGCTGTTTTGTCTGGTGAGTAAAGGCTCGCCCAGGCCTCCAGCTCATGGATTTTAGGCCTAAGGTTATTTATATTCATACGGGCTATTTTTATCCCCTTTGCAGTGTCCCATTGGGCCCTGTTTTGCATGGATAGCAGTGTGTTGATAGGAGGGGGGGGCCAGGATTTTTCTCTACGTCCCCACCAAGCATTAGTTTCAGGCGAATAAGTAGCTTGGTTAGGTACTTTGGTATACCGAGCTGGAGTACTTTCTTAAGCTCCCTGATACACATGATAATATTACAAAGCGTCCCTTGTTACCTGAGTCCGTACAAATATATTCTGTGTGGTAGAAGGGAGTCTGGAGGTAGTTCCATCATGCCCCCAGGATGACAGATGTGGTTCCCTGTTCTGGCCCCTGACCAATGCAATGTAGGATATAATCAGAACTGAGGACTACCAGGATGTTGGAGAGCTGCACAAACTACCCTGTTTGTCATGTTGCAGTGTGTGATAATGCCTCTGGCAGTTTGTTGGCCCCTTCGGTGCATTTCTGGTTATTCGGTGTTGTCTTTGGTTGGTCACTTTTAAGCTAACAGTTAGTAATTCCTGTCCCTCTGGATTGTTTGGCCCTTCTATCAAGGTTTAGAATTAATTTTACTAAGCAACATGAGTTTGACCTATTGCTGGCCTGATTTTGCAATTCACGATCACTAGCTGCTGGCAACGCCCCCGTTGGTGTTTGATATAAGGAGCTAATGACCAATCGGACACTTAGTAAATTTTGCCCATGTGATGAACCCGAGCTGTTTAGCCAAGTGTCCAGATAGGGAGGGTGGAGAGCTGGTGCATAGCACTGGTGGAGATCTTCCTGGACATAAAATCTCCACCACTCATTCACACTGATGGGAATACGCTGGAGGCGCTAGAATCAAATGGGAGCAAACTTTTTCAGGAGGGCCGGCACCAAGATGGAGCCATGAGGAAGTAGCACCGCGAGCCAGGCACGTGCAGTATAGACCATCTCAACGACGTTGCTCGCCCCCTGGGAGTCAAACTTCAAACTAGCAGCTTAGTTTTCAGTTTTATTATTTTGTATTTTATTTCAAAGTACCAATTACATTTTAATAAACTGCTTACTTGTACAAGAAGTTATCTTCAGCCCTCCATTAACAGAGTCGATCATGAGTGGGGCAGGTGGCGGTAGGGAGACTTCGGATGAAAGCTGTTAAGTCAGCCGGGCGGGTCATGCCCGCCCTTTCGGGGGTCTGACAACGGATGATCCAGTGCTCGAGGCGGGGGATGCGGTCCCCTGAAAGCATAAAGAAACGATCCCATTCTCTCTACACTGTTCGGCCTCAGAGTCCTTCTTCACCCACTGGTCAAAGAAGAAACTGCATCACTCGAGGTCGCCTTCTGGTATGTCTGCATGCAGACGGTCGATTATTAGGGTCAGGAGCCAGTCTCTGTCTCTTGCGGAATCGCCGGTTTCTGTCTCTGATAGCTGGCCTCTTCGACATTGGAGCCCCTCTCCGCCTATTAGAGGAGCTTCCGGTGAGCAGTTTCACCATTGGGCTACTCTTATGGAGCAGTGGGCTCGGAGGTTGTTCCGACTGCCCAAGCCGGCCAGTCCGTCGCCGGGGCCTTTGGGTCTGTCGGTTTTGGATCAGCAGACACGGCAGTTAAGACTTCCTAGTCGCACGGCGCCTTCTTCGGTGCCGTTGACTCCACGCTCCGGTGTATATCCCCCTCACATGGCTGCGGCACAGGGGTCCACACCGATGCCTTTATCTCCTGCCATTTTTCATCCTTTGCCTTTCAGTCGCAGTTTTCAGACTTCTGCAATGGTGCCGTCGCTTCTGGTGCCAGCTTCCCCGGTGCGAGATTCTTTTTGGCACCACGAGTGGTGTTGGCGCTGTCTGCGGTGCCGTCTGACCTGTCCATGCTGTTTGCAGTGCTGCAGGTGGTGTCCTTGCCATGTGCGGCACCACGCTCCCTGTTGGCGCCATTTTCTGTTGTCGACACCACCTCTGTTCTCAGCACAGTTTTCCTGTGCAGCACCAGGGACGTGTATGGTGCCGCATAGTTCCCAGAGGTTTTCGACTCCGATTCTTTCTCCTCTTCTTCTTCCTTCTGGTTGTCAGTCCTTTGCTGTCCATACAGTCCCCTCTGGGCTGTCGGGTGATAATTTTGAGCCAGATCCGGATCTACGGCTGGGGTGATGATGTTGATGCTGATTCTGCCCTGGGGGCAGGGATCAATCCTCCTGCAGAGCAGAGCCTGTGGTGGAAGACCTTTTTCTTTAAGTCTCTACTTAAGAATTTCAATTCTACCCTTTCTCTCCAGACCACGGAAATCGATCCTGGGAAGCTTCTGCGTCTCCAATATCTTCATGTTCCGAAGATCCCTATGGATTTAACTCCTCAGGTACAGCCCTCTTTCGAGACTCTTTCCCAGATGGTGTGGAAGAATCCGGCTGTTCTCCCCTCTGTGGCCAAGTCACATACATAGAAACATAGTGACGGCAGATAAGGACCGCTAGGCCCATCTAGTCTGCCCATTTCCCTACCTACAGGATAGGCCGGCAGATCCTAGTTAACCAACAGCCTATATCTTCCTGCCCCCCACAAGAATTGCCTTATGTCTGTCCCATGCATTCTTGAATTCTCCCACAGTTATAGACCCCACAACTTCCTCAGGAAGGCTGTTCCATGCATCCACTACCCTCTCTGTGAAATAATACTTCCTCACATTGCCCCTGAACCGCCTCCTTCTATCTTTAAATTGTGTCCCCTTGTTCTTGCAAGTCTCTTTTTCTGAAAGATGCTACCCTCTTGGACTTTGTTGATTCCCTTGAGGTACTTGAAAGTTTCTATCATGTCCCCCCTCCTCCTTCTTTCCTCAAGGGTATACATATTAAGCTCCTTTAGTCTCTCCTTATACGGCTTCTCTTGCAGACCCTGCACCATTTTAGTTGCCCTCCTCTGGACTGCCTCTATCCTGTCTATGTCCTTGTGGAGATGGGGTCTCCAGAACTGGACACAGTATTCCAGATGGGGTCTCACCAACTGTCTGTACAGAGGGATAACAACTTCCTGTTTTCTGCTGCTGATGCCTCTCCCTATACATCCCAGTATACCCCCGGCCCTCCCTACTGCCTTCTCACATTGCTTGCTAACCTTAAGGTCATCTGATATGATTACCCCCAGGTCCCTTTCCTGTTTTGTTGTTGTTACTACCTCCCCACCCATTGTGTATTCTTCCACTGGGTTCTTGTTTCCCAGGTGCATTATTTTGCACTTTTTTGCATTGAATCCTAGCTGCCATACGTCTGACCATTCCTCCAACCTTGCCAAGTCCCTTTTCATCCTTTCCACGCCTCCTTGTGTATCAACCCTGTTGCAGATCTTTGTGTCATCTGCAAAAGGCATACTTTTCCTTCAGTCCCTCTGCAATGTCACTGATGAAGACATTAAAAGGACTGGACCCAATACTGAACTCCGTGTACCCACTGGTAACGCCTTTCTTCAGAGTGGACTCCATTTACAATTTCCTTCTGTGTCCTGTTGTCCAGCCAATTTTTACTCAGGCTACCACCCTGGGACCCACTCCCAGGCTGGTTAATTTGACTAATAATCTTTGTGTGGGACTGTGTCAAATGCCTTGCTAAAGTCTAGGTAGGCCATGTCCACAGCCCTCCCTGGTCTACTACTTTGGTCACCCAGTCAAAGAAATCTATTAGATTCGTCTGACATGACCTTCCCGCTCTGAACCCATGCTGCCTTGGATCCTGTGCTCCACTGACCTCTAGGTACTCAATTATTCTTTCCTTCAGAAGTGACTCCATCACTTTCCCTACCACAGAGGTCAGACTGACAGGTCTGTAGTTTCCTGCCTCTGTCTTGGTCCCACTTTTGTGAAGGGGAATCACATCCGCCTTCCTCCAGTCCTCGGGTACATAGATAGGAAATATGCCCCTCCCAAGGATCGCCCCATCTTGGCCTCACTAGCCTTTGTGGATGCCATAGTGGTCATGGCAGAGAATGATAAGGCTGTCCTCCCTCAGGAATCTACAGTCCATCCTATAAACAAAGAATCTCGCAAGACAGACACCTTGGGTAAGAGAGTCTTTGCTGCCTCAACCCTGGGCATGCGTATTGCCAGCTACCAGGGATATTTTTCTCAATATGAGTATGTTCTTTGGCATTCTCTTAAAGCAATGGTAGAAGCTCTGCCCAAATTGGAGGTCAACTCAGAGCTACTGCAGACCATAACTAGAGTATTGGAGTCAATAATCGGCAAATTAAAGCTGCAATGGGCGCTTTCAATATTGCTTCTCGGGCGGCGGCGGCTGGCATTTGCACCCATCGCCATTCCTGGCTGCGTACTTCGGGTTTACAAATGATGCCCAACAAAAAGTCATGGCCTTACTTTTCGACGACGGTATGTATCTCTTTGGACCTCAGGTGGAACAAGCACTAGAGGCCACACAGAAGACTAGGTCTGCCATTAAGACAGCTAGACCTCCGCCCACTCCCTCTCGAGAAGGTGGGAACAAGCGCCAGTTTCACAACCGTCAGTCCTTTCGTGGTAAAAGCAGAGGAGGTTTTAGCAGAAACCAAAACCCTCAGCCGCAAAAGGAAACGCAGCAGAAAGCACAAGGCCCCAAAGCGCCCAGTGCCACCTTCTGAGTTCCCTGCCCAGGTCCCACCTCAGCTGCCTGAGGGGGACGCTCCCTTGGCAGTGGGAGGATGTCTGACTCAGTTCTACAATCAGTAGAAATCTATAACATCAGACAAATGGGTCCTCAGGATAATCCGCGAGAGGTACTCTCTCAGTTTGTCAGAACCCTCCCCCCACCCCCCGGATCATCCTCCCGAGCGACAGCCCAGACTGTCTGCAGCACAGTCAGAGACCGTCTTGCTTCCGAGGTACAAGGCCTTCTGAACAACAGGGCAGTAGAAGTAGTTCCACTGGATCAATGAAACACAGGTTTCTACTCCCATTACTTTCTGGTTCCAAAGAAAACTGGCGGCAGGCGCCCTATTCTGGATCTCAGAAAGTAAAACAAATTCCTTCACAAGGAAAAGTTCAAGATGATATCACTTGGTACCCTGTTACCTTTGATTCATCAGCATGATTGGCTAGCCTCCCTGGACATGCAGGACGCCTACCAGCACATTTTCATACACCCAAATCACCACAAATGCCTAAGGTTTGTGGCGTTGGGTCAGCACTATCAGTTCAGAGTCCTGCCCTTTGGGCTATCCTCGGTGCCTCAAATCTTTTCAAAGTGCTGTGCAGTTTTCGCAGTGCACCTAAGGAAAATCAGAATCCAAGTATTCCCATATCTGGACAACTGGCTTCTAGCAAGCCCCTCCAAACAAGAGACTGGAGACCGTGGCGATGGCCTCAGACTTCCTCACGTCCATGGGAGTCCTGCTGAATCCCAAAAAGTTATAGTTGCAGCCCTCCCAGAAACTTCTTTTTAAAGGAACCCTGCTGGACACTTCCTGTGCGAAAGCTTTTCTTCTGGAGGCCAGAAGGGACGATATCCTGCAGATGGCCCGATTCATCAGAGAACACAGCTCGGTTCGAGCTCTCTCGATGCAGCCGATGCCGGGTCTCATGGCGTCCTCGGCGTTCACTGTACCTTTGGCTCGTCTCCACGTGAGAACCTCTCAGTGGATGTTCGGTACTTAGTGGTCCCCAACCACTCACCCTCAGTCCTTTCTTATCAAGATGACGGAACCTCTGAAGAGGTCATTCACCTGGTGGTCTCAGGAGGACAATCTTCTGAAAGGATATCCCTTCTCCCCTCTGGATCATCAGATAATCATTACCACGGATGCGTCCCTGATGGGTTGGGGAGCCATCCTGGACTCAGGACAAGTCTCAACTTCACATAAACGTCCTGGAGATGAAAGCCATTCTCTATGCAGTCCAGGCTTTGAAGGACATACTCTGTCACAAGAATATTCTCCTTCAAAAGGACAACATGGCAGTGATGTGTTACATCAACAAACAGGGCGGTGCTCACTCTTACTCTCTTCTTCTTCCTTCTGGTTTTCATTCCTTTCTTGTCCTTACAGTCCCCTCTGGGCTGTCAGGCAATGATTTTGAGCTAGATCCCGATCTTCGGCTGGGTGATGATGTTGATGCTGATTCTGCCCTAGGGGCAGTGATCGATCGTCCTGCAGAGCCTGTGGTGGAAGACCTTTCCTGCAAGTCTCTGCTTAAGAATTTTAGTTCTACCCTTTCTCTCCAGACCACGGAAATCGATCCTGGGAAGCTTCTGCATCTCCAATATCTTCATGTTCCAAAGATCCCTATGGATTTAACTCCTCAGGTATAGCCCTCTTTCGAGACTCTTTCCCAGATGGTGTGGAAGAATCCGGCTGTTCTTCCCTCTGTGGCCAAGTCCATAGATAGGAATTATGCCCCTCCCAAGGATCGCCCCATCTTGGCCTCACAAGCCTTTGCGGGTGCCATAGTGGTCCTGGCAGAGAATGATGAGGCTGTCCTCTCTCAGGAATCTACAGCCCATCCTTTAAACAAGGAATCTCACAAGATAGACACCTTGGGTAATTAATGTTTCTCGTAGAGTTTCAGATATTCTTTTGGCTGTGTGCAAGCAGGCCACTAGAAAAACCTACACAGCTAAATGGAAGCGTTTCTCTAGCTGGTGTGCAAAATCCTTTTGGAGTCCCCTTTCCTGCCCACCAAATAAGGTCTTGTAGTATCTCTTAGACCTCTCAAACACGGGTCTGCAATACTCCACAGTCAAAGTTCATCTTTGTGCAATCTCGGCATATCATGAGCCAGTACTCTCTATGTCACTGGCTCAACTTCCTGTGGTTAAGAGGTTTCTTAGGGCATTCTGCTTACCAGGCCTCTTATTAGACGTCCAGTTGCAGTCTGGGACATTAACCTTGTGCTAGACATGCTCACTCGTAAACCTTTCGAGCCTCTAGCTACTTGTGAGTTGAAATTCCTCACTTGGAAGACAGCCTTCCTGGTGGTCATTACTTTTGCTCGTAGAGTATCGGAAATACATGCCTTGGTCACAGACCCCCCCCCAAATATACTGTATTTCACAAGGACAAAACAGTTCTTAGGACTCATCCTAAGTTGCTTTCTAAGGTCGTCTCAGAATTCCATCTGAATCAACTCTTAGTCCTTCCTACCTACTTTGCAGACTTCCAGAATGAAGGAGAGCATGCCCTTCATTCTCTAGATGTGAAAAAAGCCTTGTGGTTTTATCTGGATAGAATGAAGGAAATTCACAAAGCTCAACAACTGTTTGTTTCCTTCAGTACGACCCGGCTGGGTCAACCTGTTGCGATCAGATGCATTTCAGCGTGACTGGTGGCATGCCTTTGCCACTGCTATTCCATGGCACAGGTCAAGCTGGAAGGCAGAGTGTACGCTCTGTCTACCAGAACGGTCAGCGGCATCTCTGGCGGAACCATAATGTCCCCATTACATATTTGCAGTGCGGCTACCTGAAGCTCCGTGCATACGTTTGTTAAGCACTATGCCTTGGATGTCCATGCCAGACGACATCAGTCATTTGGCAGGACAATTCTTAATGGACTTCTGTCCTAAAAAGTGAGCTTCTTTCTCTCCTGCTGCCCAGCTCAGGAGATTAATAGCTTGGTACTCTCCCCATCAGTGTGAATGAGTGGTGGAGGCTTTATGTCCAGGAAGATATGGAAATTACGTACCTACCGTAATTCTTGATCTTCTTGAACAAAGTCTCCACCACTCATTCACATGCCCACCCACTATCCCCCGAGCTCACGTCTCTGTTTCTGGTCTTCACTCCCTCAGTGGCTGGGCTGTGAAGACTTTGTTGTTGACTCTTCTTACACGGGTCATTCGGACTATCTTATGTCCGTTTGTTAGGTTAGTCCTCTCTAGGCTAGTTGTGCTGCACCTCCTCAGAAAAAAAGGTACTGAGGCGGTTGGAGGGTCAATGCCGAGATAGTCTATACCGCACACGCCTGGCTCGCGGTGCCGCTTCCTCGTGGCTCCATCTCAGTGCTGGCCCCTCCTGAAAAGGTTTGCTCCTGCTGGGTCCTAGCACCTTCACCGTACTCCCATCAGTGTGAATGAGTGGTGGAGACTTCATCCAAGAAGATCAAGAATTACAGTAGGTACGTAAGTTCCATTTATGCCTGTCGAACGGCTTTGCAAATGAGCACTGGGCTCAGGGACCAGCATCTGTACCTGGCAAGGGAGGTGGCCTCTGCAGCGATTGGTCAGGATTTAAACCACCATGAAGCTGAGATTGCACTTGCCCCTCCTATTGTGGTACGTCCTATATACCATGCATGACAAGATGATACTTTTACTGCCTGGTCAATGCTTTACACTTTGCCTGCAATACTTAGATGGTCTGATAAACCATGTACCAAGAGTGGTGGAGTCCTTAGCTGCTGCTTGGGATTCTGCAGTACAAGCAGACTCAGTAGACCACAAACCCTTATTCATCTGGCACTTTTCGTATGTTTGTATGTTCCATCTGTTGCACCTTATAATACTAACCAGTCAGATACTACTTTTATACTAAAACTGACTGCACATAATCTCTCTGGAGATCCTGGAGTCCATGATATTTTGCCTCCTGACGAGGAATACTGAACACCGTGGTTATTTACTAAATGCTTCAGAGTTGTGGCTGCAGCTTTCTGGAGAAAAGGACGTTGTCTTCCTATATTTGGATGACTGGTTACTGAAAAGCAAGTCCAGCGAAGTGGTTCATCGTACATTGTCCAGAACACTACACTTGTTCAAGCACTTCAGTATCACAGTCAGCATACCAAAATCAGTCCTAGTTCCCTGTCCACACTGCAGTTCATTGGTGTGCTGTTGAACTCAACAGTAGGCAGGACTTTTCTGCTTCCAGACAGAGCTGAGGCATTGGTTTCCCAAGCCAAGCTAGTACATGAGGCAGTCTTGTAGGAATAAATCTTCACCACTGATTCACACTAAAGGGTCTGTGGTAGAGGCACTAGGACCCCACGGGAGCCAGAACTTTTCAGGAGGGCTGGCGCCGAGGCAAGCTGTGTGCATGCATGGCACTGCAAGAGTAACTCGCAGCACCGGACTTACCTCCGTGCCAACCCTCAACTGCCTCAGTTCCTTTTTTCCTGCCATCAGGTGCACTTCGGTGACAATATTGCTCACCCACCACCTGGAGTCAGTACTTGACATCTGTATAACAGCTGCATTCAGGTTTTAGTTTTTAAAGCTAGAGTTTATTTTTGTGTCAGTTTAGTAATTTTATGTAAATATTTGTGTCAGTTTTCTCTCAGCACTACCGAGTCTACGTTCAGTGGCTGTGCAGGATGACAGCCGGGAGCCTTTCAGGTAGGTTGTTCTGGCAGTGGGACCATGTCTAGTCTACTTTCCTGTCATGGAAGGGTTCTGACCACAGTCGGTCCTGTGCTTAGCAGGAAGGGCAGTCCTCCGAAGCACAAACGGGCGGGCCCGTTCCCAATTCCGGTCGGGTTCTTGGTGCCACTTGGCCTTGAGTTCTTCCTCTTTCCTTCAGAAGGGAAAGAAACAGTACCACTTCAGGTCACCTCTGGGAGGTGTGCGGTGAGACCCTTGGTCCCTGGGGCCCTGTGCCCTCGTCAGCGCTGTCTGCGTCGCCAGGGGCCTCTGGTACTGTGTTATTGAGGTCTTGAGCTGAGCCCCCCCATCCTTAGGTGGGCAGTTCCATCCCTGGGCATTTCCAGGGAGCAGTGGGTGCAGCATCAGGCTCGGGTGTCTCTGCTTGAGGGTCTGGTCTTTGGCCCGTCAGGGTTGGTGGCACTGGACCCACAGGCTGCCCTCAAGCCAGGAAGAGTGTTTGGCTCCAGCAACAGCCTTCTGCTTTTGCTGGTGACCGTGCCACCGATTCCTGTCCCACTGGCCACACCCTTACTTTGTGTCACTTGGTGAGACCGGCCGGGTACTACTGCCGATCACTTTGGTGCTGGCTGGATCTGGTTCTGGTGTCATTGCCAGGATTGGGTCTTTCGAGGCCTGACCAGGCACTGCTTCTAGTGCTGGTCCTGGTGCCGGGTTGACACCACATCGGCGTCATGTTGGTGCCAGGTCGCCAGGATCTCTTGATCCTGGATTCAGCCCTCTCTAGCCCTTGGGGCTTGGTCAGATGCCTTTCCCAGTGTTGGTCCTAGCCCGGGTTGTCAGTGCCGGCTTGGCTTCGGGAGTTACTGGTGCTGGGAATCTCCTGGCACCGGTTCAGTTCCTTTCCCGGTGCCATACCTAGCATTACTGGTTTTGGTGTCATACCGGTACCAGGTCAGTGCCGAGGATCTCCTGGCGCTGCATTCAGTCCATTCCTGGCACTGCCCCTTACAGTACTGGACCCGATGCCATGTCTCACATTGTGTCTGGTGCCATGTCCAGCGCCATGCTTTCACGCCATGTCTGCTTCCCTGTCTGGCACCCAGTCGACACCAGAGGTTCTCGGCTTACAGGCCCCTCCCTACAGGGAGGATGAGTCTGGATCCCCACCTTATCATTTCTGAGGACGGCGATCATGACTTCTTAGCCTGGACTCTTCGGGCCCAGGTCCTACTGCTGTGCCTCAGGACATGCTTCTTGTGGTTTGGTAGCTCCAAGGGCATTTTTCCCTTTATGTCTATTCCCTTTGGAGCTCGCTTAGTCTCTGGCAGATTTTTTTTTTTTTTTTTTTTAGATAAAGGATTCTGCTGACTGCCATATACAGAATTTAGTTAAGCAGTCACCTGTTCTAGTTATTTCTTCAGGACTGGTTAGCTCCCTGGATATGCAGGTTTCAAGGTCCTGCCCTTTGTACTGTCTTTACCCCAAGTCATTATAAAGTGCCTTGCATTACTCGCAGCGCACCTGAGAAAACTAGGACTCCAGGCTAGACATTCATCTGATAACCAGTTTGTCCAACCACAAAGTGGAACAAGTCGTGGCCACGGCCTCTCCTCAGCTCCAGTCGCTCTCAGCGGCTGCTGTTCATAGGAGCTCTTCCAGTTACGATCAAGGCCCACCCTTCCCTCCAGAGGGCAGAATGAAGTTTTATTTTGCTCCCCATCTCTCCTCCCCTAGTCTCGTTCACTCCTATATTTTTCAGATCTCTAAGAATACACATGAAATTTTTCAAGAGGGTTCATACGAGATTACACTATAGCAGGTATGATGTTATCTTTGTCAATCTTCACTATTCATTTCTGTTGGGTATGAGACTGAGAATCAGGACCCCACAGGAGTTCCAATTTTTATTTTTTTTCAAGAGGAGGAGTCGACGTTGAGACTGCACCGCCCTCGAGGCTGACGTATCATGTGGCACTCGCGGGTTGGCTAGAAACTGTCATTGACGCCTCCTCAGCCCCAGTTCTGCTTCTCCCACTGTCGAGTAAGGACCTCGTGAGTGAAGCTCTTCGAAAGTGCATCAGCAGCCTAATCCGTTGGCTCAGTTAGCCAAGTTCTGCTCTGCTTCTGTTTTCGGCGCTGTCCTACCGGTAAGATCTTTCCTTTTATTTTGACGACGCTGAGTACCTTGTTTTGTTTATTGTGTTTTCCATCTGGTCATTTCTCGTTCAGGGGACAAGAGGAAACCTTCTAAGGCAGGTCGGCGTCCTATGCGGCGGTGTCCCTGCAGCTGACTTTTCTGCGCCTCGGACCAGCATGACTGGTGCTTGACCTGCTTGGGTCCTAACCACAATATGGATCATTGCGACTCCTTTTCTGCATGGACTGCCAAGTTCTGGAATTGCTCGCGTTCAAAGTCGGACGTGTGTCGAGGACTTTTTGTGGACAGGCTCGTACTCAGGAAGCCAAGTGCAGGATTCTTGACCCTTCCTCCGGGTCCCTTCCTGGTCCTATACAACCCGCGGAGGAGGGGGTTTCCGCCCTTCCTAGCCTTGCCTTGGTGGGAACCCCTTCCACAGTGCAGGAGGCCCAGCCTGGTCCCCTCGGGGGCCAGGCAGGAGGCACCGTCCAGGCAATCGCCTCTTCAGAGGCGAAGGCTCCCCCGGCGTCATGCTCTTGTCCCCCAGGCCAGCGCCACCTATTGGCACCATGCAGTGCCGGGGATCGGGGTAGTGCGGAGCTGGCCTTCTGCACCACTTCTGACTCGGGTGCCGTTCGCAGTGCCGGGGATGGGAGCGGCGCCATCGGTGGTGCAGGACCAGTTCACAGTACCGCGATTGAGTGAGATCAGGGGGGATCGTCTGGGTTTGAGCCTCCTCTGGGGACAGTGACTTGGAGGCTGACCCGGGCTGGCTCCTGGATTCCTTGGAATCCTCCTATTCCTCTTCATCCAGTGCTTCAGCCCCCTCCTGGGGAGCAGATGGATCTTGTTGGTACCAGGGTCAGTGGCACCGACCAGTCCTCGAGTGTCCAGGGGGACACTACAGGGCAGCCCGGAATCAATGACTCGTCTGCACCCTCAGGAGGTGTACGCCATCCTGGGATAGTTCTAGCTAGCCCGACTTCTGGGCGGGCTGGGGCATCCCAGGCAGCGGATGGTGCTTCACCCCCGACTGTCTCCCAGGAGTCGGTTACGGTGTGCCAGCTGCCTCAGCTAGTGGTGAGGAAGAGGGCTCTCACAGAGTCCAAGGGGTTGAGAGGACTTGATATGGTGCAGCGGCCTCCCCTGGAAACCTGCAGAGGTTCAGGGAAGAGCTGTGGCGCTGGACCAGTCTTCTCTCCCAAGGTCCCTCTGGGAGGGGCATCTTCTCTGGAGGTCAGGGGCCGCCCTTTTGGGCTCATATGGCTCCAGTCGCCTCGCGGGCGGGGGGGAATTCTTCCGTCTGGCTCAGCCCTGCCATTCCAGCTCAGTTGAGCGGCGTTTGTCTGTTGGGACCATCGGGTCTCCTCCTTTGAGGTCTCCCGTCTGGTCTCCCTACCTGGGCAGAGGCCATGACCCTCCTCGGTGGTGCCTGGCCCCCTTGCCTCTGCCAACCCCTCCTTCTCTCCCAGGTCTCTCTGGTCCTACGGGGCCCCTTACCTGGGAACAGTGTAGGGCCACGGCTGCACTGTACCCTGCCTACTACCATGCCATAGACAAAAAGGTGTTCCACCACTCTCCAGTGCAGCCTGACCCTATCTCTCCGAGCTTGTCTACTCCCTCGTCTTCCTCCCTGAGGGAGAGGAGCCCTCCGTCCATCTTTCCCCAGCAGCTGATCTCTCCAGTTATCAGCGTTTCCTGTCAGGGTTGCTCAACGAGCTCCACATTTCTGCCCTTTGTGAACGCAATCCGGACCAGTCAGCGCCTGCCGTCTTGGGTGAGTTCAGCAAGGCTGACCTGCTGGTTCCTGCCTGGCCTATTCCCTTCTGGGAGGCATTGCACCGGATCTGGTGACATCACTTTTTCCCAGCTCCAGCCCCAAGGGACCTTCGTCAGTGGTATTGCACCCCTCCAGGGGTCTCCAGGAACTCCGCCTCACCCTCCTTCGGGCGTGACGCTCCCAGACACCCCCTCTGAGCATAGGAGCCCGAGCCATGATCGACCCTCGGATTCTGACTCATCTGAATCTGATTTTTGGGGCAGGAGAATTTTCTCCTCGGCACATCTCTTGCTTTGTGTGTCAGCATATCAGGCCCACCATGCTGCCTACAACAGGCACTTGTGGTTGCAGCTAGAAACATAGAAACATAGAATTTGACGGCAGATGAGGACCTCTTGGCCCACCTAGTCTGCCCATTTCCCTACCTAACGGATAAGCTGCAGATCCTAGTTAACCAACAGCCTACTTCCTCCTACCCACCCCCCACTAGAATTGCCTTATGCCTGTCCCATGCATTCTTGAATTCCCCCACTGTTTTTTGACTCTATGACCTCCCCATGAAGGCTGTTCCACGATCTCAAACCCTCTCTGTGAAGAAATACTTCCCACATTACCTCTATGCCGGCCCCTCTATCTTCAAATTGTGTCCCTTCTTCTTGCACATCTCTTTTCTGAAAGATGCTACCTCTTGGACTTTGTTGATTCCCTTGAGGTATTTGAGAAGTTTCTATCATGTCCCCCGAGGCTATACATCTTAAGCTCCTTTAGTCTTCTTCATATGTCTTCTGGTGCAGACCCTGCACCATTTTGTTGCCTTCCTCTGGGCAGCCTCCACCCTGTCTATGCAAAGATGGGGTCTCCAGAACTGTACACAGTACTCCAGATGTGATCTTACCAACTGTCTGTACAGAGGGCCAACAACTTCCTGTTTTCTACTGGTGATGCCTCTCCCTATGCATCCCAGTATCCCCCCAGCCCTCCTTACTGCCTTCTCACATTGCTGGCCCACCTTCAGGTCATCTGATATTACTACCCCCAGGTTCCTTTCCATTTTTGTTGTTGTCAGTATCTCAGCCCCCATTGTGTACTCTTGCCCTGGGTTTTTGTTTCCTAGGTGCATTACTTTGCACTTCTTTGCGTTGAATCTAAGCTGCCATACATTTGACCATTCCTCCAACCTTGCCAAGTCCTTTTCATCCTTTCCACCCCACCTTATGATCAACCCTGTTGCAGATCTTTGTGTCATCTGCAAAGAGACATACTTTCTTCCAGTCCTCTGCAATGTCATTTATAAAGACATTAAAAGGACCGCCCCAGTACTGAACCCTGCGGTACCCCACTAGTAACCTTCCTTTCTTCACTGTGGACTCCATTTACTACTACCTGCTGTGTCCTGTTGTTCAGCCAGTGTTATACCCAGGCTACCACCCTGAGACACACTCCTAGGCTGGCTAATTTGTTTATTAATCTTTTCTGAGGGACTGTGCCAGATGCCTTGCTAAAGTCTAGGTAGGCCATGTACACAGCCCCTCCCTGGTCTACTACCTTGGTCACCCAGTCAAAGAAATCAATTAGATTTGTTTGACGTGACCTTCCTGCTGTGAATCCATGCTGCCTTGGGTCCTGTGCCCCACTGGCCTCTAGGTACTCAACAGTTCTTTCCTTCAGAAGTGATTCCAGCATTTTCCCTACCACTGAGGTTAAACTGACAGGTCTGTAGTTTCCTGCCTCTGTCTTGCCCCCACTTTTGTGAAGGGGAATCACATCCACCCTTCTCCCGTCCTCAGGTACCATACCATCCTCCCATGATTTATTAAAAAGGCTAGTCAGTGGTGTTACTAGTTCTTCCCTTAGTTCTTTTAGAATTCTGGGGTGAATTCCATCAGGCCCCATTGCTTTATCCACCTTCAGTTTTAAGAGTTCTTTCAGAACCCTTTCTTCTGGTAATGGACTAATATCAACCCCCCTATCCAGAGTGCTTCTGTTGACTGGATTGGGTATCTTCCCTCTGCTTTTCCATTGTGAATAGCTAGGTCAGGTCCTAGCCTCTCTGCCTGATACAGAGGCAACCAGACAAGCCATTGCCCTCTCCGCACAAGGCCTGGAGCTCGCAAGGCACCAAGCAAGGGCATTGTACGAGGCCACCGAGATGGTTTCCAGGTTAGTGGGGACAGCGATCTGCATCAGGCAGTTGGCATGGCTTTGTCTTTCCCTGTTGTCACCCCTGCCCCGGTGTAAGGTGGCTTCCTCCGCCTTTCAGAGAACCCATCTTTTCTCCCGTAGGGTGAGGCGAGAGCTTCAGGAGCACCTTCCCTCTCCTACGAGGAGATCCTAGCCTCACCCAGACCAGTCTTGGGCCTTGCCAGACCTACAAGGGTTCTCTCCTCCGGTTTTTCCCCCACTGGAGGCTAAGGGACACTGTCCCTTAGGGAGGTTCTAGGCCCCCTTCATGGGGGCTCGGGTACTTAACAGTGATGAATTGTGAAAATTGACACAGATAAGATATGAAAATTATGTACCTACCATAATTCTTGATCTTTCTGTGTATCTTCACCACTCATCACTGAATCCTGCCCACCTTCCCCTCTCAGACCTCAGTCTCTGGGCAATTCTGCTCCTCCCTGTTTGTCTCCCATTTGGACCTTGGTCCTTTTCCAGCGTCTCCAACTCCCTCCCTTCAGATCAGGGTTTTTTTTTCCTCGGGGGGGGGGTAGACAGGGAGGATTCTGCTGTTGGGAGTCACCGGAGCCCTCTCTCTCTTTTTCAGCCCAGGTAGCTCCTGGGGTTCAGGCTTCCTCTTGAGGGAGTTTGGTGGTAGGGGAGAGCTCTGGTGATTCCCTCAGTTGTCCTCCAACCTCATTGCCCCCTTGGTCATTTTTTCCTCCTTCTGGAGAATTCCCCCCACGGTTCCTCCTCTAGAGGTACCCGCCCCCAAATAATTAAGTTTCTATCCCCTGGGGTGTCTCTCCAGGGCATTTTTAGGCAGTTCCTCTGCTTCAGTTATGTTTGCAGGGGTGGGAGATACCGACCCGTCCTTAGTCCCCTGGCCTGCTTCTACCCTCTAAATGAGTGCCATTTCTCCAAGCCTTGACATTCCTCTGGCTTTCTGTTGAATTGTGGCTTACCATTTTCAGGGCAGCCCAGGGCAATGCCTCGGGGGCAGTGTCTCCTGCTCCTCCACCTCCCTTCTTCTCTATCCTCCTACCCCCTCCTTTCCCACCCATTCCTTTCGCCCAGAGATTGGGGCCCTACTCTCCCAGTCTCTTAGGCTTCCTCCTTTTCTGTCCTTGGCATATTCCTCCTTTTAGTTTTATATCCTTTCCTTTTCTGTCCTTCGGACTATCTTGCCCACCCTCCCAACCCTCATTTTCATTTCTCCCTGGCTTGCAGAACTGGGGCTGAGGAGGCGTACGCATTTCTTCTAGCCAACTCCACGAGCACCACGTAATAAGTCTGCCTTGAGGGCAACGCCGTCTCGATATTGACTCCTCCTCTTGCCAAAAAAAAAAAAACACAGGGTCCTGATCCTCCAGCTCATACCCAACAGTGATGAATGGTGAAGATGCACAGAAAGATCAAAAATTATACGGTAGGTACGTAATTTTAATTTCCCCCTACATCTTATTTATTTATTTAGTAAGTAATCAGAATTACAACCTTTGAGCTAAAAGCTAATTTACAAAGGATTATCATCACAAGGGTAGGGGAGGGTACATAAGTTTTGGAGTCAGTAGCAGTTTAATAGGCATTGTCACGAACATCTCATAGTAAGAAAAATGTCAACGGGAGAAATAAGTAAACATTGGCGATAGCATAACAATGTAGGATGACATCAGCAAATAACAACACATAACCAAAACAAGGGTACATAGTCAATGGGGTTGGGTCCACACGTCATGCCATACAATTAAGTGCTTAAGTTAGAGTTGAGTGCTAGTTTGAGAAAAAATCAGAGGTGGAAGCTAGGCAGGATCTTGTATTGGGAGGAAACCGGAGATGGAACTGTTCATCAAAACTGATACCTAAAGGTTACTAGGCTATAGCCAGAGGAGTCAGCCTAGGCATAGTAGTCAGAAAGGGTAGAGGGAACCAATCAGAATTAGGTAGGAGAAGAGGAATCAGAGGAGTAGGAGGATGACGGTAGGCTCAAAGGTGGGTGATGTAAGAAGGTCAGCGGGTGCAGGTTTGTCAGGGAGAGTGTGAGAGCTGAAACGTGAGCAGGCAGGTGGGTAGACATGAGCAGGTGGTGAGCAGGGAGTTTTGTGTCAAATTGTAGAGTGAAAGAAGAACCTTGTCAAGCCTAGGGTTCTGGTACCTGCTAGGCTAAGAGTGGCTGTGGCAGCATACAGGAGGGGGGAGATGGACTTTAGGAGCATGGCTTTGGGGAACAGAGGCATGCTGGCTCATGGGTTAAGAGTGGCAATAGCAATGTACAGGAGGGTGGATAGACTTCCTTAGCTCGGACTTGAAAGGCCCAAGTTTGGTAAATCTTGTGGCGGTGGTTGGTAGCTCATTTATCCAAGCAGGGACCCTGATATAAATGCAATTAGAATGTATTTACATTTACATATAAACTACTATATTATTTTAAAACGGTATCTTATATTTATAAGCCTAGCATGTTCTGAAGGAGGAAAAAGTGGGTCCTGAAACATAAACAAAAGGAATATTTGTCTTGGGAGCTTCAAAATAAAAAGACTGGATGCAGTATAAGTTCTCTGAGAGTTTAGTCTTTATTGATATTACAAGACAAGAAACAGTGGGTTGAGATCTTCCTACTTTCACAGACTTGTTCCATAACCAGCTAATTGGGCAGGGAGGCGTGGCCAGCAGCCGAGCTGAGAACAGCTTCCTCAAGCAGCTCCTCAGACAGACAAAGGAAAAACGATAAAAACTCATATTTGCACATGATTAAGAGTCTTACAAATATAACTAGATTATAGCCTCTTCTCCCTCTTCATCAACAATCTCCCCAATGCCTACCACCAAAAAATATTACTATACGCAGACGATGCAGTCCTGTTTTCCAGCCACCATGACATTACAGTCCTTGAATCCCAGCTGCAGCTCGACTTCAAGCGCATCAAAGACTGGTTCAATTCTCATAAACTTGTCCTGAACCACAGCAGGACTAAAGCCATGTCCTTCTGTAACCGACAGAGCAGGCACAACTCTCTGTCCCTCATCATCAAGAACCACGCTGGGAACCCACTCGAACATGTCAAGGAGTTAAAGTACCTTGGTATTACCCTGGATAGTACCCTCTCCTACACTCGGCATATTGACACTGTTGCCAAGACCGCCAATATAATGGATTGGACTACACACAAACACAAGCACTGTATGCCCGCGGATGCCCTTAAACTAGCCATCTACAGCTCTGTCACCTCTATCATTGACTACGGCCTTGCCATCTATGGCTCTGCCTCAACAAGTGCCCTCCGAGGATCTCAGTTGCTCTCAACAAAGCCTGTAGACTACTGACGGTGCAGCCCGACAACCTCACACCTGTGACCCTATGCACAGGCCAGCTGGCTACCCCTACGCAGCAGAATACAATATCAGACCTGCTTAGTTACCAAAAGATTCTCCTGGTCTCATGCCACCTGGTGTTAGCTCACCTTACTACCTACAGTGGCACTCAACAAACACGTGGTGCCCAATCTCTAACCTTTCAGGTTCCCAGATGTCGTACCTCCATGGGTCAGTGGTCCTTTATCTATAGAGCTGCTCAATGGTTCAATTCCCTCAATAAAGAAGCACTTTCCTCTTCTACACTTGGACCCTTCAAAAGGAATCCAAACTTTACCTCGCCTCTGCCACTCAATGTGACTGCTTCTCTGAACAGAGATCTCTCTAAACACTTTCCAGCTCACTCATGTCTCACAGGCTGCCCTTTCCCAATCTCATTCACTCTGGCACTGGGCCTTCCTTGTGACTCCTTTCCTGCTTCGCATCTCCACTGGTACAAGACATTTTCCACCACAATCCGACAGTGGCCCATTAGCCTGCCAACTTCCTCTCCCAGTCGCACGCCTGCAATACTAACTGCCTATGGTGCCCTCTATCTCTTATTGTTACTGCAGCCAGCTGCCTACTCAAGCTGCTCGTTTTATGAATATTATCTCAAAGTATGTTATAACCGAGTATCTTTATTTTTTGTTTTAGTTGTTTTGGTTGTTTATTGTGCATTCTTTTACTACCTCTGTATGTATGTTGACCCTCATCCTTTGACGTGGAATCTTTGTAAACTAGCAGTTTCTGCTCAAAGGTATTTGTAATCCGAGAATTTAATAAATAAATAAAAATAAATAGCAGTAGCTTGTAAGCTTTCGACTGATGCTAAATTTGTACTGGGGAGAAGTTGCAGTCGGCAGAAATGGTTTGTAGCAATAAAGTAAGCTCCAACTTGGAAGGAGCCCAATCGAAAGAGACCAAATTGGGCAATAGCAAAGATCCCCACCAAGCTTCTGAAGAGCAACCAGCTCCACAGCCAACAAACGCAGTGCTATTGAAGGCCATTCAAAGTCTGGATAAAAAGCTAGAGGACTATAGCACCGAACTGAAGCAGGTCAGTTTAAAGTTGGAGCTCTGGTGGATGAAGAAGGATGCAGACAAGGCACTTGTGGCTTCGGGACTCACTAAGGCGAATGGCCTACTACGGAGGCACCTAGAGAACATTGAGAACTCGGTTCGAGCTAACAATGTCTGAGTGCTTGGCCTCCTGGAGCGTGTCGAAGGGGATCACCTCCCCACTTTTTTACAAGAATGGCTAAAGGAATTGTTGCAGCTCGACAGTGACTTTCTGGTCCTCAAGTCCTACAGGATCACACCTCGTAGCGGCCGCCAGAGAGCAATAACGGGGGATCAGATGCCACCTGCAGTTATGGTGGAACTGAGAACATCCACGGAGAGGGACACTATTTTGCAGCAGGCAGAGACATTAAGCCCGACTTCCTGGCGAGACCACAGAGTTCATTTCTTCCTGAACTTAAGTTATGCCACAAGGATACAGCGCAAAAGCTTTGATGGGGTACGGGTGCGCCTTCAGAACTTGGTATACCATGTGCTTTTAATGTCAGCCAGCCTAAGGATTGTATATGGCAGTAAGACCTACCAATTTTCAGACATGTCAGAAGCAGCCAAACTCCTGGATAAAACTGAAAAACAATTTGTTGCTCGAGAAGCAACCTCAGACTCAGAAGGGGACTGAAATGCTGGGAAAGCTTATGTTTAAATAAAGGTTTTCAGTGGATTAAAGGGGAAGAAGTGGGAAGGCTTCAAAATGTTGGGAATTACTATGAAAATGCCCCAGAAAATGCATGTTGGGGGGGATGTTTGTTGAAATTTGAGATTAAAATGGGGGTTGAGATAGAAAGGCGCTATGTGGAGCTGGAGATAATTGCCTTTTCCACTAATGGGGTATTCCCTCATCGGTCTCCATATGCCCAATACAGATCCACTGTTTAAAGTTAAAATCGCTGTTTACTCAGTTAAAAGAGAAGTTAGTACACCTTTTTAATATAATTCCATGCAGTTTATGCTGAGCAAAAGTAAAACAACCATTTAGTAAGCATGAGTTTTGGTTTGAAGACTAAAATAAGACTGACGCTTTGTTGTTTTGTCTGGAGATGTGCAGGAGGATGTATAATGATTAAATCATTCGATGTTTTGAGGGTGGGATGCGTAAGCCTGTAAGAGGGTGAACATTGTTTGTTGCATGTATTTGTTATCCCTGCTCATGGCAGCAATGGCTGTGGACGGATTCATTTAAATTCTGTAAAGATTGCTGGAACAATTTTTGGTTTTATAAATTGTAACATGATATGCAAACCACCAGGCGTTGTACCAAAGAACAGGGGTTCCTTACTCTGTACTAATGTTAAAATGCTGCTGTAGCCCACTATATAGGGGGCATTAATTGTATTTGCCTGCCTGTTTGGAACTAATGTGTAATGTTTTATTACATAACTTAATAAAATATAAGTTAAAAAAAAAAATTACCAGCTAATTGGAGGAACTATCCTTAAAGTACATGAAAGGGAACCCTGGGAGACAGTAAATATACATATCAGAATGTAGGTGATTCTGCAGATAACGTGCTACATTATCAAGCGCAAATCTGTTTCAGCCACTCCATGCAACGCATGCTAGGTCTGATAGCAGGTGATCAAGCCCCTGGTTCTATCAGTTGCATGATAGTCAGAGGAGGACACTCTCCTCCAGGGTTTCCCTTCTCCCAGCCGAAGCCTCGGGTGAATCTCACTATGGATGCCTCCCTGTTGGGGTGGGTAGCCCACTGTCGGTACTCCAAACACGAGGTGTGTGGAACCTGTCAGAGCCTCATCTCCACGTCAGCATGTTGGAGATGTGATCTGTTTTTGTATGGCCTGTGAGACCTAGTGGATCTTGTCAGCTACAAAACAGTCCTCTTCCAGACAGATGATAATCTATTATTACATAGCCAGACAATGGAGAGCACACTCTTCCTTGTCTACAGAGGAGCTGTGAGAGTATGGAAAAGGTGTCTGAAGCAGAGGATCCTACTCCAGGCCATTTATTTGCCAAGAGTCTAGAACACTCTGGCAGGTGAGCTCGGCCGATCAGAGGCCCATCCTCACAAGTGACTTTGTGAAATCGCTGTTCGATGAATGGGGGCACCTCAAATGTGGACCCTGCTGCATCCCTTCTGAATGTTGAACTGCCTCGATTCTGCTCCAGAAGACCAGGATATGGCATGGCATTTTCTGTCAGGATATATTTAAACTGCTATGGCAGTCTTTTTCTGTATGCATTCCCTCCAGTCCCCCCAGTGCAGAGGGTATTGCTCAAGCTGGCAGCGCACAGGGCGAGATCATTCTGATCACACCCTGCTGGCCTCAACAGATGTGGTTTCCTTGGTTGAGCTGACTATTAGTCGGCAAACAGAGGATTCTTCCACTCAGGCTGGACATATTAATCAGGATCTCCTAGTCCATCCCACTCCCACTTTCAGTCCTGGCTCCTGAAAAGATGGAAGTGAATAGGAACAAGATATCTCAGAAGGTCTCTGAACTACTTTTGGCTGCTAGTAACCTTCCATTAGGAAGACTTACACAGCCAAATGGAAAAGGTTTTCCATTTGGTGCTTCAAAACCCGCATGGACCCGTTTCGGTGCCCACTTGACTGGGTTCTGGAGTACTTGCTGTACCTTTTTGATGCTTGTTTGTAGTATTCCACAGTCCAAGTCCACTTCTGTGTTATATCTGCATACCATGAGCCCATTAGTACCCTCTACTGGGCCCACCTGCCTCTTTTTAAGAGGTTCCTTTAGGGCATTTTACACATAAGGCCCCTCATTTGGAGGCTGGTAGTTGCCTGGAGTAGCAGCCTTGTGTTGGACATGCTTTCCCGCAAGCCCTTTGAGCCTCTTGTGACATATGAGCTGACGTTTTTACTTGGAAAGCAGCTTTCTAGTGGCCATCTCTTTTTTTTTTGTGGGGGGGTGCCGACAGGGAGCTCTGGTCCCTCTCTTGGAGGGACTCGTTCTCCAACCCGGTAATCTGGTCATCATGGACCCTGTCATACCCTGATTTTTTTCATGCTGCTTTTTCCCACCGGGCCCACGACCGTGCAATCGGTGGACCGGCTGTCTCCACTTCCATGGAGGCAGCCTAACTCCCTGGACATAGGCCCTTCCCCGTTTTGGGCAGTGTGCTTCAATCCTTCCTCGCCCCGCCGACTCCCGAGCAACCCAAGTCCATTCCCGAACTCTGGTCACTGGTGTGGCACGAGTTGTTGCCATCTCTTCTGCTTGTAGAGTGTCTGAAATCCATGCCTTGGTTGCAGATCCCCCATATACCGTTTCCCACAGGGACAAGGTAGTGCTCCACACACAGTAAGTTCCTTCCTAAAGTGGCATTGGAGTTCCCTCTGAATCAGCCACTGTGCTGCCTACCTACTTTGCCAGCTTCCAGAATGAAGGAGTGCACACTCTTTATTCTCTGAATGTTTGAAGGGACCTCACTTCTTACCTGGACAGAACTAAGGATTTCAAGCAATCCAAACAGCTCTTTGGTCTCCTTCGCTCCCAGCTGAGAGAGACAGCCCATTACAGTCAAATGCATTTCTGCATGGATTTGTGAGCTGTCTGCACCACTGCTGTGCCATGGCACAGGTCATGCTGAAAGGTCAGGTACGCATCCACTCCACTACTGCAGTTGTCACGTCCCTGGTAGAGATTCACTCTGTGCCTGTCGGTGGTGTATTGCAGAGCTGTAACTTGAACAGCAGATCACATTTTTCTTACACATTATGCCCTGGATGTCCCTGCCAGGCAGTATGCCACCTTTGCCTGGACGGTTCCACCACATTGATTCAAAAACTAGATGGGTGACCGACATTACAGCGACACCCAAATGCCGATAGTGACCATGTCGCTGGCAGTTGTGCCGCTTGACACGCGTGGTACCCACCAGGACAAATCTAGGCTATTTATGGGGGGCGGGGCTTTGTCACCTGCACCTCCACGACGGAGGGATTCACCCCGAATATTAAATAATCACCTCGAGGGGGTAATGGGGAAGGAAGGACAACACCAGTGCGGCACTGTGGGTGTACCACACTCCAACAACCAGTTCGGCACTGTGAGTATCGAACTGGTTGCGGCGCACCCATGTGGCCATCGCTGTGTTCATGGCACACCTGGCAGGACTGTCCTTAGTGGACTTAAGTCCTGGGTGAGCTCTTGACTTCTACCACCTAGCCCAAGGGTTTTAGTCTGAGATTGGTCCTCTGACCCATTAGTGTGAATCAACACAGAAGATTAATTCCTGGAAGATATAAAAATTACATTCTCACCATAATTCTTGATCTTCTAAAGAATATCTTCACCACTGATTATTACACCCACACGATATCCCCAAGAGCTCACTCCACAGTGTTCATTGGTCTTCTCCCCTTGTTCAAAGCTTGGACTGTGAAGACAGTATTACCCACACATTGACCATTCTTACACAGGTCACCAGAATTTCCTTGTGTCCTTAGGTTTGGCGCATAAGAACTGGTTAGGTTATGCTGCAATTCCTTGGTAAAAAAAGGAACGGAGGCAGTTGAGGGCTGGTGCCGAGGTAAGCCTGGCACCGTGAGCCACTCTCACAGGGTTGCGCATTTGCACAGCTTTCCTCGGCGCCAGCCCTCCTGAAAAGTTCTGGCTCCCACGGGGTCCTAGTGCCTCTGCACAGACTCATTAGTGCGAATCAGTGGTGAAGATATTCCTAGATCAGGAGTTACGGTGAGTACGTAATTTCTGTATCAGCCCAGACAATGATCCTCTTCTTGGGACTCATTGCCACTGCCATTGTGGCAGTCCCATTAGCCCGCCTGCATATGCGAATCCCACATTGGACACTTTGAGTCCAGTGAGATCAATTGACGGACAACCTGGAATGTAAGATTCCCATCACTCTCCCCTTTGCATTACCCTAATGTGGTGGATGGACAAACTGCACATCTTACATTGTGTCCCCTTCTTTCTCCATGTCTCTGGTACAGATCCTAACGACTGCCTCCAGGTCAGGATGGGGTGCCCATTTGGGTCATGTCCAGATCCAGCAGTCATGGACCAACCCTGGGTTTGTTCTCCACATTACTATTCTAGAAATGAGAGGTGTTCTACTTGGTCTTCAAGCCTCCGCAGATCACCTCAGTCCTGGTCCCACATTGATAAAAACAGATAATGTCAGTGTGATACACTACATTAACAGATAAGGAGACACTTAGTCTTGCCCGATTGCAGGGAAGAAATGAGAGAGTGATACTGGGTGCTGTCTTACCACCTTCAGCTGTTGGCCATGTTTCTCCCAGGCATCCCACACAACCTCGCAGACAGATCAAGTTAGTCTCTGTCAAGGGAACACGAGTGGGAACTACTGACTGGCATAGTAAATTACCTTTTCACTAAATGGTGTCGCCAAGAGTTGGACCTTCTTGCATCCCCACACAACACAAAAATATTGCACTTCTGCTCATTGGCTCCAGGGCCTGGAGGTTTCTTCGAGACATGTTGTCCATCTCCTGGACTGGGATGTTCCTTTATACATTTCCTCTGATTCCTCTCTTTCAGAAGGGTTCTGCTCAAACTAAAGGCAATGCGTGCTATCCTCATACGGGTGGTCCCTTCTGGCTTCGCCAGATCTGGTTTCCACTTCTTCATCTGGCAGTGGAGCCTCAAGTTTGGTTCCCACTTTGTAGGAATCTGCTGTTGCAAGCCCAAGAGTTCCTAGTTCAGCCAGACCTGTGGTCCCTGCATCTCCATGCATGGCTCCTAAAAACAGAGAAAACCTCCTTTTTCCGTGTCATGTCACTACTCTACTGACATGCCATCTGTCCATATCAGCCTTCAGTAGATATTGATTCTCTATTGCAGTACCATTTTCCTGCATTTTCGGCTTTGGACGCATGGTGTCACATCTAGAGGTGAACAGTACACTTCCAGTGGGTATTTCTGCACTGGAGTTCCCTAATTGTCTGTCAGTTCCACCTTGGGACTTGCAATGTCATACTTGAAAAATAGTCTCTGGCTATGTTTAAGCCTGCTGCCACTGACGAGATGTGTTTCCTTTCTTGAAAATTGCTGTTCTTTGGTCGCCATGACTTATGCTCATAGGATTTCGAAGCTTCAGGCTCTGATGTGTGAGCCTGGTTATTGGATTTTCCATATAGATATAGATATAGATATAGATATAGATATAGATATAGATATAGATATAGATATAGATATAGATATAGATATAGATATATAGATATAGATATATATATAGATATATAGATATAGATATATATATAGATATATAGATATAGATATATATATAGATATATAGATATAGATATGTATATTTTATGCCCCATTTTCTCCGTTTTTCACCCATGCCTTGGCTACACACGTGGAGGCATGTGCACGCTGCAGCTCAAGATGCCCTCCCGTGGCTTGCCGCCTCCGCTAGCCACCAGACCTCCACCCGGTGGCAGCGGAACTATGGGGGGACAACAACCACCCTGAGATAGGAAAACTGCCTTTCCGCTGTTCAGTCCTGCTCTCCCTGCCCCCCCCCCGGTGCTGGCTCCCCAATGACCCAAGTCCGTTCCTGAACCCTCAGCCTTCTGGGTCACTGGGCCGGCTGGTTATTGAATTTTCCACAGGGACAAGGTGTCTTTGCAGACCGATCCTCGTCTTTTTGCCTACGTTGGTGTCTGACTGTACAGTGATTCAGTTCATACACCTTCCTGTGTACTGTCCATAGCATACTGCCAAGAGGGTGGCATTGCTCTATGGACAAGATAGCCATAGAATGCTGCACCTCAATTTTTATCACAATAGAGACAGCAGAGAGTCCTCTCAGCCTTTTGGTTTAGCTTACCCCTGAGAAACAGGGCAACCATATATCTAAACAATGCCTGTCCAAATGTCTGGCTACCTGTGTTGTCATTTTGTTACAGGAAGTATGGTAAGGAGCTTCCTGGTACAGTTTGAGGCCTCAGTACTAAATGATATGGCCATTCTTGAAACTGGCAGATGCACTGCTGCTACATAGAGCACTCTGCATCCCGTCCTTGTGCACTACTATCACTACCTCACCTAGACTTACTGGCTCTGGTCTGGCTTTCTGTCCTGACTGCATGTTTGCCATCCTCCCTGGGTACCTTGTATACTGCTTGGGAATTGTTCCAAAGGTGTGGCCCAATAGAGAAGACGTCCTCTGAGAAAATAGAACAGTTACTAACCGTAACAGTAGATCTTTAGGAGAATCTCCTTCATTGCTTCACAGTGCACCCACCCTCCTTCCCCCTTATTGAGGCAAAGGTGTGGCTTAGTGGAAGAGATTCTCTTGAACATCTGCTGTTCTTTACAAGGTGGGTAACTTTTTCTTCTTTCTCCTTAACCTTCTTCAGCCTCGTTTGATCTCTTAGTGCTTACTTAATGGTTGGTGCAATTCAGTGTTCTTGCAAAGGGAGTTGGAATACTGTGTGTATGAAAGGCACAGTGTAAAACTGTACTCTTTACCAACTCCTCCCCCTTCCCTCTCTAACCTCTCAGTGCCTCTCCAATGGTGTTTCCTTTGTTTCTAAATTATGGTTCATATCCCTTCCCTCCTACCTGTCTGACTTAATGTCTGTTTATGTTCCCTCCTCTTACTGTCTTCACTCTTCTAATTCTTTAATCTCCTGTTTCACCTCATCGGCTGGGCAGTTCTCTTTTTCAGGTCACCTGCCCTCACTCTGGAACCCTGTTCTGCTTTCTAACTGTTCAGCCCCCTCTTACCTCTCTTCTCAAGCCACTGCTACAGTCTCACTTTGCTTCATCTTGCACTTGCCCTCACCATGCTGTTCCCTGATCCTGGTGTACCACTATTTACTTCTCCCATTGCTGTTTAACTGGTCTCTCTCACCTACTTGTTCCTACAAGTCTATCCTTACCTACCTATCTGCCATGTTTTTCCTTGTGCCTCTTGGCCACAAGTTAGATAATTAGTGTGATATTTGAATCCAGCTGGCCTTTATCTACAGTTCTTAGTTTTTTGTGGCTCTGTCCTAGTCACTGTATGTGTCGGTGTGCTCTTGGATCTCATTGCAGTGTTGTGTCTTGTCTGTGGATCTCAATCATTTTTTTTGTGCCTGCAGTCCTCATGTTTTATTTATCTTGTCATCACTGTGCATTGTTAATTGTTCACCTAGTTTGTACCCGATGTTCCCCTTTCCCCGGGTTACACGTAAGCATTAAGCCACGACGAAGGTGGCATCTAATGGCAAACTAATGCGTGGTTGGGATCGTTGTGGCACAAGGCCAAAAGCCGAGTGCCTACAACGGGCCAGCCATGCATTAATTCCCCATTAGATGCCACCTTCGGCGTGGCTTTAATTAATGCGCTTGTAACGTGGTGGTGCAATACTAATGAGTCTGACAAATACATTTCCACGTTTGCAATAAATGTTACAGACATGGTAAATTCTTTTCCAGTACATCTTTTACTGCACTTTTGACAGATTCTGCAGATGCTTGTTTACATACTGATGTGGCACATACTGTTTTTCGTACAGACATACATTGTCCTTTATTTAAACTATGGTGTGCATTTCTTTTTAAATCACTGTGGCTATTATTTTCATACCCTGGTTAGGAGGACTGCCGCACAGCACTGTTACTATTTTGCTCTGTAGCTGCGTTACTCATTTACGTATTTTCTGACCTTGTCTTCCTGTGCTGTGGGTTCTGCATGATTCGGCTTCTCGTTTCACTTTCTGTGCCGTTAATGCTACTGAGATCCTTTTCTGCTGAGACTCGCTGTCCACTATTGTTTTGATATCACTCTGTCGCACTGATTATTTGTTTCCATTACAGATGTTACTACCATTTGGGTGGGTAGGTGGGAAGGACAACATGGCATTTTTTACTGTGACCTTGCTGTTTTGAAACACTGCTGTTTTCTGCCACGGCTAGGTTAGGAACTTCACTGTCAGCATGGCATTATTGTTTCAGTAATGCCGTGTTGCACTCGTACCAGCTGACTCATTTCCACCAATGTCCATTTAGGTTTTCCTCCTCGTTAGTTTAGCCATGTTACAACTGGAAACATGATTTGGCTCGGTGCACCTTTCACAGAAACCGCTGTTCAAATAACTAAATTGAACTAAAGTATTTTCCTTACTTTTCCATTCTCTAAATTTTGTTGATATTATGTTTTGGCCAACAGGAACTCCACCAGAGTATGCCTAGAGAGAGCTGCAGTATGTTAACATTTGAAGACTGAGACTGTCAGCTTTATATGGGTACACTTGGCTTATGTCTGAAACCCAGTCTGGCCCCATATATTATGCACATTGACATTAAAGATATATCAATCAATCAATCAATATCTTTATTTATCCAGGCGGGCACCATTGAGCAAGCTCATTTACAAGGTGGACCTGCTGTCCTACAGTAATAATATAGAAAGACAAGTTACAATAGTACAAACAGTAAAAATAGCTGCTATTATAGTAAAAATGCACATTTACAGGTAATATACATTGAACAAAGAACTACAAGGAGTCGTGGATAATGAACTTGTGCTGGATCCAAGCTCAAAAACTGTGCATTTTGTAGTGAGAAATGTTAGAGAGAGGGTAGGGATATCAGAGAGAAGATATCCAGCACATAATGTAGGGAGAGGTGGTGAATAGGGGTGCAAGTGAAGAGGACCCAGTTGTTAGAGCAGAGTGAGGGATTGGGAGGGCGGAGGACTGTACGAAAGGCTACGAGGCGATTTTTACCCCAAAACGCGGCCACATATGGAGGAGAAAAGCTGCTGTTATACTAAGTGCAAGAGGAGGAATATAGTAGCAGGGGCATAACTGGGAGGGTCCTGGAGGTTGGGGCAGAGGGAGGTGTTGGATGGACAAGGGACCGAATATTTTGGGGGCAAAAGACGATAATTATCCCCAAATGCGGTAGCATGTGCTAGAATCAGGCTGCAGCTGTTCAGAGTGTCAAAGAATAAGATATGGGAGTTCGGCAATAAATCCTGTGGAACTGTTGGTGGGCATGCTTGAGGCAGAGGCACACATTTCAGCTGAGGGGGCCGCCATTTGAGGGAGGGAGGTTAGTGTCTAGTAAAGCAGTTGCAAATTTCCGTAATGACATCACGGTAAAGCCTTTTGAACAAAAGGGTACTTACTGGGGTTTTCAGCTTAAGTATTTTTGGGGTTTTATTCCATATTGATGGAGTGTGAATCAAAAGCTGACTCTCCCCGACTTCGTGTGGGAGTGCCTCTGCATATTTAGCAGGAGTTGTGAGCAGCTTCTAAGGGAATAATTTTGGCACAATCGGAGACACAGACAGTCGACGTATGTATTGAGGGAGTTTGCCACTGAGGGCTCCTAAGTGTCCAGAGTGTTGAGATTAAAGTTGCACTTATAGTGAAGTGAGGTCCAGCTCGTGGAGGCATATAGTGCGCAATGATGGGTAGAGAAGGGGAGGTCAGTGATGAAGCATCTAGCTCTGTGGTAGAGCGTATCCAATTTTCCAAGATAGGAAGCTGCACAGCTACTGTATATGAAGTCTGCATAGTCAATTAAGGACAGGAACGTGGCTTGGACTAGTCGTTTCTTTGCGTCTGCTGTAAGAAGTCTTCTTATCCTGAAAAGAAGGCCAAGTCGTTGCCTTAATTCTTTCAGCAAGTCTTTCAGATGGTCAGTGAAGGAGAGTTTATATATTGTAATTGGGGAGGAGGAGTGCTTTCATGTTTTCCTGCATGAACAGTTGTTAAATGTATTTTGTTCTTTTATTTCAGCCATCAGCACCAGCCGGAGGCTCAAGATTAGGAAGGTTTGGACAGAGGAAATACCCTACAATGAAGTAAAAGGCATCCTGCCTTTGTTTTGAAGAATTCTGCATTTCAAATACCTAGTTGCACAACAAATTATTTATAATTATTACTACCACTGTTTTGAAACATTACATAAATATAAGACGTGTGTTTTTTTCCAGTAGTCCTCATGACTTCGGTAAGATGATTACCAAGAAACCCATTTTAATTTTTTTTAATTTGGCTATTCTTGTAGGGGGCATTGCTGAATGTGTGGTAACATTTGGGAAATCTAATTACTTACAGATAACCAAAGGTAATTTCTTCAATATTTTATCAGTACTTGAATATCACAGTGTAATGTAACTTGGACTGCCTGCAGTTACACAGAAAATGTTAGTGTTATAAAGTTATGTGCTTTAGACTTATTTTCAGACTTGGGTCTCTAGTAAGACCTTCTGGTATGCCATAATCCTGGCCCATAATTACTGATGAATTGTAAAATCCACATACAGCATTTTAATCTAAAACTGTGACTTAATTTAGGGTTCAAGTGATTGGGATTTTTCAAATATGTATGTAGTTTTATATCGCAAGTTTGTTGTAAAAGGAACTGTATATCAAGAAAGAGCTTGTCTGTAAAATAGTTTGCTTTACTGACCGAATGGTGGACTGCTTGACTTAAGAAGTGCAATAAAGTTATTTGCTTTCCGTGTGAAAGAAAGAAAATAAAAGGGCAAACTGTAATTAAGGTGGAAACAGCTCAAAAATTGTAAAGACTTAGCCTGCTATGCGTGAGAAAGTGCTGTAATTTGATTTTGAAGAAGCTGCATCTCCAGTACATTGACATATGTAAACAAGGTCTTAATCAGTAGTTCATATGCTAAATCTCCACCCAGCTTAGTCTAAGAATGGACCACTGGAATAGGTTTGCCATTCTAGAAAGGAATTTAAGAACATTTGATATGTTGGGTTCTTGCTGAAATCATAACACAGAAGGTTAGAAATGCCGTTAAGACAAATTCCATGGTCTTAGTTATCGGTGCGTTCTACAAGTGTAAAACGTCAGATATACAACTAAAGACTTTGAGCCTTCAGTGTAAAACAAAAATGAATTCTGGTCTGCTTCACTAACCCCAAGACATCTGTAATGGATTATCGGTGTTATTCTTTCTTTCTGTTGGAAAGTTACCTGAATCTTTGGCTTCTAGTTCAGCAAAGCTGCTGATATTTCCATGTAGACTGCCGAACACATTTTAATTCAGAAAGCTTCCTCCATTCTGGGAGCTGCTATTTTTCTTAAAGTGTTTAGAATCGACATTGTAAATTCTTAAATGAATAAAATATTTTGCGCTCTGGAGCACTTTCAGATCTTGTTCGACTTGCTTGTCTTCTCTGTGATGTCTCCCTGTTTCTTCAAAGTAATGGTATTCTGCAGTCTTCCAAGAATTAGTCTTCCCCATTCATTCCCACTTATGGGTCTAAGCCGGAGGCAGTAGGACCCCATGAGAGTAAAGTGTTTTGCAGCTAGGAAGGGACCGACGTTGGCTGATGACACCACCCATGCGGCCGATATACTGACGTCACACACGTAAGCAACTGATGCCAGCTCCCTCTTTTCATAGGTTGATACAGAGCTTAACTCCTGGAGAGGGTTCAGAGGAGAGCCACCAGAATGATCCAGGGCCTGGGGGATATGACATATGAGGAAAGACTAGGGGAGCTCAGCCTGTTCTCGCTGGAGGAGAGAATGGACCAGGGGGACATGATTGAGGTGTTCAAGTACCTCAGGAGTAAATAAGGTAAGCTGAGATAGGATCTTTCGACTGAAGAAGGATGGACTCACCAGAGGACACAGTTGGAAGATTGAGGGTGGTAGGATTAGGGGGAAAAGGAGGAGGAGGTACTTCACCGAGAGAGTAGTGGAACCGTGGAATGCGCTGCGCGGGGAGCTGGTACAGGCAGCTACGGTGGAGGGATTCAGGGGAGAGAGAGAGTGGGACAGGTATAGGCAAGGGATGAAGCAGAGGCTGGTTTCCTCGGGGGGGGGCAGGACTGGGGGATGGAGTAACAGTGGAAGGAGACTGATAGAGGGTACGGTGTCCAATCAGGGTGCTGAAGCATGAGCAGACTTGATAGACCAACTGGCCAACTCTGCTGGCGTCTAGTATGTTAGTATTGTAGACAATTGCCCATGTTGCTCACCTTGTTATTAACCATAGCCCTCAATACCCTTTTTTTGCAAAAGTTGTCCAATCTGGTTTTGAATTCTTGCATGGTCCCCACTTCCCACCACTTCCTCAGGAAGTGACCACTCTCTGGTTGTACCACTTTTGCCTTTTGGTTGAGAGACATAGCTCTTCCTTGAGCTGTATGGTATCAGCATGTGTACTATGTGTCCAGTCCCATATGTCATTATTTGTTAATGCTCTAAATAGAAGACACATATCACATCTCATTCTTCTATATTCTAACGTAAACAGCCCCAGTTGATCTAATCTGGTCTCATAATTATTTCCTTTTTGGTCCCTGATCATTTTTGTTGCCCTTTTCTGGACTCTCTCCAGCACCTGGATATCTGATTATTTTTTTTTTGGTACGGTGCCCAAATTTGGGCAGAATACTCCAAATGAGGCCTAACCAGGGATGAGTACAGTGGAGCAAAAGCCTCCCTTTCCCTACTTTTTATATGTCTGATTATGCTATTCAGCACCCTATTAGCCTTATTCGCAATTGTATATCAGTGTCTCCTAAATTGCAGATCGTTTGAAATAACTATGCCCAGGTCCTTTTCCTGAAACACTTCCCCTCAAGATACAGCCATCTAATGTGTAATCTGTGTTCCTATTTTTCTTACCCATATGCATAACCGTACATTTTTCAGTATTGAATTGCAGTTTATTTTATTTTTTTTATTTAGTTGTTTAACCAGGAGTAGCACACTAAGCTGAAAGCTTTTTTACAAGAGCGACCTGGGAGCACAGGGAAGTTAAGTGACTTGCTCAGGGTCACACAGTATGCAAGTGGAAGCTGTGGGATTCAAACCCAGGTCTGGTCTGCTGGATGTCATCAGATTTGCAGCTCAGAGCCTTAAACAACTGCGCTATATTGCTTCCCTTTTTGACAGTCCATGTCTTGATTGGTTTTAATGCTTCCTGTAATTTGAATGAATCATCCATAGTTTCAACCACAGACCCTATCCTTGAATCATCTGCAAACTTGGCAGCCATATACAATTTCTGCAACTCATGGAGGTAATGTAGATGTTAAAAAGGCAAGGTCCCAGGACCAACCTCTGTGGGACTCCACCCATCACCTCAGTCAAGTCTAAGTAAGCTCCTTGAACACTAATCCTCTGCTTCCTGTTGTTCAACCATGATGTAATCCAGCTAATAATGTTTATGTGTAGTCCCAGGTCTGATAGACCTTTAATTAACGCACGGTGTGGTAGTCTTATCAGATGCCTTGGTGAAATCTAAAAATACAATATCCGCCAGTTTACCCAAATCCAATGCCCTGCTGACTTTACTGTAGAACTCTAGCGTGTTCGTTTGACATGATCTTCCTGGGGTAAATCCATGCTGTCTTATGTCTCCCTTACCGGTGCCATTTAGTTCTTTTTTCCCCACCATAGAGAGCACACTGTGGGAGCAAATGAAGTCTGCTGCATCAGCACTCGTATCTTCAGATCTTACTTCGAGGAAGGCTCTTGCAGCATGCCTTACTGGTAGGACTAGGCCGCCAGGCACTAGGACCACATGGAAAACTTCTAGTCAGAAATCTACCATGGGGGACCGCCCCCCACCAAAGTCGGTTATCTCACGTCAGCTTAGGCTGTATAGGAGGTGGTCTCCCACACCACCCCGTTTCTTTTCCTGCCATCAACCCGTGCACATCAGAACTCTGTGAATGTCGCAACTACAGTCGACCGCCATTCCGCTTTCATGCATTTTTTATTTTAATTTTTTCTTTAGTGTTAAACTTTTAATTTTTGGTGTTCCCTTCAATGGGTTAATGTCTTCTCCACGCACTTTATCTTCCAGTCATTTCACAAAGTGTGCCTGTGGCAAACAGATCCCTGAGAAGGACGGTCACTCTTCGTGCCCGATTTGCCTAGGCCCCAGCCATGACACCGAAGCCTGCCAGCATTGCCAGAAATTCAACCAGGACACTCGGAGATGTCAACTAAACACTGGAGAGCCACCTTCTTAAGCAGAAGCTGCTTGCTATGGAGAAAGGAGCTGCAGGCCAGGAGCTCTTCTGCCTCGCCGGCACAGTCCTCAGGGCCTTTTCTTCTTCCCACAAGGAGAAGTCGGTTGCTGCCTGCATCTCTGTTTTGGGTGGCAGTTCTTCACGGAAGGGGACTTTGTCTCCTGCTTCTGAGCCCCTGATGCTCAGGCCCTTAACTTCTATGAGCTCTCAGCCAGATGGCATGGCCAGTTCTGGGCTCTCATGTGGCAACCTTGTGCCCATCGCCCTCCCCAGCCACTGCTCTGCTTTTGTCGCCTCCCAGTTCCAGCACTGACGCCAGTTCTGGCAGGCAGCACCTGAGGCAGACGACCACAGTTTCCTCCTCCCTGGCATTGCCTCTGCCTTTGTCCAGCGGATCTCCTGCCCCCCAATGCCAGCCTTTCCTGTTGGGCCGGTATCAACTGGCCCTTCACCAGGGCCCTCTAGGCCATCAGCACTCCAGGCTTCCGTGGTAAATAAATGTTTTGTCTTTACTGTATAATCAGTGCAGTAGATACAAGCTGAGAGAGTCGTAAAACAAATCAAGGTTCACATACCAGTTACATCCCAGCGCTTCGAGGTACTGTACCTCTTAGGTGTGTCACCGGGAATCCCAACAGCTGGACCAGATTGGCAACTGGGTCTTTGCCTCTGCTACTTTGGCCATTAGGGTCATTAACTATCTGACCCATATGGTGTAGTACCAGAATGCCTTCTGGGACTAGGCCAGGGACCTGGTCCAGACACTACCTGAAGATTCCCTCAAGACACAGTTTGCCCAGCTCATGAATTCAGACTCAGATGTGGGCAATCATGTCCTCCGGATGATGCTGTTGACGCCTCCGGGCCTGGAGCTGCCACTGGAATTTGTCATTGGTGGCACTCTTGGCTCTGGGTTTCTGGTTTCTCCCCAGATGTCCAGGTCAACATTTTAGTTACTCCCTTCCGGGGCTTGGTCCTCTTTGGGGATGATGTCCAGGACCTTATTTCTAAGCTGTAGGAGTCAGGTAAGGCCCTTAGGTCAGTTCAGTCTCTCTACCATACCCAGCCTAGAGCGAACCAACATCAGTCCTCCCACAAGCAGTCCTGAGGACAGTCTACCAAGGGCCAACACAGATGCAGACACACCCAAGCGGCAGTCCAAACTGTCTACCTCTCAGACCTCCTTGCTGCCGAGATTCAGGGCCTTCTGAACAACAGGGCAGTAGAAGTGGTTTCGCAGACCAAATGGAACACAGGTTTCTACTCCCACTGCTTCCTGGTTCCAAAGAAAATGGGCGTTATTTGCCCTGTTATAGACCTGAGGAAGTTAAACAGATACCTGTTAAAAGAAAAATTCAAGATGATCTCGGGGAATGCTACTGTTAGATGGCCACGCTGGGCTGCTGTCTGTTTGGGCGCTAATGCTTGAGCCTGAAAACTGAGGGAAAAACACTGTTTGGCGTTTTCTCTGCTAGCGTTTTAACTATAGCTGGATAACAGCTAAACGCGAGGAAGTGGGCTGGTTTCTGGCCTCATGAAGGGATTTTTAGCCAGGAGTAAAGTGGAGTAATTAGTATAGGCAGGGCTTGGGTAGTGAGATAGACTAGGTGGTTTATAGATTTTTTTTTTTTTATTTTTTAGTTTGGGAACATGCAGAGTGAAGTTGTGCTGCAACTTCTGTGATTGCTGACGGCTTTTCTGTTCGGGAGCAGAGTATTGGAGCCCTGTTACTCACCCACCACAGGAGAAGAGGAGCGGGTGTTGCCAGCTGCCATTGGAGGACTCGATTACCAACGGAGTGGATTTTGGTGACTGGTGTTTAGGATCTCTAGCGGACCCCGTTCCTGTATGGATGGAACTGTTTGCTGCTGCTGGTGGCTGCCTTGGGGGCTGAGGGGATCTGCAGTGTTGGGTGGGGGTAACCGGTGAGGCAGGAGGTGGGAGCTCCGCTGCCCCCCCGGGAGAACCCCATTTGTCTCCTCCTGCTGCTGACGAGTAGTTAGTTTGCAGATCCTGAGCGAGGCCCCCCCACCCTGACTTGTGTGTCATCTGAATTGGGGGCTTCAAGTGAAGTTGGGACCTTTTTGGCAGACAGTGGATCGTTTTGCTTCCAGTCGAACTGGGCAGAGGGAAAAGCCCAGTTGGGGGTAGAAGTCTGTGGGAGAATGTTTACCTGGTGACTTTCCTGCTCATGAGGGTTGTGTGACTATTGTTTAAACAAGCTTGCTATCTGAAGCCACTCTGGTGAGAGGAGAGCGGTTTGGTGAGAGATACTGTGAGGGGCTTCTTCGGACAGAACATGTCTGTTATCAGAGGACAATTTATTTAGACCTGGGAACTTGGTAGTGAGAGCACCGTTGCTCCCCTTGCCTGAAAGCTGCTGCAAACATGTTGGCTGGCTCCTCGGACTGGGCAGTTTTGTTTCCTTCTGTTGGGACATTTATATCTGTCCTAGTTATTTTAGTTGCTGTAGCACACTGCTCATTTGTGATTTCCCCCATACTGTAGTTATTAAAATTATTTGGTTTAAGGGGATTGGGTGGGGGATAGTTAGTGGTGTGTGTGTGTGTGTGGTTGAAGGTTTTATTGTATTAGTGTATGATTGGTTTGTGTGTGGTTTATTTATTTAATTAGTTTTGTTGGGTTGAGGGTCTGAATTGCTGGTATGTGTCTAGGGGTGCCCAGGGAGCTGGGGCAGGTGAGAATAGTGTATGGGGCGTCCCAGCTCCATGACCTGTGGCCCTTCACCAACCTCCCTTTCTCTAACAACACAACACATCACTGTTTAGAGGTTGGGATTAGAAGAGGCCGCACTGGTCGGAGTTGATGAGGTGCCCCGTGCACATTGGATGGGGGTAGGATAGAGGTGGTGAGGTGCAGAAGGCGCCCTGGGGTTCAACGGGACCTAGAGAGAGGCCAGATATGTTTGGTTCCCATCCCCAGGGGTTCCACAAGACCAAGTGGGCAGGCAGCCGGAGGGGCTGCACCATCCACCAGTCCCCTGAGGGTGGTGCTGTGCAATGCCAGGTCGATCAGAAATAAGACAACAATTATTGCGGATCTGGTTTCATCGGTCGACCTGGCTTGCATTACGGAGACCTGTATTGGGGACAATGCCGGCCCAGTTTTAGAGGCTGCAACCCCTCCCCCCCCCCAGTACACTGTTGTGCATTGTCCCAGAGGTGGAACACGGGCCGGGGTGTGGCTATCTGCTTTAGATCTGAGCTGGGCTTCACCATGCACCCAGTGAGAACACAGAGTTCATTTGAATGTGTGGCCATCCGTGGTGGTCCGGGCGCAGGTTGCAGGATTCTCCTGATTTACCGCGCCCCCCCTGGCCGGGGCAGCAGGAGAATTCCTGCAGGAAGTAGTAGATTTTGTCGCCATTGAAACATTGGAGGCCCCCTGGTGTTTAATCCTGAGGGACTTCGGTGTTTGGGCCGACGAAGAATTGTCTGGCTTGGGTCATCACTTCCTCCAGATGATAGCATCTCTGGGCCTGTCACAAGAGGTTTCAACTGTGACTCACCGGGGGGGCGCCACAAGTTGGATTTGGTCTTCTCGCTAGGGCTTCAGATAGATAATCTCAAGACTGATCAGGTCAGTTGGTCTGATCATTGCATGGTGGAGTTCTTGCTCAGGGCCCCCCACTGTGAGCCCTCCCTGCAGAGATGGTTAGCTACCGCCTTTGAGGGTTTGACCCCGGAGGGTTTTCTGGCTGTAGCTGATCTATCTAGTGTGGCCAGTGCATTTATTTTATTTATTTAGATCTAGGATTACAAATACCTTTGAGCCGAGGCTCTTTTACAAAGGTTCCACGTCAGAGAAATACAAATGAGAGACAAGACATTTCAAACGAAAACAAATCATTTCACAGAGTGAACACATTGCAATGGTTACAGACAGTATAGGTATTAGGACTTTTAGTATGACCAACAGTGGCATGGTGGAGAGTGAGACGATGAAGCAGCTAGAGGCATTTGTCAGGCGAGATTTGCCAGTAAGTGCTATTTCAAGGGGGGGGTAAGAAGAGGGAGAATGCAGCAGATAGGGAGGAAGAGGAGGCAGGGAATGGGGGAAAGGAAGTAAGAGCATTAGGGGCACAAGATTTTGAGATGTGGCAGTTTGGACTGGTCAGTGCGGTGGGTGCCACCAGCTTGCTACGAAAGTGATGCCTCAGTTTAGGGGAAGCAATCACAGGAGCTGGAGGTAGTGAGACAGTGCCGGAGACTGGTTATGAACAACCCAAGTGTTTTGGCTGAGGAGATGTTGTGGCTGAGGTCATTTAGCCAGAGTGGAGCTTTGTAGGCAAAGGAGCGTTGGCCCAGGCTAGTACGACAGTGGGGAACTTTCAGAAGCAGCTGCTTTGATCTTCTGGAGCTCCGTCGATTGGTGCTTTTAGGTAATAGAGCTAGGACTCCAGAGGGTGCAAGGCTGAGGTGGATTTTCTTCGCCATTGTACAAGTGAGGTACTTGATGCGGCTTGATAGTTGGAGCCAACCGGTCTAAGCTTACAAGTCATAGGTGTGGGTAGGGTGGTGGGCACCAGTAATTAGTCGACAGGCCTTATTTAGGGTAACTGCTATCCATCTTGAGGGTTGTCATCGTGGCAGAGCTATAAATGATGAGACCATAGTCGACCGAGACCACTGAGCTCTGTATGGCAATCGTCAGGGCCTCAGGGGTAAGATGTTGCCTGTGTTTATAAGGTAGACCAAGTCGGGTATTGGCAGCCCTAGCAACATAGTCAACATGAGCCACGTATGAGAGGCAAGAATCTAGTAGGATCCCTAGATATCTGAAAGACTGGACCTGATCAAGGGTATTACCATTTGCAGTAGAGATAACCAGCTGATGTTGCTTATGCGGGTTTTGGGGGCTATGAAAGAGCATTGATTTAGTTTTCTTGTGATTTAGCACTAGCGTGTGCTTGTGGAACCACAATTCAATAGAGCTGAAATCATGCTGGCGAGTACGTTGCAGTGTTAAGGGGTCTTTGTGAGATGAGAAGACTACTGCATCATCTGCATACAGTAAAATGGGCTCAGAACAGGATTATGGCAGTGAGTTCAAAAAGAGGCTGAAGAGCAGGGGACCCAGGATGGAACCCTGTGGGACACCTGAGCAGACGGGCAGGGAATCAGAGAGAGCACTGGCAATTTTTACTCTCTACCGCTGGCGATCTAGGTAGCTGTTGAACCATAATGCAGAGTCCGGTGATAGGCCAGCGATTAGTAGCTGGTCAATAAGAAGCCTGTGGTGGACAGTGTTGAAGGCCTTGGAGAAGTCGATGAAAACGGCCCCCGTGAGCTGTTCGTTGTCAAGGGATTTATGAACTGCTCCGGTGAGCTCAAGGAGGGCAGTGGTGGTACTGTGACCTTTCTGGAAGCCATGTTGTTTTGCAGTTAAGATATTGTATTTGTCCAGATGGTCAATAAGTTGGTCTGACACGATCCGCTCGAGGGCCTTAGAGAGCGGAGGTAGTATTGAGATAGGGCGATAGAGTAATTTGTCTTGTCGCCACTTTTGAGGACAGGGGTCACAATCACAGTTTTCCATCTGTACGGAAATTTACTACCAGTAAGGGAGAGATTCAGAATTTTTGTTGAGGGGAAAATAAGTTCATCAAGGGTAAGTGACAGAAGCTTAAGGTCCAAGGTATCGCCACTGGTTCTGGATTTGGAGATAGCTGTGGCAATATAGCGGCATGCAACATACGGTCTGACCTCCCTAAAGTAGAAGAGGGGTAGATGAGACTGCGATTGAGGGGGGCTGGAGGTGGATGTGCTTTGTTTGAAGTAGTCAGGGGGGAGGACTGAGCTGAGGTCTGTAAATGCCTTGTTAAAGGTGTTTGCAATGACCGTTGGGTCAAGGGTAGTTGATCCATCGACTACTAGCATGGTCAGAGGGGTTTCAGTCTGCTTCCCTGCGAGTTCCTTCATATTCTCCCAGAAAGCTCATCCATTACCCCAGATGTTTGTGAGTGCTTCTTTGTAATAGGAGCTTTTCGCGAGCCATATGGCCTTAGTACAGGCATTTCGGGCTTGTTTATATTTTTGAGTGTCAGGTAGCTTTCCGGTAATTTGAGCCACAACCCAAAGGTGGTACCTCCATTTCAAGTGGGCTAGTAGTCCCGCCATGATCCAGGGGTTGCAGATAGATTAAGCCTTATGCTTCTTAATCGGGGCATAGAGGTCACAAGCTTTGTTGAAGGTTGAGATGAGATGGTCAAGAGCAAGGCTGACATCGGTTGCCTGATATATCGGTGACCAGTCTTGAGACTTCAGATATTGTTTGAGGTGGCTCAGATTACCATGAGGTAGGACTCTACTGGAGATGATTTTTTTCGGGGTGGGGGCTTTACGGATTTGTTTGTCCATTCACAAATGATTGGTGAGTGGTCACTGAGAGAGTCTGGCAGGACTGTGGTGCAAGAGTTCCTAGCAGAGTGGTTGGTGAGTACCCAGTCAAGCAGGGTACTGGTGCCCGTTTTGTAGTTAGTCCTGGTAGCAGACGTAACCATCTGCGAGAGGTTAGCAGCTGTAATAGAGTCTTTGTGGGCACTTGCATCCAGTGCAAACCAGTTAATATTGAAATCTCCTAGCAGAATAAGTTCAGAGTCCGGGGGCAGAGTGTTTATGAAGCTCATAACATCGTGGAGACCAGGTCTTTGAACTCTAGGTGGAATGTATACAGTGATAATGGTAAGGGCTTTTTGATTTGGCCCTAAGAGAATTTTGATTGGAAGGATCTGGGCCGAGACAGCAGATGAGATGGTATCTACAGGGTGCCACATGAGAGAGTCTTTGATATATGTGGTACATCTTCCCCCTTTCTTTGCAGCCCAGTCCAACCTGTGAATGTTGTACCCCTGTACTGTTAAAGCACGATCAGGGACTTTTGTAGTCAGCCAGGTTTCAACAACAGCAAGAAAGTCCGGGTTGTGTTGGCAGATGGAGGCTTGGAGGGCATCAATCTTTGGCAGAAGACTGCATATATTAATGGTAGCCAGGGTTAGAGTCCCTGGGGTTTTTCCCCCACTGTGATTTCTCCATCCATCACCCCTCCCCATCCGTTTCTATCCTCCTTTCTACATGCATGAGGAGTGTGGATGAAGCAGTCACCGCCTACAATGGAGCGATGTCTGGGGGCACTCGACTCCCTTGCACGAGTCCGTGTACGACCCAGATCCTCTCACTTGAGGTCTCCTTGGTTTGATGGGAAGCTTAAGGTGATTAAGATCAAGGGTTGGAGATTAGTGTGCTGCTGGCGGAAGACTGGTCTGGAGACAGATAGGCTAGCCCTGCGTGCACACTATCTAGTATACCAGGAGCAATCAACCATAAGAAGGCAATGTTCCTGTCCAGGGAGATTGTTGCTGGGAAGAACCGACCAGCTCTGCTTTTTCGGACTGTGGACAGGCTATTACATCCAGCCTGTCTACAGCTAAAGAAGGTGTTTTCTGATGCGCTATGCTGATTGGACACTCTAGATACTGTTACGTCACCCCGGTGCTGCATGCTGTGCACTGGCTGACAGTTCGATGGAGGGTTCTCTTTAAGGTGGGCTTGATTACCTTTAAGGCCCTACGTGGACTGGGCCCTGGCTACCTGTTGGACCGTCTTACACCTGCTGCCCCTGTTCGCTCCCTCTGATCCTCCTCTAAGGGCCTCCTGGTGATTCCTAGGACAAGGTTAAGATCTGCTGATCTTTTATTGTCGCCGACCCCGGCCTGTGGAATTCGCTTCCTCCATCAGTAAGGGGCCCCTTCAAGGGAGGTGTTCAAGGTCCTCCTCAAGGCTTTCTTGTTTAGCCAGGCATTCCCCAACCCTGTTCTGTAGATCATGTATGGATTATTTATTTATTAGCATTGAACTCTACAGACAATTCAGACCTTTTTAACAATATGTTATGAAATTTTAATTGATTGATACTTATTTATAAAGCTGAATTATGTTGTTTGTATTGTATGGTGCCCAGAGCCTCTGGGATTGGGCACCTGAAAAATAAAAGTTGCCTTTCCTTACTGCCTCTCATTCATCAAAATGATTGGTTGGCACTCTGAACATGCAGGATGCCTATCAGTACATCCCAGTGCACCCAAGCCACCACAAGTGACTATGCTTTGTGGCCCTTGGTCAGCACTACCAATTCAGAGTCCTGTCCTTTGGGCTGTCCTCAGCACCATGAGTCTTTACAAAGTGCTTTGCGGAACTCATGGCATATCTCCGAAAACTCAGAATTCAGGTGTACCTGTACCTAGAGGAATGGCTCCTAGCGAGCCCTTCTAGACAGGGGATACAGAAAGCGGTTTGCATGGCTTCCAAGTTCCTCACATCTATGGGAGTGCTACTGAACCTGGAAAAATCGCAGCTTCAACCCTCCCAAAAACTTCTCTTCATAGTCGCTCTTCTGGACACCTCCAGGGCAAGAGCTTTCCTTCCAGAGGACAGGAGAAGGGGAGTGGGAACCATTGTAGAAAGGAGGATAGAAACAGATGGGGGAGGGGTGATGGATGGAGACATCACAGTGGGGAGGGTACTGGAGGGCTTAAGGGTATTGAGGGTAGACAAGGCACTGGGACTAGATGGAGTGCATCCAAGGGTACTGAAGAAGCTGGTGGAGGTCCTAGCAGGACCTTTGGCAGACTTATTCGCTTGAAACAGGGTGTGTACCGCAGGATTGGAGACTGGCTCATATGGTTCCCCCTCCATAAGAGTGGATCCATGAACGAACCGGGGAACTATAGGCCAGTAAGCCTAATATCCATAGCAGGAAAGCTGATGGAGACCATCCTAAAAGAGGCTAGTGGTACTACTGGAGGTCAGTGGGGTACAGGACAACGGGCAACATGGCTTCATCAAGGGTAAATCATGCCAGACTAGTCTTGTGGAATACTGTGACTGGGTGACTAGGTAAATTGACGGGGGCCATACGGTGGATGTGCTGTACCTGGATTTCAGTGAGGCCTTTGATTCAGTACAGCTTGGGAGTAAGCTGCGGGGCACTGGGATGGGAGCAAAACTGGTGGGGTGGGTGGAGAACTGGCTACAAGATAGGCAGCAGAGGGAGGTGGTGGAATTCTCATCCCTTAAGCCTGTGACAAGTGGGGTTCCACAGGGGGTCCGTGTTGAGGCCGGTGCTGTTTGGCATATTTATTGCAGACATCTCGGTGGGCATCAGCAGCAAGATCAGTCTGTTTGATGGGGACAGTGGTGGATGACCGGGGGTGGGTGGCAGGGGCTGCATGAGGACCTGGCAAGGCTCGAGGCATGGTCTGACAAATGGCCGCTCGGGTTCAACGCAAAGAAATGCAAGGTGCTGCACTTCAGAACAAAGAATCCGAGGTGAAGTTACCATTTGGGGGGTAGGGTGGCTAGAGGTTACTGAGGAGTAGAAGGATCTGTGGGTGCTCATCACAGGAGCTATGAATAATTCCACACAATGCAGGAGAGCAGCAGCAGTGACCAAGAGAATGCTGGGGTGCAGTGCGAGGGGCATAACCTCGAGAAGAAGGGAGGTGATTATGCTGTTATACAGATCCTTGGTTAGACCCCACCTGGAGTACTGCATAAAGTACTGGTACCCTTACCTACAGAAGGACATTAGGCTGCTGGAGGGGGTGCAATGTAGGGTGACAAAAATGATTCCGGGTCTGGGGGAATTGCCACATGATGGCAAACTGAGGGAGTTGAACATGTACTCACTGGAGGAAAGGAGGGACGGGGGCAATGATTGAGACCTTCAAATACATGAAAGGGATTATCAAGACAGACACAGAGGGTCTATTCAGGAGGAGGGTTCAGAGAGACACTAGGGACCATGACATGAGATTGAAAGGGGGAATAGATTCAGGAGGGAGGTGAGGAAGCATTTCTTTATGGAAAGGGGGTGGCAACATGGAATGCATTTCCAGCAGAAGTGGTGGCATGTAACACTGTAGAATGCTTCAAAAAAGGGGTGGGATATGGCAAAAGGGAGGGACACGGGAGGGGCAGCTGCTGAACAGGGGAGGTAGCTGCAGACTCAATAGACCGTGACAGCCTTTTCTGCTGGCAATTTTTGCATGTTCGTATGAGAAATGACATTCTCCAGATGGCTCGCTTCATCAAGGAGAACGACTCTGTCTGAGCTGTCTCGATGCAGCGGATGCTAGGTCTCATATCATCGTCCACATTCACGGTGCCCCAGCCCACTTGCACATGAGAACCACACAATGGAAGCTCAGCACTCAGTGGTCTCCGACCACGCACTCGCAATCCTTCCACATCAAGGTGACAGAGCCTCGGACTTCCGGTGCAGCTTCCGGCTACATGGCAGCTTAGCCCACGAGCTCTCTGCCTGCTCCCTGCTTTAAAATCAGTTGAAAACTCCACAGCCTTTACAGATTTCGGCAGGGGAACTTTATGGCTACCAAGAAACTGCAGGGGGGCTCCAACAGATTTGCAGTAATCCGCCCAGACACCGAGATCTCCCGGGACACGACCGACTGGTGGGGGGCCGGTACTTCTAAACAAACTCACCCAACCAAGCCATGCAGGAAGAATAGAACTAAAAAGCTCAATCCACCAAAATGGACACCAAGTTAGATAAAATCCTGCAAGAATTACATTAATTAAAATCTGATTTTCAAACCTTTAAACATACCCAGGAATCTTTTCAAAAAGAGTTGACTGAGCTTCATTCCACGGTCACCTCCCTGGATCAGCGCATGCAGGAACAGGCCTCCACAACTTCCCAGCTGCAAAACACCCTAAACCAGGTCGCACACCTCTGCCAACTCACTATGAAGCATCAGGAAGATGCTGAAGATCGCAGTCATCGTAAAAACCTTAGTTTATATGGGGTTCCCGAAAATAGCGAGGGTTCGAACCTGTGATCCTTCACAGAAACCCTCCTTCGAGAGTCTCTTGAACTTGGCACTGATTTTAACTTTGAAATTGAGAGACTTCACAGGGCACTGGGCCCAAAGCCCACACAACCATCAGCACACCCTAGGTCCATAATTATTAAATTTCTCCAATACCAAACTAAAGAGTTAATCTTGAAACAGGCATGGACCAAATCGCATCTCTACTATGGTGACACTCATATATTTATAGACAATGATAATGCCCCTGCCACGATGCAGCAGAAGTGGGCATACATCCCCCTGTTCCCCCTTCTCAGGCAACAAAAATTCAAATTTTGAACCCCTTACCCCAGCAAACCGGTAATTCCCTTCGGGGCAGCAGACCTACGAGAATGTGGAGGACGCCTGTGTGGACTTAAAGAAACGTGGCCTTACAGTGCCAGCTTCGGTTTGCCTTCCCCATAGATCTCCAGAGGGCCGGGGTTCCCCTAGAGTGACTCCTTCCCGACAACAACCAGACCAGCAAGCAACCATTGGCTCGATTAAACAAATGCTGGCCCAGTTTTCCAGACAGACCAGTTGAGGCTTTTCAGATACAAGGACATGGGTTCGCAGTGAGTACTTATGCGGGAACCTGCCGGTGGGTTGAGAGGGGGCCCTGCCACTGTTCTAGCCTCCGGGGGGGGTTCAGAGAGGACGCCTTCTTTTTGCATTCTTATAGTTGTGGCTGGAGGGGTGTTGGTTTTGGGTGCGGCCTCATCTGGGCACTGGCACTAAAATGTTTTTTTGGGGGGGGGGGGTGGATGGCTACCCCTGGGCTGCCTTCCCTTGTGGAGGTTGAAAGGTGCAGATGGAGGCTTGTGTTTTCCAGCCTTAATGGAATATTCTTAGAGTTGGATCCCACCAGAGTGCAGGCTGAGGTGGGAGAATATGGACTCTGCTTGAAATAGCACTGAACAGTCTGGTTGATCCTTATTTCTCTTTGACCTCATTAAATAGAGGCTATTAGGTGTAGCCCCACTCGGGGCTGGGTCCTGGTCTGACATCTCCCACTCGTCCGGGACTGGGTGCCCTCCCTTGAGGATGAGGTTTCACCCCTTCAGCCTAAACTGAGGTAGGATTTACTGCATTAGCCCTTTAAATAGGGCACAGTTGGCACCTAATAGATGCTATCCTGATAAGACAATAGGGGATCCTAATGTTAGGAGGTGACCTCAACTGCCAGTTTAACCCCTCGCTTGATACATCAGCAGTGCACCCCTCCCCACAGTCCTCAGGACAAAAGCATCTCCGTCGCCTGCTCAGAGATGTCGGCCTGGAGGACACATGGAGGCAGCTTCACCCTTCCCAATGGAAATTCACTTATCATTCCAGTGCCTTTAAACATTACTCTAGACTAGACTATTTCTGTATTGGCAAGGAATATATTGACCTGGTCCGGTCAGCAGATATTCTTAATATCTGCCTGTCTAATCATGCCTCCATCACTCTGGAACTTAAGATCTGAAAGAAAAAAAAAATGTGCAATGGAGATTTAAACCCATCCCTGTTGAAGGATAATGAGTTTCGGGACCTTTTGGAGATGCGGATCCTGGAAATCATTTGGAGAAAATGCATCCCCTCAGATCCTTTGGGACATGTTCAAACTTGTCTTTAGGGGTCATATTCTAGCCTTTACTTCTCATAAGAAAAAACAGGCCCAGTCCACCCTACAAGAGAAGCTTAGATTCCTTCAGGAGGCTCACATGCAAGACGACTCAGACCTCCTTCCCTTAATCTCCCATCCACAGGCTCAGATCTAACACCTGCTGACAGATAAAACTGAGCAAGCCTTAGCCTGTAACGTTACTACGAGGGTGGGGCTCGTGCCTCCAAACTTTTGGTCTGTCGTCTTAGAAATCAAATACAGCAATACACTATCTCTAAAATCAAGGACCCCGTGTCAGAACAGACTCGGTTTTCCACCCAGCACACTCTTGACGCTTTCAAGAAATATTGTCAATCTCTCTACTACTCCTCCCCAGCAGAGCCTGACTCACAAAAAATATATTTTCTCTCTCTCAGCTTCGCCTGCCTACCGTTTTGGCCTCAGCAGCACAAATAATAGCCCCAATTTCTGAAGTGGAGTGCCAGACTACTATTAGAAGACTCAAAAATGGGAAATCTCCGGGCCCCGATGGCTTTGGAGCAGAGTTTTACAAAGCCTCATGGAACTTGGTGCACACCCTCCTCCTACAAGCTTTACAAACTGCTCATACTTCCTCCTCCCCTGTCTCATGGAGACGAGCAACAATTTCAGTGATCTTGAAACCCCAGAAACCTCCACACTTTATGTCACTCTTACCGCCCCATATTGGTACTTAACCGAGATTATAAGATTTACACGTGTATTTTAGCACATAGAATTGATCATATCCTTCCCTAATACACCCAGACCAGTCAGGATTCATTAAAGGTAGACAATGAACAACATCAAATGTACTCTATATCTTATTGACCATGCCCAGTCCACAAAGTCCCCCCTCCTGATACTTGGTCTAGATGCCCAAAAGGCTTTTGACATGGTTTCTTGGGGGTTCCTTCAGGTGGCATTACAAAAATTTAAATTCCCTGGACCCTTTATGGACACCATTAGAGGAATATATACTGACCCAGAGGCAGTTGTGAGATTGAACGGATCACATTCTGACCCTTTCCCTCTATTCAGGGGCACCCGCCAGGGCTGTCCCCTTTCCCCGTATTTGTTTGCTCTCTTTGTTGAGCTCATAGCCCAGCTATTTCGGCAAACCCCCAACCTACATGGATATCGAGACTCTGAGACATCCTACCACAAAATTGCCTATTATGCTGATGAGTTCCTTCTTTACATCACCCAACCTGAAGAATCATTACAAACTCTTACTTCTCTTCTGAAAGAAATAGAAACTCTTACAGGCTACACAATCAATCAAAACAAATCAGAAGCTCTACTTATACAACCTCCCTTGCCTCAAGATCTTACCTTAAGATACCCTTACAAATGGGATAAACCCTTTATAACCTATCTGGGAATTAAAATCCCTCAGAACTCTTTAAATCTATATTCCTTGAATAATTCCTCAACTCTCTCCAAAATAAACTCGGACTTGGCAAGATGGACCCCTCTCCCTCTATCACTGCTGGCTAGGGTACAGTCTATCCAGATGAAGTCTGTCCCAAAGATTCTCTACCTAATGCAAAATATTCCGCGTCCACTTACAAGGAGGGATATTCGGGACTGGGACTGCTCAGTTAGCCGGTTTCTTTGGGTAAATCAACAACCCAGACTTGAACTTAGTAAGCTTCAATGTCCCATGGAGAAGGGAGGACTAGCTCTCCCCAGTATCTTTAATTACTTATTAGCAGCTCTGCTTGCACATATAACCACATGGCTTCTGGCCCGGGCCCCACCCTGGCTCATAGTGGAGCAGATTATGGAAGACTGCTCCTTAAATCACTCACGAATGTTTCAGCCCCAAAACATAACCCAGATGAGAAGTGGATCCAGATTTACCAGAAGGTTGCTTCAGTGCTGGGGGAAATATCTCTCCCAACCGACGAATAAATTTTTGTCTACCTGGATAGGTATCCCAGCTGAAGATCCATTATGGGCACTGGCGTAATCTGATGCCACCTTCCAGGTTCAGGCACATTGGCTTACAACACTCATGCCAATTTTTTGATAATGACATTTTTAAGCCATTTGATCAGCTTGAACAGGAATTGTCCCTAAGCAAGAATGATTTTTCAGGTTTCTGCAAATCTGCCACTTCTTAGATAAGAAAACTGGTCTGGATGTTACCACCCAGACTATCCCTCCTTTCTGCTTCACTTGGCAGGGTGCAGAGACTAGAGCCACCTAATCTCCCAATTCTGTAAGGCTCTGCAGGGGGGCCCCCACACAGGCTATGGAGCTGGTGCAATTTCATTGGGAGGCCGAGCTTCAAGTTGAGCTGACTCAGGAGGACTGGTTCAGGATCTGGCGGAGGCAACATTAAACCTCCAGCTCATAGTCTTGGAGAGAATTCTCCTGGAAGGCGGTGTCCAGATTTTTCCACACCCCCAGATTACTGCCAAATACCTAGCTGGAGGAGATTCCACCTGTTGGAGACATTGTGGCTGTGAGGTGGCTACACATCCTCTGGTCATGTCCAGTGCTGATATCGTATTGGTCATTGATAAAGACTAGAGTACCAGACCTCTTCTCCAGCCTGGGCACCTTCTCTCTGGCTGTGGGGATTCTCCTCCACTACCCTCGTCACTTTAAGGAGCCACATCAAGTATATGTTCTTAACATGTTACTCGGTGCGGCCAAGAAATGTATCACTAGGCTGTGGCTCCATCCCGAACCCCCACCATATCAGCATGGGAAGATACAGTGTAAGGTATAAACTAGAACATATGACAGCCAGATTACAAAATAAAGTCCCGGAACTAATGAACTGTTGGAATACCTGGTTACTCAGTATATCCCAATTCAGAGCAGACCAGCCACCTTAGTGCCCAGATATCTGCTAGGGCTGAAATTCTCGACTATATGGTAAGGTCCAGGCCGGCCATCTGTCTCTCCTCTCAGGGACTAGCCTTATGCTAGATGGGTTGGGACACTGACTAGTTTTGACATGGTGGGTGGCCTCCTGGACCCCCACTCACACTGACATGGTGGGTGGCCTCCTGGACCCCCACTCACACTGACATGGTGGGTGGCCTCCTGGACCCCACTCACACTGACATGGTGGGTGGCCTCCTGGACCCCCACTCACACTGACATGGTGGGTGGCCTCCTGGACCCCCACTCACACTGACATGGTGGGTGGCCTCCTGGGCTCCCACTCACACTGACATGGTGGGTGGCCTCCTGGGCTCCCACTCACACTGACATGGTGGGTGGCCTCCTGGACTCCCACTCACACTGACATGGTGGGTGGCCTCCTGGACCCCCACTCACACTGACATGGTGGGTGGCCTCCTGGACCCCCACTCACACTGACATGGTGGGTGGCCTCCTGGACCCCCACTCACACTGACATGGTGGGTGGCCTCCTGGACCCCCACTCACACTGGACATGGTGGGTGGCCTCCTGGACCCCCACTCACACTGACATGGTGGGTGGCCTCCTGGACCCCCACTCACACTGACATGGTGGGTGGCCTCCTGGACCCCCACTCACACTGACATGGTGGGTGGCCTCCTGGACTCCCACTCACACTGACTCCCCACTCCCCTTACTAAGGAATTGCAGCTTGAGCTTAATTATTTGCAACCGGTAGATGCTTGCATGATTGTTATAATCATTTACTTGGAATCTGAGCAATGGATATTCATTTTATTATTTGCCTCTATCTCCCTGTGTAACTCTATACTAGAATATCAATTCTCTCACATGCTTCAGTGCCTGCTGATTTCCCTGTTACATGCAGTTCAATGTATATTATGCAGATCTCCTGTAAACATGCTCTGTGGTACCACTTAAGTCAAAACCTGAAATAAAAAATTAAAAAAAAAGGTGCCAGAACCTCTAACAAGGTCACTCACCTGGTGGACCCAGGAGGACAACCATCTCCAGGGTTTGCCCCACTGGAGACACAGATCACTATCACCACAGATGCACCTCTGACCTGCTGGGGAGCTCACTGTCAGGACCTCCATACTGAGGGCCTGTGGAGTTAGGATGAGTCCCATCTGTCTGCACACAAATGTCCTGGAGATGAGAATTATCCTGTACGCTGTTCGAGCCGTAAAGGATATCCTCTGTCGCAAAGTAATACTCCTTCAGACGGGCAACAAGTTGGTGATGCACTACATCAATAAGCAGGATGGAGCACACTGTTTCCCTCTGTGTAGAGCGGCCATGAGAGTGTAGGAGTGGTGTCTCGAGCACAAAGCTCTAATCCAGGCAGTCTACCTGCTGGGAGCCCAGAATGATCAGAACAGAGACAGATCCACACAAGTGGTCTCTCAACCCAAACATTGTGCAATCACTGTTCAAAGAATGGGGCACTCCAGACCAGGACCTTTTTGCATACCCACGCAACGCAAAACTGCCTCTATTCTGCTCCAGAAATCCAGAACCTGGCACTTTGTGTCAGGATGCATTCAGACTGCTGTGGACAACACACTTTCTCTACGCATTTCCTCCTCTTCCCTTAATTCAGAAGGTGCTGCACGAGTTAGAGGCACAGAGGGGTAGCAGGATTCTCATCACCCCATACTGGCCTCATCAGATATGGTTTCTGTTAATCAGTGGATTATCGGAGGTCCCTCCGAAATAACTTCCCTTACAGATGGATCTCCTGACACAGGGCACGGTGTTCCACCCCAACTTGCTATCCCTTCATCTCCATGCCTGGCTCCTGAGGAGATAGAAGTGGGTAGGTTTAACATTTCATAGAATCTCAGAAATCCTCTTAGCTGTGTGTAAGCCATCCACTAGGAAGACTTACACGACAAAGTGGAAACGTTTTTTCATTTGCTGCGCAAAGTGCCCTGGACCCCTTTGTTTGCCCACCAAGTAAGGTGTTAGAGTACCTCCTAGACCTGTTGAATGCAGCACTGCACTACTCGATAGCAAAAGGTGCACCTTTGTACGATTTCTGCCTACCACGAGCTAGTACAGAATATGTCAGTGGTTGAGTCACCGTTAGTCAAGAGATTCCTTAAAGGTATCCTGCACACTAGGCTGCCGGTCAAGAGACCGTGGCCGCGTAGGATATCAGTCTTGTGTTAGACATGCTAACCCGTAAACCTTTTGAGCCTCTAGCATCCTGCAACTTGAAGTTTCTGACCTGGAAGGCGCCTTCCTAGTGGCCATTACCTCCACTTGCAGAGTATCTGAAATACATGCCCTGGTCACAGACCCCCCATTACACAGTATTTCACAAGGACAAGGTGGTTCTCAGAACTCCTCCTAAATTCTTACCCAAAGTGGTCTCGGAATTTCACCTTAACCAGCCCTTGGTCCTTCCGACATACTTTGCCATTTCCCAGAATGAAAGGGAACACACCTTCCACTCTCTGGATGTCAAAAGGGATTTGTGATTCTACATTGACGAAATGAAAGATTCGCAAATCCAAACAACTTTATCTCATTCAGCATGGCCCGTCTGGGTCAACCTGTTGCCATTAGGTGCATTTCAGTATGGCTAGTAGTGTGTCTTCACCATTGCTACTCAATGGCGCATGTCAAGCTAGATGGCAGGGTGAACACCCTGGATGTCCATGCCAGACAGCATCCTTCTTTTGGCAGGACAATCCTTAATGGACTTCTGTCCTAAGTGAGCTCCTTTTTCTTGCCACCCTACTCGGAGGGGGGGCGGGGCGCATTGTTTTCAGCTCAGTACTTTCCCACTAGTGTGAATGAGTGGTAAAGACTTTTAGTCCAGGAAGATATGAAAATGATGTACCTACCTTAATTCTTGATCTTCTTGGACGAAGTCTCTACCACTCATTCACAGGCCCACCCACCGTCCCCTGAGCTCACTTATCCAGTTTTTGATCTTCACTCCCTTGTTGGCTGGGCTGTGAAGACTCTGTTGAGTTGACCCTTCTTATAGGGTCATATGGACTATCTTATGTCCAGGTTAGGTTAGTTTCCTAAGTTAGTTTACGCTGCACCTCCTTGGTAAAAAAGGTACTGAGGCGGTTGGAGGGTCGACGCTGAGATAGCCTATACAGCGCGAGCCAGCCTTGTGGTGCCACGCATGCATGGTTCTAACTCTGTGCTGGCCCCCCTGAAGATTTTTCGCTCCCGCTGTGTCCTAGTGCCTCCAGCATAGTCCCACTAGTGTGAATGAGTGGTGGAGACTTCATCCAAGAAGATCAAGAATTACAGTAGGTACGTAATTTTCATTTTACTACCACTTCTTCCTCATCCCCAAGAAAACCAGGCATCTCCAGCCTATCCTGGACCTGAGCAGTCTGAATCTGTACACTGAGTACAAGCACTTCAGGATGGTGACCCTTCAAGGACTACTACCCCTGCTGCACCAGGGGAATTGTCTGTGTTCGCTGGACATACAGGACGCCTGCCTGCACATCCAAGTCTTTCCTGCCCATCGTCACTTTCTTTGCTTCCATTTTCAGGGTGCCGATTTCCAGTTTTGAGCCCTCCTGCTTGGCTTTTTCTCTGTCCCCCAGGTTTTACCAAATGCCTGGCAGTGGTGGCAGCAGCAGTAAGGAGGCAGGGCATCTGTGTTTTTCCCTACCTGAATGGCTGGCTGTTAGCAGCAGCCTCCCGGGAACAACCGGTTCAGACCCTGGAGTGCACCCTGCACCTTTTCCAGGACCTGAGGTTCTTGGTAAATCTGCCAAAGTCCTGCCTCTTCCCTTGTCAGCATCTTGAATACATAGGGGCAGTCCTGGATGCCAGTCAGGGCAAGGCCTTTTTACTCAAAGACAGAGCAGAGTGACTGATGGAGCAGGCCTGTTGGGTTTCCTCCAGCCAGCAGATCCCCACCAGGGTTTTCCTGCAGCTCTTGTGCCATATGGCAGCGACCATTACCATGGTTCCCGTGGCCTGCCTGCATATGTGGGTTCCTCAGTGGAGCTTGAGGGTCCAGTGGGACCAGCACATAGACGACCTGGACCAGTTGGTCCTGGTTTCAGACCTGGTCCAGAGGGTTCTGTCATGGTGGCTCAATCCGGTCAACTTCCAGGGGATGTCCTTTCAGCTCCTGACCCCCCAACAAATTCTCACGACAGACGCATCTGACCTGGGCTGGGGTGCTCATCTGGCCGATCACCAGACCCACGGTACCTGGACAGTTGTAGAGCAGGGTCTCCATATCAATGTTCTGGAGATGCAGGTGGTCCTTTATACCCTGAAGGTCTTCCAGACTCTTCTTCTCCCAGGCCTGCTGCTGGTGCAGACAGACATCATGTGTGTGGTGTATTACATCAACAAGCAGGAGGGGCAGCCCGGTGGCACTGAGGGTTGAGGCGCTAGACGCCACACCCCGTGCCACGCGGCGACCGGGTTCGAGGAACGGACTCAGTCGCCGGGGCCGGGCCGGGGAGGGAGGATTGAGCCGCCCCAACAGATGCTCTCCTCCTCAGAGGGGGGATTCTCAACCGAGTGTGCGGTGGGAGCACGGCGCTCAGAGGTTGAGGCTCCGCTACGGAGTCCAGGGAGGGGACGCTATTGGCGGCGCTGAGGGAGGCGCACGTCCAGCATGCGCTTCTCTAGGACATACGCCCTGTGTGCCGCATCCCAGGGGCGGGGAAGTGGGAGAACAGCGGAAATGGCAGTCCTCGGTGTCCCTAGATGAAGACTGCCCCATCTCGAGCCCACCTAAGGACAGACCCGCTTGCAAGGAGGAAGAAGAGGTAAGGGCACTCTAGGGGCAGATCCTGGAAGGGGGCTTCGGGGTATGTGCAGTCGGAAGGAGGGGGACACCGGGGACGGCAGGAGTATAAAAAAAAAAAAAAAAAAAACCAAGCAGGAGGGGACCCATTCTTACCCACCTGTGTCGGAAGGTGATGAGAGTCTGGTATTGGGCCATCAAGCCCAATCTAGACCTCTCAACCATTCATGTTCCAGGTGTTCAAAACGTCTTGGCCAACAGTCTCAGCTGCTACAGGTCACAGGCTTATGTGTGGGAGATTCTAACCTTGGTGGTTGATCTCTTCCACAGGTGGGGCCATCCAGAGTTGGACCTCTTTGTGTCCCCACTTGATGCAAAACTGCTACTTTTCTGCTCGCTCGATCCCGGTCCTGGAGTTTTCTCGTGAGATGCATTGCCCCTCTCCTGGAAGAGGAGGTTTCTGTATGCCTTTCCACCCTTCATAGTTCTGCAGAGGGTTCTGTTTAAGCTCCAGACAGAGGAGCAGAGATGATTCTCATACCTCCCTTCTAGCCTCACCACATTTGGTTCCCCTTGCTGCAACGGTTAGCTGTGGAACCTCCAGTGCCCCTGCCCCTGTGCACAGTCTTGCTCTCCCAGAACCAGGGCACCCTGGTCCATCGGGACCTCAAGTCCTTGCATCTGCATATGTGGCTCCTGTGGTCCTAGCTTTTGCTCACTTTGGAGTTTCATCTAGGGTCACTGATGTCCTGGTGGTGGCCAGAAAGCCCTCCACCAGGGCTACTTATGCTATAAAATGGAAGCGCTTTTCCATTTGAGCCACTACTCGCCACTTGGATTCCTTCACCTGCCCGGTGAATCAGGTGTTAAGAGTACTTCCTTTCCCTTTTGGATTCAGGCCTGGGGTACTCTTCCCTTAAGGTGCATCTTTCTGCCATCTATGCATACCATGCTCCTATTGAGGGCAAAGCTGTTGCCCAGCTGGAAATGTCCTGTACATTCCTGTGCAGCATTTTGCATCTGAAACTTCCGATTCTGGACCCAGGGCCTGCATGGGACCTCAATTTTATATTGGAGAAACTCACTTTACCTCCCTTTGAACTGGACGCGGGTTGCGAGCTGTGCTTTCTGTCATGGAAAGCATTATTTTTAGTTGTTACTTTTGCTCAAAGGATTTCCGAGCTCCAGGCTGTGATGTGTAAAGCGCCTTATTTGTTTTTTCATAAAGACACGGTGTCTTTGCATACTAATCCTAAGTTTTTACCTAAGGTGGTGTCTGAGTTTACTTTAAATCAATCCATCCACCCTCCAGTTTATTTTCCTGAGTATTCTAAACAGGGGGGGCCTTGCTTCATACTTTGGATGTTCAGAGAACGTTGCAGTATTACACAAACCACACCAAGTCTTTAAGGAAAATTGACCAGTTTGTTTCATTCACTCCCAAGAGGGAGCTCCTGTTTCCATACAGTGTTTATCTAAGTGGTTAGCAAATTGCATTTACTGCTACTTCAAGTACAGACCCCTTCCGGGGGTAGTTAAGGGCCATTCTACCAGGTTTTGACTTTCTCCACAGCTTGTTTCAGAAATGTGTCTGCTACTAACATCTGCGCAGCTGCCATCTGGAGTTCTGTCCACATCGTTACTAAGCATTACAGTCTGGACATCGTCTCTAGGCATAGAGTCTGTCATGAGCTCTTGACTGCTGATTTGTTCCCCTTTTATTTATTTATTAGCTTTTGTTGACCAGGTAAGTGCATTAGGCAATTAGACCTGCCTATTTTCAAGCACGACCCAGGAGAATACAGAACGCCAGGTTACAAAGTAGAGAGCAAAACAGTAGTAATAGTACATGAGACAGGCAGGACCCCACGCAGGAAGGTCAGAATACAACAGCAATCCATTTGTACAGGAAGAGTCCCACGCAGGGGTGTGACTAGAAGAAAAACATGTAAGCAAATACAAGCACAGGACACCAATACAGGAAGGTCAGGCAAAATAGCATACATATAAACATGGGACACTTGGAGTAAGAGAGATAATGGCAGCAGGAATAAGTATCGGAGAGCTCATCAGAAAGGTAATTGCAGACAAGACAGGTGGCAGATACTCAGGGTTAAGGGCAATTACACCATGAGTCCATAGGTGAGAGAATAGTGCTTTCTTGAAGGAGCTATGAGATGTAGAACACCGAATCTGGAAAGGAAGGGAGTTCCAAAATTTGGGAGCAAAGTGGGAGAAAGCTTGTTCACCCATTTTAGTAGAGCAAGTGGGGACGAAGAGCAGAGGAGAGGCAGAGGACCTAAGGGAGTGAGAATAGGTCATAGGGGTCAACATAGCTCCCAGAGATTCAGGATGGAGGATTCTGGTTAGAGAGTCAATAAAGCATCCAAGGGTGTAAGAGTGCAAATCATTGGGGGACAGCCAGTTTAAGGAGCAGTAGAGTAAACAGTGGAGGGTGAGTCAAGGTTCAGAGAAGGCAAATCTACAAATATTATTGTAAGTGACATCCCACTTATGGAGTGCACCGATATTGGCCTGGGACGGGACTGGTAGAGCATATTTGAGCCCTGGCAGAAGGATACCTCAGGCTACAGAGATCCTGGCAAGGGGAGTCATGGAATGGCAAACTTTTTATGCAACTCCAATCTTAACGTTGATACACTTACAGACCTCGTTTATGTGGGAGGAAAAATTAAGAGAAGGGTCAAGCATCACTCCCAGGTATTTAAAGGAGTCAGTACGGGATATAGTTTATCCATCGAGGCAGCAGACCAAGTGGGGGCTGCAGTCTGAACCTTTCTGGAAGACCCAAAGAGCATAGCATTCATTTTAGGTAGAGCCAGGACTGGATGCATCGGAGGGAGGAAGATAGTTGATCACTTATGTCTCCGATGGATTTAGAGGCAGTAAAGAGGACCAAGTCATCAGCGTACATAATGTTACGGCAGTGAGTTGGAGTGGAAGGGATATCATTAATGAACAGAGAAAAGAGCAAGAGGCCAAGTATAGAACCTTGGGGGACTCCGCAGGAGAGGACAGAAGGGAAAGACAGGACTTTACAGAAGGAGACGGCTTGTGTATGATGATTAAGATAGCTGTTAAACCAAGACAAGGAGGAGCCTGTTACACCAAGCATTTGGAGTTTCCGTAGGAGCAGAGGGTAGTTGACCAGGTCAAATGTTTTTGTAAGGTCAATAAAAACAGCCACAATAAGGAGACCTTTATCCATGTTTGTCTTGACTTCACTAGTGAACAGAATCAGGGCTGTAGTGGTGCTATGTCCAGGCCTAAAACCATGTTGTATAGGAGCCTGGATATTGGATTTTTGGAGATGGGAAGAAACCTGACCGTGGATTAGTTTCTCAAATAATTTACTAAGAGTAGGCAGTATGGCTGTGGGTCGGTAGTTGGATAAGATCTTGGGGTCACCTTTTTTGTACACAGGAATGGTTCTCACAGTTTTCCAGAGCTGTGGTACAGTGGAAGAGGATATGGATAGGTTAAAGAGTCTAGTTATTGGTGTAGCTAGGATGGAGGCTGCCAGCCTAAGGATCCTTGGTTCAGTGCCGTCAGGACCTGCACTACCGTGGATAAGAATCATTTTAAGCAGATTTAGAACTTCAAGACAGGAGACAGGCTAGTTCCAGTGGAGTAGGAACATCTTTAGTAGCTGGCTCTGATGATAGGAGGCATTGGGATAGAGAGGGAGAGATCTTGGGAAGCATAGTAAAGAGGGAATTGAAGGCATTGGCTATAGTGGAAGGGTTATTACAGGAGATATCTTCAAACATCATCTATTTCGGAGCTTCAGACCTAGTGCTCCCTAGGAGCTTGTGTATTTGGGACCAGTTGAAGAGGAGTGAAGGAGTTCACGGTAGTATTTGCTTTTTGCTAGTTTGTTATCCTGGTGATAACTGGTACTGCCTGGGGCTCAGTCCAACCGGTGTGGCCTGCTGCAAGAGCCTTCCTCAAAGTAAGACAGTACAGTTACATAAGAACTTACTGTAACAGTAACTCTTCGAGAGAAGCTCGTGCAACAGGCCCTGCTTTCCCTCCTTCCCCCTGCTTCTCTTTTTGTATCGCTCTGCTTCTGCCTTTTCTTTGGCTCTCAGAATAACCACCTCGGTTCTCCATCTGCTGGCCATGCAGAGTCTCCGGCAGGAGAACTGAGGTGGTGTGGGGGACCACCCTCCTATATAGCCTAAGCTGACATCAGAGGACTGATGGCTGGGGCCAGTCCCCTGTGGTAGACTGCTAGCTAGAAGTTTTCCATGTGGTCCTAGTGCCTGGCAGCATAGTCATACCAGTGTGGCCTGCTGCAAGAGCTTCTCTCGAAGATCTACTGTTATGGTAAGTTCTTACGTAACTGTACTTAAGCCACTTTTTTTCTGCTCATTTAGTCACCGAATCCTTTTTTCAACACCTAATTCTGCTCAGTTACTGTTTTTGGCTTTGTTCTTAAGTTTTCAGCATTGAATTAAGTTTTTTCTCTTTGTTTATTCTTTTTGATCTTCCCTTGTCAATCTTCACCATTCATTACTGCTTGGGTGTTAGATGGAGGTGCGCACCCGCCACAGGAGGTTTTTTTTTTGGAGAGGAGTCGGTGCCAATGGCACTGACCCCAAGAATGACACACTACGTGGTGCGCGAGGGGCGGCCGTTAGGGGCCACAGACTCCTCCTCCATCCCAGTTCTGTTTCTGCTGCACAAGTATTCAGTTCTGCACCATTAGGCCTTCTCCAAAAGCAAACCTTCAGCTCCGTCCCAGTTCGACTTCCTGAAGCTGTTTACCAGTAAGACCATTCTTTTTCTCTATTTTGACAGCACCGGGAACTTTTCTGTTTATAAGTTAATTTCACATCATGTCTAGTTTGGGAGCTAAACGTTAAGTCGAAAGTGGGCCATGCCTCTATGCATCGGTGCTCCTGTGGCTGGCATTTTTCCATTACGGACTGTCATGATGTCTGCCTTCAGTGTCTGGGACCTAATTATGATATGGATAGATGCGATGCCTGTTTCTCGATGACCGCCGTATTCTCGGAAGTCCACACATTCAAAATTTGAAAGGCCCCACCGACTTTTGGAGGACAGCGTCGCTCTCAGGCCTCCCAGGCCAGGTCTCTAGACCCTTCCTCTGGGTCCCCTCCCAGGCCTATACAGTCTGGTGAGGAGGAGGTCTCCTCATCTTCAAGCCTTGCTGAGGAGGAGGAGGAGGCCTCTTTTGCAGTGTAGGGGGAATGCCGTGGTCCCTCCCGGGGCCGCGGTGGGGACACTGCCTCAGCAGTCACCTCTTCGGAGATGCAGGCTCCCTCAGTGTCGCGGCCCACAGTTGCTGGGTCTGGCATTGGTGGACCCTCGACACTGCCATCAAGTGCCGTCTCTGATCCCGGCACCATTTAATGTCCTTCATAACTTATACCCCTCAAAGAGTGTTCAGAATAGGTTGTATTAGTTCATGGAAGTATACTAGTTGTGAAATGCTGAGGGATCTCCACTGCATGTCTTTTGGGAGTGTTGCAAGGTTTGCCCGTTATCCATCCAAGCCAAAGCCAATCCCCTTCTCAGTATTGATCAGCTGTTTATCCCCGAGGTGTGTATAGTTGGTGATTACAGTGGGATTCCAGTTAAAGAACAAAAGTGTTTCATAGCCATGATCTCCATTTCAGTTAAACGGGTAGTACTCTGACACTGGCTGGATCACAATATTATACCCTTTCAGGAGTGACTACATGGACTCCTCCTCAGATTAGGTTTGGAGAGGATTATAGACAGTGTCCACAAGTGGTTTGATTCATATGTTGCGAAATGGAGTAGGCTGCACACCCTTTATTCTATCTAATGTTCTTGGAGCGAAGTCCCCTATGCACTTGATTTTGTTGGACAGTGTAGTCGTGGTTATATGGTTTGGCAGTCTCATACTTGCCCCTAGCAGGTTGTTTTCATTGTCATGTGTGTGCTGCTTATCCTTAACAGCCTTGGCCAAAAATTGTTTGTTAGACTCTACTTCTCTGTACGTGGGCGGTGGGCAGGTGTTATGTGTTTTTGTTTGTTGTTGTATTGCTCATTGTAATTATAATCAATAAATGAAATAACATTTTTAAAGAATGCATGGTTACATAGTATGATGGTGGTAAGGTCTTGTTCATTCCTGCAACTTTCCTGGCAGAAAAGGTGCATCAAAAATGTTACTGCTGGAATGTTACCCTACTCATGCTGTGTAATATTCGATGTTATTCAGCCACAGAAATCTGGCTATAGCTCAGCTACTGGCTGTTTATAGAGTAGCTGATACCTCCAGGAGAACTTTGAAAATCACAGTATTTAATTTTTTTTTTAATTTTCATCTTTATCCCTCCTTACTGCCTCCGGTGCCCCCTCCTTCCGTCCGCTCATGTCCCCCCGGTACCTACCTTCAGGGATCTGCCCCTAGAGTGCCCAACCTCCTCTCTTTTGCACATTGGGGTCTGTCCTATCGGTGGTCTGGGCGGACTTAGGGCGGACTTCATCTAGGGCTGCCGGAGGGTATTTCCGGTTTTCTCCCCTAACGTCCCCGCTCCCCCAGGACGCCTTGCGCTAGGGACGTACGTCCCCGAGTGGTAGCGTGCTTATGCACGCAGACCCTCATGCGCGCTGACGTCCCCCTCCCCGACTCCGACAAGCGGGCCGCCTCCATCCCTTCCTTCTGCCGTGCTTCACCTGCTATGGAAGGAGTGCAGAGAGCGCGATGCGCTCTTAGTAGCCCACCCCTGAGGAGGAGAGCATCCATTGGGATATCAATCCTCCCTCCCAGCCGACCCCGATGACCGAGTCTGTTCCCGAACCCGTCGGCGGCGGTAATGAGGTGTGGCGCTAGCCCACCGGCCGGTTGAAAATCATGTATTTAAAATTCTTTTTTTACATTGGTTCTATAATTATCTTATTTATTCTTTAATATTTAGGGCACTTTCATCTAACATGATGCTTGTTCCTCAAGGGTTCCTCTCCTTTTGTTGTTTGTCCCCACTTGAAGTCCTTTCGTATACAGAGACTTTTGTGTCAGCATACTCCACTGATTGACTGTGGAGCATAACTGCTTCCGGTGGTGGAACACTCCTCCCTCCCTCCCCACCACATTCACTTGGGGTTGGCAGTCGCACTATATCCCTTCTTGTAGTCATTCTCCTCCCCTCCAATTACTGACACCTGATACACCCATAACAACTTAAATTATTACTGCCAGTATACCAAACCAGATCAAGCTCCTAGTCAGTGTATTCCCATACACTCTCATCCGAATCCTTTAACAGCAATTGGATGCAACTCCTTCACAACGTGCTGTACATTTCAATACATCACCAACTCTAGCTACCAAGTTCAGACTTGTTGGTATTACATTCCCTGAAAATCACTTCCACGCCCCCTCAAATACTCATCACCTGCTCCACCCATAATACCAAACCAGCTTCACCCTTAACAATCGCTGTCTTCTCATCCTCATATTATGAAACCTGCTAATTCTCCACTCTCCATGCTCTATCGTAGCTTGTTCATTACAGTCAAAGATCTGTAATCCTCATGCTACCTTGGTTACAATCCAGACAAAGAGCAAAATCGTGAGATGGACTTTTAAATCCTTCAGTTCTGTTTACATCACCAAGTAAGGATCCGATTTCACCCACTGCACACAGGAGGCCTGCAAGAGCTCAAGAGGGCCAGAGAAGCCAATAGATCGCCCTCCGCCAACAACGCTGGATAAACACAACAGAGGACAGCAGGACTACTGGAGTGCCACATCATCTGCAACATAAGGAATTTACATTCTGGTACTCTACGCCCTCTCCCCCAATCTGTACAACATTCGGGCGCAACTTGCTCCTGCCTGCAATCAGACTACATTGCTACATAGACTTAGCTCACATGACATACAGTATTGTGTTGTGCCTTACAAGGGCTAATGAAAAACACATAATATTATGCTACTTAGAGGACTGTCCCTTAGTGTATCATAGGTCTGGGCATATTTCAGAGTAAGCTGCCAGGATATTTTTAATCACAGCTTCTGATTCATATACAATGTTGAAGAACGGGCAAGGTACAGAGTGGAATTATTCGAGTTCTGTGTTACTTGATAACTCTCAATGTGCAGAAACATACAACACCCCTACCGCAAGAACCAAAACAGACCAACAGAGTAGCTAACATAGACCATGATCTATGTCCTACAAACCAGGAAATAGACACCTCTTGGGCCACAGGATATTCTGACTTAGAAAGCCAATATACTGTTAAAGATTCATTCCTTATTAGAGTACTACTGCTTCTCTACAACTACCGAATACAACACAATCATAAAATAATCTGCCACTACATCGTAAACACTCGCTGGAGGAACAACATCAGTCAGCAGAAGTTACATTTCAGATGTGAAAAAAAGCCAGTTTCACACTTTTAAATTTCTCTGGTTCCATTGAGGTAAACTCTGGCCCACAAAATGCAAACTATTCACCCACTGAACTTGCATCACTAAAATGGTTAAAATTCCTGTTGTTGAATGTCTGCAGCTTACTGAAAAAGCTGGATGGTGTAAAAGCATGGATTATCCATACAAATCCAGATGTATTCCTATTCACTAAAACATGGCTAAATGAGACAGTGACACAAAACCAAATTTCTATATCCACCTATACTATAACCACTTCTGACTCGATAGGCAATTCAGGAGAGGTGGGATAGTCATGTACTGTATGTCAGTAACAAATTAATCGCAACTGAAACTAACTCCCTTTCCATACCAAATGAACTGGAATATCTTGCACTGAAAATCAAACTATCCGAAGTCAAGACAGTAAATGTCATAGGATGCTACACAGACCGCCAAAGGAGGATCAAAACTGTTAAATGACATCACAGCCCTATAAAACTCGCACACTAATGAATCCATAAGCCTAGGGAACTTCAGTCTAGATTAGCATTCCAACAAAGCAGATACTTTCAAAAATTTGTGTGATGAGCTAGGACTGACCCACTTATCCAACACACCTACTAAATCCAACCCAAAAACCCAATTAATGCCACTACTTTAGATCTAACATAGTAACGAACAGACCACACAAAATCATTCATTATATTTTTTCACAGTTATCTTAGTGACTACAGTCTGATGTCCTACAAAATATGAGTTTAAAACCAAATTCACTATTAAAAGAAATTTTGCACATTTTATCATCAAAGAATTTATAGCAGACTTAGACTGGCTACATTGGCAAAAATGTTATCTTGCCCTAACATAAATGATGCGTTAACTCTTTTTAATCAAATGCTTCAGAATTAATACACAAACATAATGCAGTTCAGAAAGGGAGAGTGAGAGCCCAACCATGCCCACGGTTCAGTCAGGATCTCAGAAAGATGTCAAGAAAGAGGGATAAACGTTGGCCTAAAGCCAGGGAGACCAAATCCAACTCTAAATTTCAAAAAAATGAGAAACACTTGGACTAAACTAATCAGAGAAACTAAATCTAAGTTCTACTTCAGCATTTTTGAAAACTCTAAAAAACACATCTACAGTAAATTCTGGAAAACAATTAAAGGGACACTGTCAGCTTTGTCCCTCGGTTAGCGTTCATTTTATAGCAGTGGATCTCTAGGCACATACCTGTGTAAATGATTTTGTAGAATGCCCCTGCATAAAAGAAAAAGCAATCCATGTACCTGTTTTTTTTGTAAATTAGCATCCTTTTTATTACATTCATCCCACATTTAAATCCTCTGCCCACCAGAAGCAGATTTGTGGCAAGAACGCACCGAGAACACGCGTCTACCAGGAGCACTGTGCCAACATGCACATTTTAACATCCCCATCTCAACCATGTAATATGGTGCATCAAGTTATTTTAAGGTGCTCCTGGTATTTGTAACAAAAAAAAGAGCACTTGTTCCGCCACAAAATAGTGTTGAAATCTGGTGCCGAAATTCTGTGCATGCGCAATAGCGGCACATTCCCACGCATCCACGGGATCTTTCCGCCATATGCTATTGCGCATGATTCTGGCCTAACAGAAACAGGATGGAGGAGGAGTCCGTAGTGCCCAACGGCCAACCCGTGTGCTCTGCACAGTGCATCAGCCACCTGGGTGGCGCCATCAGCACCAACTCCTCCCCATCCCACCAAAGAAAACTCCCGTGGCAGGTGCACACCTCCAGCTTACACCCAGCAGTAATGAATGGTGAAGATACAAGAGAAGATCAAGAATTATGGTAGGTACGTCATTTTCATTTCCCTTGCATGACATCATTCTGGAGGTGGCCGCACACAGAAAATTGGAAGGCAGGCAGAAACTAAAACATACAAAAAAATGACAGAGATTTTTTTACAAAACAAATTGCAGCTTCACCATCTGAAGCATAAGTGGCAATGGCATACTGTGTGAAACAGGCATTTGCGAAATGTGACTAAATCACTTTAAAAATGTATATAAATGGTTCTTCAAAGTAGTCACTAATGATGTTCCAGCATATATCTCAGAACTCTTCAAAAAGTCACTCAGTACATATGCATTAAGAAAAAATAATTACATTTTATATAATATTCCAAAGGTCCACACCAACTATGGAAAAATAGCCATAAGCAGTATTATCCCAATAACATGAAACACATTGCAGAAAACCCTTAAAACTCACCAGTGTAGTCAGCCGTACAGGGTTTAAAACTATGACTGATAAATTATTTATAAAGCCGTACACATGTAATGGTGCAGTTACTTGAATGCTTACAGGATTTGTGTATGTTCCACTATAGTAATTATGTATCAAAACATTTCCTCCTGTATGTTCATATGTTTTGCTCTATCCCCCCAAATCATTCCATCACTGTACTTCTAAATATTGTGCTAATTTCTGAATTGTATACACTTGATGATATTCCTTGTCAGAACTGTGACCTTGTGATTCCTTGTTAGATCTGTAACTTAGCTGGCCCGGTGGTGCTGAGGGTTGAGGCGCTGGATGCCACACCTCACGCCATGCCGGCGACCTGAGTTCAGGAGCGAGCCTGGGTTGTCGGGGGTCGGCAGGGGAGAGAAGAGATGGAGCATCCTGGGGAGGGATCCAGGGAGCTTCGGCTAGAGCGCCTCTGTGGCGGCCGGAGGTACCAACATAGTGGCGCGGCACTGCCAAGTGGGAGAGCGATGGCATAATGTTGTCTTGCCAGCTGCGCTCCGTAGGAGACTGTACCTATACAAAAAAAATTCCCCTCCACCTCTGATAGGCGACGGCTCCCTACAGGGCCAGCCATCACACGCCTAACACCAGGTCTCCATCTCCACCCCTTCAGCCACCTCGCCAAGCCAGCTGGGTGCTCTAAATTGTAGACAGAGCACCAGAAGAGGTTAGGCGGTCCCTCCCCAAGGGGCTCAGAGCTGGGGGAGCGCCTGGCTGGTGATCAGGGGACCATAATATATATGTATATATGAGGAATGGAGGCCACAGTAGGCGGCAGAACAGACCGGTAAGTTAGGGCAGCCAGAGAGAGAGTTCAGGGGAGTAATGGAGGTGATAAAAAAAAAAGTTATAAAAACAGATCTGTAACCTGGTCATTCTTCTACATGCATTACTGTTATGTATTGTTCTACGTTACATACTGTGTTGTATCACCTTACGCTGTCCTCCTTGAAAACGAGCTTGTTCAATGGAGCCTTGTCTTGGTAAAACAATAAACTAAACTAATACTATTTGTGACATCACAGCCATTCTCATAGCAACAGATTGGGATGTCACAATACAAGATTTTGAAAGCAAGTGAGAACTAAGCAGCAAAAGCTGATAAACTATAAAGATCCTGGTTTGATGCAAACATCCTCCATTAGAAAATGGGTTATGAAGTTCCTGAAATCTGACTGACAGCATTCCTAGGAGATATGTTTACCAGCCAACAGAGCCCTGCAAAAAAGAAAAAGACCTCAGTACCCATCTTGCTCACTCCTGCCTAATGCCACACGATACAGACTGTTTACTGCAGTGAGTCACTCACTGCAAACATGCTTCAAAAGATACTCACTACCAGTTCTCGGTTGGCCACATCAGCAAGCACAGACCAAGGAGCACAATCTCAGCTAAGCACCATCTAGTGGCATATTTGCAAAAGGACATTTTGTACTGTTAAACTTTTTCAAATATTTTCACGTTTTCTTTTTTTTTTGTTTATTTGCTGAAAATACTATGATACCTGTTCCATTTTCTAAGCGAGATAACCCCCCCCCCCCACAGGTGGGGTGTTGGTGGATACCCACACTTCCAAGAGCTGTAAGGCCTGCCACCTGTTGTGTCAGGCCTTGCTGCAGCCTGGCTGTGGGGGTATCTACCAACACCCCCACACCCTGCTGTGGTCTTATCTACCAACACCCCCACACCCTGCTGTGGTCGTATCTACCAACACCCCCACACCCTGCTGTGGTCGTATCTACCAACACCCCCACACCCTGCTGTGGTCGTATCTACCAACACCCCCACACCCTGCTGTGGTCGTATCTACCAACACCCCACACCTCTGCTGTGGTCTTATCTACCAACACCCCATACCCCGCTGTGGTCGATCACCAACACCCCCACACCCTGCTGTGGTCGTATCTACCAACACCCCCACACCCTGCTGTGGTCGTATCTACCAACATCCCCACACCCTGCTGTGGTCGTATCTACCAACACCCCCACACCCTGCTGTGGTCTTATTGTTTGCATAAAGAATAGGGAGGAGAGAACTGTAAAAGTCCTATGAAACATTAGCTAATCGGTGTTTAAACATTGCATTTTTCAAAGGTTTCCAGGGGAGTCAGCTGCTCTTTAAATAATTGCACTGACACAAGCTGTGGGTTATAACATCACATTTAATCCAGCAGCAGGTGCTAAGGAAGTCCAAGCAACCAATCCCTTTCATAGGCAGATGTGTTAAGTATAGAGTAAGCATGATAGTAAATTTATATAATATGTGAAATATCATCTACATTGTTTCTAAATATACGGTTAGAATAACAGATAAGTGATTCCATCGAGGGATTCTGGTGATATTATAAACCACTCGAGCAAAGCTGAAGTGGTTTATGATGTCACCAGAATCCTGATATGGAATGACAAGGCTAGTCACTGCTTGTTTCCTGTTATTTTCTGTAACATATCTGGAACACTCCAAACATTCCATCTCATAATACCATTGATTGGATAGCAGAACAACAGTAGTATGACTTTCTGATGTAAGAGCAATGGAATTATGAGTTTTTGGTGTCACTGATTCCCTATTGAGAAAACTGACACCCATATACTACACAAGTTTAATTGAGATGTCAGTGTCTCTTCAATGTCAGTGCTTTCTAAAGTCTTTTGTACTTGATATTTTAGTAGTGCCAATGAAACAGAGTAGGGCACGAACCAGCAGTTAATTTTTGTTTTATTCTTTCAAATTATTGTTTTTGTCTTCGCATGTACCCTCCTCCTCCAGGACACCTCTGGAAACAAGCTTTTATGTATGCAATAAGACATGACAGGGTGTGTAAATATGCTGTAGTAACTGCACAGCTCGAGTGTGTTTCCAGGCATGAGGTACTTGCGCCAAGTGCCTTTAAACACCCGAGAGCAAAGTGCAGTTATTACAGCATATTTAAACATCCCTGAAGTGTCTTACCGAACTTATAACATGTTGAGAAACCAGTGAGCCATTTATTGGGGAAACAGTAAAGCTAGACTGCGGAGAATGCTGCTATAATGCCGAATTTATTTTTCTGTGATGATGTAGTCACTCAAAAACAGTAAGGGAATTGAAAACGGAGCCCCTAAGGCAAATAAACAGTACGCTGGAGAATTGACAACAGAGCCCTTACAGTAAGCTTTTTAACTGAACATCTACTGAACATTTTTAACTTTTGTATTGCAATCCAGTTTGCATTTAATGAAAGACCACATTGCCAGTGACGTTGCAGTTTGTTAGGATAGTGCTGTTATTCATACCTTGTATAATTTCTTTATCGGCAGCTCAGAACTTGGCTATGGTGCTGACTTTGGGGCAGGGACAGCGCTAGATAGGGCAAAAAGGGAAAAAGTTGCAGCCTGCTCAGACATGACCCGCTTTGCACATGACAGCGGGTCCACAGTGGTGCACCTGCTCTGTAACAATAGATGAAAGATACAGAAAGTGAACAGGAAAGTCATTTTACTTGACAAGTTTTAGCTTCTGTACTGGTAAAATCTGTACTTTTTGACCCAGCTGTTTCACATTTTGACACACATTTTTTACACCAGTGAGTCTAATTTGACCCTTGTTTTAAAACCTCTATCCTTCACTGCTTTGGAGACAACTTTAATTCAGCTGTGTCAGTGAATTCGGGAGCAGCAAATTTAACTCGGGAGAAATGGCGGCTGTGGTCTCCTTAGGTGGTTTACTCTCTGTTTCAGCAGTCCAGAATTTCAGCATTTCATACTTCTTGTTTCCTGCTGTTGGCAGAGACTTGACTGGCAGTCTGAGATGCCCAGTTCTGCGTAGTGATTTGTAATTGCTGTAACTTGTGCAGAGACGTTTGGCTCTGAAAGAAGCACTGGAGTGCAAGTATGGTAATGACACTTATGTTCTTGTCTCTCAGCCAATCAAATGGCTCACAGGTTTCTCAACATGTTATAAGGGTCAGTAGGCCTTTCCTGGTAAAACTCTTCCAAAAATAAATAAAACTACTGATCTGTGTTTATAAGTCAAGATAATTAAACAGCATAGAGATAACTGAAAAACAAGCAAGGGAAAAAAAAAACGGAATATTAACAGAAACGTTAAATTGGAGCAACTGCATGGAGAATACCAGCCAGTAATACAGTCTGATTATAACCTGTATTGCCGCAGTATCTTATTAAATTGTATTCGAAGTGCAGTCCCACCTTTGCATTCTGTAGTTCTCTGGGCTGGCTGCCCTGGGACCGGCACCCACTTCTGCCGTGAAGCACAACCCACTTTTTGTCTGGTCTGTAAAAATGTTTTTGATTTGAAACAGATGTTCAGTTAAAAAAAAAAAAAAATTTCAACATGATTTATGATATGCTTACATGTATGGGACATCGGCGAATCACCTTTAAAGTTGGTCTTCTGATTTATAAAGCCTTACACGGACAGGGCTCGGACTACCGACTACTTCAGGTACATGAAAGGGATAAATAGGGGAGGAGCAGTCAGGGTGCTCCAAAGGAAGGGGGGGGCAACTAGAGGGCATGGCTGGAAGCTGGAGGGGGAGAGATTCAGGGGAGAAAGGAGGAGGTGCTACTTCACGAAGAGGGTGGTGGAGCCATGGAATGTGCTGCCCAGTGGGATGGTGGAGGCAGAAATGGTGGAGGGGTTCAAGAGGGGGTGGGACAGGTACAGGGGAAGGGTTCTGGAAGCAAAAACCAGTGCAACAAGAATATCCAGGACTGGGAAGGGAGAAGCCAGAGAGGGAGAGGGGGGCAGCAAAGTCAGCTCCCAGGATGGGGGCTGACCAAACAAGCAGACACGAAAGACTGTTAGGCCTATTCTGCTGGCATTTTAGTATGTTAGTACCTGAAAGAGCTTCTGGTACCTTACTGCCCTGGGCGATCACTCCGCTCGGCTGATGAGGGGTGGCTGGAGATTCCAAAGGTGCGCTTGAAATCTTCTTGGGCCCCACCCTTTGGAATTCTCTACCCCGTCAGTTACGGGAGTGCGTGACTGTGGAGGGATTCAAACAGGCCCTAAAAACACATCTGTGGCGTCAAGCTTTTAGTCACTTAATAAAACTTCATTAGAGCTGTATTATTGTTTTTATATTATTTATGATGGAGCGAATGTTAATATGTTCTCTAATTGATTGTTAGGCACCTTGACTATTGAAAGGCACCATATAAATAACATTTTATTATTTTATTATTATTACAGTTCATGTGTACTATCAAATCTTTTGTTTGCCAGTGCCAGAGCTGCTGAGCTTCGCTTCACAGTTGACCCACCCAAAAAAAACTCAAGAATGCACTCTTGCAGCCATAAGTGACCCGGGATCTATGCATATAAACATACAGAATAATGTAGTGGAAGTAGCGTGTAATATGTTTTCTACACACACCTGACGTGTTAGGTCTCACAAACACTGAGAGCGAAAAAATAGTACATACTCCTACCTGTACATTGCTTTTTATATTTGCTGACTGTAGTGACAAAACTGTAATACAAATGATTGCATTCAGGAGCAGGTTAATTTAGCCCCTCGCCTTTTTTTTCTTCACTTATGCCAAAGTTACGAAGAAACTTTTTGCTGTATTTTAGTAACTGTGCATGGCTTTTAATGTAAATTGCACTAGGATTTTCTACCATTCTTTTGTCATTGGCCCCAGTAATCCCCAAACAGCACCCGTCCCTCGAACGTACCTGAAAGACATCTTTGGTTTTGTGTGCCTTTCCTGGACAACTATGTTACTTAAATAAACAAATACCATTTGCTGCATAGCATATGTGGAAGTCCTGGTTCTGTGTTCAAATTTAAAATGGCTAAATGCTATATAACAGAAAGAAACAAACACAGATGTATCTGAAGACCACTGTTTAGCTTGATGCTGTGCTGCAACAGAAAACAGATGTCTTTCACACACACCATGGCTTGCACTTCACTGTTATGATTACAGCTCTGAGCTGTCTTGCCCACTTGCTATTATAACCAAGCAGTTATAATGGCAGCTTACACCGCCATTAACCTAGTGTAGCCAAGGCAAGTCAGTAATTGTATATTAATAAAGTTATTAAATATAGTTGAAAATAGGTCCTGCCTACTATATTGCATAAAAACATAAGGGGGAAGGTTACTGGAGGGAGGGAGGGAGGCAGGGGCAGCTGCAGTATAAGGGCTGCTAGCTGCACAATCTAGTAGACTTGATAGACCACAAGGCTTTTATCTGCTGGCAATTTTGTATGTTCATATACATTTTGGTGAAGTTATTGGTGCAAAAAAAAAAACAACAGCCCAGCACAGATGTGTGACCAAGCTGGTTAAAGGTCTGAGAAAAAAATAGGCTACAAGGAACAGAACAGGAGGAGAAGGATCTGGGGGTGATTATAACTGGCTCAATGAACAACTCAGCACAATGCAGGGAGGCAGCTACAAAGGCCAACAAAATGCTGGGTTGTATTGCCAGGGGTATATCTTCAAGGAGAGGGGAGGTGATCCTGCCATTGTATAGGTCACTGGTTAGGCCACACCTGGAGTACTGTGTGCAGTACTGGTCCCCATACCTGAAGAGAGACATTAAGTTACTGGAGGGGGTGCAGCACAGGGCAACAAAGATGATCCAGGGAGTAGGGGACATACCCTACACGAGCAGGCTGAGGGAGCTGAACATGTACTCACTGGAGGAGAGACAGAGGGGATATGACTGAAACCTTCAAGTACATAAAGGGAATAAACAAGCAGGCACAGAGAGACTAGTCAAGTTAAGGGGGAGTAAGGACACTCATGGTCACAATCTCAGATTGGGGGGGGAGGTTCAGGAGGGAAATAAGAAGACACTTTTTTATGCAGAAAGTAGTGTCTGGGTGGAACGTGTTGCCTGTGGAAGTGATATTCTGCAGAACAATGGACTGCTTCAAAAGGGGATGAGATGGGGTAAGAGGGAGGGGCAGCTGCAGTATGAGGGTTGCTAGCTGCACACTCGAGCAGACTCAATAGACCATAAGCCCTTTATCTGCTGGCAAATTCGTATGTTTGTATATATGTTCATATGACAGAACTCAGTAGTTTTCCATGGGAAAAAAGAAGCATCAGAAAGGGCCTGCCTCACAGTTGCTAATGAATAATTTCTGTGCACTGGAAAGGTGCGATGAGCAAATGGGAACGGCAACCAGTTGGGAGCTGGATCACCTATCTATGCATAACAGCTGAATGTGGTTTTTTGACAGCTGCTGTTGCTCTTTCATAGGTTTCAACTGGAGCCACTCAGAACTACCACTGGTAAGATTACAGTATAGTAGGGGACCACCTGCAATATAGGATTAGCTTTTAACACCTTTTGAAATCAGCCTAAGGTAGCATTGTTCTGTGACCTTAGTTACTCTCTTGTCTAACTAATGCTGACGTAATATGTAATGATATAGGGGCCGAACAACTTCTGCAGACAGGAGGGACAACTGGTTATTTGAAACCATTACGATGAAGAAAGGCCATAAGAGATTACTCTGGAGTAGAGCCATTGGCTGGACAGGTTTGCTTGTTTCGTAGCTATAGTGACAGATATCAACTCTCACAGCACTGCACCAAGGTGTGTTAGGAAGAGTGATTTAATGAGTTCCAAATGGAAACTTGATCAGAGCTGCTTTTGAAAGAGGGCGGAACAAACAACGGCCTAATGAAGTGGCACATCATAATTGCAGATCCTGCAGTCTGTGATTACTGTTTCCTAGATGAATAACATTGTTGCACTGGTATGTATTTGAAATATTGCCAATTTTTTTCAAATGAATATAACGCTTTCAGTTTTGTCTGCTTCAGTAGTGATGTTGCTCAAATTCTGGTATTTAACTTTGTTTATCTAGAATAGGCCCAGTGAGTTCAGACATGTCATTTTCTGGTGCATTGTCCTTTCGACGGCAGGGGAAGGTTTGTTGCACAAAGTATTCCCAGTAAAGCATTGCAGTAATACACAGACTATTACAGTGGCACCTGCCGTCGCCAAAGAAACTGTAAATAGCATTTGTAGACATAATTTGAGTGTAGATATGATCGGTTTTCTTTAATTGCTTTCCCAGTTTTGAGTTGTAATTATGAAATTAACATGAAAACAGTATCACTGTTCCCAAAATGTTGCCTGCACTGGCTGCTCATCTTTTTATCTGTTAACGACAGTCCTCTGCATGTGATATAACCATTGCTACAACAACAGATTCTGACGTCTCTAACAGGGGATATTGGTGGTAGGCAAGTCACTGGTGCAGATAAAGTCCAAAGGACGGGGTCCTGTTTTTTATTTCTTTTCCATAGCAGCCCTAAAGAAAAAAGGTTAGTTTACTAAAATGGCCTAAAATAGAAGCTGACCTCTATCTAAATAGTATGGTTTTTGGTTCACAATGCTGGTGATTCGGGGTCAGGAACAAGCATAGATTGTCAGGGCTGGTTGGGGAAGTGGAGGGTTGTACATCCTAGAGGACATTCTCCTCATCCGGGAAGGGGAGGCAGCGAGCCCCACAACATAAATACCACCTGAGGATCCATAGGTTGCACAGCAGTCTGAGCTGCTCACAGAGAGTGGAGAGACTTTGCATGCTGAAGCACTGCACAGTCAGTGTAGGCATGCGTAGCTCGCCCAATTTGTGATATCGCGAGGGTGAACCGTGGAGAACATGTGGAAAAAACCCAGGTGCATTGACAGGCTGGCTGTAGTACTTAAAAAAAAAAAAAAAAAAAAAAAGTTCCCCAGAGAAATTGGGAGCACTTTAAAAGTGAAAATGCCACGATATATGATTTTGCACGTTGCAGTATTTGTGTAAAATATTGTGCTCTTTTTGTTGGTTGTCACAACAAGTTGTGGTATTTCTTGAAAGAAATGAATGAAAATCAATGGGGGAGGTAAGGGATCAGGAGCTTAGGCAGGCTCGGGGGGGGGGGGGACACACTGCCAGAGCAGTTGACAAAGTCTGGATACATTCCTGTACTTTGTGATTTTTTTTTTTTGTTAGATAAATTATCATTTGGAAATATCAAAATATATTGTCCTATTGAGTTGTTGTAACATTCCTACTTTAAAGCAGGTGTTCAAGCTCATTCTTGATGTAGATTTTCTCCTCCTGCTTTGTAACTTTTGTAAATGTTGATTGTTTTGTTATGTTTTGCCTCCCTTCCCCCAAGGACATAACTGGAAACGAGCTGCTACCCAGCTCAGTATGTCTTTCCTGGTGAAACTTTAAAAAAAAAATAAGTTACTTGTAAAAAAAAAAAAATTCCAAAAATGCAGGCATGTTGTTATTACAAGCATTTTCTTTTATCTGTTTTGAATTTTTGCAGACCCAAAGACAAGATGTCATCAACCATCTCTTGTTTTTTTGTTTTCCTTCATGATCCTGCCTCTCCTGTTGTTCAGCAAACTGCTGTATATGACATTTAGGGTTGATGAGAGGGAGGGCACTCACTGTGTTACAGTATAAGTTACTAGGGGTGGTAGGAGGGCCTCTTATGGATACAAGAGTGCCGCCTTGCATGTTCTTAGGGCAAGAGGACTGCAGACTGAAGGTGAGCAGTTCTGGTGCCCTAAGCACGTAAGAGGTGACACTCTTATCCATAAGAGGCCCACCTAGTGCTTCTGTAAACTTACTATAGATTGTGTCAAAAACTCTTTTTAAGTACCTTTTTTGGTCCCTTTCTGTGCAGCGTGAGCGGCACTAGCCAGAAGCCAGTTAGGCCGGGACAGCATATGAGACACTCTTAAGGAAGTAAGAGTACCTGACACGCAACCGAAGGAAGCACTGTGATTGGTCAGGTGCATCCCATGATCTATAATGCTGTGTATTGCTTTGGGGAGGGGGGCTCTGACTACAGTTTTAATCAGATGTTACAAAGTGACCTTACAACAGGAGAGGCACATCATGCAAAATAATTCCTACATTTTTAACCCATACAAGATTTCATCCAATTTACCTAAGGATGAAACCATTGAACGAAGAGCTTATTTACAATGCTGTCCTTTAAAGCATACTTAAGTTGATACCAGTGCAACATTTAGTTGGACACTGTCAACCTTTTTCTGCACCACACTTCTAGTTGAAAACCTGCATTTAATCATCGCTTACATCTCTAAAATGCACAAATGTTTCTAGCTGTTTCATCTGCTTTCTTTCTTAATAGAACAGAGATGGACGGTAATGATATAATTATACCCAACTTTGTTTTGTTTCAACTCCTTGATCTGCTCTTATTGTATACTTCATGGACATTAGGGTGCCCCAAAGAATGCAGCCACTCATGTTGTATTATTCTTCTTTCCTCCCGCTGCATCTTGAGTGTATAGACTGTATTGGGGGTGTTCTCAAGTCCTGGAAAGATGCAGTTGGAATCATTCAAGGACCCTAAACAAACAAACAAACACATTTTTGTGGGATGACACCAGTATGGTGGACTTCTTTCACTTTTTTTCAACTGTTAATAAAGTTTATTGTAATTCCAGCAATGAAAAACAGACAGTGAAAATCTCTGTTTTTAAAAAGAAATCAGAATCAAACTACAAGCTGCTGTATATCAACAAATTCTACAGTATATGAGCAGTCATAAAGTGTGTGTGTTTGTGTTTAAACTAGGGACTCTTTGAGACCTATTTGGATTGACAGTGTCCCTTTAAATCCATAGAGAATACTGGATGGGCAACTATGCACAACCAGTGTGTTCTGCCACAGAGGGGTTCTGATTCCCGCGAGGTCTGTGGGAATCAGAACCCCGAGGTGTCAGAACACACTGGTTGCGCATAAAGTTGCTCATCCTGTATTTTTGTAGTGTATGACAGTATTGTGTGAAGGTGTGTGTGTGTGTGTGACTTTTCACTTTCAAAATGAAAATAACTCATGCAGACTCTAAAGGTTGAAGAATGCTGTTGTACTCCAGAAGAGTATAACCTCTGAACTATGGTACAACAACATTTTAAAACGGATGGAATTCTATAAAGAACAGTGCTCTATACTATAAGAGCATTCAGTACATTTTAACAAAACATTTAACTTATTTATAGTCCAATTACTTGTGGAAAATGTCAGCTTTAAAGGCAATGGTAAATATTACAATAACATGAGTATGTATAATGTATATACATCAGTTGCAATCAAGTAATCCCAGTACAACGGGTTTTGACCTGAAGCAAAGGTCCCTAAGTTAGGCAGTTATCTGATATTTAGAGGGGAGTCTCTGAAATTGTCTATGCAACACAGAAGACAGGAACCAAGTAACATACGTCCTGTATTCCTCTCTTTGTTTTGACCTTGGGGTGATTAAACTCCAGAAGGTCAGCTGAATGAAGACTAGGACAAATGGTCCTTTTGAACAGTTCAGTAAAGTACCATAGTCAGGAACCATACTGACACACATTTTAAAGAAAATAACAGTTTGTGAAGAGGTATTCTATCTACTAGTGACAACCACCCTACACTCTATAAAAGAGCACAGTGGTGCTTATTAAAAAGGACTCCCACTCACGAACCTCGCAATGGCAAGATGGCAAACCTGGCAAAAATGTGTGTGCAGCAGAAGTAATAAAAGGACAGTGAGTGGAGAAGGGAACAATTTCAGAAGAGAAAAGAAAGGAAATGCACATATGAGGGTAATAAGATAAATTGATATAGGGGTCGCCGCAATGGCCCAGCAGTAGTGCATCATGCTACTGTGTTGACAACCTGGGTTCAGAAGTGAATCTGGGAAGTCACATAAAGAGCCAGACCATGGCCGAGACAACTGAATTTTGATAGGTTCTCTCAGGGAGGGCTGGCTACAGATTCTGCTGCTGCAGCAACCTCTGCAGTTGAACCAAGGAGGTTGCTCCTGCCATGGGCTACGCTGTGGTTGGTGAGGCTGCCTGAGGCACTGACCTCACCTGAGGAGGAGGGAGGGAAAGGGAAAAAAGGAAGTTAAAAAACTGCCACCTTATAGAGCTAGTGTAATGCATAAATCTAGTGTAAGTTTTTAAAAGCAGTCAATCATTACCTTTCATATTCGAGTTATTTTTTTTCTTTTCCTTTTGGTTAATTAGAAGGTTGTTTACCTGATGTTAGTAGATGCGATGTTCAGGACAGAACTTTGTGTGGCAGCTGACATATCTAGCTCTAGTCCCTCCCCTTCTCCACCCCACTACATCATCAGCATTGTGACTTCAGTGACTGAGATCAGAATGTTGATGATGTAGTGGGGGAGATAGAGGCAAATGTGTCAGCTGCCAGGCTGGGAGCTGTTCCAAACATCCAGCACAGTATTATTACACAAAATACTCTCTAACGAACAAAGGCGGAAAAATACTTCAACACTAAAAAGTTACAACTGAGTACTTCTTAAACTTTGTACTGTTCTCCTGTCTGCCTGTTTTGGTTTCCCTAGCCATTTAATGGCAGTGTAAATTGCCTGAACAAGTTATATCCCTGGGGGAGCCAGCCCAGTGGCACTGAGGGTTGAGGCGCTGGACACCACATCGGCGACCCAGGTTTGGGAACAAACTCGGGTCATTGGGGGTCAGCAGAGAAGAAGTAGGACTGAACGTCTGGAAGACAGCTCTCCTCTCCTGGGGTGGGTGGTTTTCTCCTCACACAGCACTGGCAACAGCTGGGATGCTGGAGAGAGTTGCAGTCCACGTTGGGATTAGGCGGCAGCGGGGTGTCTTTCACCCCAGGTGCAGGAGCATGCCTGGCATGAGCAGGACACCATTGCACATCTGTGCCCGCAACAAGCAAGATGGAAAAAAACCCTGTACCTTGGATAGGTGATGACATCCTCCAGTGCCCTGCCATCACGCTTCCAAAGCTGAGTCCACTTCACTGGCTCTCCCAATTCCCTCAGCTGCCTGGTGGGATTGGGCCAAATGTCTGAACAGGTAGGTGTGGGAGTGTCTGTCTTGGATTTCCTGGTGGGGTGGACTTCAGACAGGAGGTAGCATGGTAGGTGGCGAGTGGGGATTGCCTAAGAGAGTTCCAAGGGGCCGGTGCAGAAATATTTTTTTAAAGAAAAAAGGGTATATCTCTGGTTACAGGATCTATATCTGGGATCAACTGCAGGGTAAGAGTATAAAAACTTACAGAAAAAAACCAAAAACTGATATATAGGAAGAAAATTAATGTCATGACATGAGCTGCTGCTTTGAAATCAGTTTTTAGTTTCCCTTTCAAATCCTCGAAAGAAATGGCATTGCGTGGTGGAGTGGAGGTCAGATGAGTACTCAAAGGTTAGTGTCCCATATTTAGACTTTAAAGAGATTGTGTCCCATTTTTAAAAGTTAATGGGATGGGTAAGGTACCTGCTGTGTACCTATCAGCCACACTAAGGGAACAGCCTGAGTTTTATTTAAAACAGAGCACTGAAAACCATAAAGGGGAACATTATTATAAGCTCCACACAGGCTGCCCCATGTTAGCTCAATAAATGTCTAATGACTATTTGTACTTATTCTTTTTGAAATCTTTACATATCAGGGGTTGAAACTGGCACCAGTCCACTAGCCAAATGCTGGGAGATTTTGTATCGGGCTACTAAGATTTTCCTTTAAGTAGCCCTGCAGGCTTGTAGTGGAGAAGGTCACATTTCAGCAAGTACACCAGCTAGGCCAGTGGAAAAGTCTGTGGGGCTAGTGGCTCTTTCCAGTCTCTAGCCCTGCTGGCTAGTGGCTTCAAAACGTAATTTTGACTCCTGCGTATAACTGCTACTGCTATTTTTGGCGCATAATGGGGATATAAAATAGGGTTGCTCAAAACCCGTCCAACAGAATTGGACAAGCGTCCTCTCCTTAGAATGTTCAGGCTCAGAAGCTCCCGCCACCCCGGATTGCACCTGATCTCATTGAGCTGTGCAAGCCCTGGGACCAAGCTTGGGCCCATTACAGTTTCTTCCGATCCCTGCCTGACCTCGTCACTCAGGAACTCCTACACAAAGACTATTGCTACTGCTAAGGCCCTCTACTTAAAGCAGCAGTGCAATGAAAAATGTTTTTCCAAAAAAGCTTGTTTTAGCTACAGTTAAGAAAAATATTAGTACACCTGTCAAATCTACTTGCCAGGTACCTCCTATGCTGTGCACCATTAGTCTTTTTTAATTTTTCGATCCTAATCCTTGCCAGGCCTTCGATGCTATTTCTATGCAAAATGTAGCAGCCATCTTTTTACTTGAGAAAAAATTCAGTTCAAACATTTATAAAATACTCACATTTTGGTGGAATTAAAAAATTATACCATCAAATAAAACTGGAAGATGCTTGGAAATTTTTATAATTAAAAAAGGTAGGGTCAAATATTTTTGTGGAATTGTGTTGCACTGCTGCTTTTAAAATCCAACCAACTTTAGTTTAACCCAGCAGAATTCTGGAAGGTTATCCACTCCCTTTTTGACCCCTTTCTGCTCCCCCAGTCCTCCTGGTGGATGGCCCACAAGACTCCAGCCCTCCTTCTATTGCTGCTTATTTTTAATGAATTCTTTACCACCTGTGCACTCCCCTCTCCTGGTCCCTCTCCATTACTACCCTCTGCTGCCTCTCCCTCATTCCACTCACCCGAGGGCTTTCATTGCATGCCTGTCTCCCCTCAGGAAACCTTTCTCACCCTTACCTCACTTAACCCTGCTAAGCCCAGCCCTGATGGGCTGGACTCCAGACTTCTCCGTATCTCAGTTCCTGCCTTTGCCTCTCCACTCTCTCACCTTCTGAACCTCTTCTTCTCCTCCCTCATTGCTGTCCCTCAGGCCTGTAAGATTGTGAAGGTTCTGCCTCTGCACAAAGGGGGCAGCCTCTCCTCCCCAGGCAATTTCCAGCCCATCTCACTCCTTCCCTCTCTTTCAGAGCTGTAGGAGAATACTGTCTGCTTCACGCTTGCTGACTTCCTTCATTTCTCCAACTTCCTCTCCCCCTCCAGTTTGGCTTTAGGAGGCACCACTTCACTGTCTCCTCCTTGCTGCATGTAATTGACTCTATTCTCACTGAGATGTATCAGGGACACATCACCGTGGCAATATTTCTTCGGTCTGGCCCAAGCCTTTGACTCGGTGTCCCATCCACTTGTCCTGGACAAGTTGAGCTCTGTTGGCCTCTCTGCTCCTGCTGTTGACTGGTTTTATTCCTGCCTCATGAGCTGCCAAGAGTCGGTAGAGGTGGCAGGTGTCATGTCCCCTTCCCATTCTAGCTGGGGTCCCACAGGGCTCTATCCTGGGTCCTATCCTTTTCTCAGTTCTCCTCAATGACCTGCACTCTACTTGTCTCTCCTTGCATATCCACATGTACACAGATAAAAAGGTCATTTACACCTCCTGCCTCTCGACCTCAGCTGTGGAAGGTCTGCTCCAGCAAGACTTCCTTAATGTACTGTGCTGGTTCCATGCCAGCCAAGTCCTGATCAATACCAAGAAAACAGTGTCCATGACCTTCAGTATCAGTAAGAAACTGGCCAGGCTCTCACCCTTACCTGTCTTCTCCATGTTGGATGGCACCCCACTTGAAGTAGTCCCCGTCTTGAAGTATCTCAGTATGTGGCTTAGTAGTAAGCTGCTCTTCTCTGCCCACATTAATGCCAGCCATGCCAAGCTCCACCCCAAATTCTGTGCCCTGTACTGCAACAAAGATTGCCTTTCCCCTCAGCTCTGCTGGGAACTGGTCACCAAAATGGTTCTCCTAATCTTTGACTATGTGGATGTGGTCTGTGGCACTGCCCCTTCCTCTTCTCTCACCAGACCGGATACCCTCTGCAATGCTTTCTGATGCTTTGCTACCAACTCACTCCACGTATTTATCACTGCTTCCTCAACTTCTCCCTTTCCATCCTCCCACCTCCCTTCATGTCACCAGTCCCACTGTGCCTCCTACATCTCTAAATACTGGTTTGTGTCCCTTCTCTTCTACTCTCCTCACTCCTCTCCCCCATCCTCTCCTCCCGCCTCCTCTCCAGGGATCACCCTACCTTCTCCATTCCCACCTTCACACTTCTGTTGGGCAATCTGCCTTCTCTTTCTGTCTCCCCTTCCTATGGGACCTCTCCTTTCTCCTCTCCTCTTCCCCCCTCTCTCCCAACCCTTAAATACCAGCTGAGGCATCTCTCTGCTTCCTCCTGTCCCTGTCAACTCCCCCCACTTGATTCTCCCTCATCTCTCTCCTGTCCTTCCCTCCCTACTGTCCTCCTCTCCGGCAAATGCCCTCCCCCCAAATAATTGGACTGTGCCAGTGGATTGGCCGCCCCCTGATAAAGCCTTATGTGGTGAAGTGCCGGGGCACCTGGTTGTGGTCTTTTGATATATGTTTTTGCTTTGCTGCACAATTTAGTGCGAAAATAAAGAAGACCATCAGGCTTACCAAATTTACTTGGACTTCCATCTCTTGTGAGTTATGGAGTGCATACCTCACTGTTTTTTTTTTTCTGTTATCAAGTGTGGGGCTAGCCACCTGAGGTTTGCACCTGACCTTGCACCAGTTGCAGGGCAGTCTGTTTCTTGTGTTTGTAGTAACCTCCCTGCCCTGACCACCATGGCACAGCTCTACTATGTGGCACAAGGCCTGAGAGGACTAGTACCCTTCCAGCCTTAATGACCAAGGCATTGCTCCATAGTGTGGCATAAGGCCGGAGAGGACTAGCACCCTACCAGCCCTGATGAACATGGCATAGCTCCATTGTGTGATGCCAGGGCTGAGAAGACTAAATTCCTCCCAGCCCTAACAACCATGTTACAGCTCCATTGTGTGGTAGGGTCCTGAGAGAACTGGCATTCCCCAAGCCCAGATATTTATGGCACAACTCCATTGTGTGTCACAGGGACAAGAGTATTGGCACCTTTCAGCCCTAATGATCATGGCACAGCTCTACTGTGTGGTACAGGGTTTGAAGGGACTGGCAACCTACCAGCCCTAACAATTGTGGCACAACTCCACTGTGTGGTGCGGGGCCTGAGTGGCCCTCATTTATCTACATAGCGGTGATGTCATCACCATTTATCTACCTATTAGTGATGTCGCATCCCCCTGCATCCCCCGTATTAAAATGCGAATAACTTTAAAACAAAAAATGATAGCATGGTACTGTAGGCATGAAAGTTGTTCAGCACAAACATATCTACAAAATGAGTGGTGTTTCATTTATAGATACCTTTTAATTTGTTTAATAATTAGCAAAAAAAACCAGAAAATTTACTTTTTCACTTTTTTGACAAATGCAAATATCTTTAAAATGAAAAATGATAGCATGGTACTGTGAGCACAACATTTTATTCACAAAAATATCTACAAAACAACGTTTATAGATACCTTTTAGGTTTTTTTTCATAATTAGCAAAAAAATAGCTGAACATTCTATTTATTTTTTCAGTTTTTTGTAACAAACCAATGCAAATAACATTAAAATGAAAAATGATAGCATGGTACTTTGAGCACAAAAGTTGTTCAACACAAAAGTATCTGCAAAATGAGTGGTGTTTCATTTAATAGCAACCACTTGGCCTTTACGATCTGCAATTGAGAAGAGACCTGGGGGCTTGCTTCTCCTATATAAAATATAGGGTGACAAATCTCTTGTGAAAGACTGTAATATCATTCAGACTGAAAAACCTGAAAATCTAAGGTGTCATAACAGACAGATCCGCATTCCAAGAGTGCTGACTAGCAAACATCAGCCCTACTTTACAGTCAGAGCAGCTGCTCTTTGGAATGGACTGCCACATGACATGGAAATATCATCAATTTAAAACATTTAAAGCTGAATTAGATAAGCTTCTACAGAGATAGTTGTTACAATTAACCCTGCATGTGTAGGGAAGGTGGTCTAGATGGGCCTAGTGCCTCATTATTATTTTTCAATTTGTGAGGAACTTCATCTTTGGAAGCTTTATTTTTTGGCTGGGATCTGGAGGGTTCCTCAGCATCTCTGCTTTTGGTATTAGTACTTTTAAATGGCCCCTCGTTGGAAGTCTTTGATTTATCCTCAGCCATAATTATCAAAGGTTTGTCTGCTATGTTTGCCAATTTAAGCAAAGCAAACCAGTTCTGGACTTACAAACTGAGTGCAGGTTTCTGTGAAAATGCCACCGGCCAGTCCTGCCCCAGTTAATGAACTCTGTCTATTATTAGTGCCTTTTTTTTGTGTTGTAAAACTAGGATCTATACCAGTGCCAATCTTACTAGAAACCCAGTAATACTCAACTGCACACAGGTGGCTGCTGGACCCTTATGGACAGTCCTGACACGGATGATACCAAGGTCTAGTAATATAACAAAAAAGGTTTCCTCGTAATTGCCAATCTAGAGAGAAAACCCCCAGGCACGGTTTAAATTTGAAATCTACTGCAGGTGCCTCACGGTAAACCCTGCAAGGTCTGAGGTAAAAAAAAACAAGGCAACTGTCCCTAATTTGATGGTTCCCACAAGAATGTGCCCTAAAAATGAAGGAAACCATCGAAAATAAGTACCTACGATAAAACTAGGCTTTAAACTAAATAGTCGCAGTAAAAATAAAGTCAAAATAGCACTGTTGCGCTAAAAATAAAAAATTTGCACAGCATTAATGAAAAAGTAAAACTTTCACTCAGCACACTAAAGGAAATAATTTATGAGGAAAACTTTACCCAGATAAGCACTAGGAGGCTGTCAACAAGGAAAGTTGGGAGACACCTCAGAGGCAATATTGCTCAGTCCATTGGAGAAAACATTCTGAAGCATTCAACAGCTCTCTCTCATTCAGCTCACATCCCCTCCTGTCTTTTGATTAGTTTGGCCATAATGCTCATTTAAATATCTCTTAAAGGCATACCTCTGGGCCAGTTGCACCTAGTCAGCTAAGTGCAAAAAAGTTACTGATGCTAAAGGACTCCTGGGGTAAGAATTAACATTTTTATTTAAACTAGCATGGCAATGCTCCCCACCTTACACAACAATTTCCTAGCAGTCCTACCTACAAAGTAGATCCCACAATGACAGATGACAGACCATAAGTAAATGGCTCCACTAATGTCACAAGTGATCAGATCTTTGATGACTGTGGTGGATCCAGTTCTCGGGTTGGTAAAATCCTCCCCGTGAGAAATGACAGAACAGTATGTGCATCCTTTACATGCAGTACAACCCGTGCTCCGATTAGATAGCTGCTTGAATGTCCCATCTTCTTTAGGCTGTTTGCTATACACAACTTTAACACGTAATGTAGCAGCCCTTCTGTAGGCCATTCTGGGCAGCTCGGACACATATTTTTTAAGAGCGTTGACAATCCTTAGCACAGACCTATATATTTTTTGATGATATTTTCCACCTCTTTTTAGAGCATGTTGAAAAGGTGGTGATAACATCTACTTTTTTTCTGGCTATCTGTAGGTGTGCATTCCCTAAATAATTAATCATTCCAATTCTGACTTCTAGAAAAATTCTCTGCTCTAATAATATTGTCCTGTGAATAACCACACCCCGAGAACCTTTCTTTCAAATCAATAGCACTGAGTGAATGCTTCTTCAGTGCTGCAGTTTCTCCAGAGGCAGAGGTACCGACTCTTGGAGATATCTGTGGCGTGTGGTGTGGATTACAGCTAGATGACAGGAGTAATGTGTTCCTGTCTGTAGGCTTTTGATAAATATTTGTATCCCTGTTGCCATTACTGCCCCTTGAAATCTCTAAATCCAAAAAATTGATTCTTTCAGAATCAAAAATTGCAAGTGAACTTCAGATGCGGGTTTGTGGAATTGATGAAAGTCGCAAATTTCTGAAGTTCTAGAGTTGAGACTGAACACAGTGACCTTGTGCATGACCTCCTACATGAATTGCATAAATCAGCATTATTTAGTAATGAGAGTTCAGTGCTCATTTTTGACCTTGTTTCTGTATTTATATTACTGCACTCTGTTTGTAATCACTATTATTTTATACTGTGTTCTATAGATGCTACTTGACATATATTAATAAATAGTGTGTATCTCTTTAAGAAGAACCATTATTTATACCGTCATCAGTTTTGCGCCTTTGAGAAAGCGGTATGTCATAGTGTGAAACATGTCAGGCAGTTACATCTAACAGGAGCCCATCATTTAAACTTTGTACGTCAGACACTGTTAATAAAGTATTCCACACCAGCAATTACCTCTATGTGCAGTTCTGTTCTGGTGAGCAGTGCAAAGCACAGTAAGGTGCAGACGTGATAAAAATACTATTACTTGGCCAGTCACAAAATTGCATACATGGTAGCAGCATATAGCAATAAAAAAGGTGCAAGGTCAGTATATGGAACAGGTGCAAATAAAACTGGCAAAACCAGAAGTGAACATATTTAGGAGCAGAGAGCAGATTTAAATGCCACACAGACTGAGGGCTTATGGTGGTTAAAGAGATATTGTTTCAAGGCGGGGGTGGTGGGGGGAGGTCACCAAACAGAGACGGGGACGCTATAATATGGGACAGGTGCTGTTGCAGGCAGGGGTAGTAAAGTCATGAAGAAGGGACTTGAGGGAAGAGAAGGAAGGAGCAGTGCAGACAGACAGTGGAAGAGAAGGACCACAGCTTGGGGAAATGATATGAGAAAGCAGCTTGCCCCTCAGTAGTTTTCTTGGAGGGGAGGGAGGGAGAGGGAGTGGGACCCAGTGTTCTGGAGAAGGTAAGTGGAGGGTGGAGAAAGGCAGAAAGGTAGGAAGGGAGAGTCAAAGCAGAATCTGGAGGTGAAGGAGACAAGTGGGCAAAGATATAGGTTAGGATAACCATACAGTACTTGCCCAATATAGTAGCCATGTGTTTACCTCTTTACTGGGTAATGGATTCTTTTGACACCACACCCCTACGGCTCACTTAACTAGAAGCCTCAGCCTACTGCCATTTAGAAGCTGGACACGTACCTTTGTATATTTTGTGTCAAGACTCTCCTTGTCTTTTTCCTTAAGAGAGGAGAAATGTTTGCTCTTTACAGACTCCTTGAAGGAAAAAGGATTGGTTTCATCAGGATCATGTTGGGTTTCATCTAAAAATTAAATAAAACTTATTAGTATATGGTTGTTACTAAGAAGAAATCCTTTGGAACTGAATTTATGCACCTTTATGATACAAAGACAAGTATTTACTCCACATCTATTATACATAATGGCTACTACATGGAAAAATGTAACTCTGTACAAGACTGAATTAGGATCACTAGGTAGAAACATTATACACTAAGATGTCCAAAACAGACTGACTTGGTAATGTTACCACTTGCTACGCCAGCAACCCAGGTTTAGGTAACAGACTACTGTTGCTTGGGGGCCAGCTGAAGGAGGGAGGGAGGCTCACGTGTCCCAAGGGCAGCTCTCCTCCATAAGGGAGGAGTGGGTACTGTGTCCTGCTACTTAACTTTCACGTCCTGTAGGCCAGGCAGAAGTACAGCAGGCAAACATGGAAGGGAGAAAGGCTTCTGTCACGCACCATCCACACAGCGTATGTACCACTGCACACTGGCATCCTCAGTAGCGGATCTAGTGGGTGGTGAAGGTTGCAGCTGCACCCCCCCCATCATAACATTGCTACATTTCACTTTGTTAAAGAAGTCTGATTTATGACTTGTACAATAGTTTACATTCAAAGCAAAACATTACATTTGTATTTTCTGTCACAATGTACGGAAAATGATGATAGCAACAATATAAAGGATGAATACAAATTTAAAAAATTGCATATCAAGTATTCACACCCCCAACCCCGAAACATCCAGGATCTGGCACTGGGCACTCTCATGTGGAAAATCTCTGTTCTGTTGGGCTGATGCCGGCACTAGGTGCAGGCCCACACAGGACTGAATGAGCAGGCCAGCCACCACATTTGTGGTCCTGGGTACATAGTTGGTAACCTGTAGGTCTCTGGGTTGTCATGGGGGGTTGGGGTGGGGACGCTTCAGGCAACAGAAAAAAACTCTATGGGAAAAAATACGTCCAAAGCTGATATGATTTCTTAGCCTGCCTCTGAATCTGTCCATAGAGCCCATCCCCATCTAAATCAACACCCCCCTCTGTCACCAGAACCAAGAACTGGTGTCACACATAATAAATATTAATATACATTTAAAAAGGCATAACCATTAGAGTAATCTGCATAGGAGACTTTACAGACTTGGAATATCTTACTGGCATGCCAATCCAGGTAAATGGTTTCAGTACCGACAGTGGCACGCCAAGCATTTACAGCAACATGCTAGTCCAGGTCTGTGGTTACTGGCACCTGGACCACCCTGCCACAGTACCTGCATGACATGACTCTGCAGGTGTCGGGTTTCCATGCCACAGTACCTGCATGACATGTCTCTGCAGGTGTTGGGTTTCCATGCCACAGTACCTGCATGACATGCTTCTACAGGTGTCGGGTTTCCATGCCACAGTACCTGCATGACATGACTCTGCAGGTGTCGGGTTTCCATGCCACAGTACCTGCATGACATGACTCTACAGGTGTCGGGTTTCCATGCCACAGTACCTGCATGACATGTCTTTGCAGGTGTCGGGTTTTCATGCCACAGTACCTGCATGACATGCCTCTACAGGTGTCGGGTTTCCATGCCACAGTACCTGCATGACATGCCTCTACAGGTGTCAGGTTTCCATGCCACAGTACCTGCATGACATGCCTCTGCAGGTGTCGGGTTTCCATGCCACAGTAACTGCATGACATGCCTCTGCAGGTGTCGGGTTTCCATGCCACAGTACCTGCATGACATGCCTCTGCAGGTGTCGGGTTTCCATGCCACAGTACCTGCATGACATGCCCCTACAGGTGTCGGGTTTCCATGCCACAGTACCTGCATGACATGCTTCTACAGGTGTCGGGTTTCCATGCCACAGTACCTGCATGACATGACTCTGCAGGTGTCGGGTTTTCATGCCATAGTACCTGCATGACATGCCTCTACAGGTGTCGGGTTTCCATGCCACAGTACCTGCATGACATGTCTTTGCAGGTGTCGGGTTTTCATGCCACAGTACCTGCATGACATGCCTCTACAGGTGTCAGGTTTCCATGCCACAGTACCTGCATGACATGCCTCTGCAGGTGTCGGGTTTCCATGCCACAGTAACTGCATGACATGCCTCTGCAGGTGTCGGGTTTCCATGCCACAGTACCTGCATGACATGCCTCTGCAGGTGTCGGGTTTCCATGCCACAGTACCTGCATGACATGCCCCTCAGGTGTCGGGTTTCCATACACAGTACCTGCATGACATGCCTCTGCAGGTGTCGGGTTTTCATGCCACAGTACCTGCATGACATGCCCCTACAGGTGTCGGGTTTCCATGCCACAGTACCTGCATGACATGTCTCTGCAGGTGTTGGGTGTCCATACCACAGTACCTGCATGACATGTCTCTGCAGGTGTCAGGTTTCCAGCACTGGACCTACATGACACTGTTAAGTGAATGACAGGCCACTGTGTAGGCAGCAACAGCAGCAGGGGTTCAAAAACATGGGTCAAATGTGACCCACTAGTCTTGAAAATGGGGGTCCAAGTTCAATTTTGCAGGTCAAAAAGTTTGAGTAAAAATGCACAGAGTTTAAGTTACAGTCAGTGTAGGAGGTTAACTGCAAAAGTGGTCATTGCTATTTTTATTTTTGTAAGCTGTGCCTGTCATACTGACAGAACAGCCCGGTAAATTTACCTTTGTTTCACTTGAAGTGTACGAGTTCTGCTTCAAGGGTGTCCAAGTCTCACAATTCCCAGTGTCAGTCCAGTACAGTGCCTTCTCTCCCACACAGGTTCCTCAACTATCTGGTTAGTAAGTCAGTCATGCATACCATCCCAGTGTTTCCAGTCCAGTTGTGGTGGGTGGAAAGAGAAGTAAACGAACCTAATAACTCATTTGCACTTAGCGACCTGGCTGTGAGTGTGTGCAGTGTGTTAATGTGCAAAGTTCACATCTTCAAATCTATATATTTTATTTCTAATAATATACAGTGGGGTAACTAGTTCCATGCTGCGTATACACACATTTTAATTTATTGCCACCATCTGTATATTGTACAGCACCCTGACCCTCAGGGATAGGGCACTTTATAAATAAAATCTTACTTCTTTACACATTCGTTTTCAATAATCTTATACATTTTATCCTCGTTATAACAAATACATCTGTTTGTTATACACAGCTGGCATCCCGTGCTGAAACATCACATAGTATACCATGGGGGTGTCTTCTTAATTATTATTATGCAGTGCATATTTATAATATATCCCCAAGCCCTGCTTCATAACAGGTCTTTGGCTAAGCAGGGCACTTTTTTCTGATAATTAACACTGATTTGCTGTCGTTTGGAGGAGAGCTGGCATTCGGTGCTGGAGTCTGTTATAGTTGCTGAGTCATTACTTGTTCTCATGGCGGGGGGGGGGTTGGACTCTAAGAAAGCGTGGCAGCATAAAAATGTATTTTTTTAATCAATGTCTAAAAGATGGTGTTAAATGTCTAGTTCGACTGACCGATGCTGATTCACCGAGCTCATCCTCATCACTTTCATTTTCAGTGGCACTGGAGCAAAGTGGCAGCATCACACACACACACACACTAACTCCAAGTAGCTTAGATTGCCTGCTGCTGGCAGACATGGGGCAATATGGCCTAGCACAATTAGGTGAGCATGGGGACACGCAGAAAAGAGGACTGTCAACAGTGAACTGATGTGTAAAAGATGTTTTACGCACGAGAACAGTAGGAGTACACCTAAATCAAAATCTAAGTGTTTCTCCCCCTCTTAGCACACATTAGCATGGTCACTGTATGTAGGTGCTGGGTTTGCAGCAGTGGACCAGCATGCCATTACATGTGCATGCCACGCTACTGTAGGTGCTGGGTTTCCAACACTGGACCAGCATGCAACTTAAAGTGCATGGCATACTGCTGGAGGTGCCAGGTTTCAAGCACTAGACTAGTGTGCAACTGTGAATGGCAGACACGCCTCTGTTTGGGGCCAGCTTTCCAGCACTGGACCAGCATGCCACGTGGCTATAAATGTACGACATGCTGCTGTAGGTGCTGTATTTCTGGCACATACAGGGCTAGCTCTGGCTTCTTTTTTTTGCTCCTACCCTGCCCCCTGATCAGCCACTTCTTTGAGCCACTTATTGCTACCCCCACCCACTGGGCCATCCCCCGGTCGCCATCGTCTCTGTCCCCTATTGGTCCCACGCCCTGGTAGACCTGGCATATCCCTCCTGGGAGGCCCCCCCTCCCTAGGGGAAGAGGAGGGGAGTGAGGGTTCTGCTGCCTTGACCAGGAATGCGAGGAGCTGAGTGGATTGGAGGGGGCTGTGGAGTGCGTGGCGCGAGGAGAATGTGGTGGCCATCATATGGGTGGGCGATTTTCTGGGGCTCCTCTTACCTCCCACAATTGTATTGCTGCAGTGGCGTCCTGGGGGTGAAGAAGTTCGGCAGCACATCGAGGCCCACACCACCGAGAATGCCTCCACTAGCCACTTCCAGGAGCCGCTAGTCACACGGTCCTGTATGCCCCCCCCCCCGGAAGGAAGCATCCAAATGACGATTTAACTTCCTCCCCACTGGTCTCGGCCCCTGATGTCCAGGCTTGGGGCATGAGCCCAGGTTGCCAGCATGCCAGAGCAATGCCCCAATGCTCGGCACCAAGAAGTCCAGGGCTTCTTATTGTTGTGCACCAGTACCATCACCAAAATAAAAATATCTGTACCATGAGGTAGGCAGGACCTACTGTCAATTGTATTTAATGGAGCCAAATTGTTTTAAAAATTGCCATTTAAACAAACAAATATATATATTTCTGGGCTGCAGTAGCGAGTGGCACAGCACATATACTGGCATGCCACTATAAGTGCATGACATGCTGCTGGTAGGTGTTGTATTTCTGGCACCTGGAAACACACAAGAACACCACTCCTGATGAAAATCAGTAAAGAAGTGCTGCACTTCCTCTTGAAGATCTTCATGATCCTGAACAATGTGATGGTCACAGTTGATCTCAGCTGGTCCAGAATGTACCCTCTTTTGTGGGGGTGTATTCTGCTAAGGCTGGTTGTCCTTGAACAGTCACTACTCAATTCAGATTTCAGTGCATTTAAAAAGGATTATACAGACCCAGCATGACTGGCATGCCAGTTCAGGTGCCAGAACCACAGCATTTAGAGTGGCATAACGCTACCCGGCATGTCACTCTAGGTGTCAGTTTTATGGAACCTGGACTGGTATACAACTGAAAGTGCCTGGCATGCAGTTCTAAGTGCCAGGTTTCCAACATCTGGACTGGCATGCCAGTAACACATGCCAGAGGTTCGATTTGATGACTCCGAGGGGGGCGGTCACTGCTCACTAAGCTCCATGTGGCCTCTAGTGACACCCAGCTGCCAAACATTAAATTACAACAATTTGCCAGCCCGTCAGCACAGCGGTTGAATTTCTGCTTGCGATGCCAGCAACCCGGGTTCGGGAACGAGCTCGGGTCACTGGAGGGCCGGCCGAGAAGAGAAGGATTGAGCATCCCAGGGACAGCTCTCCTTCTCCGGGGGGAAGGTAGGGGACTGGTCTGGTGCCTGCTGGCTCCTAGTGGAGGCTGGGAGTATCACAGGACCATGGCCCAATACTAACTGGGGGAGGAGCGGACGTCGGCGTATGCCATGACGTTACCACGCTGCCCCCAGCAGAAAGCCAGGAAATTGCTCGCTGGCCTCCAGATGACGGCTTTCTGTTCCTAAGGGCCTCCAGCACCTTCCTGGTGCCTCTTGTTCCCCAGCATCATCCCCGGACCCTAGAAGTGTGTGCTGGGGCTATCCTCCCCCCAGTGCCTTCCCCCTCGGAGGAGAGGGACCCGCCTGGTGAAGAGATACACCGGGATATCCTGGGGGTTGGCTGCAATCTGGGGAACAGACGAGGGCCAGGCAAGGACAGAAAAGATCAGGGGGGAACTTGGCAGAGCCTGAAGGAGTGGAGGACCAGCAAGCATGGGGCAGAAAAATAGATCATACAAAAAAAAAAAAAAAAATTACAACAATTTTGCAAAAAGGATCTGTTATCATTTGTGTACCAATTCATTGTACACAGTTCTCTATAAGTAATTTTTTATTTGAAAGAGCTTTTACGGTCAAATCTGGAAAAATAAGATTAAACCTTGCATAGACTGAAAAAGATTGGGCGATAACTTTGAGGGGGCCCAAATGTCGAAAATGGCGGTAACTCAACAAGAGAGGCATCAATACATTACCCCTATGGTAATTTCCTCTGGCGAGAAGAAACTTGTAAAGCGCCTGATGACAGAAACAGATACCCCGGTGAAGAGACAGAAACAGTATACCAGCAACTAACGACAACACACTTGGAAATATTCATGGCAGAATTTTCAGCGATAAAGGCAGTAAAGACCCTTTTATACCACAGTTGTGTCATTTTCTGTGGCAGAGCAGGAAGGGGCGGATCAGTGGGGCATCCACAAGGTGAGCTCATTTACAGGTGCACTAGTAATTTAACTTGTTATCATAAGTTATACCAAAACAAAACACAATCAAACCATTACTTGCATTTTCTTCCTTCTAATTACTCTGACTAGGTTATAAACCCAGCAACTTATCTGGAATGGATATCATTAACTGCAGGTACTGTGGAACAATTTTCAGAAGGACAGTCTTACAGGATTTAGGACACTGTCCTACATGCTGGGCCATTGAGATCTTAGGCCTCAGCTCCGGGCAGCTGGGCAGAGATTGCACGCCTCAAATTTCATATTCAAGAGGAAATACATTATAAGAACCACCCACCATTTCCCCAGTATCCAACAGAAAAACCTCGACCGCAGAGGGTACTTGGTCCAGGAGGTTGGAAGGTGGTTAGGAGGGGCAAATCAGTTGCCCCATCACTCTCTGCTCTCCAACATATTACCTCCAAAAACCATATAAACACTACAAACAGGTATCTGCCTCTATCTCTGAAATCAAACAAAGGGGCAGAGGACACTGCAGCACAGGAGCTAGCACAACAAAACTCACCCAAATCAGGAACCAAAACAAAAAAAGCAAAAAGGAAATCAAAAAAACTTCTGATCATAGGAGACTCCATAATTCGAGGAGTTGATACCCATCTCCAGCCAGGGGTAATGGTCAGATGTCTCCCAGGTACATCAGCGTGGAGCGACACTGACCGCATTGCTAAAATTGTTCACAAAGCAGGAGAAAACATTGACATCCCGGTACACATAGGGACTAATGATCTCGCCAGCCGGTCAGTTGTGGAGACCAAGGAACAGCTGACCAGGCTGGGTGACAAAACCATCATCCATTTCGTCTAGGCATCTCCTTCTCTGAGATCCTGCCAGTCTGGGAGAGGGGACAGATGGACGGAAGGTCGAGAAGGGGAGATAGGGGAGCAAACATGTGCTCAAGGGCTGGTGCAGAAAAAGGACACAGATTTGTAGGAACTGGCAACAGTTCTGGGCGAAAGTTCTTTAAATTTGATGGACTGCATCTGACTAAGGAGGAGTCAGTGCATTGGGGCAGAAGTTTGATGTCTTTGCAGAATATTTAAACTAGCAAATGGGGAGAAGGGTGCAGCATCCCTACACGACAATGGGAAGAACACCCTCCCCTCAGCTAGTGGTCAAACAGGGATTCAGCATGTTTGCAGTTCATTTGCATCACCAGGTAAGAAAAGGTCTGTCTCCCCATACGACACACAGGAAATGCCAAACCTCACCCAACACTCAACGACCAAATCTGGCCAATGGAAAATCATGTACACAAATGCTCACAGCCTGGGAAATAAGATCCCAGACCTGCAGACAATAATGTCAGAGGCTAAACTGGACATAGTAGCAATTAGTGAGACATGGTTTACCAGTAACCACACTTGGAGACTTCAGTACCTGGCTATGTATTGTCTAGAAGAGACCGAGGTGCAAAAAGGGGGGGTGGAGTGGCCCTGTATGTCAATGAAAATATCAAAGCTACAGAAATTCAGAATACACATAAGGAGCCAGAAGAACTGTGGGTCACGCTGGAAACAGGAAATGGGACAGCCATAAGAACCGAGGTTGTCTACAGGCCCCCAGACCAGGGGGAGGACATAGACACATTACTGTTAGAAGATATACAAAACATGACAGCTAAAGGGGAGGTTCTGATAATGGGAGACTTCAACATGCCGGATACAGATTGGTCAGAACTAGACACATGGTGGATTCCCTGCAGGGGGAGGGCCTCAAACAACTGGTACAACAACCCACAAGAGACAGGGCTATCCTAGATCTAGAACTGACTAACAGGGAAGAGATCACAGATCTCCAGGTAGAAGGTCACCTGGGGGCCAGTGACCATCACATGGTATGGTTCAATTTGGCTACTACATATAAATCATTTTTTTATTTATTTTTATTTATTTAGCTTTTGTTGACCGGTAAGTGCACTAGACAAATCCTGCTTATTTTCAGGCACGACCCGGGGGAGAGGGATACAGATGAATGCCAACTGACCTTGAACCAGATTAAGCTGTTGGTGGTATTTTTAGTGAATGAGGGAAATTTGGCTAGGACACCGGGAAATTCCCTACTCTTTTCGATAAGTGCCATGGGATCTTTAACATCCACCTGAACTACCACCAATCCAGGCAGATGGGACCTCGGTTTAACGTCTCATCCAAAAGACGGCACCTCAGAAGTGCAGCATCCCTCTCATGCTGCACTACAGTGTCAGTACTGGGATATTAACCCAAGTGCCAGATGTGGGAACTGAACCCACAGCCCTCTGATCTCCCGGCCTCAGAGGCGAGTGTGCTACCTACTGAGCCACTGACACTGCTAATGTCATCCCATTCCAAGGCAAAAATATGGGACTTCAGAGGAGCTGACTTTGATAAGATGGCCAACAGAGTTAAGCTAGCCCTGGCAAAAAGAAACACAGGTGAGGGGATACAGGCAAAGTGGGCAAGCATTAAGGATGCAATACTTGAAGCAACATCCCATTGTGTTAGACAGAAAAGGAAGTGCAAAAGAAGAAGGAAACCACTTTGGTTCTCAAATACAGTAGCAGAAAAGGTCAGAGCCAAAAGGCTGCCCTTCAGGAAATATACGGGAACACAGCGGGATGAAGATAGGGAGGCATACCAAACTGCCCTAAGGGAAGCAGGTAGGCAGTAAGGCAGGCAAAGTCCCAAACTGAGGAAAGACTAGCATGAACAGTAAAAGAAAGTGACAAGACTTTCTATAGATACATTAGTGAAAGGAGAAAGTCCAGAGGGGGTATTGCTAAGCTCAATGGAGAAAAGGGGACATGTGAGGAGGAGGACCCTGTAAAAGCCTCTATCCTAAATAGATACTTTTGCTCAGTATTTACTGAAGAGAAGGTAGGGCAGGGCCCACAGCTCAGCACCATGGACACAGGGGGGAGGGAGGTGAGCACTACTCCCTTCACAAAAGAAAGGGTCCTACAAGAGCTCGCTAAGCTCAGGGTGGATAAGGCAATGGGACCTGATGGCATACATCCCAGGGTACTTAAGGAGCTAAGGGTGGAACTAGCAGAGCCATTAGCAGAACTGTTTAGTGAGTCTCTGAGCACAGGAGAGGTCCCAGAAGACTGGAGAAGGCTCATGTGATCCTGCTCCACAAAAGTGGTAGCAGGAGGAGGCAGGATCTACAGACCAGTCAGTCTTACCTCAGTAGTGGGCAAGATTATGGAGGCCCTCCTTAAGGAAAGGATAGTGCAACACCTGGAATCCATAGGGGCACAGGATCCAAGACAGCATGGGTTTACAAAAGGAAGGTCCTGTCAAACTAATCTCATAAATTTCTTTGACTGGTAACAAGAGTGGTGGACCAAGGGGGAGCAGTTGATGTCGCCTACCTTGACTTCAGCAAAGCTTTTGACACTGTTCCACATAGAAGATTGATAAATAAGCTGGGTAGGCTCGGGGTGGGTCAGAAGTTAGTCAACTGGTGGCAAACTGTTGACGGGCAGAAACAGAGAGTGGTGGTAAATGGTATACAGTCAGAAGAGATGCAAGTCACAAGTGAGGTACCTCAGGGAGCAGTCCTGGGCCAGTCCTCTTCAATATCTTCATTAGTGACCTTGCAGATGGACTAGAGGGTAAGGCTTGTCTGTTTGCAGATGACACCAAGATCTGCAACAGAGTAGTTGATCCAGATGGGGTGGGCAGAATGAGAAGAGATCTGATAAACTAGCAAAATGGTCAGAAAAGTGGCAACTGGGATTTAATACAAAGAAGTGCAAGATCATGCACATAGGGAAGAGAAACCTGAAGCCACCTATAGTCTGGGAGGAGTTGCTGGCAGTCACAAAGGAAGAAAGAGACTTGGGCATCATCATCACTGATGACCTGAAATCATCCAAGCAGATCTCTAAAGCAGTAGGTAAGGCTAGGGGATGTTAGGGTGTATAAGTAGGGTGTCACAAGTCGTAAGAGAGGTAATAATCCTCTTTACAAGACATTGGTTAGCCCCATCTGGAGTACTCGTGCAGTACTGGAGGCTACACCTTCACAAAGACATTAACTAAATTGAGGCAGTCCAGAGAAGGGCAACAAAAATGGTGCAGGACTGCATCAGAAGACATATGAGGACAGATTAACCAAGCTCAATATGTATACCCTAGAGCAAAGGAGGGAGAGAGGTGATATGATCGAGGCATTCAAACACCTGAAGGGCATTAACAAGGTGAAAGAGTCTAACATGTTTAAATATAAGAAAAATAGCAGGACAAGAGGACACAGCGTGAGATTAGAGGGAGGCCGATTAAGGGGAAATGTGAGGAAATACTTTTTCACAGAAAGGGTGGTGGATGCATGGAACGGCCTACCTCAGGAAGTGGTGGCTATGGACACAGTGCAGGACTTCAAACAGGCATGGGATAGGCATAAGGGAGCAATACAGATGAGTATGAATAGATAGACCACTGACAGTGCAAAGGCTGATGGCACATTTATATGGTAGAAAAAGAAATGGGCAGACTGGATGGGCCTTGCGGTCCTTATCTGCCGTCAACTTCTATGTTTCTATGTAATCATTGATCTGACAGGGGGAGTCTATCCAACCTTACAGCTGAAGTACAAATAAACACCAGAAGAATTACAGATGCCGAAACAAGAATCAGCAGCCTGGAGGATCTGGTCAATAGAGAACAGAGAGAAAGAATTGCGTCCTCACAAGCTATAAGTAAACTAGCTGCCAAACTACAGGATCAAGAAGCTCGGAATTGACGGAACAGCATACGCATGGTGGGCATACCAGAAGGTCTTGAGGGATCTAATCCAATTGACTTCATTAATAAATGCTAGTTGCTATAGCAGGCCCATCTCCTGGTATGCAAAGATATATATTAGAAAGAGCACACCATTCTCTAAGACCTCGCCCATCCCCATAAGAGAAGCCCAGGGCGTTTATTGTCAGATTTCTTAATTTCCAGCAAAAGGTGCATGTGCAACAGATGTTAAGGGACAAACCTGGAATATTCTATGAGGTACATAAGTTACTTATTTTCAGTGACCTACCACAGGAACTGATCCAGAAAAGGAAAGCTTTCCAGGCCTATTAAAAAAGTGCTTCGAGAAGCTCAGCTCAAATATGGTCTGCTACACCCCACAATACTAAAGATTTGGCTCCCAGATACTGCACTGTCATACTCAAGTTTTGAAACACCCAGAACTAAGGAAAGACCTGCTGAAACTCTTTTGACTTCTTATATTAATATGAATATGTATCTCATGATGCAAGTATTTTAACTGCACACCAACCTGTTAACCTTTCCCTACAGGTACTCTTTTTTTTTTTTTTTTGGCCAAAAGGACTTCCAGTTTCCCCACTTTAAATATTTTTCATTTCTACTGATCTTTCTCTGCACATCACCTAGTCTCTCTGTTTACAGGAAGTAGTAGAGACAGAAACATGCAATTAAATTATCTGGCTAATGACATATTTTTTACTTCTAACTTGCAGGGATTGGACAGCTTACCTTTTTTGGGAGGGTTTCTGAATCTTGGGTCTGCCCATGAGAATTCCCCCTTCCTCTGTGCTGCTTGATTTTGGCATAGCAAGAAGCGGAAACGAAAGGATACATAGATACACAGACAGTGTCAGCAGATATGGGCCTATGGCCCACCTAGTCTGCCCATTTGAGTTTGTAACTTCAAGTTTATGTTTTCCTAGAACTCTGTTGCCCCTTACCCTTGACCTCCAGAATTCCTTTATGTCTATCCCATGTATTCTTAAATCCCGTGATTTTTTTCAGCCCCCACCGCTTCCTCAAGCAGGGTGTTCCACTTGTCCACCACCCGTTCTGTGAAGAAATTCTTCCTTACATTTCCTCTGAATCATCCTCCCTCCAACTTCATCCCATGCCCTCTAGTCCTGGAACATGTTTTTCGCTTAAGAATAGTGTATTCTAGCACCCTGTTCCTCCCTGTAAGATACTTGTATGTCTCTATCATGTCCACTCTTTCCCTCCTCTCCTCCGGGGAGTACATGTTCAGTTCCTTTAACCTGTCCTCATAGGACTTGTGATACAATCCATGCACCATCTTTGTTGCCCTCCTCTGAACCTTCTCTACCCTGTCTATGTCCTTACGTAGGTAAGGTCTCCAGAACTGTACACTGTACTCCAAGTGGGGCCTTACTAGTGTCTTGTATAGTGGAATCATGATCTCCCTTTTCCTGCTGGTGATGCCCCTGCCTATACATCCCAGCATCCTATTTGCTTTACCTGCTGCCTTGTCACACTGTTTCCCTACCTTGAGGTCATCAGAGATGATAACTCCACGATCCAAACGAGTCATTAGCAGTTATGTTTTAGCATAAGGTAAGATCTAATTTTTTTTTTTTTAATCCATTTCACAACATGCAGAGTTTTTTTGTCTAAGTATGCACTATAACAAACTGTAACAGCACAACACAGTTATTTCATTGTTGAGAAGGTTTAGAAGAAGAAGAAGAAGAATCAGCATTTATATAGCGCTTTTCATACATCCAAAGCGCTTTACAAGCAATGCTAGACTGGTAGTGAAGTGACTGAATGTGTGGTGGCCATATCGCACATCATCACCCACACACAGCCTGGATAATTGCATGAACCGGTTTATGGGAAGGGGAATGTTGGCCAGGACACCAGGAATGTTCCCTACTCTTTGCGAAGAGTGCCCTGGGTTCTTTTACTTCCACCTGGACACTCACCAGGACAACACCAGGATGGGCAGAAGGGACCTCGGTTTAACGTCTCATCCGAAGGACGGCACACCCCAGCAGTACAGCACCCCCCAGCGTGGGACTAGAACCCATGACCTTCTGGTCCAGAGGCGGATGTGCTACCAACTGAGCCACACTGACACCTGTTTGTTTAGTCTTGGTAAAATGTTGGGAAAATCGTTGAGCTAAGGATTTGGTTTGTTGAGTGAACCGACGATCTTCACATGTTTTTTCAGCTGGGTCAGTGCAAGTCCATGATGGAAATTTTTTTTGAATATCTCACATGCAGATTGTAAAAATGCTTGCGATTACGATCCTATGCAGCGTTCAAACTTTGCATTCTGCACCTTCTCACACATGTAAACAAACAAAATGGTGAGATTTTGAGCTGGAGTTTTTTTTTTCTTTGCCTTAAATGGCTGCATAATTTTTATCTTATTTTATAGGGGTTTCAGTGAATTATCAAACCCATTTTAAAACGCTTAAGATGACTGAGACATTTTTTTTATTTTAGTCTTTGGTAACTGGGTAAGGCCCAGTAGGCACAAGAGCCTGTTTTCAGGGGCAACCTGGGAGCACTGGGCAGTTAAGTGACTTGCTCAGAGTCGCACAGTATGCAAGTGAAGGTTGTGAGAATCAAACCCAGGTCTGGTCTGCTGGATGTGATGGACATGATGATTATCTCTGACTTTGTTTATGTTTTTATCAATAGCTGGGTCTAATTAATAAATGGTTTAACATACATTAAGATGCGTATTTCAAACTGCAGTGTGCTGAAAAGAAAATTTTTTTTTTCCTTTCTGGGGGAAGTATATAATAGAACTAGCAAGAAGATTATGAAGACGGGCAATAAACTGAGTAGTGTATCTAAGACATCCTGCAAGTGCATTTCTCTGACTTAAAACAGACCTCCCTCTCCCAATTATCACATTAGTAAGCAATGATTACTTATATAAAATTATTTGGTTCAGATGTTGCTGCCCTCATGGTCTCCACATTAGAGCTTGCCTCGACTACTATATATGATAAATACGCAGCAGTATCTCTCTTTACTACACTATTTTGTAATCGTGTGCTATATCCATATCAGTCTCCTCACTGAGTCTGCATAGAGATGCACAGAGCTTGCAGGTTAGGCTCACCGGGGTTTTGTTCTGTAAATGTCAGTCGCTTTAGATAGATGAATTTTTGTATGCTCTAAGCAAAACATTTTTGGAGGACACAGACCTGCCGGTTAGGTTCATCCCGGGGTGATCTGTTAACTTGGGCCCGGATATTCAATGGGGTTGCGCCTGGTGCAACCCCACATTGTGCCCCAGTGGGATATTGGAAAGGCTTCCTAGTGCAGTGCAAATCCCAATGCGCTGGGGTGCAATGTAATCGTATGCAGCGCAGCTGCATGGGCACCGTGCATATGCAGCACATCCCAATATTCAGCCCGGGATATGCGGCGCATATGCTGGTGCAACCCTGCACTGCGCTGCATGGGGGTGCTCAAAGTTGAGCTCGTGTAGAGTAGGAACGACTCCCGGCCACCCACAGGTGGGCTGCAGTATTGCAGGGCGCAACACAGCAGCCCAGCCATGTGTGGCCACCCGCCCACCCAGAACACCATCTGCAAGCACACACTGAACCCTGGTGGTCTAGCGGAACCCTAGCCCATTGCCACAATTGCAGTAAACCTCCGTAATTAAATGCCCTGGTGATCCAGTGGCGCCTCTCCCCTCACCCGCACAGAACCGCTTGCCCACCTGCTCCCCCCATCTTGACAGGCAGCAGCATCCGCCCGGCCACCCGCTGAATGACAGATACAGTATGGCTGTAAGCCCATTGGTCCCAGTGTGGACCAATAAACTTGCAAGGGCATACTGTACTAGACGATCCAAACATGTGAATATTCACATATTTGGGACTGTCTAATACAACATACCCTGCAAGCCCATTGGTTCACACTGGGGACCAATGGGCTTACAGCCATACTGTATCTGTCATTTGGCGGGCAGCCAGATGGCATGTGGGCGGGATGCTGCCGCCCGCCAAAGATGGGGAAGCAGGGTGGGCAAGGGGTTCTGTGTGGGTGAGAGGGGTAGGGGTGCCACTGGATCACCAGGGCATTTAATTACAGAGGTAGACCACCAGGGACAGTCATATTGACATATATTGGGGAATCGTGCACTTGGGTGAGAGTGGGGCCATTGGTCATGTATTATATTTATTGGGGAATTGGGGACTCGGGGGGGGCACTAGACTAGCAGGGATTTATTTTTAAACATATGCCATGCAATCGCCACTGCACATGTCATGCTGTGCAGGACACCAGGCACAAGTCGCCGGGCTACCCTGTACAAGGCATGCAAATGGGGCCGTACAAGGCATGCAAATGGCCCCATTTGTGCCTTGCATATATTATGCCTCATTTGCATGCCCCCAGTTGAATAGCACAGGAGATGCACCTTGCGCAACTGCACTTGTGCTGGTACATCCCCCTGCTCTCTATCTGTGGCTTGTGCCAGCACAGTGCCACTGCGCCATGCACTGCATGTGCGCTGTCTGTGCCATATTCAATGGTGCTGCACCATGGCACATTCCTGTTGAATATCACCTGGACCTGGACCTGGCCCTGGCGTATCACAGTTGCACTGTTCCCAGGCTTGCACCACTGCCTGGTGCAGTCTGAATATCTGGGCCTTGATGGCAATATTAGTATGACAAGTTTGAATACCTCCGCCCTTTCAAATGACCAGATGAGGTGATTGTGGTGGTTGTTTTCTTAATTAAAAACTGAGTATTTTTAATGCCAAAGTACTGTTTGGGGTGGTTTCCATGAAGGTGATTACATGCCTAAGTTTTAGTAAAGGTTGCAGCATGCAGTTTTATTGTAACATTTTCATTGCAATTTCTAAATGGCGACTGACGTTGGGGTGTAGGCACATGGTCGCTTTGTTCTGCAAGACTACGTAATGCAAAGGATGCTGGATCACTATTTTGGTGTTTAAAGTCTGATCTCTTTTTAAGATGTTTTTTTTTTTTTTGCACACTACGGATGGCTATGCAAACTAGGAAAATATAAAATTTACAATCCTAATCTCTTAATCTCATTATACGTATTATGCACTCTAAAGCAGCACCAATTTACACGCTAATAGGTTCTGCTGAAACTTAAAACTAAAAGCATGTTTTTATGTGGATGTTTTATTTAAATTTAAAGACATAGAGATATACCAATATATTTGTATTATGTCCCATAAGGACCATAAAGTGATTTACATTGTAACTTTATCAAACAATGAATTGTTAAATGTTTCTTTCTGCTCATAGTGTTATAAGTACTTTATAGTAGTAATTATCCAGTGGTGTTACAGGAGGTTGTTTTCCTCACTCATCGAAGAAATGACTAGGAGGGTGGGCTGTAAAATAGTGGGTGAGGGGTTTCAACAGACCATTTCTATCTTGTGCATCTGTAAATCTAACTTATGCTGTACACTAATCTTGTGTTTTAGTGTTATACATTCTCTCTCTCACTATCTTTCTTTCTTGGAGTGTGGTTTGCGAAGCATCATTCTGGTGTGATTTTAAAGGCACCTTATAACTCTAAGTCTGCATTCTCAATCAGTTCTGTGCACTGGTTTCAAGATGGATAGACCAATAACCTTTGTAACGTGGAATATACATGGGCAGAATGAAAAATGCAAAAGGCACCACATACTCAGACAGCTAAAAAAAACTTGAGACAAATGTTGCATTTTTATAAGAAACTTATTAAAAAATAGTGATGCAAGAAATTTATTTACAAAATAGTGATACAGAACTGATGAGGAAAGAATGGATGGGAATGGTATTTGGAGCAGGCAATAGTAACAAAAAAGTGGGCGTAATGATTTTAATATCCAGAAAGGTTACTTTTACATTACATGAAGTAATTGAAGCTACCGAGGGATATTATATTATTGTACAAGGAACTTTGGATGGGGTAGGAGTGTCTTTAGTTAACATCTATGGTCCTTCAAATGGTACCCATGAGATTTTTTCAGAATGCAGAGATAGGATTCTTTTAGGGGAAGACCTAAACTGTATAATTACCCACTGTTAGACAGATCAGACAAAAAATATCATTTGTCAAAATTGGATAAAGACTTAGCAGAAGTAATAGATGTTTTAGTAATGACAGATCCCTGGAGAATGTTCAACCCCATGTCCAAGGAGTATACTTTCATCTCCTCTGTACATAAGGCAGGATCAAGAATCGAATATTTTTTCATCCCTAAAACCCATGTACAAGACATAGTGCAATCAAAAATTCAGCCAACTGTGGTCTCTGATCATTCTCCGGTAATGAAAACTTTAAGATGGGGATTTTAAGAGATAATCAAGGCAGATGGTTCATGAATGACTTTCTTTTGGAGAACCCACAATATGTGAACTCAATTAGAGAGTAATTTCTAGAATTTTTACAGTTTAACAATCCAGCAGATACATCTTGGTTGACAACTTGGGAGGCTTTTAAATCTTTATCTAAAGGCAGAATTATTCATTTATCATCAAAAGTAAAGAAACAAAGCAGATTAAAAGCTCAACAACATAAATGGGGCAACAGACCTGGCCCTTTGCTGGTGCATTTAACTAAAGGTAGAAGAGTGTACTCTCACATTACTGAAGTCAGGTTGGCAGAAGGAATGCTACTCCAGGATAAAGGTGCAATTAAATGCAGATTTCAAAAGTTTTTTCTGGGGGTTATATAATTCAGAATGTGGAGGTACCATGATAGAGGCAAAAGCCTTTTTGGATAAGATTGAGCTGCCGTAGCTTAATGCAGAACAAAGGGAAAAGCTAGGGATGGAAATTACTAGGGAAGAAATAAAGACAGCTATTCAGAAATTAAAAAAGGGGATGGCAAGTGGTTCAGATGGGTTTCTGTTAGAGTTCTATAGTGCCATGCAGGGGCAATTAGTGGAAATGTTGTTAGCGGCATTTAATGAAACAAAGGGGGGGGGGCCCTCCTGGAGTCTTTTAGTGAGGCGGTCATTTGCTTGGTTCTGAAACCGGATAAAGATCCGAAAGAGTGTGCCTCCTATAGACAAATTTTGCTTTTGAATTGTGATGCAAAGCTTCTGGCAAAGATTCTAGCTGGACCAATTATTACTGGGGTTGATGCATCCGGACCAGACAGGTTTTGTGTGTGGGAGGTACTCCTACCACAACATGCAGAAGCTGTTAAATGTGGTTTGGCTTGCCTCTTGGTGTCCAGATGGCACTGTTGTGTTGTCTATGGACACTGAGAAGACATTTGACAGGATCGAATGAGAATACCTCATGGAGACACTGGACTGATTCAGTCTTGGTAATGGCTTCATAGACATGGTCAGAGCATTGTATGTAGCACCCACGGCCAGGGTGCTGGTGAATGGCTCTCTGATGGAAAGATTCTCCCTGTATCGATGTACAAGACAGGTTTGCCCCCCCTCCACTGTTTGCCCTAGCAACTGAGCCACTAGCTGTGAGTATTCGGAAGCATCCAAATGGCAAGGGCATTGGAGGGGAGTCTGGGAGACAACATGCAGTGACACTATATGCAGATGATGTGCTTCTATATGAAACTGATCCCCCTGTGTCAGCACCACCACTTATAGATACTACTGAACAAGTTGCAGTGTTTTCTGGATATAAAAGCAACCTAACAAATTCTGAAATAATGTTATGGAAAGAAATGGGGTGGGACAGGGGAAGGGAGTATGGGGGTTTAAAAAAGTGTCAACTGCCTTTAAATACTTAGGAATCTGGGTGGGAAAGGATCTGGATTCAGTATATTGGCTCAATTATTCCCCCCTTATTAATAAAATTGAAGAGGAGCTACAGAGGTGGAGAGAATTACCCATTTCATGGATGGGACACATTAATGTAATTAAGATGAACATACTACTGAGGGTGCTATATCTTATGCAAATGTTGCATGTGGGGCCCGCCATGGCAGAGCATAAGAGACTGGAGAGGGCATTCACGGGATATTTGTGGAGGGGGAAGAGGCCTAGGGTGAGCCTGAGGCACCTCCAAGCAGACAAGACAAAGTGGGGGCTAAATTTCCCCGACCTAAGAAATTACTAACTAACGATGCAATATCATTATGTGAGTGACTGGATACACAGACCACCTGCAGTGGGCTGGATGGATTTAGAAGAGATGACCTGCCCAGGAAAACTTTCAGCATACCTCTGCATGGGGGGGCTTAGAAGCTGTATGCAAGTATCAGGCAAAAACCCTTTAGCTGTAATGGTTCTACGGGGCTGGGCAAGGATTAGGAGGTTGGTGGGGGTGGGGAGGATGAGCCTTTACTCTTACCAATACTTGGGAACCCAGTGTTTTTGGCAGGAATGAGTGATGGTGGATTTCATGCATGGGAGAGGGAATGGGTAAGATGTGTGAGAGACCTGTATGTGAGGCACCAATTAGCCTCCCTAGAAGAGATCAGCTGGGGTCTGGACTTGCCAATGAGGTAATACTATCGCTTCTTACAGGCAAGGAACTATATTAATAAGTTGGGAAGGGATAGGGCATCTGACTCTCCCCTTTCACAGGCAGAACATTTAATCCTTACCTCAAAAAAGAAGACAAAGGACTTGACAGGGAGAGCTGCACAGCTAGGCAGGAAAATCTTGCCTGACTACACTCAAAGTCAAGCTGCAGTGGCAGAGAGACTTAGGGCAAGAGATACTGGAGGACAACTGGCAGATGCTGCTCCAACTACATAGAGGAATATTAATATGCGACAGATATCAAGAGTCTTATCATAAGTTCCTGCATAGAATATACTGTCTGCCAGAGATGGTACATAAGCTTAACCCTGGAATCTCCCCCATTAGCGGGAGGTGCTCAGCTGAACTGGACACATACATGCATTATTTTTGGTCCTGTCCAGAGTTACAGAAGTTCTGGGGAGAAGTAGCGAGGGAACTGAAGCCTATGGCAGGTAGTGGGATTGAGGTGGAACCTCTCATAATGCTGTTTGGAATAGATGTAGAGACAGAGGGTAACTGGGAACCCCAATCAAGATGGCTAAGGGTTTTGCTAGTCATAGCAAGACACTGCTTATTTAATACTTGGGTCTCAGCAACAATCCTGACAGCAAAGCATTGGAAAACTCTGGCAGTCCAGACTCTGGCACTGGAGCGCTTTCGTATACAATCAAGAATAGGGAAGTGAGGTTTCTAAGAGACTGGGGTCCCTTCTTAGACTCACTCACATAGGGGGAGGCACAGGCTCTTAAAGAGGGGCTTGGATAGTACCTGATGGGTAGGGGACACCCCCTCATGGACACAGAAAGATACCACATTAATGACTGGTGAAGTAATAAGTAAGCCACTCATGCATACAAGTCCCCATGTTGGGGGGGGGGAGTCTTGCACACTAAAGAGACTGATATGTAATGCAGACCCAATTAATTAGATAAATGACTATTTGTTTGTCAACTACATGTTGTATTGTGTAAAAGTATAATACTGTATAATACCGTTATGATACATGAAATATGTTTATGTTTGTGAATTTCAAAAATTCTTAATAAAAACACACTACAAAAAAAACAAAAAGCTTAAGAACAGTTGGACACTCTTAAATGGTTACAGATAAAAATATTGGTTAGTAACTCAGAAGACCTGTAGTGGAAATGGGCAAAACATAAACTAGACTATGAGAAAATATTATCAAGTGAGGTGGATTTTCAAGAAAGCAAAGCAAACTTAAATTATGTAGCAACAGGACATAAAGCTCAAAAATTACTTGCTATCCATCTTAAGCAGAATGAAAATAAAAAACATATTTTTGCCTTGAAGAATGATAACACAGATGAAATTGTTACAGACTTGCAAGACATAAATAACTCTTTTGTGAGTACTACAAAAATATATACAAACATAACAAAAGTAACTTCTCAGAAAGAGACCTAGATAATTTCATAAATAGTACCAACATTCCACAATTGCCCAAGGAGAAAATAAATAAATTAAGTCAACCAATAATGCTTGATGATTTACAACAAGCAATTAAGGAAATAAAACCTAAGAAAACACCAGGCATTGATGGCTTTCCTGCTAATTTTTTATAAAACATTCCCAGAGATTATCTCTCCTTTATTACTACAAGTATATCAGGAAGCAAAGAGAATAAGATCACTTCCAGTAACCATGCAACAAGGCATTATTGCATTAATACTGAAACCAGGGAAAGATTAGCTGTACCGTAAACATTATAGACCTATAAATCTTAACACTGACGTCAAAATTCTTGCTAACATTTTGGCTTCTAGATTAATGTCAGTGATGGTGATATAATAGGCCCTGAACAGACTGGTTTTATCAGGAAAAGGCTTACAGCAGATAATACTAGGAAGCTTTTTCATATAATGTCTGCTGTGGGGAAAAATAAATCCCCCACAGCCTTGATAGCGTTAGATGCCGAAAAGGCATTTGATTACGTGGACTGGAAATATTTGTTTAGGACATTGGAAGCACACAAAATCCCCAAAGAATTCACCACATGGATTAAATTACTTTATGATAAATCCTCTTCAGCAGTTATAGTTAATGGTAAACTTTCAACATTTGTTAATATAGAACGAGGTACAAAGCAGGGTTGTCCATTGTCCCCACTACTTTTCAATATTGCCCTCAATCTTTTAACCCTGCAAATCAATGCACCCCCTAAAATAAAAGGCGTTAACGTAGATAATAAGTTACTTAAATGTTCCTTATATGCAGATGATAATCTCTTGACAATATCAGATCCCATCATATCTATGCAAGAACTTTTAAACCTTATCAAAAAATTTGGACAAGTCTCAGGATATACTTTGAATATGGACAAAACACAATTCCTTTCATTAAATGGTGGTGTCTCACCAGCAGAAATCAAGGAGCTAGTTATCTCATGGGCACCAGAGTGTATTGAATACTTGGGAATGAAGATCTATAAAAACATCAAGATAACTGCCTCTATTAATTTAATAGATTTTAGAATAAAAAAGAAAGAGACCTTGAAAGATGGAACAAACTCCCTTTGGGTTTATGGGGTAGGCGAGACTCAGTAAAAATGATTCTATTACCAGGAGTTTTACACCTATTCTCAATGTTATCTACAATTATACCCAACACTTGGTTCACTATTCTACATAATAAAATCAGTAAATTCCTATGGGCAAATAAAAAAAAACCCAGACAGACTTATTTCACATTAGTGAGACACAAAGACCAGGGAGGGCTAAAGGCACCAGATTTTAAATTATACTACTTAGCTTCTAGATTAGTACAACTAGCCCACTAGCTTAAACTAGTAACATGTGGCTTATATACACCAGAATAGTTACAGATTGAAGAAGTATTGAAAATGAGGAATATCAATGTACACTCACTTTTTTTTTGCATGTCCAACTACCCTGATTAATAATCCTTTTATAATGGACTCTGTAAAAATAATCAACCAGATGTCGCAACTTCTGAAATTGGAGCTGGAATTTTCTCTTCAACAGCCACTCTGGATGAATCCAAACTTACAACTAAAGACATTTGTAAAGAATGGTGATCTGCTAAAACAGGTAGACATCCTTAAGGTGAACGATTTATATGGATCAATGAAGTTTTAAATATATAAATACTATTAAACAAAAGTTTGTATTATCTGAAGAGCTAATTAAAATTACACAAATCACATTAGATATGGCAGAATACCACATGCTTACAGGTAATTTAAAGCCACAGGTAAATGAAGATACACACAACTTCCTAATTGTTACGAAACTAAAACCTACAATTGCTTCAATTTACAGTTTCCTGAGTTCTGTGGTTGTGGGTAGAGCAGATGAATCAATAACAAAATGGTCAAAAATATTAGCAGAGAATGTATCTCACTGGGAATGGAACAAAATTTGGAGTTGCCCCTTTAAGGCTTTCTCACTAGTGAATAACAGAATAACTCAATATAAATGTGTACACAATTTATTCTACGCACCAACGTAAATGCATGAAATGAAACTTATTGATAATGATAAATGCCCTAAATCAGACAGTCCAAATGCAAATGCAATACATATGTTTTGGGAATGCCAAAAAATAGCACAATTTTAGCAAGGAATAAACAGTTTCATCAAACCAGCCACAAATAACTAAATATATAAAGCTCAAAACCTGTATAATTGGTCAATTTTTCGATGACATATCCATAACAACACAACTTAGGTATATGATTGCCATGATTTCTATGGTCACAAAAACTTGCATCTTAAAAGAATGGATTGAACCCAAAGTTCCAGCTTTAGCGGAATTAGGGTTACCACCTGTCCCTATTTTCCCAGGACAGTCCTGATTTGGGCTGCTGTGTCCTGCAGAAAAACATGAAAAATACTAAATGTCCTGACATTATAGCAGAAAAAATACTTTCTGATTTTCCTCTAAATGTTGCAAAAAACTATAATACCGTAACTAAAATACCTTAAAATAATAAAAAAACACAAGAAACAACTAAAAAACGACATCACTTAGTCTTAATTTTGATTATTTAGAGAAAACATGCCTGTTGCATTGGTCGAGATGAGATATTGTCCTGTGAAAAATCCAGTTTCAGTAAGAAATATCCCACTTTGGGCTTCTTAAAAGGTGGTAACCCTAAGCGGAATGGAAAAACACATTAATAGAAAATTTGAAATGTGAGAAACTAGCCGGGGGTTTGAAAACTGGAAATAAACCATTCGAGGAATATTGGGATACATTATTCCAACTCATCACCTCTAAGAATAGTTCTACCTGAGAATGGTTTGTATTTAACACATTGCCTCAAACTGTTATCACTTCTGGTTTGGGTGCTCTCTCTCCACACTTCACTTCTCTTTCTCTTTCCTTTTCCATTTCTGACCTTTGTTTTATTACTCTAATCTTTGTATTGAACTTTGTCATATCTTTCTCTTTCTTAATAATTTTTCTTTAAATTTTTGATAATTTAAACTCCTCCAAACTATAGTTTTTTTTCAGGGTAGACCAATGGATCAATCACGATGGGGCAGAGTTCAAACAAGAAACATGAAAGTAAGGTAAGAAATACTGATGCATGTTTATGTATTTAAATATCTATTAATACTGATTTATGGCAGTTTCAAATGAAAAGTAATTCCCCTTTCTTGATGTCTCTTTAAAAGATTTTTTAAGTTGTTTTAAGTGCTAAATGGATAGGAGAGTTTGTTTTAACTATGTATAAACTGTTTTTCCATGTGTTAATTACTGTTGTGAAAATGTAAATGATTCTTATTTTCTGAATACAATTCATTAGTTGTAGATTTTATTACCAATTCTTAAAAGGTTTTATGTATGTATTGACCTGATTTATACTTAACTTTTAACTTATTTTTGCATGTATTTACTCTTCTATATGAATCTATTTAACCCACATAATTGTAACTTATTCTTTTTACTTTGAAATAAAATCTTATTAACAAAAAAACACGTGCCAGATTAGGCTTCAACCCCTTCTAATATAATCCGTGGATAATGTCACAATGATCTTTATGCAATGTTACTCGCATATTACCACATCTTGGTCTACCTTAGAATTGCCTAAGGTGTATGCATTCTTGTAAGCATGAAAGCTTTATTTCAAACCTTATTTTTCTTGTCACGGTTCTGGCAGGGCGTTTACAACAAGTGCAAGTATGCCAGAGCAAACTCAATTATTTTCTAGGGCACGGATATGACTGCGCCAGGTAATGGCACAAGTGGGGGCACAGCCCAACTGAGATGTGCCGGGACCAAGACAGGGCGATATTCAACAGTGATATGCCATGGCGCATCACCGTTGAATATGGCACAGAATGCAGATGGCACAGTGACAATATACAGGTGCATTCCCCAAACAGAGTGGACTGGGGTACTTAGCATAACTAATGCGCTGGGCTTCTTTACCTAGATATTCAAGTGGCCATGCAAATGGGGCCATAATATATGCATGGCACAAATAGGGCCATTTGCATGTCATTATGCCCCATTTGCATGTGTTGTGCAGGGCATGCTGGCGCAATGCACCTGGCACCCTGCATGCCTGATCATGGTCATTCGAGTGCAAAGACCCTCCTGGTAGTCTATTGTACCCCCCTTCCTCCTGAATGCCCAATTGTGGGCTTTAGTAAAAGTAAAGGATACCCCGTGGTCTAGTGGATCCCCCCCTTCCACTTGCATGCCTGACTGTGGGCATTTGTCCTTGAAAACTATATCCTGCTGGTCTAGTGGTTCCCCCCTCCCTCCCGTATGCCTGATCATGGGCTGTCATAGAAATGACTAATAATCTGGTGGTCCAGTGGTACCACCTTTCCCACCCACCCACAGAGGACCCCCAGCCACCCAGCACCCCCCCATCATTGGTGGGTGGCAGCATCCCGTCCGCATGCCACCCGGCCGGCCGCCTGTCGAATGACAGCGTACAGTATAATCTATATGCCTATTGGTCCACAGTGTGGACCAATGAGATTACGAACCATACTGTACTACACAGGCACAAATATGTGGTGAGACCATTCACATATTTGTGCCGTCTGATATAGTCTAACCGATAGTCCACACTGTGGACCAATAGGCATACAGATCATACTCTATGCTGTCATTTGGCAGGTAGACGGGCGGTATGTGAGTGAGGCGCTGCTGCCCATCAATGATGGTGCTGGGTGGTCTGGTCCTCTGTGGGGTGGTGGTGGGGAAGGCTGCACCACAGGACCACCAGGTTATTAGTCATTTCTATGACAGCCCACAATCTGGCATACAGGAGGGAGGGGGAACCACTAGATCACCAGGATATAGTTTTCAAGGACAAATGCTCATGGTCCAGCATGCAAGAAGTGGGCAGGGGGGTCCACTAGACCACCAGGGTATCCTTTACTTTTACTAAAGCTCACAGTCGGCCATTCGGGAGGGAAGGGGGTACACTTAGATTATCGGGGGGGTCTTTGCACTTGAATGACCACGATCGGGCATACGGGTAGTAGAGGGGATCCACTAAACTACCAGGGAGGGTGTGGATGTCCATGGACAGTGTTCCTGCTGGGCATGTGGCCACCCACGACTGGCGGCTGTTTTTTTGTGCCATGCAATACAGCTGCCCTCCTGTAGGTGGCCAGCATTTGTTCCAGGGTTTTCCTGGCTCAAGTCTGCACCTAGGTATGCAGCGCATCTGGGGGTTGTGCAGGCAGATGCGCTGCATGTCCCAGGCTGAATATTAGGATGTGCTGCATATGCATGGGCACGCCCTTTCAGATGCGCTGCATATATTACTAATGCACCTCAGCGCATTGGGATTTACGGTGCACAAAGCATCCATCTGACTATTGCGTCGGGGTGCATTGTGGTGTTGTGCCAGGTGCAACCCCTTTGAATATCCTGGCCTAAGTATACAAGGAAGTCTATGCGGAGCAAGTATTTCCCAAAAACACAGCTTCAGCTTACCATGCACAATAAGCAACATTCTTCCCGACTATGTCTGTTTAGGGTGAGACATTTTCTTTATGGTACTTGTGGCATAGTCATTCTACTAGGTAGCACCAAAGCTTGGGATATGGGAACCCAACTCCTGAGACAAAGTGCAAACACACCTCGGAAGCACAGTAATTAGTGGTTTTACTTCTGTAGCAACCGCCACGCTTGGACTGCTCGAATAACAACAGGAGCGAACATGACAACATCAGACAGACTGCTGTCACGGGGTCAGATTGGAAGGTACATAAGGAATATACAATGGTGAGATGTGAGATATATAGAATAATGTATGGGGAAGTGTGTGATATAAGAATTTAATGCACACCCGAGGTGTGGGATGCTACATACGCCCGAGGGGTTTATCAAAGCATCCCACACCGAGGGTGTGCATTAAATTCTCATTACCAAATACTTCCCTATCTTTTATTTTATATAATTGCTGGTGAGCAATTTTTTCCAGTATAAATGCTGTGACCCCCCCCAACAGACATAGTCTTCACACACACACACACACACACACACACGCACACACACGCACACATATACTTACTTACTTTAGCTCTCTCTCTCTCTCTCTCTCCCCCCATACACACACTTTATCTCCACACACACACACACACACACACACACACATACAGTCTCTCTCCCTCCCTCATTCTCAAGAAATCCCCCTTTGGCAGCTTCACTCTGTAGTTATCTGAGGCACCAAATAAAGCAGCAGCAGCTCACTTCTCCTGCAGCTCCCACTCCAGTTTCCCCAGTTGAGCTGTGCAGCAATCCTCAGAGTCCCTCTCCCTCTTACGCTACAGCTCACTCTACTACTCACAGTTTTATTCTTTTTTTTTTTAAATTAACAACTGAAATCGCGATAGCGATTAGGCTCGCGCTTACCCGTGTTAGTTAACTGCAGACTCGTTCTGCTGACTTTCTGTGTTGCCCAAAGGTAGCGAACTGCAGGATCAACCAGATACTTAAAAAAAACGTAATATTTAAAGTAGGATCGACCACATATATTAAAAAAAATACAATGATTACAGGAAGCTGATGGTGAAAGTGAAACCGTGGCAGTGACAGGCTAAGATAGAGAGCCAAAGACACCATCTTTTGGGAACTGTTAGCCCGCCCAGATTCAAAACAGGAGCCAATGAGGGAGCGCTCCCTTTTAATAGACAGAGTGTGTGAATGTCGTAATAACTGACTGGTTATTACGGCAAATATCAACTCAGTGAGCCCATTGTAAAAATTGCTCACCAGTAATTATAAATGATTTATCTACACAAGTGCTGTTTGAGACCTCGGGTAACCTCACAAGTGGCATATGCCACGGTGAGAATCCAGTCAAACACCTAAGTGTAGATAAATTATTGTTGACAGCTCAATACTGTATATTTCATTTATGCAATAGGGATGCTTTCAGTCAGTGCAGGGACATTTGCATTTGATTGCTTATCTTTTTTTTGCCTATGTTTGTCAAAAAAGTGAAAAAAATATAGCATTTTCTGTTTTTTGTTAATTATCAACAAATATATAAGGGATCCATAAATGAAACACCACTCATTTTATAGATAATTTTGTGCTGAACAGCTGTCATGCTCACAGTACCATGCTCTTTTCGTTTTAAAAGTTATTCATATTTGAATATGGATAGTACTGCTACTGAGGCCGAACATTCTAAATGAGTTCCGATCTGGAGTGATTGTGACATAGCTGCTATATGGATAAATTTTTATTTATTCAACCATACCTCTCAAGTGTCCCTGATTTTCAGGGATGTCCCTGATTTTGCCTCAAAATTTTACTCTGTCCCTCCTAAAATTAGTGTTTTTGTGGCTAATCAGTGGGAACTGTATGCACTAAATGATGTCAAGCATTAAAGTTACAGGCTTGTTCTTCCTTAGAAAATGCATTTTGCACTAAGCCCCATATTCTGCTAGTTTCTGGGTGGATATCTTTAATTTTGAAGCTGTGTCCCTGATTTTGGTCCTTTGTCCCCGATTTTTTTAAGTCTTGTCCCTGATTTATGAGGCAGGCGGTTGAGAGGTATGTATTCAACCGCTGTGAAGATAAATGGATTTATTCGCGAGTTTTGAGCCCACTCCCATTGCATAACTGTAGCTCTACGATACCACTCGTCTCCTGCTTCGGGAGTATGGACAAGGCGGGGCTGAGCTGTCAGTCATGGACAAGGCGGGGCTGAGCCATCAGTCATCGCGTCTCAGGGTTGAGGCGTGATGACGTCACAGAGTGACATGGAGGGCGGCCCAGTCACTAGGAAACCGACGCTTTGCATGTTGCGTCGGTCCCCCACCAGCCCTGTTATTAAATGCTCTGGTGGCAAATGGTGTTTACCTTTTTAACTTTTGCCACATTGTAACAATTACCTAATGAACTGTCATTCTTACTTCCCTTAAGCTGCGGCTATGCACGACAGAAGAAGGGGAGTGTGCGAGGACGGCGCGGGAACGTTTGGCTGCGGGGTTTTTGTGAGGTGTTTTTTCTCACTGCGGGCTGTTTTTCTGTAATAAAGATTTGGCTTATCCTGACACAGCGATTGCGTGTTTCTCGGTGGAGGAGTGGGGTGGCGACCATGACGCCGAGTTTCCAGCCATTCGCGAGCCCCTCGCCGCTCCTCGCGGCGGCTCCGGTCCTGCGCTGCTGTGAAGCCGCCTTCCCGCCCTTGGGCCGGTTAGCCGGTGCTGGTGAGTCGCTCTTTTCCCTTGGTGTAGCACTCGTACTCGGGCTGGCAGTGGGAGCCTTTATCTGGGCTCGGAAAACGGAGGCTGCAGTGCTAGGCAGCACTCAGCAGGTGGTGGCAGTTGCACAAAAAGAACTAGGGTTCGGTGGCGAGCCGAGTCGGCTTGTTCTGTTTAATATGTTTTAGGTTTTCGCTTTTCCTGGTTTCTGATCGTGACGGATATTTGCTTGAAAACAGGATCTATGCTCTGTTATTAGTTCATTTTTGTTGTGCCTGAACCTTGAAAAGAATTTCCAGGGACACTGTAAAAAATGTATATTGAGAAATATTTCAATTTATTGTAATCCCTCAGTCCCCCTGTGTGCCTCTGGCCTTCACTGGGCACTAGCTAGGGCAGGCATGGTCCAGGGAAACCCTCGGTGCCCAGGATTATAGATGGTATAGATATAGATTAACTATATACCGTGCAGGGGTTAAACTGCACTGAGAAGTAGTGGTATTTCTAAACAGGATTATAGATGATATGCATACCTCTTAACCTTTTGTCCACCACATGTGGAACATTGCCTGTCAAAATGTGGAACAAATGGGCAAAATGTGGAACACTTAATCAAATCTTTACCTCAGAAGCTCAAAACACTGTTAACATGTTGCATTTATGTTCAGAAAGTCTGTTATTAATTGAATAATATATATTTTTGCATCATTCACTATAGATTTTTGCTTTAAAATGTTGACTTTGAATGTGGAACAAGTCCTCACAATGTGGAACAGGGAGCTTTTGTGAAGTAAAATGAGGAACGTTCCTCGTAATGTGGTACAGTTGAGAGGTATGATGGTATGTTTGTCTAAGGATCACCCCTACAGCGACACCCACAGTCGCTACACAACCCAGGTCCCCAAGCTGTGGGGTGAGTGCAGCTTGGACTTCTGTGTCAGAAACAAAACAGTTGGACATAAGCTATGGTCGCACTGTACTGAACTTTTCAGCAGTTGCAGTCTGAAAGAGTGGTTCTTAGCCAGTCTTCTCACTGGCATTTTTATAAGTAAGTTCAGTTCTGACTCTTGACATGTCTGGACCTTTTGAACCCTTTTGTGAAAAGGTTGGGTCCTGTGTACACAGCTGGAGCTACACAGCACCCTCTTTTCCTTTTTTACATTTCAGATCCACATACATCAGTGGGTGAGGTAATACCTCGGTTAGAACCTGATCTACTTTGTTAAATTCAGTATAGCTCCCACTGTTTCTAAGCTGTGGTGTTCTGACAGGTTACACATAATTTGGCATCGTGGCACCTGGTCAGCAAGTGGTGCCAGAAGCATCTACTGCTGAAGGGACAATTATTCCTGAACTTCACTTTGCTTTTATGGTATTGGGTCCCTTGGTCCTGAAGCCACACCTGCTCCATGCCAGACTAGTCTTCTCTCTAGAGCCAGAGAGTTGCTCCTTTGGTGGGTGCCTGGCTTCACCTGCTCTACTCATGGACAGTGTGCTTGGCACAGCATTGCGTCATATATTCCAGCCTGCCCATTGGCAGCATCTGACCTTCACTGCAAACCCCATCTTCCAGTGGCAGCTGCTTCAGTGCCTATCCCTGGTTTGGGATCTCCTTAAGCATAATGTAGGCGTATCTCCTACCTTACTCACCAGTCTTGTCTGTCTCTTACCAGGTCACTCTTCCTCAGCAGCTCTGCTTACAGCATCACTCTGTTACGGGGCCACTAGAACCCCCCAAGGTGACAGCCTCTCTTCAGGGGTACCCCTCCTGGTGCTGCAAGGCTTCCAGAAACTCCCCAGGAGGGGAAACCACTCAGAGTACCCACACTTTCCCAGTGTGTCCCCTGATATGGCCCTTCTAACTACAAGGGATCTACTTTAAATGTATCCCCAGATTCCTTAAGTAGGATTTGCACTGCTGTCTTGGGCCTGTCCCTGGAGGCTCCCCTGTGTTTAGACTTCAAGGTGATCTGGGGCTCAATTTTTAGAGAGCCCTTAGATTGATGCAGTTTGCTGTGATCTAGGACTGCGGCAAACTCGAGGTACATCAGGGACCCTGCGCCCTATTTTACAAAAATGGAGGTCCCTGCACCAAAGACGCAGGAGTTGCTGCAGCTGCAGGGTTGTGCCAAACATGTGGTGCACCTTCAGGGTTTGACAGAGGGATCCATCAACCCCTCCCAATCCAGCGCACGCATAGATGGGCCGCAGAGGTGGTTGGAGGCTAATCTGGCTGGAAGGTGAGGACCAGGGTGGCTGGAACAGTGGGGTTGCCATAGGGTGCGACAGGGCATGGCAGTAGTGAGAGGGAGCAGAGGAAGCACCTGGTGGTGTGCCATATGGAGTAGCAGACAGCCAAGCTGATCAGGTAGGAGGAGCTGGCATGGCGACACCATCATGACCCAGACCGGAAGTGGAAGCAGCCATGGCACTTGCGGCACAGGACCCACAGTTCCCTACATGGGGTGGGTGGCAGATGGTAAAGGTTGCGTGCTGCAAGCGGTGGATGGATACATGCCCCAGGCACCAAGACACTCCTCAGTACACAGCCCCACTGCACGGCAGCTGGTGGATGCCCAACTATACTACTGGGGACTGTGGGTCCTGTGAAGCAGGTGCCAGGGCTGCTTCCAGCTGGGTCCAGGTTATGATGTTGTGGCTATGCCAACCCCCCCCCACCTGGTCCAAGCAGGTTTGTGCTACTTCGTATGACACCTCTGCCAGCTGCCTCCTCGGCTCCTCTCTCACTGTCGTCATGCCCCTGTTGTACCCTATGGCACCCCACTGCTCTAGTGGCCCCTGACTCCACCTTCCAGGTCCCACACCCCACTCGCTACCCTGCCAGGAAGTTGCACAGGGTCCATAGACCAGCTCCTAGCTGGTCTTACCTGAGCCCCTTGTATGACCTCAGCGGGGCTTCTGGAATTGCAAAGAAGGGGATAGTGCAGCCCTGCCATGATGCAACCACCCTTGCGACCTGGTGCAGGGGTGCTTCTGCCCTCAGGGTGGCTTTGGCACACAACATCCTGATTTTGAAGCAGCTTGTATTCGAATATCGTGAAAACCACAAACTTTGACACAAGGTGCCACTTGTGTCATATCTGTTTGGTGCGAGCACTTTGTGTCAAAGTTGTTTTGAAAATTGAGACCCTAATCTCAGAAGTCTGGGTTCAACAACAGCTGGTAGGTGTGAGGTCCTTGCCACCTCAGGGCAACAGCTTCTCAAGTAGTGACACCCTCCATTCTAGTACTAACACCCTCCCATAAGGCTATCCAATATCAGAGTCACTACTAGAAAATAAGTTCTGAGCCTGGCAGTCTGGTAACTCCTCATCCTCTACTGGTAGAAGAGGTTGTTACATTTTATAAAATGGGCATGTAAAAAGAAGCATCATGATTGGCCAGAAAGCAAGTGTCAAATAGGTATTACACATAGGGGGAAAAAAAGAGCAGGCAAATAAATCAATGCACCCAAATGGAATGTTCAGATGTGTCAGTGGAACGTTAATTTTTTAAAGGCCGCCATTGTTTTTAGTCTTGGTTAGCGAGGGAGTGAATGTCATGCTGACAGTCCCACTTCAAACCTCGTCTCCGCTAGAAGTAAAAATCGGAAAGCAGCAGCATGCCAGCGTTTTATGCTGCATAAAGCATTCTTCTAGTTCAGCGAGACTGAAGCTTGCTGCTGCACGAAACTGGAAATAGACCAGAACAGGGTGCCGTCTCATAGTAAACTGCACTTCCCTCCCAGTACATTTAGCTAAAACAACAAAAACAAATCTGCATCCCTTATTCCTTTTTTTTTTTTTTTTTTTTTTAATTGCGAAAGTGGTGCAACCTGTTGGGGAGAACCTGTTACTTCCTCTCCTAACCACACTTGTTCTCTCGATCGGGATGTGGGGTTTGGGGGCAACAACAGTACAAATGTCAATGTGTCAGAAGACAATGATGTCATCACCTAGTAGACGGAAGGACTATTTTATCTCAAATTAACACAGTGATTTCAGTTTTTTTTTTCAGTTCAGTAATATTTTTTAAGGTTACAAATATTCAGAAAAACTAGAACCATTTTATAAGCGCAATAAAACACTCCAGGATATGTGTGTTGAACAGATATTACCGCACTCGGCAGGGCCTTGTGCCTTACTACGCCCCTGGGCATGCGGTAATATCTCTTCAACACGTACCCTGTCGTGTCCTTACATATTTCATATATTTTCCCTATTTAGCTTTCCTTTTTTTACTTAATATAAAAATAGGATAATTCTCACCCCAGGAATTCTTCAGTATGCTTGACAAGTGCAGTATGCCAGCTGGGTCCAGCTGCCCCAGAGGAGGAGTTTATGCTAATAACTATTGGCATCAGCCAATCAGAGAGCAGAAAGAGGGAGTGCTGACTGAGCTAGAGTGGGAGGTCAGTCATATTAATTTCTCCACTGACTGGACAACATTGCCCCGGAGCTCTCGCTTCATGCTTTACTTGAAGAATTTCTTTTTAGTGGTTAATATTTTATTTCTTTGTGCTGCTTTAGTGATTATGTTATTACAAATTTTTACTGTTTGTGTTTTTTTTAAATTGCGAATCCTCCGGTTTCCAGAAAGCCCAATTTTGCCTCCCCAGGGTTCTGCACACAGTTCCCGCTCTTTCCTGAGGTAAAAACTTGAAAATAAATGTTAAACTTATATAGTTTAATTTGCAGTTCCTTTTTCTTTTTAGGAACCATGATTTTACATATACTTCTTTATTTTTAGTGCTTGGGAACCAACAGTTTTTATTTAAATTTTCCCATTCTGGGATAACTTTTTTGAGGTCTGTTGGGAAATTGGCGTGTCAGACAGATCCAAAAGGAGATCTAGTCATATTACTTCAAAAAGCTGTGTTAAATGTTATTGTGAATTTACCTCTAATCCTTCTGGTAAAACAGTGAAAAACAGAAACATAGAATCTGATGGCAGATAAGAACCGCTTGGCCCACCTAGTCTGCCTGTTTCCCTACATAATGGATAAGCTGCAGATCCTAGTTAACCAACAGCCTACTTCCTGCTACCCCCCCACTAGAATTGCCTTATGTCTGTCCCATGCATTCCTGAATTCCTCCACTGTTTTTTACTCCATGACCTCCTCAGAAAGGCTGTTCCATGCATTCACAACCCTCTCCGTGAAAAAACACTTCCTCACATTACCTCTGAGCCATTTCCTCCTCTAGCTTCAAATTGTGCACCCTTGTTCTTGCACATTTCTTTTTCTGAAAGATGCTACCCTCTTGGACTTTGATGGTTCCCATGAGGTACTCGAAAGTTTCTATCATGTTCCCCCTCTCCCTCCTTTCCTCAAGGGTATACATATTAAACTCCTTTAATCTCTCTTCATATGACTTCTGGTGCAGACCCTGCACCATTTTGGTTGCCCTCCTCTGAATAGCCTGCACCCTGTGTATGTCTTTGCGGAGATGGGGTCTCCAGAACTGCATGCAGTACTCCACCAACTGTCTGTACAGAGGGATAACAACTTCCTGTTTTCTACTGGTGATGCCTCTCCCTGTGCATCCCAGTATCGCCCCAGCCCTTCTTACTGCCTTCTCACATTGCTTGCCCACCTTTAGGTCGTCTGATATAATTACCCCCCGCTCCCTTTCCATTTTTGTTGTCAGTATTTCACCCCCATTGTGTACTCTTTCCCCTGGGTTTTTGTTTCCCAGGTGCATTAATTTGCATTTCTTTGCGTTGAATCTAAGCTGCCATACATTTGACCATTCCTCCAACCTTGCCAAGTCCCTTCTCATCTTTTCTAGTCCACCTTGTATATCAACCCTGTTGCAGATCTTTGTGTCGTCTGCAAAGAGACATACTTTTCCTTCCAGTCCCTCTGCAATGTCACTTATAAAGACATTAAAAAGGACTGGACCCAGTACTGAACCCTGCGGCACCCCACTAGTAACCCCCCTTTCTACACTGTGGACTCTGTTTACTATTACCCTCTGCCTTCTGTTGTCTATCCATTGTTTTACTCAGGCTACAACCCTGGGACCCACTCCCAGGCTGGCTAATTTGTTTATTAATCTTTTGTGTGGGACTGTGTCAAATGTCTTGCCAAAGTCTAGGTAGGCCATATCCACAGCCCCTCCCTGGTCTACTACTTTGGTCACCCAGTCAAAAAAATAGATTAGATTCATCTGATATGACCTTCCCGCTGTGACTCCATGCTGCCTTGGGTCCTGTGTCCCACTGGCCTCTAGGTACTTAACAGTTCTTTCCTTCAGAAGTGATTCCATCATTTTCTCTACCACTGAGGTCAAACTGACAGGTCTGTAGTTTCCTGCCTCTATCTTGCTCCCACTTTTGTGAAGGGGAATCACATCCACCCTGTGGGGAGGTTAGAGGTACATTGGATCATATGTTGGTTTCCTGTCGAAAGCTGGAATCATTTTGGCAAAAGATATTTGGGTTACTTGGAAAACGTATTGGGCTGGATTTCCTATTTGACCCAGGTATTGCTTTGTTTGGACCTGGAGGAAGTGTAGTGGATTTGAGGGATGTCATGGAATTATGTTCTTTGAGTTTATTGTTGACAAAGAAAATCATATTGGTACATTGGAAAGATACAACTCCTCCATCTTTTGTAGAGTGGTTTCAGGGAATGGTAGATTTACTTAAAGTTGAAGAAATGCATTACAAAATGGCAAATCAGTTTGTGCTGTATCTTAGGATCTGGCTCCCATTCTTGAGTCTTGGATCAAAGTTAAAGTAGTATAGTTGTTAAATAGGGACACGGGCATCAGGGAGGGTGTTTGATAAGGATGAGATGGGATGTCGCAGAATGTTAAGATGACGATTGTGATAACCATATTCTCTGAATCAGTCACTTAAAAAAAAAAAAAAAAAACACAGTTCTGATAATGGCTCTGCTAGTTCCAGCCTTAGCTCCTTTAGTACCCTGGAATGTATGCCATCAGGTCCCATTGCCGTGTCCACCATGAGCTTATCGAGCTCTTGTAAGACCCTTTCTTTTGTGAGGGGACTAGTGCACACTTCCCTCCCCCCGTGTCCATGGTGCTGAGCTGTGGGCCCTGCCCTACCTTCTCTTCAGTAAATACTGAGCAGAAGTATCTATTTAGGATAGCTGCTTTTATATGGTCCTCCTCTTCACATGCCCTCTTATCCCATTTGATCTTAGCAATACTCCCTCTGGACTTTCTCTTTTCACTAATGTATCTATAGAAAGTCTTGACACCTTCTTCTACTGTTTGTGCTAGTGGTTCCTTGGTTTGTGCCTTTGCCTGCCTTACTGCCTTCCCTGCTTCCCTTAGGGAAGTTTGGTATGCCTCCCTATCTTCATCCCACTGCGTTCTCTGATATTTCTTGAAGGCCAGCCTTTTGGCTTTGACCTTTTCTGCTACTGTTTTTGAGAAACAAAGTGGTTTCCTTCTTCTTTTGCACTTCCTTTTCTCTCTAACACAATGGGATGTTGCTTCAAGTATTGCATCCTTAATGCTTGCCCTGCTGTGCTGCATTAAATCCATGCTTGTTTCACATGTCTACATAACAATGGACAGTTACCCATTGTACTTGCCCCTCTCTGTGCTCTGCTGCGCTGCATTAAATCCATGCTTGTTTCACATGTCTACGTAACAATGTAGTTACCCATTGTATTTGCCTCTCTGTGTGTGTTGCTGTGCTGCATTAAATCCATGCTTGTTTCACATGTCTGTGTAACAATGTACAGTTACCCATTGTACTTGAACTGTTCTGAACCCTGTATGTTTTATAACGTGATTGTAATTGAGAGTTTACTTCCATTATGAATGTATTCACTTACCCCCTTCCGTAGGTTACATCTGGAATTGAGCAGTTGTCTGCTCAGCATGCCTTCCTGGTAAAATCTTTAAATAAATAAATTTAGCTATCAGCCATTCACCTGCCAGGCAAGGACAGTGTACTGGCAGATGATCTGAGTTGCACCAGTCAAGGCCACCACGAGTGGGTCCTGAACAGACAAGTACTGGCCACATTTTTCAGAAGGTGGAGCACTCCAGAGATAGAGCAACACTCCAGAGATAGATCTCTTTGCCTCCAGTCTGAATTACCAACTACCCTTGTACTGCTGCAGGCCTCCACCCCTGGGCACAGTACCAGTGGATGCCCACAATCTGGATTGGACAGGGAAGTTTCTGTACACCTTCCCACCTTTCCCACTGATCTTCGGAGTCCCCCTGAAGCTCAGAACCCAGCCTGCCACTATGATTCTAGTGGCACCAGACTGGGCGAGACAACCCTGGTATTTCTCTACTTCTGGACTTAGCAGTCATGCAGCCAGTTCGACTACCTTCGAGCCACGGTCTCCTGACTCTGTCTCTACCTCTAACAGGGGTAACATACACCATCATAGAGACTTTTCACCTCAAAGCCTAGTACTTGAAGAGCTAGAGTACCCAGACTCTTAGTACTCCAAGCAGGCCGTAAGGATTCTTCGCCTGGCCTAGCACTAAGAAGACCTGTGCCTCAACATGGAAATGATTTCCTTGTGGTGCAAAGACCGGTATATTCACCCACTGAAAGCTTCCCTTTTTTCAGTGCTTGACTATTTGGTACACCTATAGGCCTTGGGTCTCTGTGCCTCAACCTTGAAAGTTCATTTGACAGTTATGTCTGCCTATATTTTGGCTGGGAAAGAAAGTCTTTTATTTCCCATCCCATCTTTAAGAAATTCTTCAAGGGCCTGTCACACTTTCAACCCCCTCTGAGGGAGCCTACCCCTTCATGGGACCTGAACCTCTGCATAGCCAAGCTCATGGAGCCTTTTTTTAAGCCAGTGACCTCAGCTGAGCTAAAGTACATCACTTGGAAAACTGTCTTTTTGGTGGCAATCACCTCAGCCAGAAGAATTTCAGAGCTGTAGGCCGTCTGCACTGAACCTAACTACATTATTATACCTCCACAAGGATAAGGTAATTTTCAGGACAAATAGGAAATTCCTTCCTAAGGTGGTGTCAGAGTTCCATTTGAACCAGTCCATAACGCTTCCTATCTTCTCCACAGACAAATCCACTCCTGGTGAGCAAAAGCTCCATAGTCTGGATGTGAAAAGGGCACTGACCCACTGTCTGGAGCACACCATAAAATAGAATGGTATATGGGGATTATTCATCTTATGTTTATGTTAATTTTATAATGCTATTGTGTAACAGGAAAGTATTCAGTATTCTTTATTTGTTCGACTTTTCAGTCGTTGCAAAAGTAATTTCTAAACAGTATACAATATACCAAACATTTACTAAAAAAGCAACACATGTTTTAAAATACAGTAAATTTTTTTTATATAATTCATTTTATACAATAAAGAGAGAGGGAGGGAAAAGAAGACAGGAAGATTCTGTACAACATGGAGATGTAGACTGAGCTATGTTGACAGAAGTGTTTTATAGACGTTCGAGTATAAGCAAAATTGTATGTCTTTCAGCGTACTTTTGATTTATTGCACATTTTCTTAAAAATCCATTTAATAAAGTCAGCCATATCTCTGGCTATGAAATCCAGTGGTGGGTTTATCAACATTCTCAGACCTCCCTGTTCAGAAAGCATTTTTACTTGGAAGTATGGGGTTAAGATCTTTCCTTGAAGTTTCTCATACTTTGAACTGGGACAAATCACATGTTCCAGTGTTTGTTTGTTTTGCACCACAGTCATAATTAGTCATTAAATCCCACTTTATCTTTAGCAAATATGTATTGTCTAATCTTAGAGGGATATGATTCCAATCTGAATTTTGTGAAAAGAGTGTTTGTGTGTTTTATCTGTCAAAATAATTAGGTATGGTTCCACTACATGGTTAATTTTCTTTATGAGTATACCAGTAGTGAAGTTTCAGAGATCTTATTCTTTCCATATCCTCTTCATAAGAGATTTTTTTTGAGTCTTTCTTTAAAAAATTTTGTATAACTGGGGGATATATAATTCCTTTTGGCTGGTCACTCCAAAGGTGATAGAGTCCAATCTTCTGTAATAACACGATAACTTGTGACAGCCACGGGGAGGAAGAGCCTGTGGTAAACCATTTGGCTTTTTCTACTAAACACATATTAGCTACTCTATTTGAGTCTACATTTGAACATCTAATCCAGTATCTTAACTTCGTAGTCATTGCCAAGTATTTAATTTGTATTCTGTCCAGTTCTGCTCTTGCCACTTGTGCTGGGGTGGACCTAGGTAAACTTAAAAGGGATCTATACAGAGAATCAAAAGGTTTCTCTAATTTTATAAAATGTTTATCAAGCCAGCTCTCAGCTAGGTATTAGGCCACTTGGTTCATTTTCATTTCCGTTGCTCTTAGGACTGCAAGTATGGTATTTCCTCTGAATTTAGCATTACATCTGAGAAAGGAATTTTTACTTTGAGTTAATTTATTCATTACATCATTCTTTTGCTTATGATATTTCCCATCCTGGGATATTTGATTTCCTAAATATCTATAATTTGGTACTGTTGTTAGTGGGATATCATTTATATGCCATTTATATTTGATTTAATATTTTCCAATAACTAAAATGTGAGTTTTGTTTGTGTTTATTATGTTTGTTCTGTGTACAGTACAATTGGAGTACCTTGAACTGTCTTCCCAGACTGATCGGAGACAGAGATATTAAAGCCAAATCATTGGCAAAAATGAGTATTGGTATTAAAGTGCCCCTGTTGAAGGAGAGTGATTTGAAATAGGGATAAATAGTTCTAGTAAATCATTTTAAATTGAACAATGTTGGGGCTAAAATACAGTCTTGCCTGAAACCCTGATTTGAGTTGAATGGTTGTGTGAGATCTGCCAAATCATATCTAATAAATGTCTTGTTGGAATATATATTAATTATTATTCTCAGTATAATATGGGTAATTTTAAGATTAAATAATTTATGCCACAATAAGTATCTATAAGAGTACTATAGAATTCTGCTCCACAGTACACCCAAATCTCTTAAGTGTGCAAGTTAAAAATAAGCATCTGAAAATTGAAAGAGCTCACAGGGCTTTAGCCCCTCGCCCACCAGATGACCGGTCGCCTAGGCAGATAATTTTCAGGATCGTAAGGAGGTCATGTCGGCCTATAGAGCAAAAAATGGCATACCCTATGAAGGATGCAAACTGGTCCTACATCAAGACCTATCGCAGAAAGTAAAAAAAAAACCAAAAAACAAGCCTTCAACGAATCGATGAACATGATGCGGGACCGTGGTATTGAGTTCTTCCTGGTGTATCCGGCCACAGTTTGGGTCCGGATCGAAGGTACCAGCTACTGGGATAAGAAAAATCAGGGGAAATGAAAATCTGAACAGTACCCTGTTTGAATGACTCTGTCAGGTACTTTTCTACATTACACCGTGCAGTGTCCTAGGGGGAGCGTACTTGGGGCCTGATGTCCTCCGATTCACCACGGAGGGTCCCTCTTCTGTTTGGATCTACCCTCTACCTAATACTGGGACTGTTGAAATGTGGGACTGTCCTTCATGGATGGACTTGGACCATGGCTCACATTTTGAGATCCCCCAGCACATGGGGAAGTAGATTTGGGACTTGGTCCGATTTGTGGCCTGGGGTCAAGAGTTATAATCTGGAGACATATCATTGTTCTCTACAACAGCGCTAATGTCTCAAGTTCTTTGGGTGGGTGTGGGGGCGGGGAGGGGTTCTAATCGTCCTTTGGACAGCAGTGCTTGGCAGTAAGCCCACCACTAACAAAACATGGCGCATTACTGTGCCTACATGCTTACGGGCTACTCTGTTGGGAAAGATAGCACGCTGTGTGTGCAGGAGGGGGTATTGCGTGAGAGGGTTTGTTGGGTATTAGAACAGGTCAGCCAGTGAGGCTGTTAGTTCTAAGATTTCTGCATATTGCAGCTTGGTTCTGTAACAAAACTCTGATGTTTAAAGAAATCTGGAGGGGGGGTCAAAACATGTTCTCATTGTTTAAAAGGGTTAATGTTTTACAGTTACTTTTTTTAGAGTTCACAATTGCAATCTTTATGGTAAATTCGTGATGAGGAGCTGTCCAGGCTATGGATTATGGCTAAAAGGTGGAAAACTGAAGGTGGTGGGGGTTAAAATAAACAACAAAGTATTGTATGGAGAACATAAAAGATGAAGTCCTGGTATCCTGGAACATTAAGGACATTAACACTTCTATAAAGCGAGCCAACATTTTGCCAGCTTTAAAAAGAAAAAAACATACAAGTTACTGTGCTTTGAGACCCATCTGATGCCCAAGGAGCATGGCAAACTTGCGTGTGACTGGATGGGAACATGCTGCACCACTCTTATTCATCACATAAGAGGGGTGAGGCAATTTTAATACACAAAAACTTCGCACTGGAAATCACTCAGGTTGTGAAAGACACTAAGGAAGGCAGATACGTTTTATTTTTTTTAAGGGCTGGTTAAGGGGCTGTGAACTCGCACTGGATAGTATCTATGCTCCGTCGACATATGAACCTGGCTTTTACCAAAACCTCCTAGAGGTTCTGAATAGGGAACAATTCCCAGGGTTAATTATGGGGGACTTTAATTTTGTAATGGATTGAACCCTAGACTGTAAGGGGGTGGGTAAAAGGCAAAATAGAATCACTAAAGTTTGGGTGATGGGCTTTTAAGACCTGGATTTAGTGGATAGCTGGCAGACCTTGTGCCTGAGACTTAAAGAGTTCATTTTCCACTCTGTTCCGTATGATTCCTGGTCTAGATTAGACCATATTTTTGTTTTGAGGGGTCTGTTTAACAGAGTCAGGGATGTGTTTCATAGTCTGGTGATGATATCCAACCATGCTATGGTTCTGTTGCAATTTGATGGGGAGGGTATAATGAGGAGACCAGGTCAGTGGAGATTCCCCACCTATTTACTGTGCATGTAGGAATTTCGCGACTACTTAAAATCTAAATGGAAGGAATATTGGGAGACTAGCAAGGATTCAGTCACATCTAGGGGGATAGTTTGGGAGGTGGAGAAGGCTTTTATGAGGGGTGCCATAATTAGTTATTCAGCAAAAGTAAAAAAAGAGAGGCATCTACAGATTAATAACCTAGAGAAACTGATTAAAAATCTGGAAATTCTGGTCCATCAGAATAGTAAGGCTGAGGACAGGCAGCAACTGCAGCTGGCTAGAGAAGCACTAAACAAAACACTTACAGGCTTGGCAAGGAAAAACCAGACCTTCACCAGGCAGAGACTTTATGAATGGGTCAACAAGCTGGGTCCACTACTTGTTAATTTTATTTGAGGCCTCCCCTTCCCTCATTAATTTATTTCCATTACAGGTATTGGAGGTAACCTGACCAACAGGGAGGAAGAAATCAGAGAAATGTTCAGGGATTTTTGTTCACATTTATATAGGGAAGAATGCCAGGGTACGGAAGAAAAATCTCTAGATGGCATTAAGATCCCATCCTTGTCAGTGGAACCAGCCAGCATCTTAGGTGCAGAGGTAACCATGGCCGGGATTAAAAGGGTGATTTCTGGGCTTAAATCCGGTAAGGCTGGAGACCCAGATGGCTTTGGGGCCAAGTACTACAAGCTTCTGAAGGATGAGCTGGTGGGCCCATTGTGTAGTCTTATTAAGGAGGCTGGGGAGGAGGGTGGACTGCCAGCCTCATGCTCTCTGGCCAATATCTGCCTATTGCTAAAACTTGATAAAGAAAGTGCAGAATGTGCATCATATAGGCCCATTTATTTGCTTAATTATGATTGTAAGATTATAGCTAAAGTACTTGCCCTGTGCCTTGAAAAACTATTGCCCGTGGTCATTCACCCTGACCAGACAGGCTTCATCCAAGGAAGGATGGCCTATCATAATACACGGAGGCTTTTTAACATCATATGGTGGGGTACAAGGCATCCGGGTAAATCCTGCATATTATCAATGGATGCGGAGAAGGCCTTTGATAGGATTGAGTGGCCATATCTCTTTGAGGTATTAAAATGTTTTTGGGTTGGGGATGACTTTATTAAACTAGTGCAAATACTATACCAAAATTCTGTGGCATGGGTGCTGGTTAATGGTGCTCCTTCTGAGGCATTCAGATTGTATAGGGGCCTTGGCCGCTGCCCTCCTACAAGTCTCAGAGTTGTTCATTTTGACATCTGCCACCACCCCCAGGTCCCTCTCCCCCTTCAGGACTTGTAGTGAGTTTCCCCACAGGGTATTCCCATTTTACATCTTGTGCCTCAGTCCTCCAAACTGCCCCACTGTTGCCCATACAGATTTCCAGCTGCCCTCCCTCCTCGGTGGCCACTTGCTCTCTCCCCCTCTCTCCTTACAGCCCCTCCCGCATCACCAAGCCCTTCCCCCTGACACCCCCCGGCCACCTTTCATCATACCTGGCTACTATCCCCCTTCCTTCCACCACTGTAATGTCTACCTACACTCCCTCTTTACCTCACTCTGCCCCCACACTTACTACCCTCTACTCTGCTTCCTCCTCCTCTTCTCCCCCTGCCCACTCTTCATCTACACCTTCTTCTTCACCCACATCTCTCCTGCTGCTGCCTTGAATGCGCTTTTGTCCATCGACCCTGCCAAAGGCTCCTTGCCGGATGGCCTGGACCCTAAGCTCCTCTCTCTGTCTGCTTCTGCTATTGCCTGTCCTCTCTCCCTCTTATTAAACCTCTCCTTTGTCTCGTCCTCTGTCCCTGCAGCTTGGAAACACGCTACAGTTCTACCTCTCCTTAAAGGAGGTGATCCCTCCTCCCCTAGCAGGCACCACCCTATCTCTCTCTTCTTCCTACCCTGGCTAAACTCCAGGAACACGTAGTACTTGAACAACTCTCCTCCTATCTTACTGACTCCACCTTTCCCACTCCATTCCAATCCGGTTTTAGAAAGCACCACTCTACTGCCACATCCTTACTATGGCTGACTGATGCTGTCTCTACGGGCATGGACAATGGCCTCATAACCTCTGCTATTTTTATTGACCTAGCCAAGGCCTTTGGTACAGTCTCACACCTTTACTCCTGTCATGTCTCAGGTCTGCTGGTCTTTCCCCAAGTGCCACAGATTGGTTTAAGTCTTATCTGTCAGGCAGATCCCAATCTGTCCATATGGCTGATGCCATCTCCCCACACCACTCCCCTTTATCACGGGAGTCCCTCAGTGCTCTGTACTTGGGCCTCTCCTTTTTTCAATCCTTCTTAACGATCTCCTTCTGGCTTGCACATCGACGTACATACACATGTATGCTAATGACACGGTACTGTATACAACAGGCAAATCTGTCCCTGATGTCACCTCCCAGGCTCCAAATGGATTTCAACAATGTACAATGCAGGTTTTGTAAGCACCACCTTGTCCTAAATTCAAAGAAAACAGTGTCTATGACTTTTGGTACTAGGCAGAGTCTAGGCAGGCTCTCCTCCTTACCCACCTTCCACACCTTAGATGGGACTGTATTAGAAGACACCTCCTCCTTTCGATACCTCGGAGTCTGGCTGGACAGGAACCTAAACTTCTCAGTCCACATTGATGCCATTCAGAAGAAACTCTGATCTAAGCTAGGGGCCCTATACAGCAACAGTAAATGTATCCCTCTTCCAGCAAGGCGCAAATTGGTACATAAAATGATTGTCAATTTTTGATTACTGTGACTTAGTATACGGAGCTGCCCCCAATCCTCCTTATCTAGCTTGGACCCTCTTTTCAACTCCTTCTGTCAGTTTGTCTTAGATGCCCCTGCCCTGACCCACCACTGCACACTCTACCGCTCTCTGAACTTTCCCACCCTTGCCGACAGGAGAACCATGCATGCGGCTAAATTCACCTCAAAATTCTGGCTGGGTTGTCTCCCTGCCTACCTCTCTACCTCCTTATCTGCCCCACTCCCCTTCAAATACTCCCTCAGATCTGATGACTCACGTTCCCTGAATATACCTTACAGAAGCACTACATCAGGCCAAATGTCTTTCTCCCATCGACTACCTAAACTTTGGAATTGACTACCGTCCCAAATCCAACACTCCTCCTCAGTCAATTCTCTCTCCACATTCTTAACAAATTATCTAGTGACAAACTACAGTTGCACCTAGTCCCTCTGGGCTGGTCTCTGCTGAGGGTCTATTTCTCCCCCTTCCTCCAGTAGGACCAATTAACTGTCTCCACTGTCCTAAACACTCCTGTATCCTAATGCTTTACCTATCCTGCACCGCCCTCTTGCTGATGTGTAAATATTCTACAGCTTGCTATCTCGTTTGTTTGGCTTTGTACAGCTAATGCTATTTTTTCCTGTGTGCTGTATACTGTTGTACAATGTAATTGCTCCATTTCCCATTCCTCCAGGATGTACTGTGAGACGCGCATCTTGTTGCTCAGTGTAATTCTCCTGGTGAAACTTTTCAATACATAAATAAATATTTATTTATTTATTTGTGAGAATCAGTTTACAACCTTTGAGCGAGAGGCTCGTTTCCAAAGGTACCTCGTCACATTGAGGACATACATAACATTTTAGGTTACATAGTACAGGTTTTTTCAAATAGGCGTTCATCAGAGGCGCCACGTCACACTGTGATCAAACAAAATACATTTCAGTTACAGGGTACAGGTAATTGAGATAGTTCTTACACAAGCTGGTTCCATATGTTGAGCAATTTACTGGCATTGCCATAAGACAGCAGGCACTAGCCAGGATATACTTAGGGAAGGGGTGGAGGGGTGGACTAGGAGGAGGAAGCTGCCCAGCGGGCGTTGTCCTGGTGGAGAGTTCGAGGTCCAGCCTCACTCAGAGACAGGAGCAGCTACAGTGTTGAGGTTGGCTTGAGCTGGTTTTGAATTTGGAGATAGTTGTGGCATTAGTGGCGGGGGCAGGAGAGAGTTAAACCAGAATGGGGCTCTGTAGCAGAAGGACCTCTGACCATGAGTAGTTCTTGACCTGGGGACCAGTAGAGCGGACTTGTTGGAGGACCGTGTAGCAATTGTAGGTGGGATCCGGTGCTTGGATGCAGTCACCCCAGGAGGGGAGAGCCCGAGTAGAATATAGTCTTGGCCCGGGTTTCTGGCCCGCAGGTGCAGAACCCTGCATTGAACTTCGGTTTCCACTTCGTCAACCACCTCTTCAGAGCCTCCAGGTCCTCCAACAGGGCCACTCTCCCCTTCTCCCCATCCACCACCGCTCCCAGCTTCAAGTCATCCGCAAAGAGACTCATTTCACTCCTGATATCTTTCCATATGACTTAGAGACATAGGTGTTAAATAGGAGTGGCCCTAAGACCGATCCCTGAGGGACCCCTTTAATGACCCTCTTTGGAGATGAGACTATCCCCCCAACCACCACCCTCTGAGTACACTTCAAAAGCCAATTTCCTATCCATCTGATCATCTGCTTCCCCACCCCCATTTCCCCCAGCTTAGCCAGCAGGCCATCGCAAGGTACCGAATCAAATGCCTTGCTGAAGCCTAGAAAGAGGACGTCCAGCAGCCTACCCTGGCCCAGGGCACTCGTCACCCAATCGTAGAACTCCACAAGGTTTATCTGACACGATCTTTCCGGGATGAAGCCATGCTGTCTATTGTCCTGGTACCTCATTTGCTCCAGTACCCCTGTAGCCTTTCCTTGATAATACCCTCCATCACCTTGCCCACCACTGACGTCAGGCTAATGGGCCTGTAGTTCCCCACCTCCTCTCTTGATCCACTCTTGTGGATAGGCACAGTATGGGCCACCCTCTAGTCTTGGGTTCCCACCCATCTTCAGAGAGATGTTGAAAAGCTCCGCCGGGGGGCCAGGAAATCCGCCAATTTCCTCAGTACCCTGTGATTTATTTCATCCAGCCCTGAAGCTTTCTCCATCCTAAGGGACCTGAGGGCTTCCCTCACTCTTTCTACCAGGATTTCAACCTCCATGCCCCCCTTTTGCCTCCTGTTCTGCCTTCCCCCCACTTGACTGTGCTGGCCCTGCCCCCTCCATAGACTTGGCAGGGCTCCCAATCTCTAAGGCTCCTGCCTCCTCCACAGGTTCACAATCTCTCCCCCTGAATGGTGCAGCCCCCCATCTTCCATGGTAAAAACTGAGGCAAAGTACTCATTTAGTACCGTGGCCTGCACCCCCGCATCCTGTGCCCATCCCTCCCCAATCTTAATCCAGCTAGCTGCCCCCTCACTTTCCGTTTTTCCCCAATATATCAAAAAAAAACCCTTGTTCCCCCTCCTGATTTCCCTGGGCAAGTTCTGCTCCTTCCTCGCCTTGGTCGATCTCACCACCCTGGTGACCTTCCTGGACATCAGTTCATACTCCCCCTGATCCCTTTCACTCCTTGAGCACTTGAAGTGCCTATAGGCAGCCTTCTTTTCCTTCACCGCCTCCTGAACCTCCCGGGTCCACCAACACGGTTTTCTGGCCCTGCTGAATTGGCACCTCACCCTTGCACAGGACTTGGTAGCCTCCTGTACTCCCTTCCTAATGATCTTCCACCTACCATCAGCATCCATGCCTGGCCTTATCTCGTCCAAATAACTCTTAAAGATCCTTCCCATAACCCTGAAATCTGCACCCCTAAAGTAAATTACCACCATCTTTGTGCAGTTTTCATCCCCCCTAGGTCCAGGAAAAACCAGACTGTGTCATGATCACTCCCCATAAGTGGGTCCCTCACCGCCAGGACCAAGTCCAGTATCTGGGCCTCCCTAGCCAGTTCCCCCACCTGCTGGATTAAGAACGTGTCCTGGAAGACATCCAACAATCTCTGCTCCTTGGCCACCGGGGACATTATAGTCCCTCAGTCTGCCCCTGGAATGTTTAGGTCCCCATCACCACTACCCTTCCCTTGCTCAATTTACAGTGGCCCATAACATTTGCCACCAGACTGTCTTCTAGATCCTCCGCAGCACGTGGGGTCTGTATACCACCTATTTTACTCTCTCAGCCCCTGCATTTGCAGGGTATTAAATCACACCACTCCCTCCGCCTCCTCCATCTTGCCTGTACCAATGCCATTTTTGACTATCAATTCTAACCCCCTTCCCTCTCCCCATCCTTCCTGAACATAGTGTAGCCCTCCAGGTTTATGTCCCAGTCATGTCCTTGGGTGGCCCAGGTCTCAGTGACAGCTGTCACATCCACTGCCCCCTCAAGTAGCATTGCCTGGAGCTCAGGCATCCTATTCTCTAAGCTGCTGGCATTTATTAGCACCACCCTAGCACCCCTTTCCCCTCCTCCCATCTCCCACCCTTGTGCTCCTGTGTGGCCGCATGCCCTCCCCCCCGCACCCTACCTGTTGGCCTTTTTCCATATCCCTCCATCCCCTTAGGGGAGTGGAGACCGAGTCCCTCTTTTATTGGACCTCCTGGAACAGCCCTTTCTTCCATCCTCCCCCCTCTTCACAAGTTTAACCCCCACCTTTTACGGATGAATCCAGCTGTTTTTCAGCTTTAGAATTTCCCCCCCTTCCAAATTGAGGTGGAGCCTGTTCCTAGCGTACAGCCCTTTATCCTCCCAGGTTGAACCCCAGTCCCCCACAAGCCCATATCCCCTAGCCTCACACCACTCCGAGCCACTGATTCACCACTCTAATTTTTTGCTTGTTCTCCCTACTTTGACCCATATTGATTCTCATGACCACTGTCAGTATGTAACAAACAGTTTTCATTAAGGTTTTCTCAGTTTCTGCTTGTTGTTCGATCCCGTGTACTGTAAGAATATATTGTTTGTCTGCCTTTATATATGATTCAGACTTGATATTCTGTATTAGTGTCTGTAGATTTTGCTCTGGAATAAATTTACCATTAGCAAAATCTGCTAATTCTAAGTTCAAGATAGTTTCTGTGCTTACCGTGGCGGAGTTAGGATATACCCTCGGCTGTGACTGATGGACCACTTTTCTATCTCCTTTTTTCCTAGCTACCAAAACTTCTGTTGTACAACCGTTAACGCTTTTCTCTTTGCTTTTCTTCTCTCCTCCTCCCCACCTTAGGTTAGCCACCTAGGGTAGCTCTTTTACTATTCCTACTAAACTTCTTACTAGTTCTCTTTTTTTCATTCTTTTTCCATTTCCATCCATCCAGTCCCAGGAGTGATGCAAAACACCCGGAAAGGTATTGTGTAAAGTGCATAAGTGCATTTTACATAAAATAAACATGAAGGCTATTTTAGATAGGAATGAATATAGTTAATAAAGCTTTTTTTAAAGCAAAATGATTCAGAAGCCATATCACACTAATCATTTCATGATTAGTACTGTTATACAAAATCCTTAAGGTATTTTCATAAATTCACACTATAAAACTGTTACTGTATAAGGGTCTGTGTATAAAAATGCTTAGTCATTATGGATCGGAGATATAGAGTCAATATCTGTGGAGATATACACTGTACCTTTAATTGAACCAGGAAGTCCCCTGGAACAAACAAACTCCCTTGGTTTTATAACAGCATGTCCAGACATGAAAATAGAAAGGGCTTAGTCAGGTGACCCCACCAAAATGATATAAAACCTCTTCACTGAGTACACTTGAGTTGAGGCAGTACAGTGGGGCTTAGCTCTGAGACAGAGAGAGAGAGAGAGGTTCTACTGCTACTCTAGACAAGTTGTTGAATACAGGTTAAAAGGGTCTGAGGAGCTCTAAGATCCAGGACTGCAAAATGTGAGAAACTACTGATGTTAAGTAGTGATTTTCTTTGCAATTGTTTTCGTTTTCATTTATTATTTTTCAAACTTTTGAAAAACAATATCACACCACAATGTGTGTTAAACCTGTAAATTTGCCTCGTTTGAAGTTTATTTCCACACGCTGTGACACCTACCATTTTCCCCAAGCTGTAAGCCTTTTTGTTTCAGAAATGCTCTCTGCATCCAGACCCACTTGGCAATTTGCTTGTCTGAGAATATGACTTGGACTGATTTCTTCCTATCCTGAGTATTTCTAGAAATACACACTAGGTTATTTCTCCCTAATGGGATCCCCATTCTGTTTCTAAGACCCGGTCACCAGGTTAAACAGAAGTATTTTATTCTCATTGGCACTTTGGTGTATCCCATAAATATCCAACTTTGCTTAATTTCCTGAAAACCAAATTCCCTTATAATCTAAATTCTTTGCCCCCCTCATTCTTACAGATTTTTCTTTTTATTGGGTTTTCCCATTTGGGTCTACTTTTGGGTATCCTTTGCCAGGGCTAATGGTCTCATTTCAGATATGGACTTTTTTTACTTTGTTTTTCTTCAGCTTCTTGTCTAGTTTGGGTTTTCCTAAGATTTTGAGTCGTATCTTTCCTTTCTCCACTAGGTCCTCTCCTTCTATTACCCTTATCTGTTGCACCTTGCCTATATTGTTCTCTTTTACTTTCTTTGCCTTTATCCCCCTTTTTCTTTTTTGGACTATGGAGCCCCATTCTGGTAGTAAGGAATTTTCCTGTTTGTTTTTTTTTTTGTTTTGTTTCATTTAACGGCCCTTGTTTCATAGAATCCCCCTTCTGACCCCAGCACCAGCTTAATTGATGGGCCAGTGAGGTTTTTATTGTAGTCACTTCTTCGCTAAGGATGAATAGTTGCTCTAGCATGAGCACATTTGCCATATGAGGGTCTTGTAAAGCTTTAATTAGTCTGGGTGTGAAGGGGGTGGGATAGTTTGCTACTAAATCTGAAATGGTGTTCTGTTGGTTTAAAATATGATCTTTCGCTGTTGGCTACCAGTTCAGAAGAAGATGAATTATCTAAAGAGAAGATAGAATAATCCAACCTAGTGGTGGATTTGGTAAAAGGTTCCTATTCAGACTTTGTAGAATTATAGATTGATATGCTATCATTGTGAACTGTTTATTCCACTTCTAACAAAGAAGTTTGCTCCACCACTAGAACCGAAGCTAAAGCCGAAACTAAGGCTCCCTGTTTTCCTCTCTTTGAAGTGGCCGATGATTCTGCAATATGAGCAGATATTTCTCTTCCACTAAGGTTCTTAATGGGTTCTCTATCTAGTTGTGGGCTTGAGGTGCATGGAAATTTATCAGTTGCTAATTTCCCCTTGCATCTGGATTTCTAAGCCTTACTAGATGTTTCTGTTAGTTCCCTCCCAGACTGGCCATCATTACTATTTTTATCTATTATCACAAGACTCTGTGAGAGCTTTGTTTTAGTTGCCCATGGCCATTTAGATTTACTGTTTTCCATATTTTTGTTTTTACCAGGAGCAACTGATTGATTCTTTGCTCCTTTCCCAATTTGCCCTGTAGTTGTAACCTCCATTTATAGGCCCTTGTAAAGGCACCTTTCGAAAACAAGAACATCTGTATTTGATGTTCTAATATAGAGAGACAGAGAAATATACAATGAGCCTTGGATACAAGCTTGACCATAAATAGTCATAAAACGCTAACTATGATCCCAAAGATTCCAAAGAGCCAAATTTTAACAAGAAATCAGTTAGTTTTATTTTTCGCAATAGTCCATCAAGTAACATATGGGCTCTTTTCCTTTCTGCTAAAAAGTCATTTTAGTCCTTCAGAAGGTCAAAACTGACAGAGAGGTTATTGAATCCTAGAAGAAATAGCAATATAATCCAAGCTGTAAATGAATGGAAAAGTCTGACCCGGATCCTCCAAAATAAGATGTGTCCAGATTATATCCAGATAAGAAGGGCAGGTCTGGAATGCTGTCAAATAGCAGCTCCTTCTGACTTGAGTACACCTTGGCCCACTCCTCTGTTCTTTTGCCAGATCTCTAATGTGGCACCTAGTTGTTTTAGCCCAGGGACACCAACTTGACAGTATACAAAACCAGTACAAATGCCGGCCCAGTGGCGCTGAGGGTTGAGGCGCTGGATGCCGCATCTCGTGCTACACCGATGACCCAGGTTTGGGAACAACCTCGGGTCGTCGGGTGCCAGACGTGGTGGGGAGGAGCAGGATTGAGCACGTGATGGGCAGCTCTCTTCCCGAGGGGGTGAGGTGGGGCTGGCACCCCCTGTAGTTCCGCCTCCTGCCAGGTGGAGATCTGATAGGTAGCATAGGCGGAGAGGGGTGGCAAAACTGTTATAGGAGGTGGAAGAGGCTGAGCCGGCTCCACGAGGTGCATAGCACGTCTCCACATGCTCATGCAGCCATGCTCCAGGGCTTCAGTGGGGGGGGGGGGTCAGGAGAAAAACCTGTAAAAATACCTATGTGTGTCCCCGTCTCCAGTTGGCACGAGGAGGTGACAGGGACCAAACAGCTGTTCTATAAAAAAAAAAAAAAGTAGAAATACCATTTATGTAAAATGAATATTTCTATAAGAATTCTAGCAAGATTACTAAAGAAAGGGAATGGTCAGGTTCCAACACCTAGTCAGATCTGGAGAGAAAGAGTCGGGACTAAGGCTATGCAATATTTTGAGGATCTTAAGAGAGAAAGGTAAAACAATATGCATCTATATTTTGGAATTTTAAAAATGTCTTTAAGTTTAGCATGAAACTACTTAACGTAAAAAGAAAAAGTTTAAAATAAGAAAAAAAATTATTAGAACTTACACTTTGTTCTCTTTGTACTTTTTACACTAGCAACAGGCAACAGGCTTTCTCATCAGCCAGCATCAACCAAAACTACTGTGAGAGTGAGGAAATGGCTGTCCATGGGTCCAGAAAGGCCCGGAGAGCTTTCCCAATATAGCGGGTCCTCTCTTAACTTATCATCCACTCGCGCTATTGCTCTGGCTGAAAAGTCCCCAACTGGGGTTCTGAACAATATTTATTTAATTTATACAGCCTTTGTCAAGGCCTTTTCAGGCCGTTTTGCTAGTTTGAATCGCCTCGAAATATACAGGCTGCTGGTGGGCTTAGTTTGCTACATGCGTGTGACAGGAAGGTAGCAATTTGATGGGGTGCGAGCAATGCTGAGAGCAGCAGACATCAACCATGGGATCGTTTTTCCCACTAGACCTTGCATTGTGCATTGGGGTAAGGTGTACCTATTTTCCTATCCGTCTGATGCTTTAAAGTGGGCCCAAAAGAATGCTCCATCGAGGAGAACCGTGGAAGACCAGGAAGATTCCATTTCAGCAGATGAAGATACTTGACTTTGTTTTTGAACTGAATTATCCTTATAATGTTGGACTGTATGGTGGATCATTGGCAAATCCCCAGGTATTTGTTGTTTTTCTGACTTTTTGATTACAGGTTATGGGGACTGTCTGCCACTGTATTGATTTAGGGATTATTCACTGCTAAACTTTGTGATGGAAACATATAGAAACATAGAATTTGATGGCAGATAAGGACCGCTTGGCCCACCCAGTCTGTTAATTTCCCTACCTAATGGATAAGCTGCAGATCCTAGATAACCAGCAGCCTACTTCTTTTATGTATTTTGTTTATATCTGTAATATCATCTATGTTAGCTAACAAGAGGTGATTCGGCTAGTTCTGTAGTGCTAACCTTTTGCTGGTCTTGTTGGCTTCCAAGTTAATAATGCCACGTTTAGCTTGTTGTTCACCCATTTGTAATATCTGGTACTTAATAAATACAACAGCATTAAGTCAGCATGGTTTTCTCATTTTCCCCCATTGGGGGCAGAGAAATTCTGAACTGTCTTGTCAGACTACTGTTTCTGGATAATTTCCATGCAGCTCATGAGCTTGGTTATACAATACCAAAAACCTTTTTGGACTATAAATATTATCTTGTTTTGTACTGGTTTATTCCCCTGATCATTGTATCTTGCAAATGCTAAGCAGACATAGATGTTTATACTGAATGGTTGCAATACTGAATGCTTTGTGTTCAACTAATTCGTTGTATGTTTATGTTTTAAACAATAAACAAAACTGCCACCAATCCATTGAGTCATCCAGTTCCCTGGGAAACGTTATTTCAGACAGACAGTTAAGTACAAAAATCCACTGCAGCTGTGTGTGTGTGTGTGGGGGGGGGGGGGAGTCTGCATTCACTGCTGGATGTCTTTTGCCATAGCATGCATCACTTGTCTTAGAAATTTAGTACAGTGGTAGAGTTACAGGCTACCAACAGTAGTAATTGGGGGGGCCTGGGTATGCACCAATTTTTCTTTCTCATCACAGTTTATGTAGTATGAGAGAAATTGTTGATGAGTGAAGTCTAATTCACCTCAAGATCGCCACTCGGCAGACTGCCTAGTACCTTAGTTCCACACCTGCTTTTGGTAAATGGGCTCTTAAAAATGATAGCAAAGTCAACAGTGGATATAGATGCAAGATGCACTGAGCATGTATTGGCTGCTACAGCTGTCTTTCGAGCAGAATTGATATAGCCAAAAGCAACACCTCTCAACCAGAGATAACATCCCAGGAAAACTAACGTGTGTAGTGGAAGTGGGTCAGGAAGCAGATTGGGAGCCCCTTCCCCTTCGACGGCAACAGCAGATAATTTTTCTGTGAGAAAGGCAGGTATGCCTATGACTTCCACTCCAACTGTACGCATTCAGAAAACAAATCAGCAGTCTTGAATGGAACCGTACTCTGAAGGAGAGAGTGAATATACCCTGAATTCTCTGGGCAGGTCGATTGACCATATAATAGAATGGATCGACAAGTACGACCACCAGTTTGAGGCATTTTTTACAAAATGAAGTAAAAGGAAAAAAGCTATCTTTAGCTGAATCTGGGAAGGTGTCAGATAAGCATTCTGCTAAATTATGTCAACAAAAATAAAAAAAATGTATGGCCATTGAGACAACTACAGATGACCTAGTGAAGGATAATTATAATTTGAACTGAAAATCGAGCATTTTGAAAATCAAAACAGATATCAAAACTTTCAAATAGAAGGCATTTCTGAGAGTTTGGATGGTGAATTTCTGACATTACTTCAGACTGACAGACTGTTCATTATTAAAATGAACTGCAACTGTGCATGGGGTGGGAGGGTCTGCACTCAGTGCTGGATGTCCTTTGCCACAGCATTCATCTGCTGTCTGGGAAGCTTAGAACAGCAGTGGAGCTACAGGCTACCATGCAGTAGAGAGTAGAGGTACTAGGTTTGCTACCCGGAGTTGAATATTTTTTCTTTCTCACTATAGTGTATACAGTATGAGAGGAATTATGTCATTGCTGATGTTAGTGAACATTTTTTATAGGAGGTTTGACATTTTTATTGTTGATAACTTGAAAAGTTCCAGTTCAGACTCTCTGAAATTTAAACTAACTTGGAAAACATTACTTCCAATAGACAGACTGTTTATTATGAAAATTCACTGCAGCTGTGTGTGGGGTGGTCTGCACAGAGTGCTGGATATCCTTTGCCACACAGCATGAATCTTCTATCTAGGCACTTATAAAATGGGCAAAAAAAACGAAGCCACTGATTGGCTGTTTCACCCTCGTAGCCGTGTCCTTAATCCCTGGTATTGTACCCAACCGGCACTAATGCTTGCCAGTCTGCCCTTTGACAAGTGCGAATCATTGAGCGGTGCCATGCGAAAACAAAAAAACAGCCTGGCACAGCTGAGCGAGAGGCAGCGCTAAATCAATAGTCCGAAGTGACAAGAAACACAGACGGCAACAATACACTACACAACCTCTACTGACTCCCCACAGACACACAGAAAGACTTAATTTCCTCCACAACATGACACCTCGTACTACTAAACCCCGGCTTTTCTCCTCAACTTCCGCTTGAGTCAAAGCGGCGTGTCCCTTACAGACCGCCATACCGCACGATCCTTCTTTGGCGTTTAAATATGAGTGCTAACATTGCATGTGCTGTCTGGTAGCTTCACAGATTCTGTTTTTTTTTTTTTTTTTACGTTTACTTACAACAGTATGGTGGTGGTAGGAGTAACCTGTACATTACAAACCGCAAGCAGCTGATACGAAAGCACGTCACAGTTTGAAAGAATGGGTGCAAGAGTTGTACATCTGCTAGGGACAAAAAACTGTTACCGAGAGCGCAATAACAGGTTGAAAAAAATTATTTACTTTTGTTCTTGGCGGGGCAGCATGAATTTAAAAATCATTTAATTTTGTTCTTGGCCGTGTGGGGCAGCATGAATTTACTAAGTACTGTGGGTCCATTGGATTACATTACATGGAGGGACTACTTTATCACTCTTGCTAAAAAAAAACATTTCTTACATTTTTTCAATTTCAACAGCTTTTTTCTTTTCTTTTGAATTTCAGCCTGTGGTTGTGAGCCCATTTTATAAGTGCAATAACACACTTCGAGGTGTGGTTTATCGCCTGATAAGAGCACGCCCAGTGGCATAAGGCACTCAGCGCAAGCGCCTCCTGCCTTAGTAGACCCCTGGGCGTGCTCTTACCAGGCGATAAACCACACCTCGTCGTGTGTTATTGCTTGCTTAGCACACTGGTGGAACTATAGACTTCTAAGCAGTAGAGGGTAGGGGCCTAGGTTTGATCCCCGCAGTGGAACATTTTTTCTTTCTCACTACGATTTATTTAGTATAAGAAACATTGTTATATGTCATTGCTGATGTTTCTGATATACTTTCAACAAGGTTTGAAGTTCTGCATTGCTGAGAACTTGAAAAGATCTAGCCTCAGACTTTAAGGTTTAAATGCAACTTGGAAAACACTACTTCAAATAGGCTGTTAACCCATAGCCTGCTGACAGAATTAGAACATATTGGAGTTCTGGACTGGTATCAGTCCGGGGCCCTGCAAGGGTTAATTATGAAAATTCACTCCAGTGGTGTGTGGTGATGGTGGTGGTGATAGTGGCAGCAGGTGGGGGGGGGCTTCACCTAGTGCTAGATGTCTTTTGCCATAGCTTGCATTTCTTGCTTTCGTAGCTTAGTACAGCAGTAGAGCTACAGGCCACCAAGCAGTAGAGGCTAGAGGGGCCTAGGTTTGATCCCCAGAGTGTGACATTTTTTTCTTTCTTACTACAGTTGATAGAAGATGTGTCTTATCCCCCAAGCCACTCTCCTCTCCTCTTCATTGCCAGGAAGGGCATGTAAGCCTTCTTTCTGGCCACATAAATATTTTATACAGACCTTATTTGGCATCTTTAATACCATTGATACTTTTGACTTCCTGTAGGGATACTGGGTCAGTGAAAGAAAGATTTGCCAATTATCCCCCTTCACTTTGAGAACTATGTCACCATTACATATATTTCAGGCCACATCTTTAACTTTGGGTAGTGGGGCACTTATATACCCTTGTACAATTTAAACAGACCACACTTCTTCATAAGTGGCTCGTTAGTTATTTTTTCAAAGCCCTTCTACTCTAGGCACTGTCCTGTTCCTCAAATGTTCTCTCTCCATCCCCTTAAAGTTTCACCATGGACATGCCTGAGTCTTCATATTTCTGGACACATCCCAGAGAAACAATATTGCATTAAAATATTTTTTTCTATTTAGGCCTCTTTGATCATTGCAGTACTGTTTTTGCCAACCTGTTCACTGTTCTTTGCACACTTCTGCTTTAGAATTTGATATAGGGATTTATTTTGATCTGATGATGCAGGGACGCCATTTCTCACTGCTACCAATGAGAGCATCTGACTATTCCTAGGCCCAAAAGTTTTGTGTCTTATAGAAGTGCACCACATGTTCTGTTAACCACCTTTTTGACACCTAGTGTTCTTTTATAGGGAAAAATGTAATGAAATGACACATGCGCATTTTTTTTTATTTTTTTTTATATACACTTTTTCTTTTTCAGGTTTTCTCCTACCCCCCCCCCCCCGAGGCCACGGCATACACATGCGTGTACGTGCATGGAGGTGCATATACATGCCAGGATCCGGTGGTCCCTTCCACCCCTCCCAACATTCGTTGCCACTTCTTACTGCCTGTGTGCCCACCGGACCTCCACCCAATGAGAGCGGGACTACAGACAGGCGGACATCCACTCTTTTGGAGGGGAGAGCTACGGCTCAATCCCGCTCCAACCCACCCCCCAAGCTGGCACCCCGGCGACTCTAGGTCGTTCCCAAACCCAGGTCGTCAGTGTAGCATGAGGTAAGGTGCCAGCACCTCAGTCCTCTGCACTGTGGGGCCGGCCACATATTTTTTTAAAGATTGGACCCTTATTCATGTTGGTGTTTCTTGTACAGTGCCAAAAAAAACTTGATTAAATTGTCACTTATATCAATTCAGTATGCCAAGCTGAATTTCTGCTTGCCTGTGGCCTATTAAACAATAAGAATGCAACACCATGCGTTATGTAAGCAATAAGTCACAATGAGGTGTAGGTTATGGCCTGATTAGAGCACACCTCAGGTGCATTATAAGGTGATGAGTGTCTTTAGCATGTGGGAAATGCTCTTATCAGGCCATAACCCACACCTTGGGGTGTCTTATTGCACTTATAAAATGGGCAAAAACACATTCTTTATTATGTCCTGGTGGCGGCAGCCACAAAAGTAATCACACAATCATGGCTAACCCCTACACCTCCCTCAGAAGAATTATGATGGAAAAACTGTCAAATGATTCAAGACATGGAAGAGATTAACTGCGAAGCTTAGATTACAAACAGAGAAATTTAAAAGTCGCTGGCTTCCCTTCTTTCATTATCAAGCAGAGAGAGAAGGGAAAAACATACTGAATAATCTGGCTCAGTTGTATTAAGCCACCTGAATAGCTATCCTAATCAGGGAGGTACATAAACTCCTAGTATTGCGTAGTGTGATTGGCCCCGGCAAGCTGTTTCCTTCCTCCTCCCTCATGGACCTTGTGAAACACTTGGATTAGCCCTTAACAGCCGATAGGATACTTCAGTACTAAACTGTACCCCCTGACCTGCCTGGGGACTTTTAAATGGAAAAGGGTTTGAATATCCTTAACTGAGCCAGAAAGAGGAGTTTTTGTAGTTTACTGGATTGCCTCAGCGCATGCGTGCTACTTGAACAGACCACCTTCTTGAAATAGCCGCGGCTGTGACTGAAATGACGGAGTGGCTGACAATAGTGAGGATCTGGCTTCATTATTTTAATCTTTTTGAGGACCATACACTATAAAATATAATGTATGGTACATCGATCAGCAACCAGTTTGTTAAACCTTCTCGAGGTTGCAATGGCAATGTAGACCTCTCAAGCTTCACTCTCAAGGCTTACACGATCACCCTGGCAACCTCTCGATGGTAACGGGTTTGTTAACCAATCAATGACCATACATTATCCTCTATTTTACTTCCCCCCCAAAAAAAATAAACCTAAAAACATGCTGAATAGTCCTTGTACTTAGTACTTTTCAGTGGAAAGGCAATGGAGTGCTTCTTGTCTTGCTACTAGAGGGCAGTGGTGTTACTGCTAATGTGGTGGTGCATCAGCCCCCAACATACACTTGAAATATTATATTTTTTTTCTTCCTACTTTTCTTTTTCCAATTTTTGCTGAGATATATACTTGGTTTCTTTTGTGGAAAGGGGTGGTATGACAGGCCGTTAGTTTTTACAGCTGACTGCAGAATGAGAAAACTGCTAAAGACTGATTTTTTTTTTTTTTTTCAGCCAGCTTTGTAGACCGTGGTTGGTGTTGGAAATTTCTGTACTTTTCGTGTGATGTCTGCTTGATTCCATTCACGGAAAGGGGGTGGATGACAGGCTTTCAACGTATACAGCTGACCGCTGAGTGAGCCAGCCTTTGAAGGGTGACTTCCAGTTTTGCAATTGGCTTTGGAGATTTCTGTACTTTTTGTTTGTTGTGTGCTTGGTTGCTTTCATGCAATGGAGACAGATTACAGGCTTTCAATGTGTACAGCCAACTGCTGAGTGAGCTGACCACTGAAGACTGACTTCTGATTTTGTGGTCGGCTTTGCATTTTGAGATTGCAGCCTGGGATAGGGTGGCAAACATATATATGTTCATGGGACATTCCCTGGCATAAGCAGTGCTGGTTGGCATTTTATGGGTTGTTAAAGACACAGCTAAAATAGGCCTTTAGCCAATCAGTTTACAGGAAATGCTGTGCCCATTTTATAAAACGTCATGTGCCAGATATTGAAAAGTTAGCATGGGTACTAAAGGGTTGTTGCCAATGCTATCCATGTTTTGCTCCTGTTATTTGGGTGGGGTTTGTATTCAAACACTCCTGTAATGCAGGCTTAACCCATTAGCGGCTGAGCGCTAACATAAGGCTGCACCCATGCAAATGAAGGTGCCCCCTGTATACTGGTGCAACAGCAATTTTGGAGGTTTGCACTAGCAGTAAATGGCACCAAAAGGGGTTCTGTTTACTGCCTTTGAACACCTAACTGTATGCAAAGCCTGGATGGTGGGATGGCTGGACTGCAGCCATCCACCCACCCTAACCCTCCAAATCCCTGGTCTGATGAAGGATGCCCTGGTGTCTAGAGGCACCCCCTTCACCCTGCAGTCCCCTATCCCTGTACAGTCAAAGACTTCCCTTGTGTTCATAGTGCAATTGGGTTGCTTGGGATTGGCCGGGGAGGGAGAGGATCAAGCGTCTAGAAGACTGCTTTCTTCTCCCAGGTACTGAGGGTTGGCATTCTCGATGAACTGCCCCAGGTGGAAGCCCAAGGGTAGTGTGGGATTGAGGGCACCAACAAAGGGAGGGTGCTCCAGGACTTCTGCAGGATGCGCATGCTTCCACGTACGCATGCGGATGTGCATGCCTCAGCAACGGGATGGGGGAGGAGAAAAATGGAGGAAAACACCCCAGGCTGAGGATGATGACTGACCCTCAGCAGGCTCCGAAGTCAGTGGCTGGGCACAACCACAGCTCTGTGGCAGAAGGTAAGCCTCAGAGGAGTCGGATGATAGGGCTGGGCGGGGTCAGTCAGAATGAGTAGCCAGGGAGAGAAGGTGCATAAAATGTGTATAGAAGAAGGAAAAAAAAATACTTCCCTTGTGTCTAGTGGCAACCATCGCCCTCTGATCCCCTGTCCTAGGTCACTTATATGGTACCCTCTTGTCTTGTGCCGTCCGCCCATCCCATTGAATGCAGTGTAGTCCCTGCTGTCCAGTGGTACCCTCCACCCACCCAATCACCCATCCAGGTGAGTATCACTGTAGCCCTGGTGTCCATTGGCTCCCCCTACCTGCTGAATGCTGGTCGCTAAACTGCATGCGCTCACTGCAGCTCATCCAGTGACTGTCTACGGAGCTGAGAGGAGGGCTGTGCCAGTCACCTTGGAGGGATGCACTGCACAGCCTCGTCGTGTCCAGAAAGAGGTGGGTTGGGGTGGATGCTGTGCTGGGTGTGATCAGGGTGAGGGAAGCCTTTGGATCATTGATGTGTGCCAGTGTGTTTTAGTGGCCAGCATTCGGGTGGGGGTAGAGATGGGAGTACCAGTGGATGTCAGGGCTTGTACTGAGGACATGGGCTAAAAGATTGGGGGGTGAGCCAGCAGTCACTGGAGCTATGGTGATGGTCACCTGAATGGGTGATCGGTGGGTGGGAGTGCCACTAGACACCAGGCAACATGTCTACCACACAGGATGGTGGATCGGAGTGTGGGGGTGCTAGCAGCATGTCTACCACATGGGGTGGGGGAATTGGAGGTTGGGGGTGCTGCTAGACACCAGGGAAAATCATACTGTCTTTGGGGCAGGACGGTGTACATGGGGGGGCCACTCCATACCAGGGATGGCATTTCTGTTGCTGAGACTGGTGTGTGTGGGGTGTCCTAGACTAGGGAGTCCATTTACATAGACTGGATGGTGTGTGTGTGGGGGGGCATTAGCCTCCAGGTCTGATGTGGCAGGCTGCCACAGGATGGGAACAAACAGGCCACCGCTTCCAATGCAGATGAGCTATAACCGGTATGCTAACAGCCCCTTAATGCCTTGCATGCTGAATAGGTTCATTTGCATTGTGCGGCTGAATATTGCGCTGTGCCTTCCAGCACTATCTGGACCCTGCGGCACAATTCTCTATGGGTCATGTACAGCCCAGGTCCATGTCAGGGCAGCACAGATGGACTTAGCACTGTGCTAACATGGGGCGTTATTCAGTCAGATAGTGCCAGTGCGCTATCCAACTGAATATATCAGCCTCTGAGCCAGGCACAAGTGCAGTGCAATCCTTTCTGAATTTCCAGCCCCATATCTCGTGCTGAGTCATATGCTGTCCTCTATTCATACATCAGGTGGTGTGTTTACAAGACTGATGTACAGTAGTAAGTGATTTACCAGCACAGTATATGATTAGCATCATAACAGCATAGCACGAATACTGATATCACAATAACTTAATATGGTGATGTATTACAGTATTTCCCACTGACAACACATTTTATCATTGCAAAAAAAAAAACTGCCAAAATGATCACACAGCATTAGAAACTGCAATATAGTACTGAGATAAACCATCGTGTTTTTATTCTCTTCACTGGTTTGGCTTTGTTTTTTCTTCTGAGCATGACAGAGTCCTGATTCCACACCTCCCCAAGAATATTTTCCCTCTTTTTCCTATAATTAGAAAAGCTACAAATTATTGTGATAATATATTGTAATATGTTTTACACAGATATTGTGATACTGAAAACTTAGTATTATGACATCCCTAAACATGAACACAGTTAACTGACAGCTAAATTGACAAAACACAATGTTGTCATCAATTTCAGCTAGCTGAAGTGTATCTTCAGTTTTGCCATTGCCTTTTGCAATTTGTTTCTAAAAATTCTATTAAAAAAACTGTATTGGAATAAAAAAACAGGTTAAAGTGTAGCATAGCCAAAATGAGCTGAGAGTTATAGCTGGGATACACACGGGGCCTTTGTGTGCTCTGAAAACTGGCCATTTAGCTATAAATGATTGTTTATTAACTATTACAAGCTTTTATTCTTTTATATTCTGGTTTCACTTTTTAATCAGATCAGAGATCTTTTAAAAAAAAAATTAATGCAGCCCAATTTTCATGTAAACCCATAATGTGTCATAATTTTTTTCTTTTAACATGCATAATTAAAATATTTTCATCTTTTTCTGTACTTTACAGGGTCTACCATTGCCAAACAATCCCCAGTCTGGAGAATTCCTGTTTACAAGGGGAATAAGACCAATGCCTTTTTTAGTTGAGTCCTGTTTGATATTGTGCCATGCTTCATGCAGTTCAGAAGCAGAAAACAACTTGCAAGAAGCGACTTAGTGAAAGTTATGAATATTTAACTAGCGTCCCCACTAGATTACACAATTATAAATCATTCAGTGATGTACCCTGTAAACGAATGTCTGTAGGTATTGTATACCAAGCCTATAAGGATGAACCAGCAGAATGGTCTGCTGTCCGCAACAGCTACAAGTCCAAACCACACAGCATTAAAAGACAACAAAAACCTGGAGAACACAGAAACACAAGGAAAGGAAACAGGAGAAAATGGAGACAGTAGTGAAGAAGATGAGCATGGAAAAGGGGCAATATTTTTGAATGACACTTTAATGTTTCCTCCTGAAGAACTTGGTCATGGTGTTCAGGGATTTTTTCCAAGACCACCCAGTATATCAAAGTCTTCTTCAAAGCCAAAAGTAGATCAAGCATCTTCAGCTGAAGAAAGGAGCAGGAGAAGGTTGTTTAAAGCAAGTCAAGGAAGCTCAGTAGACCCAACAGAGAATGTATCTTCAAATGGGTCTCTACAGGGGGAACTTGTGGGTCATCCTGTCTTGAGCAGTACATTACAATTTGGTGGTGACCCTGGGAGGGATTCACCAAGTAGTGTGAATAGCAGCAACAGCAGCAGTAGTCTTTGTGATTTGTTGGAGCCAAGTCCTGTGAGAAATGATAATGGAGACTCAAGTTCCGGAAAGAAAAATGCTGACAACTTCAGTGCCACCATGGGACTCAGACAGGGTCAGTTTTCCTTGGCCAACTCCAAACTTCCACCTGTGACACACACTAGGGTTCTGCCCCCTGTGGGACTAAATGTTATGTCTCCTGCACTAAGAACAACTAATAAGATAGATCAGGATTTCGTGGATTATGGGATGAATTATCAGAACAAGTTTGTAAGACAGAACAGTAACCTTAGTGACAGTAGGCTGCAGGATAGTATGGTTTCGGATAACTGCTCCACAAACTCCATGAGGTCTACTCTCAGTGTCCTGATTCCTATTCGCTCCAAGGATGTTCGAAACAGGTACAGTGTGTAGTTTTTGTTACAGTAAAATAAACTAAGAATTGTTTGAAGCAACAGGGATTTCTTTGTATTTACTGTGAGAAGCTTGACAGAAGAAGTCAGTGCTTGACTGTCAGTATAACTTTATAGCTGTTAACTGGTATTTCATCAGTTGTAAGATTAAAAATTAGGTAAACTAAGGATAGATTATTCAAAAGCAAAATTCAAAAATGAGTAATGTAGAACTAGAACGTAATGAGCAAGTTAAGCTTTAACTTCGGAAAAAAAATAATGAACAAACTAAAAGGAATTATTGCACTGTCTGAAAGCTCATTCATCTTTGTTGGACAGTATTTTAATATCAGTTTTTAATCTTCAAAATCTCATCTGTTGAACTTGACACATTTCCCATAGATAGTCTAATAATGTTTTAAGAGCACAGCACATATGAACGCTGAGCTTTAAATGCATTTTACATACTTAATCAGTTAAAGGTAGATGAGCTGTCATTATGATGTTGGGACCTTTTAAAATCATGGCAAGTAAATTATTCTGTGTGTTTAGCAAAGACACGTTCTCCTGTCATGTCAGTACTAATTACTGCATAGGTAAGCTGTGGTGATAAAGTAGTTTGCAGTCCAGGAGGCAATGTATTCATTGTTCTGTAGGAAGATCTGGGAATGAAACAAGCCTACAAGAGGGCACAAATACTGGCACATATCAAGAATACCATTTCAGACCTTTGTAGATAACTGTCAAAGTTAGAAGACCACAGAGTCCACTTCCAAATGAAAATTGTAATGCTCAGAAAAACCTTAACACCAGAAAACTATTCTTTGTTTAATGGGGTTTCTCATTTTGGTTTACAGCATCTTTCCATGTCACTGTGGGTTGACTGTGTCTCTTTCAGTCTTATTTTACTTCGCCTCTGCTATCATAATTTTCAGTAGGCTAACTTAAAGTAATATTGATCTGTGTAACTGCTCTTCTGAATGTTTCACTTAATTCATTGTCATTTAGCAATGACCCTTTCTGTGGATTTAGAGATGGCTGCAGAATAAGCAGCTTTAATCTCCCTTAGCTTGATGAGCTTGCCTTTCAGCTCTTCTAATCTGTACAGTACAGATCCATTATGTCTCAGTGAAATGCAAATGATCTAGAGAAACATAAGAAAAGTATACTGAAAACATATAATCAATGCAGAGAAACAGAAAACATCATATACTGTATATTAAGGGGATACATGATGGGCATGTGTGTGATATGGGAAATGTATTCACTCATTTAGCGTGACCTTTGGATATTCATGAGTGGACACCATGGGCCAGATATTCAAAAGGGTTGCGCCATGCGCAACAAGTCCTACATTGCGCCATTCTGCGATATTCAGCAGGAGGCAGTTGCGCCACTGAAAACAGGCTGAGCAACAGCGCAATGCAAATGAATGCATGCTCAACAGGAGGGGGAAGAACCATGCATAAACTGCACAGCCCGATATTCAGCTGGGCTGTGCAGAGTTGTGCAGGCGCAACCCCCAACCTGAGCCTGCAGACCTTGAGCCAAAAAAGGCTTAAGTCGGGGCCACCCACAGGTGAGCTGCTGTATTGCAGGCGCAACACAGCAGCTGCCACCTGTGGCTGGCTAACTCAGTCCCTATGCCCCCAGCCCGATCGCGGGCATAGTGTACTCCCCACCAGCCCGATCGCGGGCATCAATGTAGCTCCCCCTCCCGTTCACATCCCTGGTGGTCCAGTGGACGAAATGCCGATCCGGGCAGAAAGTAAAGTGAACCCCGAACATCCTAGTGCCCGATCGCGGGCAGAAAGTAAATTGAACCCCAGAACATGTCCTAGTGCCGATCGTGGGCAGTAAGTAAAGTGCCCCACCCGAACATCTCCTGGTGGACCATAATGCCCGATCACGGGCAGAATGTAAATTGACCCCGCCAAACATCTCCTGGTGGCTAGTTCCCCCCCACCCACCACGAAGCCCCACCACCCGCTCCCCGGCAGCTGGCGGCGGCAGCATCCCATGCCGCCCGCCGCACTGACTGCCCGGTAGAGGCTGCCGCCCAGTGGTGCAGAGCAAGAGCCAATGGGCGTGCAGCCCTCTCGCCTGACAGTCAATTTGTGAATGTTCACAAATCTGGACTGTCATCTCTATATGGGCTGCATGCCTATTGGCTCTTGCTCTGCACCAGTGGCATGCAGCCTGCAGCCAGTCAGTCGGTGGTAGGCGGGGCGGCAGGCGGGTGGGATGCTGCCGCCCGCCGGCTATCAGGGAGGCGGGGTAGTGGGGCTCGTGGGTGGGTGGGGTGGGGGACACTAGCCACCAGGAGATGTTTGGAAGGGTCAATTTACATTTTGCCCGCGATCTGGCATTACGTCCACTGGACTACCAGGGAGATGTTCGGGTGGGGGCACTTTACTTACTGCCCGCGATCGGGCACTAGGGACATGTTGGGGTTCAATTTACATTCTGCCAGCGATAGGGCATTTCGGTCCACTGGACCACCAGGGAGATGTACAGGAGGAGGTGGGGGAGCCACATTGCTACCCGCGATCGGGCTGCAGGGTGCGTCGGTCCCCGACGGCTGCTGCCTGGCAGGGCGCCAGGCGCAAGTCCTCGGGGATCGGCGCACCTACATGCTAATGGGGCCATAATCAGATGCAAATGGCCCCCCTGCGCCTTGCATGAATTATGGCCCCATTTACTTGTCACCTTTTGAATATCGTGATTTTGCGCATGGCGCAATGGTACTTGGCCACCGCAAGTTGAATGCTCCACTCTGACAACTTGCGGTGGCACAAGTTCCACTGCGCCATGCACAGTGGCTGGGGGGTGATGTTCAAAGTTGCTCAATAGCGCAACTCCTTTGAATATCGCCCCGGCCACACCCCAGTGCAACTATTTTGCGCAGCGCAAGGGCTTGCGCCTCAGAATGGCGCAGTTTGAATATCCTGCCCCATGTATCCAATTAATACAATGGGGCCCCTGTTGCAAAATTTACTATTTGGATGGGTTTGCGCGGGTGTGATAACTGGCATTTTCTCCAATTATCACACTGTGATGATATCATCACAGTGTGATAACTGGTGTACAGTGAGAATACCTGTTTTTATCTGATGGGTTATCAGCTCACCCCTATTGTATAAACTCACATATAAGTCTAGTTTCTGATGCTATAAACAGGCCGTCAAGAAGGGGGGCTCGACTTACCTGGGAGGTCGACCAGTCTGCGGGATTTACAATGGTAAACCATTTCTTGCAATTGTGTAACCTAATTCTTTTTTTTTTTTTTTATTTACATTTTTTCCACCAACCTGGTTGCACCACGGTACTCTCAACCGAGTCACGGACCGCGTCTTCCACCTCCAATCGGCCTCTGGTCCTCCGATGCCCGTGGCTTACCCCCCACGGCGGCCACGGGATGGAGGAGGAACATCCCGCAGGGCAGTGTCGGTCGGAGGACTTAGCCTGGGGGCTAATCGGAAGCCTTGGCCAGGCTTCATGGAGGTGACGGCAACCGTCCCTTTTCCGTTTTCTGGGAAGGCGGGGACGTGCAATAGCGCGCTGGCGTCCTGCCCGCCCTCCAATGCTCTTTGGCGTGGCAGCGTGGGTGTTCCTAGCCTCCGCTAGGAGTCCCCATCGCCCCGGATGCTGCCCGAACCCTCCCCCCGGAGAAGGAGAGCAGTCCAACGGACGCTCAATCCATCTCCCCCCGGCCATCCCTCCGACGACTCGGGTCCGTTCCCGAACCGGGTCGCCCGGCGTCATATGGGAAATCCCACCGCTGCGCCGACGGGCCGGCTGTGTAACCTAATTCTGTCTCCAGATTTGGCCATAAAGGCATATGTTGGTATAGATTTTTTTCATCTTATTTGTGCAGCAAAATAATATCTGTAATTTTACTAAAACTGATGAAGAAAAGGGTGTTAAAGGAAAACTGTCTAAATTAGGAGGCTCCCGCCCCCCCCCCAAAAGTTTGTGACCCAGAAGTATGCCAGATGCTAGGGGTCTCCATTAACTATTATGGTGCAGTACCGCACTGCCTGCTACAAATGCATTGAAGCGAGCAGTGCGACGCTGCACCATTACAGTTAATGGAGGTCCCCTCCCCCATGTCCGCCATACTTCTAGGTTGCGGACTTTTTGCAAGTAAATTACACTCAGTTGTGGTGAGAGAAAACACCACTTTTAGAGTAGAAACCTAAACTGGAGAGTAAGCCTTTCAGGGGCAGGAGACCCCTAATTTAGACAATTTTCCTTTAACTTACAGATGCATATATATTATTGAATAATTCATCTGTGACATGTTGAAAAACAAAAAAAACATAATATTTACACACAATTCTGCTTATTTCACATATTTCTAGTATTTATTTTCCCTTATTTATTTGTTACGAAGGATCTGTGTCCACACAAATATCCTTAGTAATAAAGAAGTATTAGTAGTAGTAGTAGTAGCTTTATTTATTTCTGGTGCCCTTCCCTGGAGGCCCAGGGCACCAGTACAAAAATAATGTATATCGGTCACACACCAGAATCTACCTTATAAAACCATAACATTTGCACCACAGACAGTCAGCTAATTAAAATTAATTAGATATACAATAAAACCAAAATGGATATCAAACATAAAATTCACAAATAAGGGGAAGGTTATAGGAAATACAGCCAAGGTTAGGTATGTTTTTCAAATTTTTTTCAGAGGCACCATAGGTGGCTTAACCTCCTATTGTTAAGTATAGGATTTAGGGCACCAGTGGATTCTGGGGCCCTAAGAGAAGGGTCAACGTGAAGTTAAAGTATGGTGCAGTGGGTTAAGGCTTTGAGCTGCAAATCTGGAGACCTGGGTTTGAATCCCACAGCCCCCTAGGTGCATACTGTGTGACCCTGAGCAAGTCACTTAACTTCCTTGTGCTCCCAGGTTGCACCTGCAAACAAGCTTTCAGCTTAGTGTGTCTCACCTGGTAAAATAATTGGTTAAAAAAAAAAAAAAAAAAAGTATGATGTCATCAGAACCTTGAGATGTCTTTGCATCCCTTTTCTTCACAGTTAGGTGTTTTTCATATAGATTTTTATACCTCGCTCCTGCTGTTGTCCATAGATATACCCCGTTTATCAGGGATATACCTTGTTCAGGGGGTTTGTGCCATCTTGTAGACAGCAAGGATTTATTTTCCTCCTGTTTGTTTGCTCCTTTTGCCTCCGTCCCTGTGTCCTGAGCTGTGCCCTTCAGCCTCGGACATACAGCATGCCCTTGTAGATGGAGCGAGCTCACTGGCCCACCTGCAGAGGTCACTGTGGCACCAGAACCTGTTGTCAGCCCTCCCTATTCAAGACACGCTGCTTTCTAGCAGCTGCCTGTATTCTGGTGTGCTTCCCAACATGGTAGCCAAAGTCTGCTCCTGAACTCCAGTCCCCTGCACGGCATCCCTTGCACGGCAGCACAGTGCACTGCGGTTGGGCAGTTGAGGCGGCCTCATCAGTTAATTTTTTTTTTATATATTTTTTTAATAATAGATTATTTTTCCATTGCAATCAGAAGGAAACTACTTCTACTAGCACTTCCTCAGACACACATACTGAAGAGGAATGTTTTAAGGTTCTGCTTTACCAAAAAGGCACCCCAGTTAAACTTTCTTACCTCTGCGGTAGTCCAGTTGTCAAGAAATTCTAGTTTTTAGTGTAGTGCCCTTCAGGAGGGAAGGGATCATAATTTTCCTGGAAGAGGCAACCAGCTAATCTCTCCCACATCTTGATTTTCCCCCCATTATCTGGTTCTGCATAACCCACTCCCTATGGGCAGGCCAGGTCACAGTTGGGGATGGCAGCTGGGGCAGGGAAGGCACTTTGTGCTCCTTTAGGCCTCAGATGAGTGGATGAGAAGGCTGATGTTGAGGCCGTGTCAGAGTTCGGCACCTGGTGGGGGTGGGGAAGGTGGGAGTGGGCACAGCACCACCACAGCAATGCTAGAATATACCAGCTTTATTCAGCAATCATTTGACCAAGGCAATCTTCTAGGAGCAGCCTTTGTAGAATTGATGAAGGCATTCAACATTGTTAATCCCCCACTTCACAATATAGTTTTGAAAACTCTTTCTATTTTTGGAATAGAACATTTGTAGGGTGAAAATTCCACATTGCTGAAATCATATATTAGTAAATTATTGAGTTTCTGCTTAAATACTAATGTCTCCCCTCTAGATTTTAAATCTGTCTAGAATATTTCCTGAAACCAATGAGACACAAATTGATATTGTAGTAAATCCAAATCTCTACTCTGTTTTAATGCAAAATCTGACTAAATTAGATTGTGCCCAATTATGTATAGTTGTTTTTAATGCTGGATTAGTTCACTTTAACCAGAATAGTACCCCCCGAACCTAATCCTTGACTAGTTAATCTAGGTCTCAAACATTTGGATGTTATACTAGATGATGTAAATACTTCTAGTAATGATTTATTAATTGATAATTCAAAACTTGTATCCTGGAACATACTTGTAGAAAAGGCTTCGAGCACAGACAACTCATAAGAGAAACACGTAGTATAAAAAGCTTTATTTTACAAAACTCCTAACATGTTTCGGACTGCTCCCCCAGTCCTTTATCAAAGGAAATAAAAAACCAAGTGTCAGAGAACACCATATATAACACACAATTGATTCAGGTGTATTCCATCAGAACAATGAATACTTAACTAAACCATCAAACTAATTGTAATCTTCCAGAGAGACCTTCATTCAATTAAATATTTTAAACATCTTCATGTCTAATACAATAAAACAAAAGTGTATATAACAATGTAGTCTTATACTACTTCTTCCAGAACTAAATTGTGAAAATGTAAAGATACAAAAAAAAGCTAAAAACTCAAAAACTAAAAAGGGGACACTAAACAAAGGGAGTTTAACAAGATAGTCAGACCATATGGTTCATGCTGATCAGATATGACCAAAATTAACTGCGATTCTTTAAATATGGTTATGAAATGGACATCAGAATTCAGCCATCCTGATTGGTGCTTACCTGTGTGATATTCCTTCTAACGCACAGGAAAAAGTACCAGCAGTGCCCTGTGGGCACCGTTCCTAGTAAACATGCCAATTAGAATGTTGGCAAATCTGAAATCGGCCATCTTGTTTAACCAGCTGAAATTGGCACTACCAGTCTATACAATGGCATCTCCTCGCTCTTCAATGTAAAAAACAGAACAGCTGTGCTCTCTTTCTCCCCACCTGCTCGCTCTTAAATATTTTAATTTTCATTAAATCTACCTCCTCCTCATCGTGCAGCATTTACTAAATGAGAAAAAAAAAGAAGACTAATAGCCGCGCTCTCTCCCAGCCCACACACTCGCTCTTCAATGTAAAAACAGAACAGCTGTGCTCTCTTTCTCCCCATCTACTCGCTCTTAAATGTTTAAATTTTCATAACATCTGCCTATCTCCTCAGTTGCAGCATTTACTAAACGAGAAAAAAAAAGAAACGAATAGCCATGATCTCTGTCTCAGCTGCCCGCTTGTTCAGAATGAACTTCTTCGGGAAAAAAATAAAAACAGAACAGCCGCGATCTGTCTCCCAGCCACCCACTCATTTAGAATCCACCCAGTCATTCAGAATCAACTTCTTTACAAATAATAAAAAAAAAAAGACATTTTAATCTTTGTTGTCTCCACACACCATGGGGGTGACTACTGCCATGACAACCAGACCTAAACTACAGAAGCTTTTGTAGGACAAAATCCCTTCACTCAAGAAAAAAAAAAAAAACACACAACACACTTAGGCGGAGGAACTATTTTATTAAAAGTGACACAATCATTTATGTTTTTTCCTACTTAAAATTGAGAATTTTACCTACAAAATGCAGTTGCATTACAGATGACCATTTCATAAGCGCAATAAGCCACTCCAGTGTGTGCGTTAGACACTTTAACACACGGCTAGGAGGCTGGACGCACTCGGCTGGTGGCCTCGTGCCTCACTACGCCTCCTAGCCGTGTGTTAAAGTGTCTAATGCACACCCTGTCGTGGCTTATTGCTTAAATAAAGCTCTAAAGGGCCATTTAGCCCTGGACTTTTGTTAGCTTTTAAGGTTAAAATCCAGTAATTTTCTCTTCTTAGTACTAGATTATTATAATCTCCACCTCTCGGGTTCCTATTTACCTTATCAACTGCCATAAACTTAAAGGAATGTTGTTCAGGTTCTCTAGTATTAACAACATGTGCTGCAGTAGCATAAGTCATGTCACCCCTCTGAATGGCTCTTATGTGTTCTCCTACTCTGATTTTAAAACTCCTGATCGTTTTCCCCACATAAAAAGCCTCACAGTTACATATTGCCAAATAAATAACTCCCACTGTGTCACAGTTCGTGAATTGTCGAATTTCAAAACTTCTATCACTGTTGTGGCTTGAAAAAATATTACCCTGTAACATATGGCTGCAATAGATACATCGTTTGCATTTAAAATGACCCTTCCTTTTATCTAACCATGTGCTTGGAAGGAAGGGTCATTTTAAATGCAAACGATGTATCTATTGCAGCCATATGTTACAGGGTAATATTTTTTCGAGTTTTTAGTTTTTTTTTGTATCTTTACATTTTCACAATTTAGTTCTGGAAGAAGTAGTATAAGACTACATTGTTATATACACTTTTGTTTTATTGTATTAGACATGAAGATGTTTAAAATATTTAATTGAATGAAGGTCTTTCTGGAAGATTACAATTAGTTTGATGGTTTAGTTAAGTATTCATTGTTCTGATGGAATACACCTGAATCAATTGTGTGTTATATATGGTGTTCTCTGACACTTGGTTTTTTATTTCCTTTGATAAAGGACTGGGGGAGCAGTCCGAAACATGTTAGGAGTTTTGTAAAATAAAGCTTTTTATACTACGTGTTTCTCTTATGAGTTGTATGTGCTCGAAGCCTTTTCTACAAGTATTCCATTGTTGGTTTCTGGAGCACTGCGTCCCAGTGCGCACTCAGTTGGTTTGTATCCTGGAACATAGCAGGTCTCTCCACTAAATACTCAGACCCTGATTGGTACAAGTTCTGCCAAAAATTTGAAATTTTACTTTTCCAGGAAACTTGGGCTACTGAATTGACATTACTAAATGACTATAAATCTTATTTTGTTCCTGCAAAAAAAGTAAGGAAGAATGGCAGACCTAGAGGGGGACTGTCCACATTTGTAATGATACAAAAGGGCATTTTGGTTTTGGATCATACCATCCTGGATGATAAAATATCGTTACATGTTATAAAATGGGATAACTACAGTGGCGTGAAAAAGTATTTGCCCCCTTCCTGATTTTCTCTATTATTGCATATTTGTCACACTGGATGTTTTCAGGTCTTTAGAGAAAATGTAATATTAGATAAAGGGAACCTGAGTGAACAAATAACACTTGTTTTTTTTTTTTAATTTCACTTATTTAATGAAAAAAAGTTAACCAACACCAACTGGCACTGTGTGAAAAAGTAATTGCCCCCTTACACTTAATAACTGGTTATGCCACATTTAGCTGCAATGACTGCAACCAAACACTTCCTATAATTCAATATCAGTCTTTCACATCGCTGTGGAGGAATTTTAACCCACTCTTCCTCATAGAACTGCTTTAATTCAGTAACATTTGGTAGGTTTTTGAGCATGACCTGCTCGTTTCAGGTCCTGCCACAGCATCTCTATTGGGTTTAAGTCTGGACTTTGACTAGGCCACTCCAAAACTTTAATTTTACATCTTTTAGCCATTCTGATGTGGACTTGCTTTTTGTGTTTAGGATCATTGTCTTGCTGCATGGCCCAACTACGCTCAGCTTCAGCTGACGGAAGGATGACCGGACATTCTCCTTAAGAATTTTCTGGTACAGAGCAGAATTCATGGTTCCTTTAATTATGGCAAGTCATGCAGGTCCTTAGGCAGCAAAGCATCCCCACACCATCACACTACCACCATCATGTTTGACTGTTGGTATGGTGTTCTTACTGTGGAATGCTGTGTTTGCTTTACGCGAGACATTATGGGATCCATGTCATCCAAAAAGTTCCACTTTGGACTCATCTGTCCATAGAACATTTTCCCAAAAGGCTTGTGGATCATCCAGGTGCTTCTTGGCAAATGAGAGCCAAGCATTTATGTTCTTCTTGTTAGAGTGGTTTCTGCCTTGCTACTCTCACATGAAGCCCATTTTTGCCCAGTCTCTTTCTGATTGTGGAGTCGTGAACACTGACCTTAGCTGAGGCAAGAGAAGCCTGCAGTTCTTTGGATGTTGTTTTAGGATCTTTTGAGACTTCCTGAATGATTTTACGCTGCGCCCTTGGAGTAATTTTGGCAGGCCGCCCACTCCTGGTAAGATTCACTATTGTTCCAAGTGTTCTCCATTTGGAGATTATGGCTCTCACTGTGGTTCGATGGAGTCCCAGAGCCTTAGAAATAGCTTTGTAACCCTTTCCAGACTGATAGAGGGCAACAAATTTTTTTCTGATCTTTTCAGGAACTTCCTTTGATCATGGCATAATGTGCTTGTTGAATCTTTGTGCTGCGTACTCTGATGGTAAGGGTCAAAATAAGTGAGATTTATATTGAGCAGGGCTGGCTGTAATGAAGCCTGGCTGTGTTCAATCAGTTGACTCTAATTATCCCTTTAATTGGGTTGATTTAACTAGGGGCAATTACTTTTCACACAGTGCCCGTTGGTGTTAGTTAACTTTTTCATTAAATAAATGAAATAAGTGAAAAAAAAAAAGTGTTATTTGTTCACTCAGGTTCCCTTTATCTAATATTATATTTTGTCTAAAGACCTGAAAACATCAAGTGTGACAAATATGCAATAATAGAGAAAATCAGGAAGGGGGCAAATACTTTTTCACGCCACTGTATGTATTTCTTATAGCAAACATTTACATCCCCCCAAATTATCACACTTTAACCAGTAATGATCTTTGGTCCTAATTGGACACTGAAATTGATCAATTAATAATAAAGCACCCAATTGATATAATTCTTTTGGGTGGAGATCTTAATGCCTGAATTGCTAATTCTGACAACTTACCACTGCTTCAATCTATGGTTTATCTGGGAGATCTCGGAACAACAAAATCAACTGACACTGTCCTTAATTGTGCTGGGAAGAAACTTGTTGAATTTGTTAATAGCAATCACTTTATAATCCTTAATGGTAGAATTAAGGGAGACTTATTTGGGAACGACACTTATTTTTCATCTTTGGGAAGGAGTGTTATTGACTATTTGATTATCTCTCCTGACAGTTATGAACACTCTCGCTCCTTCGTGGTCACGATGAGACCAGAAAGTGACCATGCAGCCCTGATAGCTGATATTGATAACCTCGGTTATGAGAGACATTCTGGAGTAGGTAAAAGAATAATAAAAAAACTCAACAAAAGATAATAAAATCCAGTTAGAGTCTAGAGGGCGATTAAAATTATCACTAAGAGCAATTAATACAACAAGAATACTAGATCTATTGTACTCCCCCCAGATGGCCAAATTATTCTCATTAGCATACAATTCTTGCTCCCCCCAAAATCTCTATGAACTTTTGGACACTGCTCATCAAGCAATTAGATCCAAAATGTACAATTTTATGACAAATTCAACTAACCTAAATACCTGGCTTGATAATCATTATAAAAAAGGAAAACAATATCTAATGAAAATTATTAGATATACTAAGAAATTTCCAACCAGAGAGAATTTTGTGTATTTAAAAGAAGTAAGGAAACTATATCGCAAGTTTCTTGAAAATAAAAAATTAGAATTCAAGAAACTACAATGGGAAAAAATGTACGATATTATACGATCCAACAATATCAAGGCATTTTGGTTAATGGTCTCTAAGGGAGAAATATCTGATCATTGCTCTTTATCAGTCCATATACTACAAGACACATAGATTACGCATTTTAAAAAACTACTTACTACAGACCCCAACGTACTTAGTTTGCATCAAACCACACATAAGATCCTACTAGCTGAATACCAACCATTATCAGTCTCCTTTAAGGAAGTTGAAGATACTATATTTAAATTAGCTATAAACAAAGCCCCTGGCCCGGATCTCATTCCAGGTGAGATATATAAAAAACATATGAATTACTGGGTACCATTCTTTGTAAATTTCCTTAATCTCTGTTTTAGAGAAAGGTACATTCCGCCATCATGGAACAGAAACATTATAGTTCCTTTACACAAAAAAGGATCTTATCTGTCCCCTTCAAACTATCGTCCTATAAGTCTTTTAGATACAAGTGGTAAACTTTTCTCTAGAATATTATTAAACAAACTTCTGATTTGGGTTGGAAAATACAATCCATTATCTAAATTTCAATCCGGGTTTATTCAGGGATGCCCAACCCTGGATTATATATATATATATATATATATATATATATATATATATAGTCTCATCTTATTGAGAAATATAAGGTTTATAAGAAAATGAAGCTCATGCACTGTTTGTAGACTTTTCTGCTGCTTTTGATTCTGTGATTAGAGAATTGTTATGGGAAATTCTATATAAAAAAAAAGGTTTACCTTTTGAACTATTATGTCCTATTGTACTACTTCATTCAAACACGTACATAGCAGTGAAGTTTGATAACAGTGGCAATATTACAGATTACTTTCAAACCAACAAAGGGGTTAAACAGGGGTGCTTACTAGCGCCACTGTTATTCAATATTTACATAGACTCTCTTCTTTCATTTGATGAATTTCTGCCATTAGACTCCCCTAAAGTTAATAATGTTCCTGTTCCTATTTTGGCCTATGCGGACAATCTGGTGATACTCTCTCTTTCAAACATAGGACTTCAAAGAAAAATCGATCAAGTTAAAGTAAAATGTAACTGTTACCATCTTGGAATTGACTTAACTAAAACTAAAATAATGTTTTTTGGCAATCAATCAGTGGTTCCTAGAATTTATATTGAGAAACAACTAGTAGAGGTGGTGAAGTCTTATGTTTACCTGGGAGTTACACTTGCATCAAATGGTCTCTGGAATGAACATATTAAAAAAACAGATAGACAGGGCAAAACTAATAGTGAAAGGATTACTCCGTTTTAATTCTAAGTTTGGAGGATCAACTGTATTGCCTGCTGTTAGAGCTGGAGAAGCAAAAATCACTTCTTCACTTCCCTATGGGGCAGAGATTTGGGGAACTAAAGAATATTCTCACCTAGAACTCTCCTTATCCTATTTCTATAAGGCCATATTACAGGTTCCCCTCTCCACTTCTAATTCAATAGTACGCGCTGAGTTAGGCAGGATCCCAATAAAAGACATAATACATTTCAGAATAGTCTCGTACTGGCTAAGGCTAATAAATAAAAATGATAATAATAATAAAAAGAACTGTACGAGTAGTATCACCTATCTTTGTCTCTTAGAAAAATTTCTCTGGAATACTGAAGGCTTTCATTCTCTTTGGCTAACAAAGTTGACCACTATTCTTAAAAATACCAATAATTATCATCTCTGGAAAGATTTTAATAAGGGTATTTTGATCTCTATTGAATATAAAAACAAAATTAAAAAATATATTTTTAGATTAGCCCCCCCCCAAAAAAAAACAAATGGAGTCAGTCAAAAGCCAAAAACAGGCAATTTGGTTCAGTAAAAATAAAACTGACTCAGGGATCGAAAACTATCTGTTGTTATCCCTACCCCAAAGCCTCCGAAAAGCTATTACTTGGGCTAGGTTTGGAATTCTTATATCTAAGTATGTATATTTCAGTCAGGGTAAAAACAATGAACAAAACACAGAACTATTCTGCAAATGTAATAGGGGCTTCCATGATACATTGGAGCATATAATAATTCAATGCCCCTTGTATTCTCATCTAAGAGACTCCAGTTTCAAACAGTTTTTGACAAAATATCTAAATTTATATTACGATCCAGTTTTTGTTCTGTTGCACCCCATGACCATAGATGATGTCATAATGATTGCTAAATTTATTGCATCTGTTATCCATTCAAAAAAAAAAAAAATTAAGGAAATTATTAGCCTATAATATTTTATTTTATTGCACACATTTATTATACTGGTAAAACCTTGACTTATTTACATTATTTCTATTTTCACTTTATCTTCTTTTTATTATGGTACATGCTGTTTTTAACTGTTGTATTCATTTTTAACTTTGTAATGTCCAAACTGTTATTCAGTGGATGAACAAATGATGATGATGATGATCACCACTTCTCGGACAACTCACTAAAATTTGGTCTTTCATTTGATACGCTGCAATGGTTCAGAAGCTATCTTGGAGATAGATCTCAGCGGGTGAAGATATCTAATGGCATCTCCAAACAGCGGGCTGTCCGATCTGGAATACCACAAGGGTCGATCCTGGGTCCACTCCTTTTCGGTATTTTCCTGAAGAGCTTGCCATCTGGATGTGGAGGTTAGCCAAGTGCAAAAGATGGAGATTAGCGCCCAGGAGGTGGATAGGCAGAATAGGGGCAAAATTCAGCAGAAAGGCAGACAGCAAGGTGAACCAGGGATAAAGGGCAACCAAGGAAGGGGCTGGAGTAGAACAGCGAAACAGTCTAGGAGGTCAAATCATGGAAAGTCATGTGTGCAAATGCCAGGAGCCTTAGCAACAAGATGGAAGATCTGGAGGCTGTCATGGTGCAGTCAGACCTGGACATTGTGGCCATCACTGAAACCTGGTGTAATGATAACCACGAATGGGAGTTGGCCATACCTGGCTACAACATATTTAGAAGAGACAGGGCAGGCAGGAAGGGAGGAGGAGTGGCACTGTATGTGAAAAATGACATAAGGGCCACAGAGATCCAGGAGGAACAAAATGGGGAGAGATGCTGTGGGTTAAGCTGGAAAGGAAAATGGGGCCAGCCATCCGCACAGGTGTGGTTTATAGACCACCAGCCCAGGAGGAAGAAACAGATAGGAGTTGATGCTAGCCACCCAGAGGATGGCAGACAAGGGTGAGGTAGTACTGGTTGGAGACTTCAATATTCCAGACGTGGACTGGAGCATCCCACAGCAGCATCAACTAGAGCAGATTTATCCTGACTCCTTCAGGGTGCCTTCCTCAAGCAACTGGTCATGGAACCAACTCGGCAGAAGGCAATACTGGACCTTGTGCTCACAAACAGGGACAGTGTGATGGGGGTAAGAGTGGGGAGCACCTGGAGAACAGTGACCACCAGTCACTGTGGTTGAAATCACAGAAAGAGCAGAACAAACCACACAAAACATGTATCCTGGATTTTAGGGGGCAAACTTTTGAAAATGGGGAGATACTTGAAAGAGGCATTAAGGGAATGGGGCAGGAATCGGTTGAGGAACAGTGGAAGTATTTAAATGGGGATTACAAGAGCAACAGAATTATGTATTAAGCAGGTTAGCAAGAGGAAAAGGAAGAGGAGACCATTATGGTTTTCCAAAGAGGTAGCAAAAAAGTGAAAGCAAAAAGATTGCATTCAGGCAATACAAAAGACACAGGCAGAAGGGGATAGGGAGAAGTACCAGGAGAAGCAAAGGAGGCAGGAGGTCAGTAAGGAAGCCAAAGCTCAGACAGAAGAACACATTGCAAAATCAGTGGGTAGAGGGGACAAAACCTTTTACAGGTACATAAGTGAAAAAAGAAAGGCAAAGGGAGGGATAGTGAGACTGAAGGGGGAGGATGGGGGCTATGTGGAGGATGACAACAGTAAAGCTGACATATTGAACAGGTATTTCTGCTCAGTCTTTACTAAGGAAGAGGAGGGTAATGGGTCCGAATGGAGTACAAGGGGTGAGAATGGTGCAGAAATGGACACAAGTCCCTTTACACGAGAAAGGGTCCTGAAGGAACTGGAAGTAATAAGAGTTGATAAAGCAATGGAGCCAGATGGGTGCACCCAGGGTCCTTAAGAACTAAGAGAGGTGGCTGAATCTCTTGCTATCCTGTTTAGACGATCACTAGAAACAGGGAGGTACCCAAAGACTGGAGGATAGCAGATGTAGTCCCCTTATACAAAAGTGGGAACAAAGAGAGGCGGGAACTACAGACCAGTCAGCCTCACCTCGGTAGTGGGAAGATCTGGAAGCACTACTGAAGGAGAGATTGTGGAACATCTGGTTGTCAATGGACTACAAGACCCAAGGCAGCATGGTTTCACCAGGGAAGGTCATGTCAGACCAACCTCATTGAATTGTTTGACTGGGTGACTAGGGAGGTGGATCAGGGAGGCAGTGGACATGGCCTCATCTGGACTTCAGCAAGGCCTTTGACACTGTGCCACATAGAAGACTATTGCACAAACTGGGGAATATGGGTGTGGGCAGGACAGTAGTGCGGTGGGTAGGTAACTGGCTGGGTGGCAGGACACAGAGGGTGGTGGTAAATGGCTGTCACTCCACAGAGGGAAGAGTGACCAGGGGTACCACAGGGGATCAGTGCTGGGACCGGTACTATTCAATATCTTCATCAGTGACATTGCACAGGACCTAGAAGGCAGAATTTCACTGTTCGCTGATGACACAAAGCTCTGTAACAGAGTAGACACACCAGAAGGTGTAGACAGAATGAGAAGGACCTGCAGAAACTTGAAGAATGGTCAGGGTTTGGCAGTTGAAATTCAATGCAAGGAAGTGCAAGATAATGCATATGGGGCACAAAACCCTGGCACAATATATCAGTTGGGGGGTGAGGATATAGCATGCACCAAGCAGGAAAGGGATCTTGGAGTTATCGTCTCTGATGACCTCAAGGCAGGGAAACAGTGTGACAAGGCAGCAGGTAAAGCAAATAGGATGCTGGGATGCATAGGCAGGGGTATCACCAGCAGGAAAAGAGAGGTCATAATTCCACTATACAAGACACTAGTGAGGCTGCACCTGGAGTACACTGTGCAGTTCTGGAGACCTTACCTACGTAAGGACATAGACAGGGTAGAGAAGGTTCAGAGGAGGGCAACAAAGATGGTGCATGGATTGCATCACAAGTCCTATGAGGACAGGTTGAAGGCACTGAACATGTACTCCCTGGAGGAGAGGAGGGAGAGAGAGGATATGATAGAGACATACAAGTATCTTACAGGGAGGAACAGGTGCAGGAATGCACTATTTTTAAGCGAAAAAGATGTTCCAGGACTAGAGGGCATGGGATGAAGTTGGAGGGGGGACGATTCAGAGGAAACGTGAGGAAGAATTTCTTCACAGAACGGGTGGTGGACAAGTGGAACACCCTGCCAGAGGAAGTGGTGGGGGCTGAAACAATCACGGGATTTAAGAATGCATGGGATAGACATAAAGGAATTCTGGAGATCAGGGGTAAGGGGCAACAGACTTCCTGGAAAACATAAACTGAACTTACAAACTTAAATGGGCAGACTGGGTGGGCCATAGGCCCTTATCTGCCGACACTGTCTATGTATCTATGTATCTGCATGTCACCAACGGACTCTTCTCTGTGCGGATGATGCTGTCATCTTTGCAAGCCACTCAGATCCTAACTTGCTTGAAAGCAATCTACAACTTGGATTCATGGAAGTTGAGCAATGGTTTAATAAATGCAAACTGGTGCTAAACTACAAGAAAACAGAAGTTTTGTTGTTCTTATCCTCTCGAAATAAGTACAAGGCACATGCTCTTACCGTTAGAAATAACCAAGGAACAACCCTTGAACAAATCTAGCACTTTAAGTACCTAGGTGTATGTAATCCTGGACAGTCAGTTCACCTATGTGCCTCACATCGAGATTGTTGCTAGGGCCGTTAATATCAGGATTGGACTCCTCTATAGATACAGACAGAGTCTTACTCCAGAAGCTCTCAAGCTCGCAATCTACAGTTCGGCTCTGTCGATCATTGATTATGGCTTAGTCATATACTGAGCTGCTGCCACAACATCACTCAAAAGACTAATTGTTGCACTGAGCAAGGTCTGTAGACTAATCACGGGTGCTGCTTGTCTCACCCACACTTGCGAGCTCTGTACTCAGTCTGGATGGCTTCAGCTAAGTGGTAGGATCAAATACCAAATGTGCCTTCTTACTAAAAAGGTGATCCTTTTTATTTGTTTTTTTGTTTATTTCAGTTTGGGATTAATACCGTTGAGTCAAGGACTCATTTTCAAAGGTTCCACGTCAGTGTTGAACAAACATTACAAAAATACAAGGTTTACAGAGGGGGGGGAAAAAAGAGAAAAAACATTGATGCATATACACAGGCAGTAATAATAAAATTTGAACTTGTACGCATCAAATTGGTAAATATTAACAGATAGACTGATTAGATAAGAGGGGGTTGGGGATCAGCTGAACGTGGTATCGTCTGAGGTGGGGGAGAGGTGGAACTTTCAACCAAGTGAGGCCATCGTCAGGTAATTGGGAGTAGAGAAGTGGGTTAGGAAAAAAAATTGGTATATAGCTGAAAGATGTAGATGGGGTAGATAAATGGAAAGCTGGTGGTGAGGTATTATCATATTAGCTCAGGCAGGTGCAATTCATTTTAGAATCAAGGAGAGATTTGAGCCCAGTTTTGAAGGTACTAATCTTGGTAGTATCAGTGAGGACAGCAGGTAGTTCATTGAACCATTTTGGACCTTGATACAGGATGGAGTTCTGGGCAAGTTTCGTTCTTTTGAAAGGAATTACCATCTTCTCAGCGACTGCTCTACAGGTAGATTTCGTTGGGACAGCCGGCTTAAAGTGTCCGCCCAGTGTGGGGGAAGTCAATCCAAGTAGTACTTTTTTTTAGAAGTAGGCAGGTTTGGTATTGCCCTCTAAGATGGAGTGGGAGCCACTCAGTTTCAGTGTACAGCGAGCAGGTGTGTGTGTCAAGAGTAGCCCCCAAAGTAAGACGACAGGCCTTATTGAGGAGTGTGTTGATCCTGCAAAGAGCGTTTTTTGTGCTGCCCCATATATAGGCAACCCATAGTCAATGGTAGACAGTATTGAGCTACTGGTTGCTAGTTTGAGTGCATCCAGTGTCATTGAATGACTGTGATGATAAAGTACACAAAGTTTTAAATTTGCAGTCTTGATAACAGAGTCAATGTGGTTTGAAAAGGTGAGCATGTCATCAAAGGTAATTCTGAGATATTTGAAGTTAGATACTTGGTCTAGGATTTCACCATTTTGGTTATGAATATGCAGGGGCAGGTATTTCTTTTTGCTTTGGGAGGTGGTGAAGAGCATACTCTGTTTTTTTGATGTTTAGTTTTAGCTTGTTTTCCGTCAACCAAGATTTAAGTTTATGAAAGCTGCTTTGGAGTTCAGTTGTGATAAATTGTTGGTCTTGGCCAGTGACTGAGATCACTGAATCATCAGCATAGAGAACTGCGCTAACTGTGCTTGCTGAACAAGCCATTGGGGCGGAGTTGATGAAGAGACTAAAGAGTAGAGGACCGAGGACTGACCCCTGTGGAACCCCGAGGTTCACCTTCTTAGCAGCAGATAGGGTATCACCAATTTTGATTTGTGATCCTTGGGCTTTTGCCACAGGATGTGGGATGCCTGTTGAACAAATCTCTCAAGACCCAACACACTCGCAACTGAACAACTTTTTATCCCAAGGTGCCGGACTGCTCAATGCCAGTGATCCTTTCTATATAGTGCCCCACTTTGGTTCAGTGATCGGCGTAATGAATTGACTAACCTACCTAAACTCAGCCAGTTTAAGCATATGCTCCGGCAGCATCTCATAACTGAAAGCATCTGTGATTGTAACACCTAATCCTAGGTATCTCAGTCCACGTTCCCTCTTCCCATACTGTGCTCTTTTCACCCTGATTTCACCCCAAGTATGCATCAACAAGGCCTTTGGCCGCTAATTCTTTTCCCCTGCCCTTGCTCCTTTCCCTTCCCCCTACTGCCTTTCCCTACCTCCTGCCTACCCCAACTGAAACTTTGACAAAAGCCCCTGGCTGCTACCTGTTTCCTCCTTGGTCTTAAAACTCTACTACCTCCTCTCTTCCCCTCTATCTTAATCTAACTCCTTTCTCTTCTTTGAATATTGTTTTTTTCTCTTTGATGTATTATGATATAATTCTGTATATTAGTAACTCAATTTGTTAGTTCCTCCTATGTCTGTATGTAACCCTAGGCTCCCACTGATCTGGAACCTTTGTAAATGAGCTGCCTGGTGCTCAGAGGTACTTTGTAATCCGAGATTGAATAAATAAATAAACGTAGTCGGACGCACCGTCACGGCATGACCGGCGTTTTGTCGAGCTCCGCCCTCGGGTTTATAAAAATAAAGAATCCACCGAAATCTCTCGCTCAAGAAAATAATAAACGAGACCAAAAGTTAAGGACTGCACCATGGATAAATATGTGGTGGCGACGGGTGGTAAATCGCAACAAGCAGGTACAAAAAATAGCAAAAAGCTACCAGCTACGAGACAGCCGAATACTGTGGGCCCCATCTCTATCTCGGCAGCCGAAATGACAGCGGTAGGATGAGAACTGAAGGAACAGCCGATGGACGCTTTGTCCCCTCAACTGGAAAGGCTGGAAGGCAAAATTGACCGCAGGCTGGCCACCATAGATGCCCAACTAGAACAGCAACAAGAGCGGCTAGAGGAAGCGGAGGGCCGCATCTCGGCAGCAGAGGACACGCTACACCCAATCCCAAGATGTATGCAGGACCTGGAGAAACAAGTGCAAAACCTCAGGGAGGCCCTAGACTATCAGGAAAATTACCATCGGAGGTCCAATTTGCGACTCTGGGGCCTCCCTGAAGGTAAGGAAGGCTCCAACATGCTTGGATTCTGCAGGAAGATGTTGCCAGCCTTGCTGGGGCTGAATCCGAAAGGGGGCCGATATAAATTGGAGCGAGTGCATCGGGCGGTGCAGCCGTGACCCCAGAAAGGACACCCACCGAGGCAAATAGTATTCTGCTTCCACAGCTTCCATGATAGACAAGAGATGTGGAAGGCATATAAAAGCATGGCTGAGCTAAAGTACGAAGGAATACACCTGTTCATATCCCAAGATCACTCCACGAGAGTCGGGGGGGGAGGAGAGGCGGAAAATTTAATGAGGTGATTGCTGACTGTCAGCGTTCAAAAATCAAATGTTGCCACTATGAAAATCGGACACAAAGGAGCTACTTATAGCTTCTGGGAAGTGGATAAAGCAGCTAAGTTTGTAGTGGAGCTAAAGAAAAAGATAGGATGACTGCCCCAGATAGAGAAGAGATCACGCTAGCTAGAGAGAGAAGATGTCCAGTTAACCTGTAAATATTTAAAAAATGTTAAAAATGTGAATCAAAACCTGTTGCAGCAGTTGGATGAGACTAATGTAGGGTGCCTGTCCTATCCGTTATTGTTGCTGTCTGTGGGATGTAATTGGTGGGGGTTCCCCTTTAAAAGAGACTGGCATGTTCATACACCCCTTGAGCTACTCATGTGCAAAATTGGACTGTGAATTGAAGGAGATGAGAGTGGCCTGGAGAAAGTACTGTCTACACGATTTCTGATTTTGGCCTCAAGGGACGATCGATATGTGTGGCTCAGGTCCCGCTTACCCCTGCTCCACTGAACTGGAGGAATGCTGAGACCCGAGTCACAAGGGGGGGGCCTGCGCGTTAAAAATGACTTGAGCGGCCTAGCCTCGTGGAACAGGAAAGTTACTCAGTTTACTTAGGCAAAGGGGAACAGAGGAGTCTGCATGTCTGCATCTGATGGGGGGGTAGAAGGGAATAAGAAGGGGGCTCAGTTCTGCTATATATGCCATAAACTCTTACAGCATCTGGATGGGGCTATTGAGGAGAGACTGGAATGGTCAAATTATTAAGGAGGTGGCTGAGAAAGACCCTGAGGGAGGATTATCAGATGTGGCCCACATCCCCCCAACCCTTATACTATTAAATGGGAAGAGTGCTGAGATCTGACTCGTGGGGAGGGCCTGTGCATTGAGATTGAAACGTGCGGCCTAGCCTGGGGAGGGGGGAGGAAGAAAAAGAGGTATGCAGCTCATCTCGGTGAATGAGGGGACAGATGAACATGCATGCTTGTGCACAGAGGATCGACTGCAAGAGGGAAAGGAGGGGAAAGTGTTAAGGCAAGAAAGGATGCTGAGTTGACGGGACAGGTGATTGATTAATGTGATATCTTGAATGCAGAGGAAGGGGAATTCCTTGGGGTCAGGAATAAGTTTGTGCCTAAACGAGCTGGGGGAAAGAGAGTACAGTAACCCCGGGGAGGGGGGGGGGTGGAGAAGAGGTTGCTCAAAATTGTTCTTTTTTTAATCAAACCCTTTAGAATTTCAACAGGGGGGAGAACATACTGGAAATGTTGTATGTTTCGGAGGGGAGAAAGGGAGATTGTATTGTATGTAGTTTGGGGGGAGACATACTGGATGCATGGAGAACGGCCAATCCCACACTTAAGGAGTATACCTTTTACTCCAATCCTCATAAGACATGGTCCAGGCTGGATCACATCTGTATTGAAGGGGGATGGTATCACAAGATGGCAGAAATTAGGCATGGACCTAGACACATCTCAGACCATGCCATGGTGATTATGGCATTAGAATTTGAGGCCAAAGGGCTGAAACCTGCCTCATGGAGATTTCTACTGTGCCTGATAGGAAAAGAGGAGTTTAGGACTTTTTTGAAAGAGCAGCTGGGGAGATATGTGGAGCTTAATAAAGAAACTGCATCATCCAAACAGGTGTTTTGGGATGCGGAGAAGGCCTACTTAAGAGGGGCTATCACAGGCTATGTGGCAAGATATAAAAAGGAGCAGCTTAAACGTCAAGAGGAGTAGCATTTGAAGGTTAGGGAATTGGAGCGTAGAGCAGTTGAGGGGGGAGAGGAGGTGCTACAGATGCTGGCAACGGCAAGGGGGGGCCCTTAATAATATGCTAGCAGTGCAAGCAAGGACTCAGTTATTGTTTCTGAAACATAAATTCTATCAATGGGGCAATAAACCAGGGCCCATGCTGGTGAACCTCATTGGGGCAGAAGGGGCAGTACGAGAATTCAGGAGATACGAGGGGAAGGAGGAGCCCTGATCAGGGAACCCCAAGCTATTGGGGATAAGTTTAAGACATTTTACCAGGCCCTATATAAAGCTGAGTGTGAAGGTACAATGGATGGGGCAAGGGGATTTCTGGACAAGGTCAAAATTCAGGGAATCACTGAGAAGCAACTGGAAGAGCTGGGCAGGGAACTATCCAAGGAAGAAATCAGAGTGGCCATACAGCGCATGAAGTTTGGCAAAGCGTCTGGGCCAGACGGCCTCCCAGCCGAGTTCTATAAGGGAGTGGGACAGGGGGTGGTGGACTTGCTGTGGGAATTATTTCGGGAACCTAGGGAGGGAAATCCACTTCCGTCCACTATGGAGGTAGCGACGATATGTGTTATTCCGAAACCCGGAAGGAACCCCTAGCAATGTACCTCATATAGGCCTATATCCCTGTTGAATGTGGATGCTAAGATTTAAGCTAAGGTCCTGGCTGCCTGACTGGATGTGTTGCTCCCGCAGTTAATACACCCAGATCAAACAGGTTTCATACAGGGAAGACACTCCTACCATAATCTGAGGAAGGTCTTGAACATGGTACATTGCTCTTCTCGGCGTCCAGGGATGACAGCGGTTTTGTCCCTGGATGCCAAGATGGCTTTGATCGCATTGAATGGGGTTATCTCTTTGAGGTATTGGGCAGATTCGGACTAGGGGAAAGATTCATTGGTATGATTAGGGCATTGTATGGCTCTCCACAGGCTGTGGTGCTGACCAATGGGGTGCTGTCAGAGCGGTTCTCCTTGTTCAGGGGTACGAAATAGGGGTGTCTGCTTTCCCCACTACTATTTGATTTGGCAGTTGAGCACTTGGCCATGGCCATTAGACAGAATCTGCATATCAACAGAGCTGGGGGAATGGGAGACAAACAACACAAACTGTTGCTTTATGCAGACAACATGATCTTGTATTTAAGTGATCCAGAGCACTCCATGCCTCCCTTACTAGAACTTATCGATGGGTTCACCACCTCCTCAGAAACTAAGATAAACATAGATAAGTCAGAAGTAATGTATCTAGGGAAGGGGGTGGTAAGGGGAAGGAGATGTGGGGTTTAAGAGAGGTTTGTTCCTCCTTTAAATACTTGGGGGTAAATATTGGGAAGAATATCCCAGAACTTTACTGTCTGAACTATATCCCCTTGGTTAATAGCATTGTAGTAGAAATGAAGAGGTGGAGAGCACTACCACTGTCCTGGATAGGGCGAATGAACCCAATCAAAATGAATATCCTACCAAGGATCCTCTACCTGCTGCAGATGCTCCCAATGGGCATTAATTAGAGGGATAACAAGAAGCTGGAGAGGGGCTTCTCTGAATTTTTATGGCGGGGAAAAGGGATAGAATCAGTTTGGGCAGGTTAAAGGCAAGCTCAAGGGGTGGAGGGTTAAATTTTCCTAACATGAAGAGCTACTACTTGGCTGCGCAAATGAGAATTGTAAAAGACTGGGTTGCCAGACCTGATGAAGGTAGTTGGATAAATCTGGAGGAAATGGAGGCCCAGGGTAGGCTTGCAGCATAGCTGGCTAGAGGAGGGAGGAGGGCATATGTTTCCCAGGCTCGGTTCAACCCTCTGGTGCTGATGGTACTGGAGAGCTGGACGCAGAGCAAGAAGGCTTTGGGGGGGACAGGAGGCAGAGATGATACTCCTACCGATATGTGGGAACCCCTTCTTTCGGCCGGGACTGGAGGTCCCAGGATTTGAGGAGTGGGACACTAGAGGGGTGCAATGCTTAGGAGACCTCCTCAGGAGGAAGGACATATGCTCTTTTCAGGAGCTTAGGGAGACCAGAGGGTACCAAATAACCACTTGTTTCGATTCTTTCAGGCCAGGGACTACTGTAAACAGATAAGGAAGCAGGGCTACAGGCAATCTCATTGGAAAAGGCAGAGGTCTTGATTTGCAGGGCTAGGAGGGATCCTAAGGGTATGGTGGGGGCTATGGTGCATATAATCCGAGACAGTATTCGAGATATGACACGCAATACTAGAGGTCTATGGGAAAAGGATTTGGGATTTCCAATTTCTGATTATAATTGTAGACTTGTACTAGAAATACATATGGGCCTACTCCTTTCAAATAAATATGAGTCAGCTTATAAATTTGTACATAGGTTGTACTGTCCTCCAGTGGTCCTACACAGATACCAGCCGGAAGTAACTGAAACTTGTAACAGGTGCAGGGAACAGAGAGGTACATACTTCCACTGCTTCTGGGCATGCCCCAGATTACACATATTCTGGAAAAGAATAGCATAGACCCTGAGTGGTATTCTGGGTTCAGACATACCTCTCACTCCAATTGACCTATTGTTTGGCATGGAGACGGGAGAGGGAGAGGAGTGGTCGTCACATAGAAAATGGCTCAGAGTGCTGCTCTCACAGGCCAGACAGGCCATTCTGAACACTTGGGTATCGGCAGTGGATCCTCCCATTGAGCAGTGGTGCTCTCTGACTATAGGGGCTTTGGTAATGGAAAAGAGGTCTTATCAGATTAGAGGCAGAATACAGACCTTTCTATCCATATGGAGCCCTTTTCTAGCAACACTGACCATGGAGGAAGCATTGGTCTTTTAAGCTGGGAGTTAAGGCCTGGGCAGAGGGACCAATAGCAAAAAGGGAGGAAGGATATTAAGCAGCATATGAATTTAAATTTTAATTTATGAATTGGTGGAAAGCAGTAGAGTAATAATAATAGAATAGAGAATATGATTTGCGTGGTATATGTGGACCTTTGGAAATAGTTGTTAAGAGTTTTAATTGTACATAGTATGTGTGTTTTAATAATGTCTGTAACTGTTTTTACATGCACAGAATCTTTATAAAAGATTTAAGCAAAAAAAGAAAAAACTCAAGCCCAGCCTGCGGTACTGGCATGAAAAGTGCAGCAATGCAGTCCCCGGCCCCTGTTTTTCTAATGTCGAGGGGGAGACAGGCAAGTAATCACAGTGGCCCGCTGTTATACACGCACACACACATCCTCACCCAGATGGTCTTTGCTCCTGCTGTTACAAGGGAAAGAACTGGCAATGAATAGTGCCTTTGGGCCCTCGCCCTGCATGCCAGTTTGTGCTCCTGCTACAGTTTGGGAGAGGAAAAGAAAACCAAGACAGTTGGACCATCATGCCAACATCCCAACAGATCCCAACTTCTGGAAAAGAGTTCAAGACCATTTACACTACCCTGTCTGCGCTATTCTGAACTGTGGAGATCACTTGCATCATTGCTTTTCTTGCCGTCTAAATGCGATGTGCATCGCACTGGATGCCTCTGTTGTGATGCTGAGCAATTGCAGTCCTGTTGGGGATGCACAGTGATGTGGCCATTTTGTCCTGCCCTGTAAACAAGCTGCATTGCTCGTATCAATGCAGGCGACCTTTCCCACAAGACTAACGCACATCCTGTTGATTTCCCATGCTGCACTTCTGTTGGTAAACAGGACATCAGCTGGAAATCGGTATAGTGCTGCTCCATCCCTCAGTTGCTGTCCCACCCTCCAACCCTGGTACCCTCCAACCCCGGTTCCCTTCCCATTCTGTTTTTGGCCCCCCCTCCCATCCAACCCTGTGCTGCTGTCCCATCCTCTAACCCCAGTTCCCTTCCTGCTCAGTTTTGGTCCCCCCAACGCTACAACCCCTTCTGCCATCCCATTCTGCAACCCCAGTTCCCGTTCCCATTCCCATGCTGCTTCTGTCCTAACAAAAAAGTTTTCCAATAAAGGGTACTGTTCTCTTGGTAGTTTGTTGCTCAGGATCAAAAAGACAAAAAGTGGCTCCGCTGGGGTTCGAACCTATGTCTCATGATTCTTAACTCTGTGCTCTATCCTCAGTCATTTTGCCCCCAATCTTCCCACTCTGGCCAAAAGGAAGTGCTGCTGAAATGCTGGAAGAGAGAGAGCTGCAAACCACCACCTTATAAATGTGTGGTTTCAGCGGTGCGGACAGAGGAGCGGGTGAGTGGTGCAGTGTAGAGTACCACACATCGCTCCCCCTTGTGTAAATGTACCTTTAGACAAGGGTGCTACTAGTCATTGCTGTGCTACCTCCTGCTGGGGCTGGGGGCCTTCAGGCCCACAGGTGGTGCTCCTTCCTTCCCTGCCATCCTGGTTTCTGTATGTGATGGGGGAGGACACAAAGATTTGGCCATCAGGCTAAGTGGTAGTGCAGGGAGTGGCCCTTTCAGCTGCAAACATTAAGGTAAGGGGTGGAGTGGTGTACTGTATGTGTATTAGTTTGTGATTGGGTGTCTGTGTGTATTGGTGTGTGACGGTTTGTGTGTATGCATCTTGGTTTACTGGCAGTGTAGGTAGTGTCCATCATCCACCCAGCTGTTAATGGTTTGGCAGTGTGTGTATGCATCTGATGCTGTGAAGGTATTTATATGTATCTTGTGTATAATTGCTGTCCTGGCTAGTGGTGTGTATGTGCATGTGTTTTTGCAGTGATGTGCTTATAGTGGTGTGTGTGTGTGTGTGTGTGTGTGTTTGTATCTTTGTGAAGTTTCTTTTAACTGTATATACAGAATAGCCAGGCTGAGATGCAATATATTGCTCTCAGTGGAGTCCTGCATTTACCCATTTTTTACATCTGTGTGGACTAAGGAACAGAGAGGGTAAGTGATTTGCTCAAAGTCGCACAGTGAGCAAGTGGCTGTGGTGGCATGTGATCCTTACCTGGGTTTGAATCCCACTACTGCCACTTACTCACTTTGTGACCGCGAGGGGGTGAGCATACACAGTAGGAGGCAGGCAGTTTGGCCCTGTGATTAGCACAGAAATGCGATCCTGGAGACCTATGTTTGAATAACACTACCACTGCTTACTCACTTTGTGACCCATTGGGGCATAGAGTAGAAAGAGGCAGGCACAGGCCTTTGACCAGGATGTTTGGGGTCACCCCACAGCTCTGCTCCTCCACCCAACCATAGTGCCCATTGCTCAACACCCCCCCCCAGCACAACGCTGCACATAGAAACATAGATGATGGCAGATGAGGGACTGCTTGGCCCACCCAATCTGCCTATTTTTCCCTGCTTATATCATCACCGCAGATCTACTTGATCTACAGCTTTTTCTCCCTCACCACTTCCTTTCCACTGTTATTCCTTTGTGTCTGTCCCACACATTCTTGAACCCCACTACTGTTTTCACCCCCTACCACCTCCGCTGGAATGCTGTGTCTCTTCTGAATCTGCCCCCCCCCAGCTTCATAGCATGTCTCCTTGTTCTTGTGCACCTTTTTTTCTGAAAAATACTTCTCTCCTGTACTTTATTTACCCCCCCAGTGAGGTATTTAAAGGTCTCTATCATACCCCCCTCTCCTTCATCTCTTTCAGGGTGTACAGATTGAGGCTGTTCCTGGACTCAAGTCTCCACCACTCATTCACACTAATGGGACTACACCAGAGGCACTAGGACCCTGCGGGAGCCAAAAATCTTAAGGAGGGCCGGTGCTGGGATAGGACCGTGCATGCACAGTGCCATGAGACTAGCTCACGCCATATAGGCCATCTCGGCGTCAGCCTTCCAACCACCTCAGTTCCTTTTTCTCTCGCCGTCGAGTGCGCTTCGATGACAATGTCGTCGTTTGCCTGCCGGCAGTAAAGTCTTCGTCTATATGACAGCAGCTATTCATTTAACTTACCATTTTTAGTGTCCTTTACTTATTTAAAAAAAGAAGAAAAAGGAGATGATGAAGAAGAAGAAATTCTCAGTCTGCCATCAACGGAGTCGACCTTAGACAGTAGCAGTGATGGTAGGGAGACTTCATTTGAAAGCTTTAATGGCATTGGGGCTGTGTCCGGTCCGCCGCCCTTTGCAGCAGGGGGGTCTGACCACGGGCAGTTTGGTGCTCGGGGTTGGGGAGAAGGACAGTCCACCCGAAGCACAAAAGTAGCGGTTCCAGGACCCAGTTCCATTTGACCTTGAGCTCTTCCTCCTCCTGTTGGTGGAAGAAGAAGAAGAAGAATCAGTACCGCTCAAGGTTGCCCTCTGGTATGTCTGCACGGGGATCATTGATGGTGGATAGCGGTAGGTCTGAACCGACTCCAGTGGGTTCCTCTGTGGCTCCGCTCTTAACGGCTGCGATCTTCAACACCAAATCCCGTCTCTGTCCTCAATGGGTTCTGGTGAGCAGTTTCACCTTTGGGCCACTCTTTTAGAGCAGGGGACATGGCATATGCCCAGCTGTCTTGGCCAGTGGACCCAATTCTGGGGCCACAGCCGGTTCGGTCGGGCCAGGATGTGTGTGGTGCCCTCTCCGGTGCCAGCGCCACCGATGCCAACTCCTCATGCCTACCCCCTCTCACTTTTCCCTGCAGGGGCTGGCATGGGTACCGCTTTCCTTCTCCCCTTTTCTTCAGGTCTAGCAGCAGTTCTGGCGCTATGTGTGGTGCTGGTGCCATGTTTGGTGCCAGCACTGTGTGTGGTGCCAGGTCTGGCACCGAGGCAGATGGCGCTGAACTCTTCACCGATCCAGGTGGTGGCATCTCCAGTGTTCCTGGTCTAGACCTGCCTTTTTGGAGGTTATTCTGGGGTAGAAGTGGATCCGGATGAGTCTCTCCCTGGTCTACTTTGTCAAAGATGCAGCGGATGACTCATTTTATGGGCTGGAATGCAAGCCTTCTGTATCACAGTGATGGAAGATCTTCTTTTCAGTTCTTTTTCCTCAAGGATATGGGGTCCACCATAACATTTCAGTCTTCATCTGTGGACCAAAGCAGACTTCTATGTCTTGAGTTCCTACACTCCTCTGTACGAGTATGCCCTATGGAACACAGTCAATGCAGTGGTTGAGAACATCCTGAAATCTAATGTTCCATTGCTAGGGGTTTCTAGCCCAATAATCAACTGAAAGCTTTTATGGACACCTATGACTCTGCCTCTAGGACAGCTGCTGATGGCAGCAGGTGGTTAACATCTCTGAGGGGGATGCCTCTCGGTGGTAGGAGGGGCGTCTAATTTGGTTTTACAGCCAGTGAAGTCCATTACAGCGGACATATGGATCACCAGGATTGTCCAAGAGGAATACTCCCCCAATTTCGCAGATTTCCTCAGACCTTCCATCCAGACAGCAGCCCAGTCTGTCTGCCTCTCAGTCACACACTCTTGCTTTTGAGATACGGGACCCTCTGTGGGAACTGGGCAGTAGAAGTTGTTCCACAGTGGAATGGAGCACACCTTCCTATTTCCATTGCTTCAGGTTCCAAACTAACAGGTGGCATGCGCCATTTGTCGACCTTGGAAAGTTAAACAAGTATCTGTTATGGGAGGAGTTCACGAAAACCTCTGCGTTCAAGTATTCACTTCCTGGACATTTGGCTCCCAGCTAGCCCTTCCGGGTAAGAGACACAGGAGGCAATTCCCACAGCTTCTCAGTTGTTCTCTTCAGGGGGTTTTCCGATTCGGGGAAGGTGCCAGATTCATCTTCCCAGCAGCACCTCTTCTTAGGAGCCCTCCTGGATACCTCCTGAGCTAGTATCTCCCCCCCCTTCCCCACCTGTTTCAATTTTTAAACAATTTTAAAGGCAAGTTTCAAAGTGCCCCAAACACTGTCTACAAATCTTTTAACCACTTATGCTGCTACTTTTAGTCTGAAGATAACTATAAATACGCTGTTCAGGTAAAGCTAGGTGCTTTCACTCCTGTCTGTCAGCAAGGTATGTTCTTTCAGCTTCAGTACCACCCCCATCATTCTCCAAGCATGCCATCAGTCACTCAGCAACCCCTTCTGTTCTTTAAGAGTGGGGCACCGAGTAGATAGATGCTACAGAGAGTGTGTGTGTGTGTGTGTGTGTGTGTGTGTGTGTGTGTGTGTGTGTGTGTGTCTTCGCATGTTTGTATGTTTTGTGTGTGTGTGCCTGTACATGTGGCTTACTGGTAAAGTGCCGAGTGCCACACTCTAAGACCAGATTTAAATCCCATTACCACCACTTATTTACTTAATGACTGGGGAAAGCATAGGCAGGCAGTTTGGCCCAGTGGTTAGAGTGCAAAGATGTGACCTTGGAGACCTTGGTTTTAATTCAACTACTGCCACTTACATACTTTCTTTTTAGTCTTTACTATTTCTCTTTACTGGCCGACCTGCTCCCATCTGGACTGGTCCCCCCACCCCAATCACCCAACATCCCTGGGGTTTTAACTCACTCCTGGTGTCCTCTGCCACAAGAACTTGTTTGTAGGTACCCTGCTGCCAGTCTTGGGCCTACAGGGGACCAGACAGTCGTCTAGCTGTGGTCTGAGGTTTTTCCTTCATGTTCTTCCATGGGTGTAATGATGCGAAGTGCATGCTTTGCCTCCTTGGAGACAGCTTGGTGTCTGAGGGAACCATTCCCATGTGGTTCTACTGTACTGCCACCCAGATTCCTTCAAGTGGTAGATCTCTGAAATAACTGCTAACCTCCCTCTTCAAAGGAAGAGAACCATCTAAGGGGCAATCGATTCTCCTTACCTGGTCAACTCCTGAGTGACCAGAGTCCGTTCCCAAATCCAGGTTAGTGGTGTATTGAGTGATAGAACTACCACTATGCCGCCAGGCTGGTTACTTGCATACTTTCTGATCCAGAGTGTCCAAAAGTGTATAATGCTGCAAGAGACCTTTGCACAGCATGTTAAAGGTCTCCCTTTAAAAAATTTTGTGGAGCTTAAACTTTTCACTCAAGTATACCAGTAGATTGTCAGCACCACCCCCCCCAAGCATGATGGCAGTTGCTGAGCCCCACCCACAAGCATGTGACTTATCTTCCCTCCAAGCATGTCACTGATCTTTCAGTCCCCACCCATTCTCTTGGTTGCTCGACATCCTCCAGTATACTGCCAGTCCCTCAACACCCACCACTCGCCAAGCATGTTGCTGGTCACTATCAGCACTTCCTGAAGCATGTCATTGGTCACGCCCCCAAAACATATTACTGGTTTTTGAGCACCCCTCCCATATCACTCAGCTGTGCTGAACAGAGTGCAAGTTCCAGGAGCAACTGGTTAACTTTCAGTAATTTACATCCTTCCATCTGTGATCATGTGACACAGCCTAGGCTGTGTCTCTGAACCATCATTTTTGTATAACTTACACAGTCTGCGACTGCTTCCTGCCTGGATTTCAAGTACTGTTGCCCACCTCCCGAATCATGGATCTGCGTCTTGAGACCCAAGTTTGAATCCTGCTATCACCTTTTACTCTAATTTCTGACCTGAGGAGAGGGATAGAAATGCACTAGGATGCAGGCAGTTTGGCCAGTTGTGCAGACATGAGTCTAGAGACATAGGTTTGAATACCAGTACTACCACTTACTCGGGGGCTGAGTCTGGAGACAAAGGTTGGAATACAAGTACTACTTACTCTCAGAGGGGGTACAGAATAAAAGAGGCAGGCACAGACTGCACATAGTTTTTGGGGGCCTGTCTCTTCACCTGATCATGCCACCAGTTGCTTACCCCCCACCCGCCGCAGGCCATTGATCACTTAACCTCCCAGTATACTGCTACTTTTCTCAACACCCTCACCTGCCAGTCATGATGCTGGTCACTCAACACTCCCCTAAAGCAAGCCACCGGTCATTCAGCACCATCACCATCACCACCCCCAAGCTTGCTGTGATTCTTCCAGCCTCCCCTCCACACTGTATACCCCATGTCACTGTCCTTCCCCACAAGCATGCCAGTGGTCACTCAGTACCACTACCAACCCCCCCAGCATGCTGTCAGTCATTCTCCCGTGCTGGCCACTGGTTTTCCTGCCCCCAACACTTTGTATGCCCTCTGTCACATCCCCTCCCCCATAAGTATGCTGCTGATCACCCAACTGTGTTCACTCAGCCATTCAGGGCCCATTGTACTGTAAGTTCCAGGATCAACATGCATACCTTTAGTAATTCACTTCCATCCATTTGTGATTGTGTGACCGTGTCTCTGTTGTGTCTTTGGACCATCTGCATGCCACATGCTACTTACACAATTGATCAAGGTCAAAACCCCCCCCTTTTTTTTTTTTTGGCAGTGCACAGACATTACAAAATCAATTAAATGCTCCCACTTACCCATGGAGTAACAGCTACACACGCCACCTGTCATTTATTATGTCATGGTGTGTGTACACACAGGTTGCTGTCTGGCCATCTCCTACACCAGCATGGCCACAAATCACCTCAAACAAGTGCAGTTACACTGCTGGGCCAGTTATTGGGGTGCTAGCCAACTTTTGTTTACTCTGTGATGACAAAAGTGGAATCCAGTGGATTTGAGCAGTGTTCCTAAAAGGAGGATCTGAATTGACCAGCATTTATCATAAACACGCTGGGGGTGTTTTTTTTTTTATTTGTGAGCAGATCATTAGATTATCATCATGTCACATTCCAAGTACAAGGAGGTTTGTTCCCTGTATTCATGTTGCTATAGATTTTGTTAATTAGTTTTGGATTTGTTGAGAAAATTGCACTTTCAAACAAGGTTTAACTATTTATTTTTTATTTAGATCTGTCTGAGGTATTGTCTTAGCAGCGCTAATTAAGACTCAGATTATAAAAGTAGCCTACATCAGCCGTCGTTTTTTTAATTTATTATTATAAATACCCTTTGGCTTTCCCCATGGTATGCAAGTGCAGCACTTGGTACTCATAAACAAACCTGGCAGAATACATGAGCAGTTACTGTATTTTCCCAGCATCATTCGGTGCTGTAATAGATTTCACTTCAGTAGCCAGGGTTACAAATATTAGGATAATCATATTGTTACATGGCATTACATGTTGTAAAATATGTATTTTCTTTTGTCCGGTAGCGTGCCAATATAATAGATGTATAATAACTGGGGAGCATTTTTTCCCATAGAGAAATGCGTTTATAATTTGCCGTTATAAAGGAGTGTTTATAATGGCAAACACGCACCACTTCTCTATTGGAAAAAAAGGCATGAGCCACCAGTGTCTCTTATGACCATTTGAGCTGTCTCTCGCTGTCACATTACAAGCACTCTCGCACACTCATCTCAAAAATGGCAGCTGTCGAGCAGAACCACAAAATCACTCAAATCAGTAAATTTTGTTTAAAAATATTGCCCAAATTACTTGAAGTAGTGGACTTTACACACAATCCCTAAGTGCTTCTCCTCTCCCATTTCTTTTTCCCCCACTTCCTCTGCCGGGCACATGCTACAGTTGCTCCGGTAACCATGACCTCCTGGCAACTCTTACTGTAAGCTAGCAACAGACATTGGGGCGACTTCTTTCTTTCTTTTTTTTTTTTGTTAGCAAAAGCTTTACTTGTTGAAAATGTTCAGCGGTTATATTTTAGCAGTTCAGGATACAGTTCTCGGTTAATATTTATTCTGAATAACATTTCCAGCAACGATACTGAGGTAAGACTGTTCCTTCTATTCATCCTGATTGACACCATTTTTATATAATTGTTGTGGCAGAAAAACGATACCCAGCAATTATATATAAAAAAAAAAAAAATGGGTTGGGGTGCATGTAAAACTCAATTTTACACACACCCTCATCGTGGGATGCTTTTCACAAACCCCTGGGGGGTTTATGTAGCATCCCACAACTCGGGTGTTTGTAAAATCTTGTTACAAACCCTGACCCTTACTTTATTCTCTATGTTTCTGTCATTGACCGATTCAGCTGTTGTTATCTGGGTTTTTGTATTGTAACACTTCTGGATGTGTTATGGGAAACATTTTTTATTTATTTATTAAATTCTCGGATTACAAATACCTTTGAGCAGAAACTGCTCGTTTTACGAAGGTTCCACGTCAAAGGATGAGGGTCAACGTACATACAGAGGTAGTAAAAGAATGCACAATAAACAACCAAAACAACTAAAAGAAAAAAATAAAGATACTCAGTTATAACATACTTTGAGATAATATTCATATAATGAGCAGCCTGAGTAGGCAGCTGGCTGCGGTAACAATAAGAGATAGAGGGCACCATAGGCAGTTAGTATTGCAGGCGTGCGACCAGGAGAGGAAGTTGGCAGGCTAATGGGCCACTGTCCGATGGTGGTGGAAAATGTCTTGTACCAGTGGAGATGCGAAGCAGAAAAGGAGTCATAAGGAAGGCCCGGGGGAATGAGACTGGGAAAGGGCAGGCTGTGAGACATGAGTGAGCTGGGAGGTGTTTAGAGAGATCTCTGTTCACAGAAACAGTCACATTGATTGGTAGAGGTGAGGTAAAGTTTGAGATTCCTTTTGAAGGGTCCAAGTGTCATAGAGGAAAGTGCTTTTTTATTGAGGGAATTGAACCATTGAGCGGCTCTATAGATAAAGGACCGCTGACCCATGGAGGTACGACATCTAGGACCTGAAAGGTTAGAGATTGGGCACCACGTGTTTGTTGAGTGCCACTGTAGGTAGTAAGGAGTGAGCTAACACCAGGTGGCATGAGACCGAGGAGAATCTTTTTGGTAAGTAAGCAAGTCTGGTATTGTATTCTGCTGAGTAGGGATAGCCAGCTGTCCTGTGCATAGAGGTCACAGGTGTGAGTTTGTCGGGCCGAACCATTTAGCAGTCTACAGGCTTTGTTGAGAGAAACTGAGATCCTGCGGAAGGCACTTGTTGAGGCAGAGCCATAGATGGCAAGGCCGTAGTCAATAATAGAGGTGACAGAGCTGTAGATGGCTAGTTTAAGGGCATCCACAGGCATACAGTGCTTGTGTTTGTGTAGTAGTCCAATCCGTATAGTGGCAGTCTTGGCAACAGTGTCAAAATGCCGAGTGTAGGAGAAGGTACTGTCCAGGGTAATACCAAGGTACTTGAACTCCTTGACATGTTCGAGTGGGTTCCCAGTGTGGTTCTTGGTGGTGAGGGACAGAGAGTTGTGCCTGCTCTGTTGGTTACAGAAGGACATGGCTTTAGTCTTGCTGTGGTTCAGGACAAGTTTATGAGACTTGAACCAGTCTTTGATGCACTTGAAGTTGAGTTGCAGCTGGGATTCAAGGACTGTAATGTCATGGTGGCTGGAAAACAGGACTGTATTGTCTGTGTATAGTAATATTTTTTGGTGGCAGGCACTGGGGAGATTGTTGATGAAGAGGGAGAAGAGTAGAGGGCCCAGAATAAACCCCTTGGGGACTCCGGAGCGGACCGGTTTCTCATCCGAAGCGATCCCTGCAATCCGTACATGTTGGATCCGGTTATCAAGGTAGCTGGTGAACCATGGAAGGGCATCACTGGAGAGCCCAATGGAGGACAGTTGCTTGAGCAGTAGGGGGTGGTTAACTGTGTTGAATGCCTTGGTAAGGTCTATAAATACTGCCCCTCCACAATTCCCTTTGTCAAGCATGGCATGGCTGAAGGTTGCAAATTCCAGTAGTACAGTGGTGGTGCTGTGCCCTTTTCTGAAGCCTTGCTGCTCTGGGCACTGTACATTGTACTTATCCAGGAATTCAACTAGTTGGTCCGACACTACTCGCTCCAGCGCTTTAGACAGTGGCGGGAGTGAGATAGGTCTGTAACTGGTGTGGAGCGTCCTATCTCCGCTTTTGTGAACTGGTGTGACAGTGGCTTTCTTCCAGAGAGAGGGGAAATGGCCCAATCTAAGTGAGAGATTGAAGATCTTTGTAAGTGATTCTAAGATTTCATCGAGGACTTGTGCCAGCAGTTTCAGGTCAAGGGAGTCACCACTGTACCCTTGTTTGCCAATGGCCTTTTGAATATATTTTCTAGCTACTTGTGGTGGGACCTCCTTAAAAAAAAAAAAAAAAAAACTTTGGGGTTGTACGTTCTAGTTGGGTGGTAACTTGGGAGGAGCTGGAGGGGAGGTCGTCGAAAAATTTGGTGGAAGGACACTGTCCAGGTTTGTAAATGCATTATTAAAAGTGCTGGTGATGGTACCTAGGTCGAGTGTAATAGTGCCATGAAGGTTGAGCATAGTGGGTGGTGCTTTAGGATCCTTGCCTATGAGTTCTTTCATGTTGTTCCAGAATTTTTTTTTCCCTGGCCCCAAGAGTTGGTCAGAGCCTCTTTGTAATAGCTGTGTTTAGCATTCCGTATTTTTCGAGTGCAATCATTTCTGGCTGCTTTGTATAATTGTATGTTTACTTGCGTCAGAGTTGCACGAGCACAATGCTAGAGGTGGTCTCTGTGCTTGAGTAAAGTTAAAAGGTCAGTAGTAACCCAGGGGTTGGTCTGTCCTTTGACTTTCCTCTTTTTCACTGGTGCATAGATGTCACTGGCTTTGTTGAAACATTTGATAAATAGGTCCAGAGTTTTGTTGGTGTCACTGAGGGAGTCAAGCACTGCCCAGTTCAGCCTGGTTAGATGGGATTTTAACAGCTGGAGGTGCCCTTGTTTGATAACCCTGGCATAGATAAGCTTGGGAGGGGGCTTGTGGTATTTGTTTGACCAGGAGCAGATGACAAGAGAGTGGTCACTTATTGTATCCGGGAGTACAGAAACATTGGAGATGCATTCAGGATAGTTAGATAAAATCTAGTCTAGAAGCGTAAGGGAGCCTGTCCTATAGTTACACCTAGTGGGGGCATTGACCAGTTGAGTGAGGTGATTCGCCGCAGCTGCATCCTTATAGGTAGCGGCCTCAGCGGAGAGACAGTTAATGTTAAAATCACTCATGATTATGGTTTCAGAATTATGTTGCTGGACCCTTAGATATTCCATGATGCTATGGAAGCCAGCAGCCTGGTCTCTTGGGGGTAGGTAAACTGAGATGACAGTGAGTTCCTTTATGTGCACCAAGGAGGATTTTGATTGTGAGGACCTGAGAGGAGTTGCTCGGGCTAGGAGATGGGATGATGTGACCCATAAGGGTATCCTTAAGATAGATGGCGCAGCCCCCACCCCATTTAGCAATCCTGTCTTGCCTGAAAATGCAGTAGCCAGGGATAGAGACTGAGGTATTGGGGATTTTAGGGTTTAGCCATGTTTTCACAACTGAGAGGACATCAGGGTTGTGCTGTAGGATCCATGTTTGGAGGGAATCAAGTTTGTCGAGGATGCTGCCGGCCTTGATGGATGCCTTGGTGAGTGTCCTGTCCTTCTGCTTGGTGCCACTGCTGGCTGCCCAGGTGGTCCTGGGTTGGGGTGAACATTTCCTGAGAGCAGGAGCAGCAAAAGGAGAATTTGTAGGAGAAAGGATTTCAGCATCTTGTAGATACCTGGTGGTTAAGTCATAAGCCAAAAGAAATTATCAACAGCTGAGGTCCAGAGTCACAGAATGTGTTAGAATTCCTGAAGTTGATGAACTGTGCCTGCACATATGCAGGATGTGAAATCCTTTTGTCTGCGTGCTTCTTTGTTATTCAGAGAGGTTGTTGAAAAGCCCACATACAGATCATGGAGCAGGTCAGACGAAAATGTGGATTCAAGCAGGACCTAGAGTCACTGAGTTTGTCAGACTTAGTTGCTTGACTTATGTTTTGCTTGGGATAGCTTCCAAAAAGTTGATTTTTAAATGAAAAATGCAGATACCTGGTGATGATGTTTTGCAGAAATCCAGTTCAGGAGACTTTCACGGATGTAGTGAGCAAGAATGGTGTAGTTACTCCAAGCAGAAAACCATGTAAATCCACAAAAACTAAGCTACAGACACAGACAAGCAGCCACCACACATTGTATGAAGGAGTGCCTCGTATCTCATTATTTATTTATTTATTAAGCATCAGTTTACAACCTTTGAGCCAGAGGCTCATTTACAAAGGTACCTCGTCACAGAGAGGACAATACGATGATAACAACTTGGTACAGAGAAACAGTGTACAGTTTTTTTTGAGGATACAGGAGGACAAATAAGATCCACATCTCACACAGATGTGTCGCAGACATATTCTGAATTTATGCAGTTGGAAACAATGTGCCTGAAATCTAATAGGATGTATAAGAACACCATTAAAAACTTAAACTGAGTTTGGCTGACCAGCGTAGCAGTAGAGTTACCGCTTGCCATCTAGAAGACACGGGTTCCTGCCCTGAGTCCAGGACATCTGGTGCTGACCAGTGAGATGGGATGCAGACATTCATTGAACACCTCCTGCCTCGGTGGGGGGGTAGTGGCCTCCTTACATACCATGACCGCCCCAGGGGGAGATCATGCGGGGAGGAATAAGTGATCCCGCTGGGGTGTCCTCACATCAGCATGTACTCACTCGCCTGGCAGGTGATGTGGAGGTGCCACTGACTCAGAGTGGGTCCAACAGGGGAATATTGACGGTGCAATGGGTCTTACCCACCCTTCTGATGGGCCTGATAGGCAATTTGCTAAGTCACCTCTTAGGACCATGACCTGGGGTGGAATAAGGGGAGGGCTTAGCAGAGGAAAAATACCCCCAGCAGCACCAGACAGATGTCGCTGCCCCCCCCCATGCCACAGCAGAGTCTGTTAGACTCCTCCAGCCCCTTGCCTGCTCCTCCTTATGGGCTCTGACAGTCAAATGTAGAATGCTCCTCCTTGTTTGGGGAACTCTGGAGTCCCGCCTGCGGGGGACAAGCTTTGGTTTATGGTCAGGGTATCCGTTAAGGTTGTTGAGCAAAGGCTGGTGGTGGGCTGGAAACCAAAAGATTCCTGCAGCAGGTAGAAGGACTTTGGTAAGTGGAAGGAGGTCCTGGTAGCTGGCGAGGCAAAAAATGGTGACAAAAATGTGAAGTTAAAAAAAAAAAAACTGTACAGTTCACATAGAATGATACTTTTTTTCTGAATATATAGTATCAACTGATTGATTTTGGTGAGACCCCTTGCCCCTTGTTTTCTCAAATGTGCTCTGTTCAGAAAGTAGTGCTCTTGGATTATGCTCTTTACCTGGTGCAAGTGATCGTCTGGAATGTCCGAAACCGTAGGAACTGGATTATAGTGTAACAGAAGGAGTGGTGCTCGGTTTCAGTGTTAATCAGTGGACATGGTGTCATAATGCAGTCCACTCGGTAAGCACTGGGATTTGACTGATCAGTGGAAGATGAATCCTCTTTTCTGAGACTTCAGTTGGGCCTTATTGCAGTGTACAATGAAGTTATCAACTCCTAACTGACCTGTGTGTGACACTGTGGCAAATCTTACTTTTAATATGTTTTACTTTTTAGTGAGAAGCTAGTTGTAACCTTTTATTATCGATATTGAGAGTAAATTTCATCTCAAAACATTTCAGTAAAAGAGGGCTGTTTGAAGTCTTTGTGTACTGTTTATAGATTTTCAGAGCAGTTTATAATCAGATACCTGGAAAGTTGAAAATTCTACTGTGTATACTCTTAACTTAGGAGGTAGTATAGCACAGTGGTCTAAGGCTCTGAGCTGCAAATCTGGTGACAATCCAGCAGACCAGACCTGGGTTTGAATCCCACAGCTTCCACTTGCATACTGTGTGACCCTGAGCAAGTTACTTAACCTCCTTGTGCTCCCAGGTCGCTCCTGCAAAAAAAGCTTTCAGCTTAGTGTGCTATACCTGGTTAAACAACTAAATAAATAAATAAAAATAAACTTAGACCTAGCCTCAAAAGATTCCATTACAGACACAACATGAGAAAAACTCTTTAACTGTATTTTTTTTTTTACATCTGTAGTACTACCCTCCCCCCAACTAGTTTAAAAAGTCCCCATGTCCTCTTCCTTTTTCCATAATGTTCCTGAAGAATCCTTTTCCCCCTCTCTTGACACCTTTTCAGCAATTTGCTTATGTGTCTGCCTTTGCACTCCTGACCACCCCTTTTGCTTCTTTTAGATTGCTCTGGTATGCCTCCGACTGATCTTCACCGTGAGCCTCTTTTTACCCTGTGAAGGCTCTTTTTTGGCCCTCAGACCTCCCTTACTTCTTCTGAGAACTAAGACTGACCTTCTGTATTTGTTTCTTTTAGTGACCTTCATGCAAGAGTTGGTGACTTACAAATGGCCCCCTTAATTACTCCCCATTTTTCCTCTGCTCTGTGATCCAATCTACACTCTCCAGTTTCTCCATGACCTTGTCCTTCATCTGACAAAACTCTGCCTCTCTGAGGTCCAGAAGCACAGACTTTGAAGAGGGTCCTCCATTAGCCACTGTTTTTCGTTTTTTACCGAAAATTCCAGAATTAGGGCTGCCTGAAGACCGGTAAAACTGAAGATTTCATGGAATCTGGCATTTTCTATCAGATCAGTAAATCTATAAAAAAGTGTGTTTTTCTTTTAATTCCTTCCTGTACTATTTTCAGTTTGCTTTATTTAATGCTCTGTATATTAAGCCGTCTTTAATTCGGATTATTTATGCACATACTAAAAGAATGATAGCAGAATCCTGGTAAAATCCAGAAATTAGAGTAACAATCACCGGTGAAATTCTGGAATCTTTAGTCTTGAAAACAGAATTTAATCCACTTCAGTCTTGACAGCTACCTCTCCCCGCCTTGCCCCCTCTTACCTGCCTACTCCCTTGCCCCCTCTCCCTTTCCTCCCCCCAGGCATTTCCTGACTTTTATCCCTCCCCTCCCTCCCTCCCTTTAGAGCTCTTACCCTCACCCTCTCTACCTCCGACAATGGCTTCCTGCCCGCATACCCCCACATGCAGCACTTATTTCTAAGATTGCCCTTGGCTAGTATGTCATGCTACTTAACATTTGGCATATTTTGAATTACTGGAATTTCCTAAGCCTCAGTCTCTTACTACTTTTTATTGTGTAACTATGTATTACTATGTTGACCTTTGTATGTATGTATACCCCCATTCCTTCAACGTGGAACCTTTGTAAACGAGCAGTTCCTGCTCAAAGGTATATGTAATCCTGGATTTCAATAAAATAAAAAAATAAAATTTTTTAAATCACCGTAAATCAGTGGCCTTGCCTATGACCAATTCAAACCATATGGTATTGTGCTCACTGGTCTCCAGTAGCTACATTACCACCACTCTGCCTACTCCCACCAAGTTGGTAAGGTCCAAATTGTGAATTTCACCATGCCTCATGGGTTCCCTGACCTGCTGCTGTACCAGTAAGCAGTCTTGCAGTGTGATTAGCAGTGCCTGACTTCTGGTGCTGTTAGCTGCTGGGGTGTCTCTGACTTCTCTTGCTGTTAGCTGCTGGGGTGTCTCTGACTTCTCTTGCTGTTAGCTGCTAGGGTATCACAGTCTATGCTGGCAGGTTCAGATCTCCCACAACCAATGATCTTTGGGTACCCCCCCCCATGATTTTCCTTCTGTTATTCTTTGTCCCTCCCTTCCTTCCTTCTGTCCCGGCAATCTATAGACCATTCCCAATCGTATCTTTCTTCCTTTAGCTGTTTTCAGCTGCACCCAGATTGACTCCACCACCCTCTCTTTTGGTAGTCCCATGCTCTGTAACCTCTATGCCATACTAAATATAGAGGGTTGCTCCTCCCCTTGCTCTTACCCCAATCCCTCTTATTTATTTAATTTATTTAGTTTTTGTTAACCAGGTAGGTGTGCTAGTCAATGCAAGAGATGCAACAAAAGGTAGTTTCAGCAAGGCATAAACAATGGTGTTACACAGCGGGTTATGAAGCACAAATAACATTCAAGGTTTTTGAGAGTAGAGTACAGAGCAAGTATTACAGTTGTAACATTTGGATGAGACAATTTGGCAGTAGAGCAAAACAGTGTAGTTACAAAGTACAAGGAATAAATAAGAGATACATGGGTATAACACAAAAGAAGAAAATAGTCATGCTGCAGATATGACCCTGGAGGAAGACAAATTTATACATAAATTTAGACATGGTATACCCAGAACAGCCAGATCCCAGTCATTATTCCCAGTGGCACAAACCCCTGTTATGGCCACCAGGTCTAACTCAGCATCTGCCACAACAGGCACTTACTAATTTTATTATTCAGGCTCCTGGCATTCAAGAAGATCACCTTTCAGTCTCCCTTCCATATCCCTCATTCATTAACTGCACCTCATCCTTTTTCCATACTTCCCTTCCTGTTCACCACTGCTTGTTGGTTTATTGTGACCCCCCTTACCCTCCTTTTAGGATCCAGTGTGTTCCCTGTCTGTGTCCTCCCTAGTTCTCTCTTGCTCTCTCCCTCTTTCCGAGCCAGTCCTAACTAAAGCTCCCCTTCTCCGACCCCTCTGAAAGTGTTCTCCTAGCATTGTTCCACTTCCCATTCAGTTTAAATGTCTAGATATATAGATGTCCAGTTTCTGGCCAGGTGTGCTTGTTCCCTCTCTATTGAGTGTATGCTGGCACACATGGCATTTACGCACGGTCTGTAAAAATACTGATGGGCATCTGAGATATAGGGATTGGGATACGGGGATTGGTAACTCTTCATACATAAGGGGACCAGAATGGCAGGGGCAGTGCAGCATCATCGTCTTGCACTACTAAGAGCGAGATCAGACCAGGCACTGAGCGCTATATTTAAATATGCTGGCAGCACCGGAGCCGCAAGAAATTTAGCCAGCGTTGGGGTAATTAAACTACTTATTTTTTATGGTTAGTGCAGGGGGGGAACGGAGGAGTAAAGGCCTCGACCTGGACAGCGGTTAGGGTTTAATGAGTGCCAGTAGAACTCCTTTAAATCTGGTAAGGGTTAGGATTGAGAAAAGAAAAAAAACTATGGTGCATGGCATAGGAGGCACCTAGAAAAGTAGATTTGACAGATATGCTAATATTTTTATTTATTGTAACTGAAACTAGCTTTTTGGACAAAACATTTTTCGTTGCACTGCTGCGTTAACATAGAGTCCCCAACTATCTGGGCTGTAAAACAACAAAAATGGGTACAAAGCAAGAGTCATACCGTATCAGGTAATTTATTACAATACCAGTGTAGCGCACAGACTGATGCTTCTGTGCTTCAGGGTGGCCTGCCTCCTCCTTAGTGAGCAAAGGTCAGTAAAAAGACCAAGTTTATTTATACCATTCTCCAACCATGTCACCCTGTAACCACCTGATTCATATGAATCTCAAATACTTCATAAATAAATGTGTTATAACTACAGTATATTCATATAAAAAGGTTGTGTTACAGTGTATCATAGTACAGCTGAGGAACATAATTGTGTACATCTGTTGTTAAATGTATGTACTGTTATAATTGCTATGATCTTCACTGTAACTGTACCCATATGCTGTTGTCATTTCACGATTAAAATTGTATGCCTGCATATCTTGTAACCTCCCAGGTCATACCTGAAAATAGGCATTTATTTTTGTCTACTGTGCTTACTAGGGCAATAAAAACTAAATAAATAAATAAGTAATAGGAGTAAAAATATCCTATCATAATTAAGGACGATCTCTCCCAGTTCCGTAATTTCCATTGTTACACATGTGTTGTTTTTCAGTTAGTTCACAATACAGTACTGTTGTATGTGTGCCAAAGAGACACAGAACAACTCCTATGTATTAGTTAAGCTCAACGTATTTAATAAATTTAATAAAAACAATAAGTAAGCAATAACCCACGAGAGGGTGTGCAGTCATTGGGGATTAATCAACACCATGGGTGCATTATGAGGCATAAGGCCCCAATAACCACACACCCTGGAGTGGATTATTGCACTTGTAACTTGGGGTCTCTTCAAAATAAGGAAAAAACAACAGAACGGGGGTTTCTCCCTGTTTAAATATCAAAAAAGGGACTGTATCCTGCCACCTGGACAAATAGTCCCCAACAAATACTTCATATCTCACTGCTTTTATGCACATACAAATTTCAGAAATGAGTTACTGACATGATTTCTGACATTTGTTGTGCATACAATAGTTTCTGCCACCGGTAAAACCCTGTACTTGCCCCCCCCCCCATATACATATGCAATGGGAAGCTGAAGAAAGACACACAGACACACACACACACACTGTCTCCCGACTCCGTGCTATGCAACACGATTGCCAGAGAGAGGGAGAGAGCAGGAGAATGGAGCTCCAACGTAAGACTTCTAGCGGTCCTCACGTCTAGTCAGAACCAGGGCAAAAAGGCATCTAAGGATTCTATTGCCAGGTAGGTTCGATCAACCATCATCCCTTTCATATAGTCAAGCTGGCGATCAGCTACCAGATCCAGTAAAAGCGCACTCCACTCCGGCCATGACCACTTCATGGGCAGGGTAGAACTTAAGGACTCTTCACCGGCTGACATTTGCAGAGCTGCCACCTGGTTCTCTCTGTACACATTTACAACGTTCTACAAACTGGATGTAGCATCTTTAGCTGTAGAGTCCTACAGGCCATTGTTGACAGTTAGCCTTCTGGCTATATTATTCCCACCCTGGGGCACACTAATCTTAGTACTGTTCTATATCTCAATGGTTCTAAACCCCTGCAACCAACACAAGGTGGGAGAAATAGAAATTTAAATACCTGTACATTTTCTTTCTCTGACTGCTGGTCACAGAGCTGCATCCCACGTAAAACATATTGTAGTGTACACAGTTGGCTATTGAGCCTTCGTGTTTTTTTCTTGTCTGTTCTCTAATGTTATGTTTCTAGTTTTACTTATAAATGGATTGTCTGGTTTGGTCATTGGACAGTTTTCTACTTGCTTTGGAACTGTCTGGCACAATGCACTGTGGGAGGAGCCGATATCCTGGGCGATGCACGTCGAACTTCCTACCTCCAAAGAAGCCTAAGAGGGAGATCCCAGTGGACCTAAAGCCCTGAGACCAGCAGTCGGAGAAAGAACATATATAGGTATTTAAATCTCGATGTTTCGCCTACTTTTAACTTCCACATTGGCTCACCCCAGCCCCATTATGCTGTCCTGTCTCTAACGGCTTGAACTGAGGGGGTATGGCATATTGGCATTTTTTTCCTAAATGCTTCTTCAAACTCCAGGAATTCTTCAGTATGCTTAACTAATGCAGTTAGCCTGGCAGGTTTGACTGCCCTGGAGAGTGGAACGTGTATAAATTACAGAATGTTGAAGTGGAACTAGAACGTAGTTCAAATCTCTGCCTCTAGGTGCTACTGCATTCAGTAAGCTAACATCAGATTCATTTCTCTGCCTGTAGTAGCACGACACCCCTGAGATCTCTCCTCAGCAACTTTGCTACAAGTCTGTTTATTTTACTTTTTTCCTCTTAAGTACTTCTGTTTTTTGATATTTCTGCCTCTAGTTAGTTTATTTAGTTAGTAATAAAATTTGTTAATTTTGCATTTTTCTCTGGTTCTGACTCTGTTCCCTGGAACTGGAGAAACAGTGTTTTAATTTAGAAAAAGTTTGCCTTAGTTACTGTTCAGAATGTGATTTCTATTAGTGTTTCTGTCAAAAAACTCTGCTATTTTTGTGGTAATTGTTAGTTTTTGTCTTGGTTCCTTTATGCAGGAACCGAGATGTTTTTGCTCTTCACTTAGCGGTTTCTTTTTTCCAGTGGAACTGAGCCACTAATTACTTTAATTTAAATTACATTTTTATAGAAGGTTAATTTTAGCACTAACCGTCTGTAAATTTAACAGGTCTCATTTTTTTAAGGGAACCAATCACTGTTTGTTTTTATTTCACCAGGAACTGACAGATGGCCTACTTCTGACAAATTGGCATGTCAGATCAGCTTAAAAAGAAAACAGAACCCATAGGCTTCAAAAATTGCTCCAAGTGTTTTCAACTCCTGGCCAGAGCAGACGGACACGGCATATGATTTAGTGCCTGGTTCTGAGTCATGTATTTGCTAACTGTGAGCTTTGTAATAAGTTTTATTCTAAAACTATAAAGAAAAAGGCCAATAAACTAGAAGAAATTGCATCTCAGTCTACCTCCTCATCACCTAAGTAGTCAGAGGAGCTTCCTTCTCATAGTGAATTGAAGGACCGTTTCTCTAAGGATTCCTCTGAACTCAAAGTCTCTGACAAAACTGACCGAAATAAACACAAGACCTACACAACAGGGTTCAGACCTGTTTCCCACTAAGTGAAAACAAAAAGAGAAACCTGTCGCTGCACCTCCCACTGAAGAAGCAAGGGAGCTCTCAGTGGACAAAAGAAATCTACCTTCTGTGCAGGACATTGCTAAAGCCCTCCAGGTCATTCAGGCCCTGCAATTGCCGGGTCTCCCTGTGGCTACCCTAGTTCCCCCTCAGTTGCCACCTCAGGCCCCGGTTCCCTTTGACCAGGGTACCGTATGTTATGGCGAAATGGAAGATGATGGGGAACCAATAGAACTGGAGGTTTCCCCAGAACAAGGGTTCGGTTCCCCTCATAGGGGGCCAGTGGATTATACCGCCCACTGTGCCTTCATCAGGCAGATGGTTGACACTCTCAACCTCACCACCCAAGAGTCCATGGAAGAGGAGGAGGAAGCTGGTTTCCTAGAAATTATGGGACTGGCACCCACTAAAAGGCTTCCATGGCATGTTCATAAATCCGTTAGGAAAGCAACTCTGAAAATCTTGCGAACACCTTTCTCAATCCCAGGGGTGGACAAGAAGATGGAAAAGAAATACCAACTGGACAGAACCAATGCTGAGTACTTTTTACTCCTGTCCCAGTCTTGAAGGAGTGGTTCAGGTGGCTGCCTGTGATAAAGCCAGGGTTCTGATGTCCTCTTATGCTCCTGATAAGGATTCCAGGAAACTGGATGACATGGGCAAGAAAGGTTACACAGTGGCCTCTCTCCTCTTGAGGCAAGCTACTTGCATGACTTACACTGCCCAGTGTCAGAGAGCTCTCTGGAATTCAGTTTTGGCCATGTGTGATAAGGTCACTGGTGATGTGAGGCACGACATAGCAGACACTACCAGTTTCACATGGCAGTGGATGTCAATGACTCAGCATCCAGATTTATGGCGCTGGCCATTGCCCTGAGGAGGTGTGCATGGCTAGGAGCCATTAATTTGACCCCAGACATGTAGGCCAAGGCCATGGATTTTCCCTGTGAGGATAAATCATTATTTGGTGACAAGCCCGAGGCTTACATGAAGAAGGTGGAAGAGTATAAGTCCACCTACAAGAGTAATTCCACTAAGGAAAAGGTCTCCACTTCTAACCCCAGGAAATCTTACTGTATTTTGACATATGCAGTATGATCTCACCATAGGCATGTCGCAGAGCCAAAATGGTTAATAGAACCTATGCAAATGATGAAATGCTAGGCTCAAGCTCGGTTTTCAAACCACTGTCCCTGGAACACATCCTGTAACTGTCAGGTTCTTTACTCTGCTTGCCTAAGTAAGACATCTCGAAGAGCTCTCCTTCATCTTTCTTGAAGATTTTATTTTCTCAGTTTTGTAAAGTATCAATTATTTCTATTTGTTTTTAAAGCACAAGCAAAGCAGACCCCCTGTGGGGGTCTGCCTGGATTTCCTCCCCACTTCCAGTAGGGGGCAGGCTGGCTCACTACCTCTAGGCTTGGAGTTCTATTACCACAGACAAATGGGTCCTGGAGGTAGTGAGCCAGGGTCTTACTCTCAACTTCAAGGTCTTACCCAAACTGAGGGCAAGAGTTTTCAGACCTGCCACCCCATCAGAAGCAATCCTATTGGAGGCAGAAGTGGCAAAACCCCTGCAGGAGAAGGCAATAGAGCCCGTCCCCTTGACCCAAAGGGGAAAGGGACTGTACTCAAGATACTTCCTCACCCTAAAGAAAACTGGGGAGTGGCAACCCATACTGGATCTCAGACATCTAAACAAACATTTAACAGAACCAAAGTTCAAAATGGTCACCCTAGCCACCATCCTCTATACACTCAGGCAGGGAGATTGGCTGGCATCTCTAGACTTAAAGGATGCCTACTTCCACATCTCTATCTGGCAGTCTCACAGAAAGCTTCTCGGTTCAGATTGCCATCAGGCCATTATCGGTTCAGAGCCATGCCCTTCAGCCTGACTTAAGTGCCTAGCAGTAGTGGTAGAGCACTTAAGGAGGCAGGGAGTTACAGTCTTCTTACACTTGGATGACTGGCTCATAGTAGGCCAGTCTGCCCAGCAGGTCAAAGATGCACTAACCACTACTCAGGATACCCTGCAGTCCTTAGGCTTCCTGGTAAACCAGAAAAAGTCAGTGCTGAGGCCAGCTCAGCTCCTGGAATTTATAGGAGCGGAATTGGACACACTAAGGGGAAAGGCATTCCTCCCTTAGGGGAGGGTGGACTGCCTTGTACAGGTGGGCAACTCCTTCCAGCTGCATATTCCCAGACCAGCAAGACTCTTTCTCCAGCTGTTAAGACATATGGCTGCGTCAACAGTGACAGTGCCAGGTTCCAGATAAGAGACATCCAGTTCCATCTCAGATCTCACTGGTCACAGAAAAGAGATTCCCTGTCAAAAATGGTGTCAGTCACAGGAACCCTTCTTCAAGTACTCCAGTGCTGGCAGGAAAAGGACAACCTCGGAGAAGGTGTGCCTTTCCTTCAGCAGCCACCATCAGCAGTGCTAACAATGTATGCCTCCCTCCTAGGATGGGCTGCCCACCTGGGGAACACACTGCACACTGTACTTTGCTTCAGCAGGAGTCTCTGCTTCAAGTAAACCTGCTGGAACTCGGGGCAGTTTATCTGGGCAGTCGATCCTTTTCCTCCATGCTGCAGGGCAAGGTGGTTGAGTCAGAACAGACAACACAGCCACAATGTACTACATCAACAAGCAAGGGGGCACTCGGTCATCCCCATTGTGCACAGAGGCCATGAAAGTATGGAATTTGGCCTTCTCCCTGGGGATCTCAAGCACGTGATGAAGGCAGATTGACTGGGTCAGTCTTTATCAACTTAACAAAGGCATTTGACAGTGGTCAATTATCCCCTCCTCTTGGATCAACTAGAATACATGGGAATGGCCCCAAATGCTGTGGACAGGTTCGAGGACTACCTGTCCCACAGATCCCAAAAATTCAAAATTGACAAAATCATATTGGGATCCAAAGAGGTGTTCATAGACATCCCCCAAGGATCAGTTCTGGAACCACTCTTATTTAGCTTGTTTTTGAATGAACTTCGCAAGACTTGTAACAGCAAAATCAGCTTGTATGCAGATGACTCTGTTCTTGTCAGTAGTAACCCCCGCATTGAACATCTTGAACAGGAACTCCAGACCTTCTTTCATAAGACTGAGGATTGGTTCAGTGTGCATAAGCTACTCATCAATTATAAAAAAAAATACCAAAACACTGCTCCTATCCAGCACACAGCTAAAGAAGAGATTCCCTGTCCTATCCATCAAAAACAAAGCCAATGCACTGCTCGAACAGGTTCATTCATTTAAGTACCTGGGTGTCACCATCGACGATACCCTATCTTATGTTCCGCATATAGACATGGTGGTCAAAGCTGTTATCTCCAAGCTTGGAGTCTTATATAGACATCAGAAAATACTCACTCCAAATGCCTTCCATCTCTCTGTCACTAGCTTGATCTTATCCATCATTGACTATGGGCTGGTGGCTTATGGATCAGCCATGAATACTGCTCGGCAATGGGTGGCAACAGCCCTAAACAAGGCATGTAGACTTGCCACTGGTGCTGACTGACTCACCCACACCTGCTTTCTGTACTCTCAGGCGAATTGGCCGTCATTGGAGCGTAGAATAAAATTCCAAACCTGCCTACTCGGCAAGAAGGTGTTTCTGGGCTCTGCCCCCTCTACATCTCTGATCTTCTCTACCAAGCCGATCCAAAGTATGGAATCAGGAGTAAGGCATTGGGTGCACTTGCTGTCCCTTTCTGCAGAACCACACATGGGCAGCGGGCCTTCACGTATAGAGCCCCTCTATGGCTCAATGAGTGCCTGGAAGTCTCACAAGGAACTACAAGCTTGCTAGCTTTTAAGTCTAAACTTAAAAAAACTCCTCTTCAGAAACGCTCGTGACTGTCCTAGTAGCACCTAAGATGGCTCTTGCCCCACAAACACTCCTCAAAGATGTCTCTGCATTTGCCTACATCGTCCATCCCTCAATGTTCGCTCTAAACAGCCTGTATCATCCCCCCTCAACCTCTCCTCCCCCTGCACACCACCCACAGACTCCCCCACTACCTTACCTGTCCTCGCAGACCACACCTCATACCTTCAGACCCCTCCTCTCCTCCCTCCCCCTTAACTTTTGTAATCACCCATCACTTTTGCCCCTCCCCTTCTGTTGTCACCTACCCTCAGGCTTTCTTCAATCTTTACTGTTTCCACTTCCCACCCCCACGTTTCATGTTCTGACAAAGTCTTTCTATCAGACTGCTAACCTTTCCCCTCACCTCTACCCCTCTCCTCTTCGCAGACCACATCTCATACCCCCTCCTCTCCCTTCCCTCAGACTTCTTGTAATCACCAATCACTATTGGCCCCCCTACCTCTTTCTGTTGCCACCTACCCTCATGCTTTCTCCAACCTTCCCCACTGTTTCACATCCCACCCCCCACTTTCTTTTTTGACAAAGTTTTCTACCAGACTGCTAACCTTTCTCCTCATGTCTACCCCTCTCCTCCCACCTGTCCCTGTTTCTCCTTTGAACTCATCTACTCTCCCCACTGCCAAGGATCAATGCCACCTTAACTATCTCCCTATGTTAATTGTTATTGCTGCACCTCAGTGAACTGTTTATTATCATGTGCTGTATATTATGTAATTTCAACTGTTTTTATTCTCTGATGTGGAACCTTTGTAAAAGAGCTTATGCCAAAGGTAGTTTCTGAATAATTAATAAATAAAAAAAATGAAAAAAATAAAAGATCTCCCTCTCAGCAGTTCATTTCCCAGAGAAAGACAATGTTCTCGCAGATGCTGTCTGCAGGATCAGTCAGAATCACCACGAGTGGTCACTGAACAAGCAGATCCTGCATGCTATGTTCAGAAAGTGGGGCATCCCAGTGGTGGACCTCTTCGTAGCCCCAGACAACCTCCAACTACCACAATTCTGCTGCAGACCTCCTGCAGTGGGCACAGTGCCCCCGGATGCACTGCTGCTGGATTGGACAGGGAAGTTTTTGTATGCCTTCCCTCCATTTCCCCTGTTGCTCAGAATACTGAATAAGCTCAGGGCTCAGCCAGCGACAGTGATCCTCATTGCTCCAGACTTGGCCAGGCAGCCCTGGTATTCACTGTTCCTGTCCCTGTGAATATCCAGACCAGTCTACCTCCCCAGGAGGCACAACCTATTGACCTCCTCACAGGGCAGGATCCTTTACCCCAATCTCCAGTCCCTCAGGCTTAGGGCTTGGCTCTTGAGGACTTAGAGTATGCTGACCTATACCTCTCTGAAGGGGTGCTAGAGGTCCTCAGAGTTTCTAGAAAACCCTCTACTAGGAAAACTAACATACATAGATACATAGACAGTGTCGGCAGATAAGGGCCTATGGCCCACCCAGTCTGCCCATTTGAGCTTGTAAGTTCAGTTTATGTTTTCCAAGAAGTCTGTTGCCCCTTATCCCTGACCTCCAGAATTCCTTTATGTCTATCCCATGCATTCTTAAATCCTGTGATTGTTTCAGCCCCCACCACCCCACCACTTCCTCTGGCAGGGTGTTCCACTTGTCCACCACCTGTTCTGTGAAGAAATTCTTCCTCACGTTACCTCTGAATCGTCCTCCCTCCAACTTCATCCCATGCCCTCTAGTCCTGGAACTAACGCCTCTAAGTGGAAGAGGTTTTCTGTTTGGTGCCAGCAAAAGCATATAGACTGTAGCCAGCCTGGCTTGCCAGTCATTTTGCATTATCTGGCACACCTTCAGTCCCTTGGCCTTGGGCCATCTACCCTTAAGGTGCACCTGGCAGCTCTCTCTGATTATTTCTCAGCTGGTAAGGGTTAATCTCTGGCTGAGAACCAGGTATTCAGAACGTTTTTCAAAGGTTTGTTACACTTGCATCCATCCCCTACACAGGGAGCCAACTCCTGCATGGGACCTCAATATATGCATTGGCCAGCTAATGCAGCCACCTTTTGAGCCCATATCTTCAGCAGAGCATAAATATGTGACATTGAAAACAGTGTTCCTGATAACTGTCACCTCAGCCCGGAGAATCAGTGAGCTCCAGGCCTTGTCCACAGAGCCAAATTACATTTCAGTCTGTAGGGACAAGGTAGTCCTCAGGATTAACGGGAAGTTTCTCCCCAAGGTGGTGTCATCTTTCACCTGAATCAGTCCATCCCTTTGGCAGTCTTTTTCACCGAACATTCCGGTTCGGAAGAATGTAGGCTACATAGCCTGGATGTCAAGAGGGCTATCACCTATTACTTGGATCACACTAAGAATTATAGGCAGGATGGTATGCAACTCTTCCTGACTTATGGAGAGGTGGACAAGAGCAAACCTGCCTCCAAGAGGACCACTGCATGCTGGATTATTGCTTGTATTCAGTTCTGCTACAGCAAAGTAGGCAAAGAACTCCCTGTGGCATTAGGGTCCACTCTGCAAGGGGTACAGCTGCTTCCATAGCAGCTACAGGAAATATTCCCTTGTTGGAAAATTGTAAAACAACTACCTGGAGAACTGTTCCCACATTTACCAAACACTATAGCCTGGATACCCAGGCCAGAAGTGATGCCAAGTTTGGCACAGCAGTACTGCAGAGCTTGTTCCTAAATAGGTTCTCTGCCCTCCTCCAAAGGTACTGCTTGGGTAGTCTGCATATGTCAGAATATAGTAAGATTTCCTGGGGTTAGAAGAAAACAGTACCATAGTAATCTTGTTTCTTCCAAGGGAATCTTACAGAATTCTTTGTTTTTTTTAAATTTTTACTATCTGTTTTTGCTCCCCCTTGCACCGCGACCGGTCCCTCTCTCCAGGCATCCCAGTGCACCCAGTCTGCACCATGAGGACCCAGCGGATGCTCCCATAGGTGCCCCATTCTGTATATGTCTCTAGAGACCCGATTGACTCCACGAGTGGGGCAGGAGAGTCCATCCTATCTCCTCCAAATCTTCAGTGGAACGTGCAACAGAAGCTCTCTCCAGGTTCCTCCATGATTGCAGTGGTGCGGGAGCCCTTCGCCTAGATCAGTCGCAGGTGTTTTCCATTGTTCTGGTCCACCCCCTGCTGACGTCAGCTCTCGAGGAGGACCAGTGAGATGGAGGTGCGCTGAGACATCCTTGGCTGATGTTGGCCCCTCTCTGACTCTCTGTTTTCCCCAACTGCACCAGCACCGCCTGTGGTCACCCAGATGGTGGTGGTATAGCAGCGGGGCCAGCTTCCCACTCCTCGGAGAAGGAGAGCAGCCGTTGGGTGCTCAATCCTTCTCCCCCAGTGACCCAAGTCTGTCACAGAACCCGGGTCGCCAGCATGGCACGTGCTGTGGCGTCCAGCGCCTCAACCCTCAGCACCACCTGGCCGGCTCCAAATGTTACTGTATTCTGAGCTCCCACCCTACTTCCCTACTAGAACCTGTGGACACTGTACTACAGCTGTTCTCGCTGTTTGAAACTTCTGAGTTTTTTCTTGTTGGAGCATCTGTGACTTGAGTCTTAGTGATGCCCACAGTCTTAAATGTAAGGGGATTGTTTGTTTTTTGGGGGTGTTAGTTATTTATTAGGATAGTTTAGATAATTTGTTCTTATGCATGCTCTGTAAGAATCTGACGGTTGTAGGATGTATTCCAGGGACAGTGGTTTGAAAACTGAGCTCAAGCCTAGCATTCCATCATTTGCCTAGGTTCTATTAATATTTTGGCTCCGGGGCAGTCTTCTGGTGAGACCATACTGCATATGTCAGAATACAGTTAGATTCCCTTGGAAGAAACAAGATTACTATGGTAAGTCATTTTTTCTTCCTGTAGGTCCCAAGGAAGGGGAGGCAGGGGAAGGTGATATTACTCTAGAGCTTACTGTCCGGTCCCCATGCCTATGGAGCAGAGGTGAGTAAGCCAGGAATTTTTCACTTAGAGCCAAACCAGAGCTGAGCCTGGGATCTGTCTTGATTATGTGAGCCAAAACACGAGCTGAGCCGTGGCTACTGCAGGCTGCTCTGTCCATAGGAATTGAATGTTTCAGACACTATAATAACTACTCAGGCTGACAAAAATTCTTACTTTGGCCACAAATGACTCCACTTGACCTTGGCTGTCAAGTGCTTATGGAGGTCAAGCCAGGCACTAGGCTCGAGTCAAACTCGAGCCTGCTCACATCTACTATGGAGTACCCTCAGATGAGGGGTTACTTCAGGGGCGGGGCAGATGAGCACCCAGATGGACTGACTCACTCCCAGCCAGTAGGGCCAACTCCAAACAGAACTCCTGATTTCCCTGCCTGGTCACCAACCCAGTACCAGTCGGAGGGAGGTTGACTCACTAATTCCAAGCATGGAAAAATGTCACCACAGACAGATGGGTCTTGGAGGTAGTCAGCCAAGGGCTCACCCTGCAGTTCAAAAGATTTCCTAAACTACAGGTTCACAGGAAGCACTTGCCTTCAATTCCCAACCAAAATATTCTGCTAGAATTAGAAGTCAGGAAGCTGTTACATGCAAATGTAGTAAAACAAGTTCCTCCCTCTAAGTGGGAGGAGGCCTTTATTCTAGGTACTTCCTCAGTCAGAAAAAGACTAGGGAATGGCGACCCATTTTGGATCTCAGACACCTGAACAAGCACCTGGAGAAGCCAAAGTTCAGGATGGTCACTCTCTCTCTAAAGTGATTCCTTCTCTGTAACAGGGTGGCTGACTGGCCTCCCTGGATCTGAAAGATGCTTACTTCCATGTTCCAGTCAGAACCACCCACAGGAAGTACCTGAGATTCCAGCTACCCTCAGGGCACTGCTAGTTCTCAGCTCTCCCCAGCCCCAAGGACATTCACAAAATGCCTAGCTATAGTCGCAGCACATCTCAGAAGGCAAGGAGTCTCAGTCTTCCCCTGCTTAGATGACTGGCTGATTGTAGGAAGATCTTCCCAACAGGTCAGAGAGTACCTCCAACTCACTCAGGGAACTCTAGTCCCTAGGATTCCTCACAAACCAACAGAAATCCCAAACACAACCAGTACAGTCCTTGGAGTTCATAGGTGCAGAGCTGGACTCCTTTCAGGGAACAGCTTTTCTTCCTCAGGAAAGGTTTAAAAACCTGCAGAATCCAGCAAACGCCCTGCTTTCATGCTAGCCAAGGCCAGCAGGGTGTTTTCTCAGGCTTTTGGGCCATATGGTCTCCACCACAGCAGTGGTGCCAGGCACCAGATTTCAAGTGAGAGGGATATATAGTATCATCCCAGAGCTTATTGGTCCAAAAAGAAGGGATCTACTTTCAAAGCTGGAACCAGTCACAAAAACCCTTCTACAAGCACTGGAATGGTGGAAGGAGGGAGACAACCTCAGGGAAGGGGTTCCTTTCCAACAATGGCCTCCCAACATAGTCATACCCAAAGATGCCTCCCTCCTGGGATGGGGAGTGCACCTGGACAGCCAGACAGTCAGTGGCACCTGATCACCCTGAGAATCCAGGTTGCACATTCATCTCCTTGAGCTGAGGGCAGTACTACTGGCTGTGCAGGCCTTTGCACCTCAGATAAAAGTTCAGTCAGTCCAGATCAGGACAAACAACATTACTACCATGTATTACATCAACAAACAAGGGGGGATCAGATCCTTCAAACTCTGCACAGGAGCAATGAGAATCTGGTCTCTGACCTACTCCCTGGATGTGAGCAATCCCAAAAGGGCCACTCTGTACAACAGAATGAGAGTGTGCAAAACCAGGGCCACCAGGCCGAAGTAACAAAGTTCCAAAGGTGTGCACTCCGAGCAGCAAACTTGCCATGCAGAAGTAGCAAACTTCAGGAGAAATTTATTTAGAATTATAAGGCAGTTCAAATCACAGATTGTCAACAGCTGTGAGCCTGTCAGCAAGTCACTTACCAAGGAAGGACAATACCCTGGCCAAAGCTCTCAGCAGAATCAGTTGGGGGCATCACGAGTGGACCCTAAACAGGCAAGTGCTAGCAACTATCTTTAGTAAGTGGGGTGCTCCAGAAATAGATCTGTTCATCTCAGAGGAAAACCATCAGCTCCCTCTGTTTAGCTGTAGGCAACCAGATGGGGGTTCCCACACTGTGGATGCCCTAGCCCTGGACTGGACAGGGAGGTTCCTTTCAGCCATTGCCTCTGCTTCTCAGAGTCCTCCTACAACTAAGGAGCCAACCAGCTTCTATGATTCTGATGGCTCCAGACTGGGCCAGACAACCATGGTATCCTCTACTTCTGTCTCTGTCCAAGCATCAGCCCATCCATCTTCCTTTGGGTCACAATTTGTTGACCATGCCTCAGGGCAGGGTAACATACCCCAGCCTCGGGTCCCTCTGCCTTAAGGTTTGTTTCTTGAGCAGCTAGAGTTTTTGGATCTTCAGCTGTCTGAGGATGTACTTAGGGTACTCAGAGTTTACAGGAAACCTGCCACTAGAAAGACTTATGCTTCCAAGTGGAAGAGATTTACCATGTGGTGTGAGCCTAGGCAGAGCAACCCTTCCCAGGCAGAACTGCCAATTCTTTTGGATCACCTGGTACACTTACAGGGACTAGGTCTCAAGACTTCAACCCTTGAGGTTCACTTGGCCACAATTTCTGCTTACATATCAGCAGGTAAAGAGAAGACTGTAGCTTCTCGTCCTATTTTTAAGAACTTTTTCAAAAGGTCTCCTTCAATTGTACCCACCTCTCAAGGAGCCTGTACCCCCTTGGGATTTAAATATGTGCATAGCCAAGCTCCTGAAACCTCCCTTTGAGCAAATGACTGTGGCAGACCTCAAGTACGTTACCTGGAAGACAGTTTTCCTAGTGGCCATTGCTTCTGCAACAAGGGTGTGTCAGCTCCAAGCACTCTGCACAGACCCAAACTACATTATCTTCCACAAAGACAAAGTAGTCCTTAGGACTAATGGGAAATTCGTTACCAAGGTGTCCTATGAATTCCACCTTAACCAATCCATTAACTTTCCAGTTTTCTTTACAGAAAAATACAGTTCTGGTGAGCTGAAGCTTCACAGTCTGAATGCCAAAAGGTCATTGGTTTACTACCTGGAACACACCAAAGATCTCAGATCTTCCCACTCTCAGTTGTTCCTTACCTATGGTGAGGTCGGTAAGAGTAGGCCAGCTTCAAAGAGGACTGTTGCTCACTGGATAGTCTCCTGCATCCAGTTCTGCTACAGCAAAGCTGGCAAGCAACCTCCTCAAGGTCTCAGGACTCACTCTACAAGGGGTACTGCTGCCTCAGTGGCAGCTGCAAGGGATATCCCCTTGTCAGAAATCTGCAAAGCAGCCATGTGGAAAACGGTGCACACTTTTACAGTGCACTACTGCCTAGATGTACAATCCAGGACTGATGCCAGATTTGGCACTGCAGTCTTGCAGAACCTTTTGCCCAATAGTTTCTTTACCCAACCTCCTAAGGTTCTGCTTGATAGTTTGCATTAGTTGATCATACTGAGGGATTTCTGGGGTTTGAAGAAAAAATTACTTACCATAGTAATATTATTTCTTCCAGGGGATCCTTCAATATGTTTAAATCTCCTTCCTTGCGTTCCCTCCCAGAACCTGAAAAGGTTCCCCTTCGAGCAGTGTCAGTTTTCTTTACTGAGGGATCCCCTGGAAGAAACAGTATTACTATGGTAAGTAATTTTTTCTTCTAGCCCCATGCACTGACATCAGTCATTCAAGTCTGATTGGAACATACCCCCACTCTCATGCGCCACCTCCAAATATGGCCAGCGCTTCATTGCTCCCCCAGCCCCAAAAGTAGAGCTTATCTGATTGAGCTGAGACATGAAATGGATGTCTGCAAGGTGTTCCACCTAAGGTTCATCGGAGGGATGCATTTTAACTTCATATATGTGTATGTAAGTGTGTGTGTGTGTATATGTATATATTTGTTTACAGTAATGTAAAGAGATCCACCAAGTAAATTTAGTGAGATTTGCACCTGATATATCGGCGTCTTACCTCTGGGAAATGATGTTGATGTATAGATTACCAAAATATTCCCGTAGTTTAAATGTAGTAGCCCTCGTAAATTTACTCCCACCAGGTCACTCATACTTCCCGGTCTGAAGAGCCGCCCATGCTCTGCCCCCATGCTCAGCCAAGTGGGTCTATCCAGTTAACTAACTAACTAACTAATGTATACCAAATTTTGTAAATGTGTAGGGTGGGGGAAACAAATTCCTAAAATCAGAAAAAGGGAGTAAGTCATGCAAAAATGGTGGTAAAATACCCGTTTACTCCCCTCATCTGTTCCCCACCATGGTGGGGAATGGTGTCAGGACTGGGAGGTTGCCAGAGTAGGCCTGAGGATTAGGTGGTGAATGGATATAAATATAGGGTTAAGAAGGTACCACACTTAATCAGAAGGGCAGTGTAAGGCTCTCTCATTTTGTGAGTCTGTCAAGAATTCTGTAACTTTATATTTGTTCCAGATTTTTGTGAGATGTCAGAACATAACTAGTGAGTGTTTTCAGTTAGAAGGAATACATTTAAGTACAGTATGCACTACTTGTACTGGATGCATTTAAGCCAGACAGCCAGTTATACTGGTTGCTGCAGCTCTGCCATAAGCCATTTTCTGTAGCTGTATTATTAAATTGTATTGGTATTCTGTATGTTCTAGGGATGTGGATATGTTGTTCTATCTACTCAATCTGGCAGAATCCTTTCCCTTATAAGAAGTGCCAGAAAGTCTTCAAGCTGGCTCCTCCCTACCCACCAGGGTGGTATATCCCTTGGCTCCACCCCATGATGCCAGATCTTCCTTTCTGCTGGAAGAAGCAGGTTTCCTCCTTTGTGCTTCCACGTTACCGGCCCTAGCACTTTTGATCCATTTGGATTGCTTTCTGAATCTTCGCTTTCAGTGGAGTCTCCTTACCTAGTCTTCCACAGGGACAAGGTTGTCCTGTGCCTGAACCCAAAGTTCCTTCCGAAGGTTGTGTTGGACTTTCACCTTAATCAGGTGATGACTCTTCCAGTGTTCTTCCTGAATCACACCTTGGAGGCCGAACACAGGCTCCATACTCTGGACCTGAGGCGAGCGTTCGTTTATTACAAAGAGTGTATGGCTAGAGTTTGGGGTGAGGTTCGCGAGCTGTTTGTCACCTATGCTAAAGCTGCACCTGGCAGACCTGCAGCTAAGTGGACGATTGGCAGGTGGATCACTTCCTGCATTGATCTCTGCTATAGGTTGATGGGTAGGAGCCTCCCGGAGGGCTAAGGGCTCATTCCACCTGTCATACTGCTACGTCGGTAGCTGCTTCTGGGGACGTCCCTATCCTGGAAATCTGCAGGGCTGCTACCTGGAAGTCATCACACACCTTCATTACCCATTACCACATTGACCTCGAGTCACGCTAGGATACTGGTTTTGGGGCCCTCAGTTCTCCAATCTCTGTTTCCTAAGTAGGAAGTGTGCACCTTGCCTCCTTCCTCCCGGAGAACTGGTAGGAGTCTGCCAAAAAGTGTGGCTAGAACAACATATCCATGTCCTTAGAAACACAGGGTACTCACCTGTAGCAGTAGATCTTCCATGGAATGGTCTCTTGCAGTAAGTCATTACTTCTGGGAGTTTCTGATAGGTGGTGCTCCAGCACGGAAGTCTCTATACCAGGGACCACCCACACTACCTCACTTCCTGGGCTGTACCTATAAAAGTGGGTGGTCCCTAGTAAACTCCGTTCATTTTCCCACACTGGCTTCATCTCTGGCAGCAACTCTCCTAGTAGCAGTCTTCGACGTGGATTGAACCCATAGCCTAGGTGCCTGGGCTTCATACAGACACCATATACCTACAATGGATCATTCCCTGTCTCACACACAGGGTGCTCAACTGAAGGGCTCAAAAAATTTAGAGCCTTCTTCAAGATATAATACTGGGAAGAAGACCCCTTCACCCAAAGTCCTGCCTGACCACCTTTCAAAGGTCGTGCCTCCAAAACCTGGATCTTCAAGAAGATATTCATCATTGACGGGCACGTCACCCCGTCAATGGCAGGCTCTACTCCATCAAAAAAGGAACGTTCATCATCGATGGGGCGTCATTGCTTAGCTCCCCCGTCGACCAGGACTACTGCACCGTCGACGACAGAGGTCTTGCTGCCTTCCCCATCGATGGGACATAAACCCCCATCAACGGGAGGGCTTTACAAGACTGCATCATCGATGAGAATGCCTCCTTCATTGACGGAGCACATGCTGCACGCTTCCTCGTCAACGGGGCTGCCTCCCCCGCTGATGGGACATGCTCCCTATGCTCCCCTGTCAACGAGAGGCCTGCCACCGTCGACGGGCCATGCATCCACTCTCCCATCATTGACGACAGCATTTCCATCATCAGCGGAGCATGTCTTCACTCCCATGATCGATGGAACATGCATTCATTATCCCATCATCGACGGAGCATATCCCACTGTCGACAACACATGCCCTGGCTTCCTCATCATCAATGGAGTATATTCCCCCATCGACAGAGCATGCTGTTACTGACCCTTCATTTGGAAGGCACAGTAACGTCATCGACGAGTCATGCTCCTCTGCCTCTTCTGTCAATGGGACTGATGCTTCCACCATCAAGACAATCAATGCTGCATAGAACCTTGCCTGCATATAGCATCGCTGTGGATGATCCCTATGGAAGGTCGACCATGAAAAACCAAGAATATTCTCAAAAACATGCATCGAAAGATGCTTATGGAGCTGCATTTCTACAAAATAAAGAACTATATACTTCAGAATGCAGAGGCCCCCCCAGCCTCATTGTCATTCCTACATGGGGCTCACAACCCCGTTGGAAATTAACAAAGACACCAAACAAAAACTAGATCACTGTACCAGGAGGCACAAATTGATCCCCCATCCCCACGTACGCTGGATTCAGAACCTGCTTACATGATAATTCCATCGTCACAAGTTCCAAATATTGAAGAAATAGTAAATTGAGTATTGGATTCTATGGGTTTTGACCATAGTCTCACTCCGGGACATAATCCTCAAACACAAAGGATATTGCCACCTCCATCAAAACAGGCACTCACGGAGCTAGAACGGTCCCCGGTCCTGCCTCCTCCCGAATATGAGACGAATATTATTCAGGTTATCGTATGAATACGAACCCATATAGGACCTATGATGGTTCCCCTGACACATGAGGATATGAATCCCCTTCAGAGGTGCCCTCATACTGGGATGAAGGGCTATTGCAACCACGAAAGGTCATTTCTCCACTGGATTGACTCCTCATTCTCCGAAACGATGCTACAAATACAAAAAACAATGGGGTTTACCACAACGGAACAAGATATAGAAAGTAAAGATATGGCTGAATATCTGGGCCTACTGGAAGACCTTGTTCGGGCTATCCCTCCTTTCATACCTACTTTCAGAAATGCTATTACTGAAACTTGGAGTCGACCCATAGCAGCTCAGGAGTTACCTATAAAGGCCCACGGGATATATTAGGCTCCCCCTGATTAGCAATATTTAACGAATACACCAACGGCGGATTCTGTGGTTCCTGTGGCTGCCCAGAACTGCACCAGCAAGCCTAAATATACAAGCACTATTCCTCCAGAGAAAGACTCTAAATGTTTTGACCATATGGCAAAGAGAGTGTTTGCTCTAAACACACTAAATATCAGCATACTTAACTATATAGGGCACATGCTGCAATACCTGCACACGCTGAGCACTTCTGCTGAAGAAGTTATAGAGAGGCTACCTGCATCCCCTGAAAGAGAACAACTTGCATCTATAAATAATACTGTCACTTCACTGTCTCGACCTCTATTAAGATCAGGATATGATCTTGCTGATGTTCGGCTCGAGCCTCTGCAGTTGGTATTCTTATACACCACCAGGCATGGCTTTGACTTTCAGGACTAGCACCTGATATTCAACACAAAGTGGCTAATGCCCCCTTTTCAGGGGACCATCTTTTTGGGCCAGGGGCTCAAACGATACTGGAGAACCTACAAGCCTCAGACAGACAACTGAAAACAGTACAATACATGTACCAAAAGCCACGCCCTCAGTATAATTATTCATACAAAACTGGACCTAATTATACCCCATGTGACACCTTTAAGGGCAAAGAACAAGTAACAAGGACCCCGGTGAAGCCAATCCGTGGCTGCCCCTGGGCTTCTGCCCCTTATTAAAGACTCTACACTCCACTCGGGTCCCCTCTTCTTGGCCTTGGGGACCTTTTTTGGGGCCATAAACAAGACTGAGGCCTTTTTTCACATCGGCTCGATACAACTAGCCAATTTTTCTGGTACCACTGTTTATAGACTATCAGGGCCATTCCATCAAGATGTCTTTTTGACCTGTGGTACACCAGACGTCCTGATCCCCCAACAGGTCCATCCACTATTAGCTCACATACCGAGACATAATAAATTATACTACGGACTACATTCTTCTCCTCTTCCACTTCTATTCGCAGCTTTCCCCTTGATTGTTAACAAAGATCATATCAAAAAGTCATGAAACACCAGGGGCTCTGAATCCCAGCTCCTTCAGGTTCCTCGCTGTCGCACCTCCCAGGGCCAAAGATCCTTTGCCCACAGAGTGCCCAGCTGGTTAAATGAGCTCAATCCTGACATCTCCTCCACTACCACCCTTGGCCCTTTCAAATCTAAATTCCACCTCCACCTCACTAAATCTAGCACCTGTGAATGCTACCTATAATCTCCCCAGCTACTTATAATCTCCTCAGCCCACTTGTTTTGTCTCTCCTACTAGCACTTAAAGCATCTCCCTCCTTCCCTCTCCACCCCTCTCTTTTAATCTATTTTAGTTTGTCTTTCACCTCCCCCGACTCTCCCCCTTCCCCCTTCTTTCCACCCCTCAATGTGAACTAATTTCAGTCTGCTCCTAGTTGTTGCCAATGCCTCATGGCTGTGATTCCTGTCCATACCAACTACTCTCCACGTGTTTATCATCTTCCTCCCCCTCCTACCTTACCCTCTGTTACTCTGAGTTCCCATTGTCTATACTCCACTTATTTTAACTCTTGTCTTGATCTACCATTGTAACCAATTATGCTGACTTATTTACTGTTTTGTACTTATTTACTGTATTTTGTTTTGTATTTGTTCTCTGATGCGGAACCTTTGTAAAAGAGCCTGCCTCAAGGTATCATGTAATCCTAGTTGAAATAAAATAAAAAAGGCTGAGTTCATATACAGAAATTATTTGTCTTTCAACCACTGCTTTGTTTTGTTGGATCACAGATGCATTGTTTTTCATTTGCTATATTATCTGTTACATGAGTATCCTATTTTTGTCAAAATGGATACATTCATTACCGACTAGACAATCTTGGAAAAAAAAAGGGAGTCTTCAGTTGCTACTTTGTAGCATCTCTAAAGAATAACATTGTATTACTGAAGCTCCTGTTACAATTTAAGACAAAGTTGCCTTTGACTCAGATTGTGCTTTCCCTGCTGATCACTGAAGCTACATAATTGCTCAGTGTTATTGACATATTCCTTCTACTTTTAAGACACATAACACAGTGAATCAGGAAATCCTTTGTTCAACTGATATGCTATTTTAGCATTCATTGGTCCCATGACCACATTTTACCTACGGCAGAATGTCAAATGTGACCACCCACTGCCATATAACTGCTTGGGAATCTCCCAGAAGTAATGACTTACTGCAAGAGACCATTCCGTGGAAGATAGTGCAGTTACACAAAGACTTCTACTGTAACAGTAGATCTTCTAGGAATGTCTCTTGCAGTAAGTAGTTTCCCTCCCTTCATCCCCCTGCCTTTATATAACAGGAAACATGATGTACGATTGGGAAGCTTTGGTACCTTGCTTCCCCTCGGTCCCTCGCTTCCAGCTGAAACTGGCAGGGAACGGAGCTTACTAGGAACAACTCACTTTTATAGGTACAGCCCAGGAAGTGAGGTATTGTGGGTGGTCCCTGGTATAGAGACTTCCGTGCTGGAGCGCCACCTATCTGGAACTCCCAGAAGTAATGACTTACTGCAAGAGACCATTCCTAGAAGATCTACTGTTACAGCAAAAGTCTTTGTGTAACTGCACTTTCTTTGAGTGGTATATGTTCATCCACACAGACCCACCCAACCTCCCCTGGCTCAGGCGCACTGTCTCACAGTTGGTAGACTGAGGGAATCCCTCAGGTCCTTAAAGACGGAGAAAGCTCCAGGGCCAGATGGAATACATCCCAGGGTGCTGAGGGAATTGGCGGAGCTTTTCAACACCTCTCTGCAGATGGGATGAGTACCCCATGACTGGAGGGTGGCCCATATCGTGCCTATCCACAAGGGTGGATCAAGGCAGGAGCTGGGGAATTACAGGCACATTAGCCTGACATCAGTGGTGGGCAAGGTGATGGAGGGTATTATCAAGGAAAGGTTAGGGGGAGTATTGGAAAAAATGGGGTACCTGGAGATGATAGACAGCATGGCTTCATCCCAGGAAGATTGTGTCAGACAGACCTTGTGGAGTTTTACAATTGGGTGATGAGGACCCTGGACCAAGGTAGGCCGGTGGATGTCCTCTTTCTAGACTTCAGCAAGGCATTTGATTCTGTACATCACAGTGGCCTGCTGGCTAAGCTGGGGGAGATGGGGGTGGGGAAGCAGGTGATAGGATGGATAGGAAATTCGCTATCAGAGCATACTCAAAGGGTGGTGGTTGGAGGGCTAGTCTCATCTCCTAGGGTCATTAGCGGGGTCCCTAAGGGATCAGTCAGGGGGCCACTCGTGTTTATCGCTTATGTCTCTGACATAAGGAATGGTATCAGGAGTGAAATTAGTCTGTTTGCAGATGACTCAAAACTGGGAGCGGTGGTGGATGGGGAGGAGGGGAGAGTGGTCCTGCAGGAGGACCTGGAGGCCCTGGAAAGGTGGTTGAGTAAGTGGAAACTGAAATTTAATGCAGGGAAATGCAGGTTCTTCACCTGGAGGCCAGAAACCCAGCCCACATGTATGGGGGGGGGTGACACCTTACAAGTAACAGGGTGAAAGGGACCTGGGGGTGGTGGTGGTGGATGCCAAAATGAACAGCTCTGACACCTGTAGGAGGACAGTGGCCAAGGCCAATAGGATGCTGGGATGCATCATTAGAGGGATTACACTGCCGACACTGTCTATGTATCTGTCTATGTATATGTATGTATGTACCTCCAGAAGGAGGGAAGTGATCCTCCCTCTGTATAACTGCCTGGTTAGGCAGCTCCTCAAGTACTGTGTGCAGTTCTGGAGACTGCACTTAAAAAGGGACATTGTACTCCTTGAAAGGGTTCAGAGGAGGTCAACCAAGATGATCTGGGATATAAGGGAAAGGACCTACACAGAGAGGCTTGAGGAGCTCAACATGTACATGCTGGAGGGGAGGAGGGACAGAGGAGACATGATAGAGGTCTTCCAAGTACATAAAGGAAATTAATAAGGGAGGCTCAGATGGCGTGTTCCAAAAGAAGGGGGGGCAACCAGAGGGCATGGGTAGAAGCTGGAGGGGGGAGACTCAAGGGGGGAGAGGAGGTGGGGTTAATTTACTGAGAGGGTGGTGGAACCATGGAATGCACTGCCCAGTGGACTAGGGGAGGCAAATACTGTAGAGGTGTTCACAAGAGGCTGGGACAGGTATAGGGGGAAGGTGAAACTGAGTAAGACCAATGCAGGAGAAGTATCTGGGACAGGGGATAGGGAAACCCAAGAGGGTGGGGGTCAGCAAAATTGGCACCCATTATAGGTGCTGACTGTCGAGCAGACATGAAAGACCATAAGACCTACTCTGCTGGCATTTTAGTATGTTAGCAGGCAAGATCTAGCGTCATGGGGCAGAACCAAGGGATATACCACCCAGGTGGGTGGGAGGAGCCAACTTGAAGACTTTTCTGCTCCTCTTGAAGGGGAAAGGAGACTGCCAACAAGTGTGGGTGAACAACATATACCACTCCTAGAACTACGGTTACAGGTGAGTAACCTGTGTTTATGCACCACTTAAAGGGGCCACAAAGGGGATTAACAGGCCACTACGTCAGCTCATCAGATGTGTTAATTACAGTAAATTACAGTAATTGCCTGCAGTGCTAATTGTTCACCTATTTAACCTACCATGCTCAGTCCTTTTGTGTTCTTTTGGCTGAGCAGACTGAGAGAGCAGAGTGAAGGAGCATCATGTCTGGAAAGTGTACCAGCATCTCACTTACTGGGAAAGTTGAAATCGTAGGTGAGATTGACACACTGCCAAGCTTAGTCTGCATGAACTCATTCTACATTTCTGCATCTCCAAGTGCACACTTATCAATATTATCAAAAACCGGGATCGTGTTTTGGTTAAGTGGCACCAGAACCAGTGCAAGTGGGAGGGAAATGATTTTGTTGTGGAGGAAACGCTGCTGCACTGGTTCACAAATGCCAGGGGAGGGAAGCGTAGATCAGCAGTTTGCTTCTACTGTAGAAGTTCTCCCAGCTTGTGGCTGCCATGGGTAAGACAGATTTTAAGCCAGGTAATGTCTGGGATACACAGTGGAAACACCACATTAACAGCGGATTCAAATGAGTCAGTGGTTATGCTCGGCACAACATCTACAATACCAATGAAACAGGACTTTTGGACCATTGCATGGGTTACGGTACTTTATCATTTAAAAGTGAGACTTCACTGGGATTGAAAAAGCCAGAGGAGAGTATCCCTGCAGTATGACAGGGACAGAAGGGGGTATTTGTTAGCCATCAGAAAGTTGGCACAGCCACCAGGGCAAGAAATAATGATTATGGGATGGTTGTCCAAAGGACAGGTGGAATTAAAAATGTGCCTGTTGTGCAGAATTCATGCCTGCCCATGCAAATGTTGGGTAATTGTAAATGCCTGCTTCTGAATCGGAGCTGTGGGACTCTTTAACACCATACGTTCTCATATGAAGCCTGGTAGCTAGTGCCGCTACCCTGACTTGAACACAGTTGTGACCTAAATAGGGCTTTGGTGCCTTCTCACTGGACAAGACCATGGAACATGTACCCTGATTAGGGCTTAGGTGACCCCTGACTGGATGGTCTGCAGTTGTGTTCCTTGAAAAGGGTACTGCTTGGTAACTAGTGCCCCTGCTCTGACTGGATGGGTTTGTGCCTTTAGTAGGGCTTAGGTGCTCTCCCAAGTTTGACAGAGTGGATTTATGCTCTGAATAGGGCTGAGGTGTCCCCAACTGGACAGACATGTGCCCTGAATAGGGCTTAATAATTGCCTGTGCATGGTCTCCCTGACTGGATTATCTCCCACTGTCTTTTAAGGTGCCCAGCCCTGGTGTTGTTAAATAATGTGTTTGTCCTCTTGCTGCAGGTTGCTGTCTTTTTAGGGTATTCATATTTATCATAATTATTGCCCCTTCTGTGTAGCTCTGAAAACAGCTTCTCCTGCCTTCCTATCATTACTTGCTGACCCTCATAGCTGTCAGTTATTCTGCCCAGTCAACCCTCCGGCTCAAAAAGGCATTCATACTGACCTTTAAGCCCTGAAATGAGCTACTTATGAAAAAGTTTTGATCTGCTGTGTGAACACTCACCTTAACGCTGCTTCTTCTCACACCAACACATGACACTTATCAACTATGAATGCGTGATGGTACAAGGCCTGCATATTTCATACTTCCAGCCCCTTCTGTCGCTCACATGGTCATTGGCCGTGCTATGAAAATTAAGAGGAGTGCATCAGTTGAAGTTGGGTTAGTCAAACATCATATACCACATGATGTCAGTGCCTCCATCACCAACCAACCTCACAGATGGCAGCTGACTGAAGTACTCTGCTTTCCTGGGCTCTAGTGCCCATACCTAATACAGCAGCAATTGTCTGTCCCAGGGACAGGTGAAGATGAAAAATATCTTTCCCAAGTAAAAACCAGTTGTTTGGAACTGATAGACCACTGGGTATTTCATACCCTGCAACCACGCTGATCTTATCTGTGTCAATCTTCACCATTCATCACCTTTGGGTACTTGGCCGGAGATCATGACCCCGTGGGAGCTTCTTTTTTTTTTTTTTGGTAGGTGGAGCCAACGCACCATCGATACCGCCCTCGAGGCCGACGCATTGCGTGGCACTTGTGGGTTGGCAGTTGGGCGTTGTCAACTCTGCCTGCGTGCCAGTTCTTCATCTCCCCTCATCAAGGCCACCTCGTGTGAAGCCACCGCAGAACCAACTTGAGGCCTACCGCCTATGCAGTTTCGTCTCAGCCATTTTCCTCTGTGCCGCATTCCGTCGGCTCCTTTCCTGCCGGTTCTAGTTGCCTTACTCAACGTTGCTTGGAAAGATCTTTCCATTTATTTTATTCTTAGTGACATTGAGTCTGTTTTTGGTGTTTTTTGCCTCATGGGTCGTGTCTGGATTGGCGGGCAAGAAGACTCTGAAGACAGGATGGCCCCCCATGTGACGGTGCCCTTGCGGCCTTAAATTTTCCGTCACCGACCAGCACGACCTTTGCCTTACGTGTCTTGGCCTGCTTCATGACATGAATTTGTGCGACGCCTGTTTTTCCATGGACCGCTGGGTCATCAAACAACGCGTATGGAAAGTGGGAGTAAGCGCCGCCCGAGTTTGAGGTCAGTGCGCACTCGTCGGGCCAATACACGATTTCCTCGGCCTTCCTCCAGATCCCCTCCCAGTTCTACATGGACCGAGGAGAAGGGAGCCTTTCCTACTAGTAGCCTGGCCATTGCTGAGGCTCCTTCCGCGGTGCAGGAGGCCTGTCCCGCTCCTTTTGGGGGGGGGGCAGAAGCTGATGCCGAGGCAATCGCTCCTTCAGAGGTGAAGGCTCCTCCGGTGTCAGACCCGCGGTTCACAAGACCCTGGTCAGCGGCATCTTCGACGCCATTGGTTGGCGCCATTGCGGGCCTTGGCTCTGCTTGTGGCACCGTGGGCCCTGACAGAGCTGTCGTCGGCCCCGGTTTGTCGCTCATCACCGTGGCTGCTGTCGGCGCTGTTCACGGAGCTGATACTGCCAGCGGCACCATGGGAGTTTCTACGGCGCAGTCTTTGTCTTCTTCTCGCCTTGCGCCATTCGCAGCACCAAGGTTGAGCATGGCGCCGTGTCCAACTCGGGACTTGTTGCCATGGAGGCTTCAGATTCCGCTGTTGGCAGCGCCGCCCCTGCCCTCGGCGCCATGGAATGATGGTACCATCAGGGCCGTCGTCGGGGCCATCCCTGTCCTCTGCACTGTTCGCAGCACTGTGGGGCCAGACGGCGCTGTGGCTGGCCCCTTTTAGCAGTGTCAGTGGCTCAGTAGGTAGTACACTCGCCTCTGAGGCCGGGAGATCAGAGGGCTGTGGGTTCAGTTCCCACATCTGGCACTTGGGTTAATATCCCAGTACTGACACTGTAGTGCAGCATGAGAGGGGTGCTGCACTTCTGAGGTGCCATCTTTCAGATGAGACGTTAAACTGAGGTCCCACCTGCGTGGGATGGTGGTAGTTCAGGTGGATGTTAAAGATCCCATGGCACTTATCGAAAAATGTAGGGGAATTTTTTATTCAAAACTTGAAAGTAAAATACATACTTAATAGTGTTACTGCACACAAAATCAGAATACAAAAATAAAACAGAAATAAGTATTTCATCAGACCTGCAATACAAAATTACATTTTTAGAGTCCCAGAACCTAAAAGATGCCCCTACCCCATTAAAAGAGTAGGGGAATTTTTTATTTACAATAACAAAAGCAAAACAATACAAAATAGTGTTTCTGCACACAAACGTAAAGTACATATCATAATAAAAAGCAAATAAGTATTTAAGACACACATATGCAAAAAAAAAGCTGCTTAATGCAGAAACAGAATACACGACATTTATAATAATCTTGTGAAAGAAAAACAAAACCCAACCCCCAGTAATCTATATCAAAAACAAGGCAAGAAACTTAATGAAAGTTAACCAGAATCCAAGACTGACATTGTAAAATTATCGTAGAACATTCATATGCACATAAAAGTAGTAAAAGGCATACCAGTATATGCAGAGAAGGGCTTGCCCTCTCCACAAGGGAAATCCTTCTTATCCGAATGCTGGACCAAGTCAGACACAAAGACCTCGCCCTGTATCTAGCCAGGTCATCTTCCTCTACCACAATTTGAACAATTCAGGATGCATCTTTCCCTGCTCCTGCCCCCTCCAACTAAACACGCTTGTGGATGTTGTGAACAATCTGAGATTCAGAAAGTAATTTCTGTCTAAATATGAGAGAGCATCTAGCCTGCCATAACTGAAAACTCATATGGCCCATCAAAAGACGCAGTGTGATTGCATCATACACAATCCAGGAGCTTGGTAGAACCCCGTCCACCCAAATATCAGTTGAGAGAACCCTAAAGGGATTCAAAGGCCATGCACTATGAAAATGAGACCAAAATGAAACAGTAAAAGGACACCCTACGAAAAAATGTTCCATCGTTTCAATTACTCCAAAACAGGACTCCTACCTGGGGCAGTATCGTTCTGATAGTTCTTTATGTTTCCTATTACCTTTCACCCCTAATTTCCTATGTAAGCAGAGCCATAAAAAGTCCCACATATGTCTAGACACCCTCTTACTCATTAGTAACTGTAATTTAGCGTGCTGTTCAGTAGGAGGCCTAACATGAAACCAGGGATCAATGAAAAAGAAATCATGCAATATGGAAAAATAAAATTGTTGATGCGTGTGAGAAAGAAATGATCGTCTAACAACACGCCACGACTTCAATTTCTGAAATATTGTGCAAAATGACTAGACAAGTCACCCATCCTAACCTGGCGAGCTAGAAAGGAGTCCATGTCCCACTGCGTCAATAGAGAATCAACACCATCTGCCACCCACGGGGACCAGATCATAGCCATCCCTTTAAATAAGGGCACTAAATTATAAAAAAAATTAAAATACTATGAAAAAACACTACCGGATTAACCATCCCCAAGCCACCTTCACTAAGAGGCAGATACGTAACACCCCTTTTTAGAGGATTCAGCCTGCTACCCCATAAACAAAGAAAAAATACTCCATAAATAGAAGCCTCCATAGAAATGGGAGGGGGAAAGGCCGCAGCAATAAATAAAAAATATGGCAGCAAAAAAGTCTTAATCAAATAAATGCATTTAGCTTTGGACATACAGCCCTTATTCCAAAGCTAAACCCTGTTGCGAGCTTCCAACAATTGCTGGTCCCAGTTATACCGGTGGTCATCCAGACCCCCAAAGTAAATACCCAGAATTTTCCTGTAGTCAAATACGATAGGCAGACCCCAAACTAAGGACACATCAGCCGCTTCCTACCCCAAGGGCAGAATCCCACTCTTGAGCCAGTTGATAGAGGACCCAGTCAAATCAGAAAATACATGTAATAATTCCCTTGCCGCAATAGCAGAATCCTTATCTGCTAAAATCAAAATAAGATCATCAGCATACGCTAAAGTAACTATCTGAGGGTTCCTACACCCAATCGATAACCCAACAATGTCATCTGAACCATGAAAGGCATGTAAAAGGGGTTCTAAAGAAAGCACGTAGAGCAAGGGACTTAATGGACACCCTTGCCGCACCCCCCTATGTACCCCAATTTCCCTACCTGTCCAGCCATTTACACAGGGGATCAGAGTAATGCCCCTATAGCACATTTGCAGCCATCCTATGAATTGCGAAGGAAATCCGTACCTTTTCAGACACTCCCAAAGATAAATATATTCTACCTGATCAAAGGCCTTGGACTGGTCCAGGCAAACCAAATTCCCAAACAGTTCTCCAGCCTTTCCTTTAGAGACCAATTCCCTAAGTAGGATCAGTGCATCCTGAACCCTTCTGAGAGGTGCACCACTAAACTGTGTCGGATGTAAGAGGGAACCCATGACCTTCCTTAACCATAGACATAATATTTTCATCAGTATTTTGTAATCCAAGTTTAATAACGACAAAGGTCTCCAATTACCCAAATCCCCACAATCGTCCTTGTCTTTATACAAAAGGAGCAGTATACCCTGCAACATACTGTGAGGAAGAACCCCAGACTACAGCCCATCATTCAGGACCTGACATAAATCAATGCCCAAAATCTCCCATAAGATCTTATAAACCTCATGAGGTAATCCATCAGATCCAGGAGTAACGCCCGATCTTAAAGACCAAACCTCTGACCTCAGTTCCTCCACTGTAATAGGTCATACCAAATCAAGCCGGTCAGCCAAGGACAAAGCCGAGACTGACCTACCAGCAAACCAATCACAGATAGCGTCTGCAGAAAGCGTCCTGCTCTTAAATGAGGTAGAAACATAGTCATGAATTACTTCCAAAATATCATCATTGGTAGTAACCTGCCCACCCCCTGGGGTGTTCAAATACAACATACCCCTTGAATGCCTAAGAGATTTCAAGTACTTGAAAGGCAAAGTATCTTTCTTCCTGCCACAAATCTTAAATTTGTGTTTCATTTCAATATCATGTAAAACCTGAGACTGCACCTTAGCCAGTTCCATTTTCAAGCCTGCAATTTGTTGCAGACAGTCGGAGCCAAGAAACCGTCTATGAGTGGACAAAAAATGAAGCCTTTCCCTAAGATGCTGTAACTCAGCATGTGATAACTGCCCATTTAAATGTCCCACAACTTTAAAATAAACCCGAACTTCCTTTTTGGTGTCCTCCCACCAAAGATTTAAACTGTCATATAAAAAGGAGATCGACTTCCTGGCCAGAAGAAGAGAGCATAACCCACCCATTACACAGGGGATATGCAATAAAGCAGAATTCAATTTCCAGATACCCGGCCCTCTCCAAGCTGTAGGAACATCAGCCAAGGCCAGTCTCAGTAATCTGTGATCAGAGGAAGCAACATCCTGCAGGGATTTAGATTGAACAATAACCTCAGAAGTGAGAAAAAAGTAATCTATTCTGGAAGCCCTTGGTCCACAGAAATAAGTGTCCCCAAACCCTCCAGTAGAGGGCCCAAAAGCATCTACTAAACCACTGTCTGAGATAAGTTTCAATAAACTAGCTTCATCGCTATACACCTTTTTCCTTGTCCCAGAAGCCCCATTTAAAGGTAAGGAACAATTAAAGTCCCCCCTCCAGAATAATGTAATATGGGGAGCATAAAAAGGGATATAGTGAGTTAAAGAGGGACACCTGGTCAAATTTAGATTGAGGGGTATACACAGAAATCAATCTCAAGAATAAGGAACCTCATTTAATGTCCAGGACCAAGGCCCTGCCAGCCAGAACTTCTATCTGGTGTATCACAGTGACTTGAAAATGAAAAAAACACATTCCAACCCCACTGCACAAGTCATCACCCAAGGACCAAAAACAGTCCCCCCAAATCCAACCAGCAGTGGCAGCCTCTACTTCCTCAAGAGAATGCAATCGGACATCCTGCAGAAAAATGCAATCCAGATTTTCAGACAAAAAATGTGAATACGTTTTTCGGCGTTTTACAGGAGTCTTAATACTGTTTACATTAAAGGATGCCACCCGAAAGGGACCAGGGAGCATAGTGGGGTAACATTCACTTCACCTTACTAGACGCCCTCGTAATCCTACCAATTTTACCGTCAGGCAGTCTAGGGACCACCTGGTCAGCTACAGGTTCAGTAGACTCCAACCCAGACAAGGGTAGAGAAGGCCCAGCCCCACTAGAGTCATCCACCGTACTCTCCTCCAAAACTGAGAACATATTCGGGTCAACAATAGAAACAACAGGAGCAGGTGCAGCTGGTTTCTTCCCCAATTTCCCCCTCTCTTTGGCAGATTTCCCTTTCTTCTCAGTAACCACCACAAACCCAGCATCCGGAGATTCTAAATCTGGTAACAAGGGAGCTAGGCTCTCAACTTCCCCCTGATCTACCCCTGAGACCACTGCAACCCCCACTCCAGGCGTAGCCGTGGTACCCATCTGGGAATCAGCTGTGTCTAACAAACCAGGTTCAGTCAAGGGGGGCACATCCCCTCCAGTATCAGGGCCCCTCCCTCCCCTATTAGGAATACCAAGTCTAACTGCCTCTCGGATATAATGATCCTGTACCCCATAATCAGCTTCAGCAGTATTTTTAGCAGCTAAGGAACAGTTTTCAAATGTGTGACCCACCTCATCACAAAGATTACATTTTGAGGTTTGAAAACAATGGGCACTCGGATGGCCCGTCTCCCCACAGTAAGAGCATTTAAGCACAGTACAGGAGGTACTAATGTGGGTTCGAGACCCACATTTAAAGCAAACTCTAGGCTGCCCAGGGTAAAAAAGAAACCCCTTATCCCTCCCCAGAAAGAAGCAATTAGGCAGATGTATCAACTCAGAATCCGTGGAGTGAAGTTTTACCCTAAATTTCCAACCCCCATTCCAAAACCCCTCTGCGTCCAGGATAGGGACTGGATTCCCCTGAATGTCACAAGATTTAAACAACCAGTTAACAATATCAACAATATTCACTCCTTCATTCCTAAACAATATCGTGATGATCCTATAGGCCTGCTGTGATAAAGGCAATACAATAAAGTCAGACTATAATGGGTTAGTCTTTAAGTTCAGATAATGACTCCAAAACAACTCCATCAAGGCAGGGGTGCGGAAGCTGACGTCAAACGTAAATTCCCCTGGAACATGTATCAATGCATAAACTTCCGAAGGAAAAAAAAAATGCTGTGCTTTAACAATGTCTTCCCAACGAAAAACCTATCAGGGGGAGTATCCCTAGGGCCCACATAATGCAATCTAACGGCATTTCGCCATTTGGCCAATTCCAGAGGCTGCCTAAAGCGGCTAGCATAGGAAGGTTTTGGTACAGGATTCAGAACAGGCCTATGAATGCTAGGGGAAGTAGTCACATCCCCTGCCCCCCCTCCCCCCGAGATCCCAAAGATAAATCAGCATTAGTGCTAGACTGGGGGGTAAGGGAAACAATAGCTTCATTACTCAAGTCAACACCCAAAGAGTCAGATTTGGCACCAGAACTTATCTGAACATCCACATCAGGAGCCTGAACGTCTTGCTCCGGTCTCCATGTATCGCCAGAAATCTGGATCCATCCAGCCCCACGCAGCGCTCGCTCCAGCGACCAGGACTCTTCCACCAAGGGTCTCCAATCTTTCAAAGGCGCATTTAAGTCCCCTGCAGGTCTCTCCATAGCCGTAAGAAGCTTGCTGGGCCCCTCAGACTCCGTAGCACTCGGCGAAATAGCCAATCTCTTCCGCTTCCGGTCCTCCTCCGAAACTGTAGTCCAGCGTTCCCTCTGCAACAGGTCGCTAACTCGCAGAAGTTCCTCCTCAAGACAATGCTGCTTCTCTGCTAAACTCAGGCAGGTCATTTCAGAAAAATTCAGAGGCCCACTTGCACCGGCGATTTGCTGGCCACCCCGCGGGTGCATCCCAGCCACCGGCACTACGGGTTCCACAAGAACAGGTACTGTACATGATATCACTCTCTGAGCTACCGCAGCCCCATCCAGACCGCCTTCCTCCTCCATCGCGAGGAACAGACTGACTGCCTGCAACCCGCAATGACAGGGTCCCCCTACTGGCACAGAGTAGGGGAATTTCCCCGGTGTCCTGGCCAAATTTCCCTCATTCGCTAAAAATACCACCAACAGCTTCATCTGGTTCAAGGTTAGTTGGCATTCATCTGCATCTCTCTCCCCCGGGTCATGCCTGAAAATAGGCAGGATTTGTGTAGTGCACTTACCGGGTCAACAAAAACAAAACAAAATAAATAAACTCTGGGACTGCCGTTCGGGCCGGTGCTGTGCCCTCCGCGGATACCGCTCGCGGTGCTGTGGGGGGCACTGGCGCTGTCTTGGGAGTGGTCTTGGTTTCTGGCACCCCATTTGGCAAGGATGGCACCGGACGTCATCCTACGGTCTGACACAGGGCCTCGGCCACTATCTCTTCCGAGGCGGAGTCGGGCTCTGAGTCAGACGAGCAGTTTGACTCCCAGGGGTTGACTGTTGGGGTTGGCAGCCCTGTAGTGTCCTCGGCAAGCCAGAGTCAGCCCCCTTCTGAGGTGGGGTCAGTGGCTGCCGAGACTGGGGTCAGGGGTGCTGACCAGCAGGTAGTGGCACAGGCCACCATTGCTCTGCAGCCCAGTCTTGGTGGATTCACTGACCCCTCAGTAGTGGTACCCCCACCTGTGGTGTGCTTGGATTGCCCAACTTTGGGGCCGATCAAGGCTTCTACAGGAGGGGAGGGTTCTGTGCCCTGGATAGTTCCTTCGGGTGCTGGCCAGGGCTGTCAGCTACCTAGGCTGGCCCTCTCGAGGAGGAGGGCTCTTTCAGACTCCGAGGGGTCGGGGCATGGGGTCTGCACGGCGACCTATTTCTGGGGCCCACCTTGGCTGCGGAAGAATCTGTAGTGCAGATCTCCGCTCTTCCTCCTTGGTCTCTTTGAGAGAGCCCCATTCTTTTGAGGTAGGGGACCATCCTTCTGTACCTATATGGCCCCTGTCTCCTCACAGGGGGGATTCTTCTGGGTGCAGCCAAGGCAGTACCGAAATGGTTGTTCAGCTGTTGGCTGTGGAGTCTTTCAGAGCACCTTCTTCTTCAGGTGCTGTTGGTCTGCTCCTTAGCTCAAGCAGAGGTCCACCGATATCTCTTCTTGGCTCTGTCCCCATCCCTCTGCCACATTCTCCTGCGCTCCCAGGCATCCTTGGCCCTAGCGGGCCTCTCTCCTGGGAGCAGTTCAGGGCTGCAGCTGCTCGGTTCCCAGCTGACATTAGGGCAATGGACAGACAGGTTTTTCAACCTGCCCCCTAGCAGCCGCCCTCTGAGCAGTCGGTGCTCTCCGACTCTTCATCCCCCCTCTTTTGGGGGAGATGAGACTTCTGTCCACATCTCTCCAGCGGCTGATCTGAGTATCAGCGTTTCCTGATGAGGATGTTGGAGAACTTGCACCTCACCCCTGCCACTGTAAGTAATCTAGAGCACTCGGCGCACGCCTTTTTAGGTGATTTCAATGAGGCCACCCTAGTGGTGCCTCCCTGGCCTGCACCCTTTCGGGAGGCGTCGTTGCGCTTCTGGCAGAGACCCTTCTCTGGACTTCCTAACCCTAGGGATCTCTGCCAGCGGTATTGCGCCACCCCGGAGTCTCCAGGTTCCAGGTCTCCTCCGCAGTCCGGATTGACGCAGTTGGATGCTCCTGATGGGCTTTGCGCCCTTCACTGTGACTGGCCCCCAGATCAAGATTCCTCGGATTTTGACTTCTGAGGTAGGAGGGCTTTCTACTTGGCACGGTTGTTGCTTTCCATTTCTGCACATCAGGCCCACTATGTAGCCTATGACAGGTTCTTGTGGTCCAGGCTAGGTCAACTGCTAGGCTCGTTGCCTGACACGGAGCAAACCAGACAAGCCACTGCACTCTCTGCGCATGGCCTGGAGCTAGCAAGGCACCAAGCAAGGGCATCTTATGATGCCAACGAGGTAGCTACCAGGGTCATAGGGACAGCGATCTGCACTAGGCGGACAGCATGGCTGCATCTTTCCCGGTTGTCACCCTTGGCCTGGCGTGGGGTGATTAACTCCGCTCACCAGAGAACCTATCTCTTCTCCCATAGAGTGAGATGATGTTTGTTGGGGCAGCTTCCTTCCCCCTCCGGGGGGGGGGAAATCCCCATCTCAATCTCCCCACTCTCGGCCGTCTCCAGGCTCTAAAGGTTCTCCCTCTTAGTGTGTCACCCACTGAGAGCTAAGGGACTTTGTCCCTCAGGGTGTAAAAGAAAACCCCCTTTGGGGTGGCTCGACACTCACCCAAAGGTGATGAATGGTGAAGATTGACACAGATAAGATATGAAAATTACATACCTACCGTAATTATGATCTTTCTATGTATCTTCACCATTCATCACAACCCCACTCTCCATTCCCCTGGGGTCTCAGTCTCTGGGTCCACCTCCCTCTCTGTGCCCAACCTCACCCCTCCCTCCTTTCTTTGTTAGGAGTGAGGTAAACAGGGGCACATAGGGGGATAATGTTCTGGGTAGAGTGGTCAGCATGGGGGTCACTCCTTCTCTAGTGCGTTTGCTCCACCCCTGTGGGGTGGGAGTTGGTAGTTGCCCTCCATTCTCTCCTCCTTGTCCCGTCCATCTTATTTTTCTTTGTCCCTAGGACTATCCTTTATTACAAAAAAAAAAAAAATCCTTTTCCCTTTTCACCAAAATCTTTCTGTGAGAGGGTGTTAATTCCCTGTGCCCTGTCCTTCTTCTAGAATAGCCAATTCTACTCAGATGGAGTTTTTGCCAGCCATTCTGTGCCTTGAATTCTGACAAGAAGCCTTTGGCTACTCCTTGCAATTCCTATACATTCTAGAGACGGACCAGGGTCTGGGATGTGTTAACCTTCTCCCCTCTCTTCCTACTTTCTAAATTCTTTGTCCCACCCTACCTCCCTCCTCTATTTCCAGAGATTGGGGCCCCTCCCAATCCCTTTAGTTTCCGACTTCTTTCTTTCTATCCTCTCAGTCGTTATTTTTCCTTTTAGTTTTAGATCTTTTCCTTTTTCCTGTCCCTTGGACTTCCTTGTCCCACCCTTCACTCCCTTCCTCTTACCTCTCCAGCGACAGCGTCTAATGGCCAACCCGCGAACGCCACGCAATGCGTCAGCCTCGAGGGCAGCGCCGATGGTGCATCGGCTCCACCTACCTAAAAAAAAAAAAAAAAAAAAAGCTCCCGTGGGGTCATGAATCATGATCTCTAGCCAAGTACCCAAAGGTGATGAATGGTGAAGATACACAGAAAGATCATAATTATGGTATGTACGTCATTTAATTTTTTTGCAGGTTTCACCTCCTCTTGGCAGAGTTGGATTGACCCAAATACCTGGAAATGTCCAGGTGGGCCTCCCTCTGTTGGATACCTGGCCAACTTCCAAGTTCTGAAAATGTTTGCTTTTATTGTCTGTTTTCTAATTAAATGGCATTGCAACTAACATGCAAACACGTATCTTGTACATTAAACTGAAGTGGAATACTGATGTGTGTTTCCCTCTGGGCCATCCAATATTGATTTTACAGGTGGGCCCCTGTATCAGGTTTTTAGTTTGGACCCCTGTGCCATAGTCCAACCCTGCCTCTCGGTGCTATAGAAAAACAATCATGCAGCCTGGATTGGGAGTGTAAACTTTGATCTAGGGAAATTGCTGTTATCCTGTAGTTTCAGTGGTCATCCACCTGTTGCAGCACTTCAGAACATCAAATTAGTTTCCCTCCACATCAAACACAACTTGCATTGTGCAACCACTTGACCAAGGGATTATCTACTGTTTCAAACAACATGAAGTCTTGCTGTATTCTGTATTTTGTTCGGTATCAGATCTCTGTCTTCGGTACAGGTTAGCATAAGTAGATAGATAGTGAATTTTCTGTGTAGAAATTGTTTTTCTTCAGTTTCCTATCGGGCGGTCCGGTTGGGAACTGAAGCAGTCTCTTATTTCTGTTTTTCTGGGATTCATTTTAGTAGTGGTTCTTATCGGTTTAAAAAAAATGAGATTTTCTTAGTTTTTTTTCCACAGCCCATGACACGGTTGGTAACTGATAAGGGTGTATTACCTGGCTTAAAAGCTGTTAAGGGTAATTTGTAGATTATGGCTATGTCTGAGAAATCCAAGAAGAAAACCGGTCCCACTGGGTTTCAACACTGTACTGATTGTGGGGAGGCTTTTGCTAAAGCTGATCCCCACCTCATTTGTGTTTGTCTGGGGTTTGACCACCTCAAGTCAGACTGCCAAATATGTAAAAACTTTCCCAAAGCCACTTTAGATAAGAGATTAAGTAGGCTGAAGAAAAGGGAGGCCGAGAAGTCCGCTGAACCATATGGCCAACCCGGTTTGGTTCTGACCGTACCTGAGGGGGTGCCTGCTGACAGGGGCGATACAACCTCGGGCAGAAGGAGATCTGACTTTGAGGGGTCGGTTCCATCAAAAAGTAAAAGGAAGTCATCCGGTTTGGATCCTGAACTGCATATTCCAACCACCGCTGAAATAGCCAAAGCGATAAGCTTTGTGCAGTCGCTTCGTCCGGTTCCTTCCGAACCGATCCCTCCGACTAAGCAGTTGGTTCGGTTGGACCCATCTCCATTGGATTGTGATCCGTAATTGTTTTATGATGTGGAGTGGGAGGGGGGTGAAGAGGATTTCGAGGATACTGAATTTGGAGGCCTAGGTGAGTCTATAGAGGCCTGACATCTCCCCAGACAGGCCTCCCAATGTCTCCCCTCCCAGGCTTTCTGAGTCCCCTTCCCATTTTCTGTTTTACAGAAAAGTGGCTGAAACTCTCCAGCTTCCAGTGGTGGAAGCTGCTGATGAGGAAGGAAGAGTCTAACTGTGTAGAAATGATGGATGTCCCAGAGTCCAAAAGGCTGTTTATCCCTCCTCACAAGTCCTTGGGGAAACAGTTACAAGGAAAATTTTGCAAATGCCTAACTCTTTACCTCCTGTGGATAAGAAAATGGACAGGAGATGCACTCTGTCAGGCTCAGGTATGGAATTTTTGCACAACCATTGCCGCCATGTTGGGGTAGTGTAGGCTGCAGCCTGTGACAGGGCTAACATTCCTTTGGCTTCACACCCCGCAGATAAAGATTCCAGGAAGGTGGATGCCATGGCAAAAAAATGGTACTTGGCATCTTCCTTGGTACTCGGGCAGGCAACCTACATGGCCTATACAGATGGGTACCAGAAGTCCAGGTAGGAAACAGTAATGGAACTACCAAAGAAGGACCCCCTCAGCTAGCTAAAGAGCTGGAGGAGGTGGCTGCTGATGGAATAGAGGCATCAAAAGTGCAGTTTCATGCTGCTGTCAACTCTAATGATGTGGCATCAAGAGTTATGGCTACATCTGTGTCTCTCAGGAGATTTGCTTGGCTCAGATGTGCTAGCCTGTCTCAGGATACCCAGGCTAAGGCCATGGATTTGCCTGTGGTTGGTACAGTAATTCTCTGTTTGGGGAGCAGACAGAGGCTTACATGAAGAAAATGGATGAATACAGGACCACCTACAGGAGTGCACAGGCCAAAGAGAGGCAAGCCACTCCTCAGAGGCAGCAGTCTAGGGGCAGGGGCTGGCCTTTTCACCAAACCCAGGCCTCCTTTTCCTTCCCACAGAGGGGTTCTTCCAAGGGAGAGGTAGGAGGGGGATGAGCAGGACTGCATCCTCTTCCAAGTCCAAGGCTCCTGCCAATCAGACATCCTGATGTGTCAGTTTGGGTCGCCTCCCCTATACCAGTAGGGGGCAGACTGGCTTACTATTTCCAGGCCTGGAAGTCTGTTACTTTAGAAAAGTGGTTCCTGGAGGTAGTCAGCCAGGGCCTGGCTCTCAGTTTCCAAAGATTTCCAAAAATGAGAGTCAGGTCTTTACCTCCTGCATCAGCATCAGAGACCATTGCCTTAGAGGCAGAGGTTTCTTCCCTGCTAGCTTTCAAAGCAGTGGAACAAGTTCCTCTACAACACAGGGGCAAAGGGCTGTACTCCAGGTACTTCTTTACCCCAAAAAAGACAGAGGAGTAGCGATCCATCCTAGACTTAAGATATCTGAACAAACATATCACAAAACCAAAGTTCAAAATTATGACTCTGGGAGTAATCCTCCCCTCTATGAGGCCAGAGGATTGGCTAGCATCCCTGGACCTTAAGGATGCCTGTTTCCACATTCCCATCAGGTGCTCCCATAGAAAGTACCTCAGGTTCGAGTTTCCCCTCAGGCCATTACCAATTCAGAACCATGCCCTTCGGCCTCACTTCAGCTCCAAGGGTATTTACAAAGTGCCTTGCAGTAGTAGGGCCTTCCTCAATCTTCCCTTATCTGGATGACTGGCTCATTGTAGGCCAGTCCTCAGACCAAGTCAAGTCAGCTCTGGAAGTTTCTCAAAATCTACTCAGTTCCCTAGGATTCATTCCCAAGTTAGTTCTCGAACCTGTACAACTCCTCACTTTTATAGGAGTAGAGTTAGATACAGTCCAGGCAAGGACCTTCCTCCCACAGACAAGGGTAACCACCCTTACAGATCTGGCCTCCTCTTTTCGGTCTCTGGTCTCTCGACCAGCCAGGCACTTTCTCCAACTCCTAGGCCACGTGGCAGCTTTGACTGCTGTGGTACAAGGGGCCAGGTTTCAGATGAGGGACATTCAGTTCCACCTAAAGTAGTTTTGGTCTCAGAAGAAAGATTCTCTCACTAAACTGATTCCAGTTACTCGGACTCTGGTCCAGGCTCTCCGGTGGTGGCTGGATCAGGACAGTCTCAGACAGGGTGTCCCATTTCTCAGTCAAGTCCCCTCAGTAGTTTAGTTTTAAACGCAGATGCCTCTCCTGGGTTGGGGATCCCATCTGGGGACTCTCACTGCACAGAGAATTTGGTCACAGCAAGAGTATCTCCTTCATATCAATCTCCTGGAACTCAGATCTATGTTCCTAGCCCTCCAGGCTTTCTCGGAGTTGGTCAAAGGCAAAGTGGTGCAAGCCAGGACAGACAACACCACCACAATGTGGTACATAAACAAGCAGGGAGGCACTCAGTCTATGGTCTTGTGAGCAGAAGCCATGAAACTGTGGTCTCTAGCCTACTCTCTCCAAGCTTCCCTGACAGCAGTTCATCCTCCAGGGAAGGACAATGTGCTGGCAGATGCTTTGAGCAAAATATCCCAGGGCAATCACAAATGGACCCTGAACCCTCACAACCTTCCCTGGCATCCCATCCTGTTTTCAGTAAGTTCTTCAAAGGCTTGGTCCACATTAACCCTCCTTTTAGAGAGCCTACTCCAGCTTAGGATCTGAGTGTCTGCATTGCACAGCTTATACAGCCACCCTTTGAGCCCTTGGCTTCTGCCTAGCTGAAATACGTGACTTTGAAGACATTGTTCCTGGTAGCTATTACTTCTGCTAGGAGGATCAGTGAACTACAGGCCTTGTCAGTAGACCCTGACTTCATTTCCTTTTGTGGGGACAAGGTGGTCCTCAGGACAAATAGAACGTTTCTACCTAAAGTAGTATCAGATTTTCATCTGAACCAGTCAGTGTCTCCATCTGTGTTTTTCACTGACCATTCTTCCTCAGGGGAGAGAAGATTGCACAGTCTGGATGTGAAAAGGGCACTTAGCTATTACATATAGCATACTAAGGCACATAGGAAGGGTTGTTTTCAGCTATTTCTCACTTATGGAGAAGTGGGAAAAGGTAGACCTGCCACTAAAAGAACTGTTGCCAGGTGGATTGTCTCTTGTATCCAATTCTGCTATTCCAAATTGGGCAAAGAACCTCCTTCAGGACTGAGGGCCCACTCTACTAGAGGTACAACTGCCTCCCTTGCAGCTGCTAGGGATATCCCCTTGGTAGAAATATGTAAAGCAGCTACCTGGAAAACAGTCCATACATTCACCAAGCATTACTCTCTGGACATCCAGACCAGGAGTGATGCTCGGTTTGGTACAGCAGTGTTGCAGAGTCTATTCTCAAAGTAAGGTTATGTGTCACCTCCTCCTGCGGGGAACTGCTTGATAGTCTGCATATAGTCAGAATACAGCAAGACTTCATGTTGTTTGAAGAAAAAAATACTCTCCATAGTAATGTTATTTCTTCTAATGGAGTCTTTACTCTGTCCTCCCTCCCTGCCACCCCTTTCAGAACCTAGTTTTTGGGATGTGGGTTGGCAGGTACAGTGTTGCACCTCAGGGGTGTATCTTGCACCCCTCCTTTTTACTTAGGGTAGGGTTGTTGTTATTCTTTTGTTATATATTCAGTTCACTATCGACTCTGTTTCTTCTTGGGTTCTCGACTTGAGTCTTATGGACCCAAGCTTTGTGGCCTTTTTGGGCCTAAAATTAAAAAATGTCCATAATTCTAGTTAGTTAGTTTTTGCTTGTAAGAATCTGATGGTTAAACTGAGATGTACCAGAGACAGAGGTTTGAAAACCGAGCTCGAGCTCAACGTTCTATGCCCTGGCATAGAATTAACCCCTTACTCTCCGGAGCAGTTCAAATGATGAGGCTAACTGCATATAGTTAGAATAAAGACTCCATTAGAAGAAACATTACTGTGGGGAGTAATTGTTTCTTCAAGCAGCACTGTGTCAAGTTGATGAGGGGATGGCTTTTTGAAATCCTTGACTCAGAGGAGGAATTGACAGCTGCCACATGTGTACAGAGCATTTAGCTTACTTGACACCATAAGACTCATGCAGCAGGCATGGACTTGTGTCTCCATGGAAATAGTATTCCAGAACATTGTATTAGTCGCTGAGGAGGAAGATGATCCTGACACCCCTTCCCCACCAGCGTCACCCTCGAACAAGTGGATGAGTTCTGCACCCTGGGAAGTAACAAGGGACAATCGGAGGCAAGTGATGACATACTGGACTCGATCCAGTCATCAGAATCTGACGCCGAGTCAGAGGCAGATGGGAATGAAGGCCACAAAGAAGCAGAAGTTCGGGTCACTGCTGCAAACCTCTGAGAAGCATGGTTGACACATAAGTGAGCCATGGAGCAGGCTGAAGACTGTGAGCCAGATTGGAGCTTACTCACCAAACAGACAAAAGGAAGGCAAAAATACAGCGAGTTCAGAAAGGAGTCATAGATCACCACTTTCTCACTGAGTGTGTGTTGGCTTTGTGTGAATGAGAGTGTACCTTGCTGTATCAACTGTGATTCAATCACGCAGTGTTAAAACAAAAAAAGAAAAAAAATGTGTCCTGGCCACTGCTTATAGCAGACATCAAAGACTATACTGAATGTGGCCTGTATAAGCAGCACATACTGTATTCCTGTTTCATTCGGTGCATGGTTTAGTATACAGAGGAGATGATGGTAAAATAACATCAGGATCCAGGTGCCCCTTCCAAATATTTTTTTTCCCCATCTGTATGTTTGGCCTTTTGAGCCACCACCTACTAAATAGAAAACAACCTTGTGGCTTCAATGATGGGTTGTTTATGCGCCATTCTTATAGGGAGGAGGGAGTAATACTTTTTTATGTTATTCTTTGATAACTGGGTAAGGCCCTCTGGGCACAAGTGCCTGTTTTCAGGGGTCACTCTGGAACACTTGGGAGGTGAGGTGATTTGCTCAGAGTCGCACAGTATGCAAGTGGAGGTTGTGGGACTCCAACCCAGGTCTGCCGGATGTACCAAGCTCATTCGCAGCTCCTTACTCTGACCTCTAGACTATACTGCCAGCCTCCTTCATAATATAAGTACTGTTGCCCCTCTTATTCAGAAGTCTTGTGTTCGTGATCAGTGTAGGTTCAAGACTAATTTAGAATATATGCTTTATTTTTTTTTGCTTCTTCCTGTGCCCCCCAGCCCACCACTTCTTCAGGCCACTTAGCATTGGCACCTCTGCACACCAGCTGTCCTCCATTGTCATCTGCTTATCCTCCTCTAGAAGGTCCCATGTCCCAGTAGACCTGTGGTAACCCTTCTGGGGGGCCTCTCTCCCCTTGGCACCAGAAGAGGGGAGATTATTCCGCTACCTTGACCAGGCACAGGAGCCAGGAAGATCGAAGGTCATGGCTGAGCGAGGCTAAGTGGCATAGGGGGAACAAGGTGCCATCATCCGGTGGCCGGTCGGGCAAGTTTCCTCTTTTCTGGGGCCCCTTCCACCTCCCATGTTGTGTGGTCGCAGCATCATCCTGGGTGGTGGGGATGAACAGCAATGTGGTTGTTGCTGCATGCTGCCTAGATTGCTTCCACTAGCCAACAGCAGGACGCGCCAGTCGAGCAGACCAACACCCCTCACCCCCCCAAGGGAAGCATTCAAAGGGACACTCTAACTCCCTCCCTGCTGGCTTCCACTCCTGTTGACCTGGCTCAGGGCGCAAACCCAGGTTGCCAATGTGCCAGAGCAATGCCCCATTGTCGGGTGCCACGGAGCTGACCATTAGAATATATTGAACAGTTTTGTATTTTGAATCCAAGCAACGTCAGTGTTCCCAATTCATTGTTTTAGCGCGCTGGGCCACCACCCTATATTTTTTTACCACCGCTCTATATTTTTTACCACCACCCTATATTTTTATCCATTTTTTAATAAAATCTTCCCAAATTGTCTTTTATTGACATCCTTTATTGCACTGCTACCCATTTAATACCAGCACACTATATGTTACTTAAAATCTACTTATGCACATGTATAGTGCATATAGAAGGTCCAGAAAAATAATGTACCCTTTGACCCGAACACCATTGCCACCGCCCTATATTTTCAGAGAGTGGGGAACTCTGAACATATTATTAATCTGTGGCACTATTTTGTTATTTTTGAATTTTGCTTATGTACAGAAATGGATTTAAATGTGTCTCTGTGTTTAAAATAGAGGTGCTTATATCTGTATACTTGTATATCTTTAACTCCAGAGGTTTTCTGGCTTCCTTACACTGTATGGTTGTTTTTCCAGGTACCTTTTGCTCACTGGTATTTTCTGATCTTCAGTCTGTCCCTTTCTTTCTTGCTATGTTCCTCAGTCCCCACCCATTTTCATAGATTCAATAATTTGTAACTTAAAACCTAATAAGGTATTGGCCAACATTATAGTCTATGAGGTTTTGTAACATTGCTGTATATAATTAATTTTGATATGCAGTATTTATAACTGTAACCCCTTATCCATTTGGAACTTTAACAAAAAGCTGTACTAAGTTGATATTTAGAGGTGGACTCTTACCTGCTGTTCCATTTCTTTAACTACACTGCACAGTAAAAAAAAAAAAAAAAAAGCGTGTTAGGTAATAGTAAGGAAGGTCTGTCTTGAAACGCTTTCTATTTCTCCTGTCCCCCCCCCCCCAATCAATCAATCATTTTTATTTTACCAGGAATAGCACCATTGAGCAAGCTTATTTTCAAGCTAGTCCTGGAAAGACGCAAGGTTCATACAGTAGGAAGGCATTACATAATACACATTATACAGTGCCAGTAACATTTATAGTGAAATTGTGGGAGGTTTCACATAGTACAGCAGAAACACAATTACGAATTGGATGTCAATGCTTTGCACAGCCTAACATACATAGCAGTTTAATGGTAAGAGAGAGATAACCATACGTAACTGACAACAGTGGTGCATAATTTCAAGTGCTATATAGACGATGCAACTCAGAACAGATCATGCACAGTGGGCAGTGTTCAGCTTAGGAGAAGCATTCCCAGGTCTCTTGCAGGACATGGACTAATAGGGATTTGAAGGAATGCAGCCCTAAGATTTCCATCAGTTTCAAGGAGCAATGGAGGGTATTCCACGGGGTTGGGAGAGCGTGGCTGACCGCTGACTCGCCAAAGCAGGACCTTACCCTGGGTATGACAAGTGATATGTAGGAGTGACTCCTAAGAGAATAGGAGCCTGTTGTGTGCTTTAAGAGTTCTGTAATATAGGCAGGGAGCGTGTTCCCTCCTCCAACCCGCCTTTCATTTTGCTATATGTCTTTATGAGAAAGTTAAGCTGGTTGCCTCTAACAGTACAGCTTTATCTGCATGACCTGTATCTTAGTGTTGGGGACGCATCTTCGAATTACTTACCGTAAATTTATTCCCCACAACTTAATTAAACCCAAGTAGGCTACTGTGGAGAGATTCAAACTTGTGCTCGCTATCCTTCTAATTCACCTTTTGAATTATATTTATGAGAAACATAAGACTCTGAAATTACACTTATAAGTCTAGCAGTTATTTAACTGCACAACCGATAGTGTACGCAGCAGATCATGTGGAGAAATTTCAAAAAGGAAAACACTTAATTTGCACTTGTTAAGGTCTCGCTCTTTCACGTACAAGCTAGCAGTTTTATTAATAACACTACATTAATTACTGATCATTAATTATCACATTTGACAGGTAATGGGTGCTGGAGTTTGGGTAGCATGCACTACTGAATTAGCACACTTGTTGATAAATGCAGTCACTTGATTGCACTTTATATTGAATGGTTTGCACATGATGGAGAACTAATGGTTGAAGCACTGAGGTTTTTGTCTGGTGTCCTCACACTGTTTACTTGCATCTCACCATTGTTTGTTTTATGAATGAAAACAAAAATGTGAGCTTACAGTTTGTGTGGTCTCTCGAATGGTTGCAATACACTGTGAGTCACCACCTACTCCTGTTCTTGGGTTTCCTGCCAGTCACTTCCAGCCATCTGGCCCTCCCCTCCATTATCAAAGCCAGTCTGAATCCACACAGAGCAGGGCCCAGAGGTGCTGGCGGCTGTCATTTAGACAGCTCAGAGCACATATTTCTGTTGGGTTTTCTTCCTTCCTTTCATAGTCCCTCCCACCTTCACTGATGTTGGGCACGGCCTCTGGTGGCTTTGTACACTGCAGTGCATTCTAGGCGTACGCCACCCCTGGTGAAGGAGCACGCTTCCTGGCTCAGCATCAGGGTTCGCTTTAACACCAGAACCCACATGCTTCCCTCCCCAGACTGACTTGTGCTGAACCTGGCAGCACTTCCCTAGCTGTGGCTGCTCTAATCCTGGTTTTCCAAGTCTTCTCCAAAGATTTAATTTAATTTTGTACATATTTTGGTCATTCCGACAATTATTTGGAGTTTCAATTAAGATTTAATTTAATTTTGTACACATTTTAGTCATTCCAACAATTATTTGGAGTTTAAATCAAGATAATCAATTTAAAAGTCAATATTTATTTTACAGGAGTTACTTGGAAGGTAGCCTCTTAGCAAGTGGTGCATTGATGGGAGCAGAAGAACTGGATCGATATTTCCCCGATCGGAGAATTGGGGTTTATATTGTTACATGGAATATGCAAGGTAAAAAGGTGAGTAACCGAGGTAAAAAAAAAAAAGAAATTGCTTCAGATTTTGACAACTTTTCCACTAGAGCCTTAACATTTTGTCTGTTTCTGCTAGTTACTAAGTTAACCGCTGTGCCTACAGTAAGAGTAATAAGCAAACAAAACAAAAACTGGTAGGGCTGATCTGGCAGTGGTGGTAGTGCATTGTGCTACCACTTTAGGGACTGAGTTTACATCATGCACCTAATCCCTGACTGTGGGCCAGTGGAGCTGTTGGAGCGGTACAGAGGCAGTGCTCTTAGACTTTGGGGAGCGAAGGACATGAAGCTCACTTGCGTACTGTACTACCTCCTTCAGTGCTTTTCTAAAATACCCTTGGAGATGTGAGGAAGCTTGCATTGCTGGCCAGGGAAAAAATCAGTAGTGTGATTATCAGTCTTCCCCATTCATTGTTTTAGGGTGGTGGGCCACCACCCTATATTTTTTTTACCACCGCTCTATATTTTTTACCACCACCCTATATTTTTTTGCCACCACCCTATATTTTTATCCATTTTTTTATAAAATCTTCCAAAATTGTCTTTTATTGACATCCTTTATTGCAATACTACCCATTTAATACCAGCACACTATATGTTACTTAAAAGCTACTTATGCACATGTACAGTGCATATAGGCGGTTCAGAAAAATAATGCACCATTTGACCCGATCACCATTGCCAGCGCCCTGTATTTTCAGAGAGTGGGGAACCCTGATTATGGTATGGCACCTGCAGGGTGATGGTGGCGAGGAGGGAGAGCTGTCCGTGAGTGGCGGAGCTTGTCATGCCCCTTTAGGGAAGAGAGTTTGAGTATGCCTCAGCAACCTCTGGAGTCTGTCTCCATGGATCTTGTCTAGGTGAGCTGCAAAGTAAGCAGTAGTAAAAGCTTTTATTTTTCAATAGGATAAAACTATTAAGACCTATGTGGCCCTATTTTCAAAGTTGTCTTGCTTGTGAATTTTACATCAGAAGGTTGCAACATAAATACAGTAGATTATATATTTTGTACATTCCTTGAGTCACTGCAGAAATTACTACTTGTTACAAAGACTAAAATGCAGTATAATGCACATAAACAAAACTACTTACAAGCAGTTCTAGATTGAGGGAGCACTCCCGACCAGTCTGAGCGCTCCTTTTCTCTGTGCATGAAACACTGTTATTCTGTGAAAAGTATCTGACACGCAGATGCACTGGAAACGAGCACACTCCAGTACAGTTTTTTTTTTTAAATAATATATTATTGATCTCCCTCGATCAATAATACATTACTACCACCGCAGAGACCACTCTGACCATATTTATCCACTGGTAAGGTATAATTGATTTGTCATATTAACTGCTTTCCCTTCCCCTTCTACTCCTGGCTTTATCTTTGTTTACGCTCCACTGCTACTCTATCAAATCTCTCCTCCCTCCCATATCAGTTGTAGACTGTTGTTTGTTCTAGCTGCCAAAATATTGTATATTTGATTTGATTTGATTAAATCAGATCACACCAGTCATCATGTTTCATTTATCAGTATGCGACCTATAAGTCGCTTCCCTGTCTCACATCAATGTTTACCACCTACGGTCACCCTATGTGGTACCCTTTGTATGTATATCCAGCCTGCATCATGTAACATGTATTTCATGTATATACTGTTATTACCTATCTGTGTTTGTACTTTAAGTGTTTATGTCACAGGACCTCCTTGCGAATGAGCTTGCTCAATGGAGTTTTCCTGCAATAAACTTGAACTTGAACTCTTATACTTGTAAGAGTGGTCTCACTTACATTCTTAGGGTATCAGAACTGTTCATCTTTGATTCGCAGTTCTCATACCCTAGCATGTGAGACCATTCTTACAAGTGTATTAGTGGGATTCACGGTGGTATTAACATACAGTATTTCAATAATTTCTTTAAGTGCCTAAAGAGGTTTTGCCAGAGTGGCTTCATTTCTTGCTTATGTGGTTAACTCATTCCACATTTTGGCATTGTTATTGTCTCAGCGTGAGGGAATAAACATCAGATGATGCTAATTTACAGGTTTAAAACACACCGTGGTGTGATATTTATTTTTCAAAAGTTCAAAAAATAATAAATGAAAATAAAAGAAATTGCAAAGACAATCATTACTTAACATCAATAGTTTCTTACACAATACCATCCTGGATATTAGAGCTCCTAAAACCCTTCTCCTCTGCATTCAACAGCTTGTCTACAGTAGCACACCTCTCCTTCACTCTCAAGACTGAACTCTACTAGACTGAACTGAAGTGAACTCAGTGCAGTGGTTTTTATAGCTTTTGGTGGGGTCACCTGACTGAGCCGTTACATATCTGGACATATTGTTTCAAAACCAAGGGGGGGGGGGTTGTTTCAGGGGACTTCCTGGTTCAGTTAAAGGAACAGTGTATATCTCCACAAATATTGACTCTCTACATCTCTGTTCCACAGTGACTAAGCATTTTTATAAAGTATACCACATTCTCATAGATAGAACCTTATACAGTAACATGTTTATAATGTGAATTTATGAAAATACCTAAAGGATTTCTTATAACTGTACTAATCATGACATTATTATTGTTTTATATGACTTGTGAATCCTTTTTCTTTAAGAAGGCTTTATTAACTGTATATATACCTGTTTAAATTAGCCTTCATGTTTTTTGTACACAGAATGCACTTATGCACTTTACACAACACCTCTCTGGGCATTTGGCATCAATTCAGGGACTGAATGGATGGAAATGGAAAAAGAATGAAAAGAGAGAACCAGTAGGAAGTTTAGTAGGGCCGGTAAAGAGTTACACTAGTGGCCAACCTAGGGTAATTCAATTCAATTTTATTTCTGTGACGCCTTTCAAATACCAAGGCGCCTTACATAAGATTGAAACAACTTCAGCATAAAATTACATATATTATAAATAGGAAAAAATATTTGTAAACAGTCAGAAATATAAAACTAATCCCAAAAGCATGGCTCCATAAAACAGTTTTGAGTGCCTGTTTAAATGCCTCCACAGTCGGGCACTCCCGTATCTGATGGGGTAGAGAATTCCAAAGGGTAGGGACCACGTGCATAAATGCATGGGCCCGAGAAGATTTTAGACAAACCCTTGGAATCTCTAGCAACCTCTCGCCACTCGAGTGGAGCAATCGCCCAGGACAGTAAGGGACCAGAAGCTCTTTCAGGTAGTCCGGGCCCTGTCCATGTAGGGCTTTGTAAGTCAGAAGTCCGACTTTGAAGGTGGGGGGGGGGGAGAGAAGAAAAGCAAAGAGAAAACATGTTAACTGTTGCTAGGAAATAAGGAGATAGAAAAGTGGTCCATTAGTCACAGCTAAGCGTATAGCCTAACTCCTACACTTATCCTAGGAATATTTAAAGAGAATCAATCCTGGGTGTTACTTATTGAATGCATTCATTCCTATGAGCTTTATAATGAACATAAATGGTCTTACTTTTGAAACATAGAAACATAGAATTTGACTGCAGATAAGGACCACTTGGCCCACCCAGTCTGCCCATTTCCCTACCTAATGGATAAGCTGCAGATCCTAGTTAACCAGTAGCCTACTTATTTCTCCCCCCAACCCCTAGAATTGCCTTATGACTGTCCCATGCATGCTTGAATTCAACCACTGTTTTTGACTCCACAACCTCCTCCGGAAGGCTGTTCCATGCATCCACAACCCTCTCTGTAAAAAAATACTTCCTTACATTACCTCTGAGCCGCACCCCACCTCCCCATCTTCAGATTGTGCACCCTTGTTCTTGCACATCTCTTTTTTTGAAAGATGCTACCCTCTTGGACTTTGTTGATTCCCTTGAGGTACTTGAAAGTTTCTATCATGCCCCCCTCTCCCTCCTTTCCCCGAGGCTATACATATTAAGCTCCTTTAGTCTCTCTTCATATGTCTTCTGGTGCAGACTCTGCACCATTTTAGTTGCCCTCCTCTGGACAGCTTCCATCTTGTCTATGTCCTTGCGGAGGCTGGGTCTCCAGGACTGCACACAGTGCTCCAGATGGGGTCTCACGGCTGTCTGTACAGAGGATAACAACTTCCTGTTTTCTACTGGTGATGCCTCTCCTATGCATCCCAGTATCCCCCAGCCCTCCTTACTGCCCTCTACATTGCTTGCCTACCTTTAAGTCATCTGATATGACTACCCCAGGCCCTTTCCATTTTGTTGTTGTTAGTATCTCACCCCCCCCATTGTGTACTCTTCCCTGGGTTTTGTTTCCCAGGTGCATTACCTGCACTTTTTGCATTAATTCTAAGCTGTCATACATTTGACCATTCCTAACCTTGCCATGTCCCTTCTTATCCTTTCCACCCCACCTTGAGTATCAACTCTGTTGCAGATCTTTGTGTCATCTGCAAAGAGACATACTTTTCCTTCCAGTCCCTCTGCAATGTCACTTATAAAGACATTGAAGAGGACCGGTCCTAATACTGAACCCTGCGGTACCCCACTAGTAACCCCCCTTTCTTCAGAGTGGACTCCATTTACTATTACCCTCTGTGTCCTATTCTCCAGCAAATTCTTTACTCAGGCTATCATCTTGGGACCCACTCCCGGGCTAGCTAACTTGTATAGTAATCTTTTGTGTGGGACTGAATCAAATGCCTTGCTAAAGTCTAGGTAGGCCATGTCCACAGCCCCTCCCTGATCTACTACTTTGGTCACCCAGTCAAAGAAATCTATTAGATTCGTCTGGCATGACCTTCCTGTTGTGAATCCATGCTGCCTTGGGTCCTGTGCCCCTCTGGCCTCTAGGTACTGACAGTTCTTTCCTTCAGAAGTGATTCCATCATTTTCCCTATCACTGAGGTTAAACTAACAGGTCTGTGGTTTCCTGCTTCTGCCCTGCTCCCACTTTTGTGAAAGGAAATCCATCTGCCCTCCTCCAGTCCTCGGGTACCACCCCATCCTCCCATGATTTGTTAAAGGGTAGTCAGTGGTGTCACTAGTTCTACCTTAGTTCTTTAGAATTCTGGGATGAATCCATCAGGCCCCATTGTTTGTCCACCTTCAGTTTTAAGAGTTCTTTCAGAACCCTTTCTTCAGTAAATGGGCTGGTATCAACTTCTGTATCCAGAGTGTTTCTATTGTTTGTTTTAGGTACCTCCCCCTCTTCATTTGTAAATACTGAGCAAAAATATTTGTTAAGTATCTTTGCGTTTTCACCGTCACCCTCTGCCCACCCTCTCCCTTTATTAAGCCTCACTATCCCTCCCTTAGTCTTTCTTCGCTCCCTGATGTACCTAAAAAAAGGTTTTATCCCCCTTCTTAAATGAGTTGGCTATCTTTCCTTGTCGGCCTTTGCTGTTTTGACTGCCTTCCCAGCTTCCTTTGCTTTAACTGATACAATTCTCTGTCCTGCTCCCTTCTGTGATTCCTTGTACTTTCTGAATGCTTTCTTTTTCTCTTGAACCTTCACTGCCACCTCCTTTGAGAACCATAGTGGTTTCTTACATCGTTTTGTTTTATTTGCTTCACACAAAGGCTTGTTACCTCTGTGATGGCAGTTTTAATTATTCTCCATTGTTCTTCCACCCTTCCTTCCTGCCCATTTGCTAGTGCATTCCTTAGGCACTCACCCATTTTGGCAAAGTTAAAACTGGTGCTAGTTGTGTAGTTCTTTTGAATTTACAGGTTTTAATTTTGTGCCACAGCCCCCAAGCACTGTGCTTGTGATCCCACTTCTGTGATTGTGCCGTGCTTCGCAGTGATGTCAGTATAGGGAGCCTGCTTTACAGAGTGCTACTGGCAGTCGCACTTCCTATCTCCCCTATCTGTATGAGCCAGAGATTGACAGTACTGAGCCCAGCATGACAGAAGCAACCCAGCAGTCATCTGTTGCTGCTGAACTGCATCTGAATGACTTGTCCTGGTAAAAATCCCCCCCTCCCCGCCAATTTACTGGTATTAGGAAAAGTACTTTTTTATGTGTCAATGTGCCTGTGTGTTTTTTTTTTTTGTGGGGGGGGAAGGGGGTTTCTTTTTGTTATTGCTGTAACAAACAAGGTTAGGTTTCTTCTACAGAAATAGGCCCCTTTTCCCCCCTTGAAACTCGAAACAAGCTTGTACAGGCCACTTTTCTCCCCCTACTCGACTATGGCAATGTAATCTATTCCTCCACCACTCTTGCAAATCTAAGTAAACTGACATCCTTTATCACTGGCATGCTACGGTTCATTACCAACCCTCACCGTTTGCACCACTGTGACTTATATGCAGCTGTTGGTTGGACATCCCTTACTACTAGGCGCCTGCTCCATGCTGGGCTATGGACTCTTAAACTACTCCTGCAGAAATTGCCAGGCTATCTCTCTGCCCTTATTAGTATCTCACATAGTGCGACTCGTTAAGAAAATCTGACTTTATCATGCTTGACATACACCAGGGCGGACTTCTTGGTAAACGCATATTGCATATGCCCTTCCCTCCATTTGGAACCAATTACAAACGGGACTGAAACTAACTACACAGTTTCAATAAACTTCTACAAATCGCTAAGTTCAACCAAAATAAAAGACACCTGTAACCGCCATTAAGTCTCTTCCTTCCCATGTTATATTTATCCACTGGTAAGGTATAATTGATTTGTCATATTAACTGCTTTCCTTCCCTTCTACTCCTGGCTTTATCTTTGCTTACGCTCCACTGCTACTCTATCAAATCACTCCTCCCCCCATATCAGTTGTAGACTGTTGTTTGTTCTAGCTGCCAAAATACTGTATATGTATTGCACACACCAGTCATCATGTTTCATTTATCAGTATGCAACCTAAAGTCGCTTCCCTGTCTCATATCAATGTTTACCACCTGCAGTCACCCTATATGGTACTCTTGTATGTATATCCAGCCTGTATCATGTAACATGCATTTCATGTATATACTGTCATTACCTATCTGTGTTTGTACTTTAAGTGTTTATGTCACAGGACCTTCTTATGAATGAGCTTGCTCAATGGAGTTTTCCTGCAATAAACTTGAACTTGAAAAAAACTTGAACAAACACAGTAAGGTCAGCACTGCTATGTACATTCTTGAACAATTTATTTTGGAAGCTTGCAAGTCTACAAGGACAACTGCAGTACAACGATCTGAAACTATGGGAATCAAATGACACGCGACACAAATTTCAAATAATACGATTTATTTTTTATTACATATTGTGGATTGATAGACAGCTGCACGCTCTCTGCAGTTAAATGTATTCAGACACATATATGAGCTGTATGAGTGATGCATTGAGGGTGGAGAAAAACGTATTGTACCCATCAACAGTACATCTACCATGCTGGATGTGCATTGCAAATTCTGAGATATAGTTATTCAGAATTGTAAGACCCAGTTGTGTTCATTTTAATTTGGTAACTCATAACACACTGGGGATAACTGGCGGTGTGATCATCAGTACTAGGGAATGAAACCTTCTCTAGCTGTGTGGCTTGCTTCCAAGAACAGCACATGAATTCCATGTTTATGCATGTTCACAAAGAAAAATGAGGAAAATTATTTTACAATTGATGTTTAATGCAGCTCACTGACACACAGCTGTCACATTTACACAGTCTTAGGTTTACAAAGTCTTAGAAACAACAAGGTTTTCGGAGGCAGAAGCACATGGCACAGTATAGGGATAGAAGCGGGAGACAGTACAGTTTCTCTCCCTATACTAATGTCAGTGCAACAGCTCAAGCTCTGAGCAGCCTGCTAGAAAGACACCAATGAAAGTGAAACAATGCTGGGGAATTAAACCCAATTTCGGCTATATTACGATACGATCGGGTTCCACACTACGGGACCCACTGCTGGCATTTCTTGCAAGGTTTCTACATAACTACATTAAATAAAATCTTTTCAAAAACCTCAAGATTGGTTCTCTTTAAACCTCTTTGCAAACTTTAAATTGCTCTATTACTGGCCCTGCATAATGTTATTCACAGTTATTGCCTCCCTTAGTTGTAAAGAATCCCATGCTCAGATGGGCAGACTGGGTGGGCTAAGCAGTTCTTATCTGTCGTCATATTCTATGTTTCTATGCTAGCTGGACCAACATTCGGCAGTGATGCCTGTCTAAAGGTTAGAGAAGCACAAATTATGCCACTTTACTGGAAGAAGTATTTATCATTTCCAATAGCTGTCTTACTAGCATATTGGTAAATCATATAGCCATATTTCAAGACTGGTAATATTAATTATGTTGCAGTCATATTTTTTGCTTAATATGGAATAGCTGAAGAATGTCTCAGTGCTCCTATTCTAGAATTCACCTTTTTGGTTAATATTATTTACATGGGATTCAAAACTAAGTGAACTAATACCCACATACTTATATTGGTTAGTATTTCTGATTCTCTGCCCACCTGTTGACATTATATTCAGTTCTTTATGTTAATGTTGTTGCTGGTAGTGAAAGGACATTACCGCTGTTTCCTTTTTGTACTTAACACTAATTTTGATGTAGCAAACCAATTTTGTAAAATGTTTTAAGTTACTGAAGATTAAAGTCCATTTGAGAATGAGTCTTAGCCATAGCCAACAGAACCGTGATATTGGCATACAATTTTATAGCCAAATGTTTTGCATATTTGGGAATGTCATATATATGTATATGTGTATGTATATATATGTGTGTGTGTGTGTGTGTGTGTGTGTATATATATATATATATATATATATATATATATATATATTTATTCCAATATATATATATATATATTCCATCAAAAACAACAGAAGTCCCAAAATCGAACCTTGTGGTACTTTTCTGTGCAAAGCTCCATGTTCTGATAAATGTCCATCCACCACTACACACTGTATTTTGTTTTTAAGATACAATCTAAACCAAACACTTATGTCTTTAGCAGCAACAATTTTTTTCCATCCTTGTCAGCAAGATGTCATGATCCACCAGATCAAAGGCCTTAGAGAGGTCGATGAACACCCCACCCATGAACTCCCTTAAATCTGGAGCCTTTGCTACTAGATCAATGAAGCCTATGAGCACAGTGCTAATAGAAAGACTTGCTCTAAAACCTGACTGGTGGATAGTTAGCTTTGAATATTGTTCCAGATAGGTATCGGTTTGGTTGTATTCCATCATTTCTGATGGCTTTGAGAGGATGGACAAAAGTGTGATTGGCCTGTAGTTGAAAGGATTATTAGATTCTCCCCTACCCTTGCACACTTCCAGACATCCAGAAATCCACCCCAACAATATCTCTATTGCACAACTGAGTCATAAAAGCAGACAGTATTGGCAATTCTTTTAAGAATTGTATTTTTATTTGATCCAAACCAAAACATTTGCATTGTTTGTTTTTTTTATTTCAGAAGCAACATCAAATGTCTTTATCAATTTAAAATGAAAACAAAAGATGTACGTTTAAACCCTGATTTATCATCTCTCTCCAAATCCCTTAAGTGGGTAGGCTGTGGTGAAATTTGGACGTTGGAGTGTTCAAAAAAGAGTTGTTAAAGCAAACTTAGGGGGACATTATTCACCAGTTTCCTAAATTATCTTAAAACATGTGGTCAAGACTGACCCAGTTTTCAAAGCATTTCAGTATATCACAGTATGATTTGGGGTCATAGAAACATAGAAACAGAATTTGATGGCAGACATGGACTGCTAGGCCCATCAAGTCCATGTTTGTTTATTTTATCTCTTTGGTTTGGCTCTGTTATGGATTTTTGCATTGGTTTCTTAAAATTTAAAAATGTTCCCAATCTACTACAATACTTGTTTTGTTGCAATTTTTTGATCATTGGTCCTTCACTCTAATGAGTTTATTAAATAACACTAATTTAACTTGAATTGATCATTCCAGGATGATGCTGCAACTTAAAACTTTGTATACTTTGTTGTGATTAAATTACTATGTGTGTTCACTTTTGATTGGTATATGAATTAGTCACTTAATGTTTACAGTATTAGATTCACCTGGTGTATTGCATTAATGATTGTCTATAATTTCAAAAAATACTTTGCCTTGCTTATACTTATGCTTATAGAAGAAGCCAGAAGGAGAAGGAAGGAAACATATTCAATTTAGTGCTTTAGAGTAACTGGTAATTGGTATTTTCTTTTAAACTTAGATTGTGGGCTTGTAGTGACACTATACTTTCTTTCTTTGTTGTCTTTACTTATAATTGTTTTGGGCTGTTTAAAATTTAAAACATAGTGGTGGTGTAATTCTGTGCTGTCTTTAATTGCTGCAAATTTTATCTTGGCTTGTCTGACTGTCCAGTAGCTGGGTGAAGGGTGTTAATTGTCTGGCCTCTGACCTCAGCTACGTGATAACTGGAGGTGGGGCTTAGTCAGAGTTAAAGTAGCAAGCAGAGGCTGATTTTCTCAGAAGAAGCCAGAAGGAGAAGGAAGGAAACCTGTTCAATTCAGTGCTTTAGAGTAACTGGTAATTGGTATTTTTCTTTTAAACTTAGATTGTGGGCTTGTAGTGACACTATACTTTCTTTCTTTGTTGTCTTTACTTATAATTGTTTTTGGGCTGTTGAAAATTTAAAACATAGTTCTGGTGAAATTCTGTGCTATCTTTAATTGCTGCAAATTTTCGCCCCCCCCTTCCCCCAACTCTTAATTATATGCCCTGATAAATCTGATTGACAGGAGCTAAACACAGGGTATAGTAAGAGGTGTGAAGTAGGAGGGGCATAAGGGGGAAGATGCCCACCCTCAGCACGACAAGTGTTTTGACTCATTTATTTCTATATTGGTTTCTTTTTCCTTAAAAAAAAAAAAATATCTGAGGATCAGTTACAGGATTTTCAGTACTGTAAATTAATAAAAAGAGAACTAAGAGAGTTTCAGTAGCAGACAAGTAGTGGAATTGCAGTATAATGTGGGGAGTGGTGCAATGCAGTGGCTGTGGGCATACATATTCAGGCAGACCTTCTGGACACTGAGGTGCTGCCCTATCTGCATGCATCTCTGACTACAGGATGAGGTAACCACCCAGAGCGGAAGTAAATCAACAGGAGTACTACCCGCCTTATCCAGGGACCACACCCAGTCCAATGCAGCTGCCTCAAAGGATGCCGAGAACGAGGAGCACTTGGATGACAGTGGGCTCAGGGAGGGTTAGAGCAGTCAGGCAGAGGCACATCCCAGATCCTATTCCTCTCAAGAACTCACATGCCAGACTGGCAAATGAGGACAACCAAATAGAGGAACCCAGAGAAGTGGAAGGAAAGGATGTGGAGGTTAGCCAAGGAGGTGACCTCAGTGGGGAAAGCAGTGGACCCCAGAGGAGGAGGAAGCGAATCCTGGTGGGGGACTCCATCATAAGAGGGATCCAGCTAGGAACACTGGAGGGGGAGGACAGGGAGGTGAGGTGCCTACCAGGTGCCACGGCATGGAGGGATGGAAGGAAGATACTGGGGATCACTGGGAAGGCAAGACGGGAGGGTGAGCTGGATGTCATTATCCACCTAGGTACTAATGACTTGGCAAATGGGAGCCAAAGGAAGTTCAGGAAGAGTTTAGGAAACTGGGGAGGGGTCTCAAGCAAGTAGCTACTTCTGTCACTTTCTCAGAAATACTACCTGTGAGAGGCAAGGAGAGATAGGAGTGCATGCACCAGAACTTTAACTCATGGTTGAAGAACTGGTGCTGTGAGGAAGGATTTTGATTCATTGGTGACTGGGGACCCACCTGAGGGATGGAGGTTTGTTCAAGCCGACGGCCTGCATCCATCCTGGAGGGAATCCAAGCACTCAATGATAAGTTTAAATGCTACATTGACAAGCATTTAAACTAGCAAAGAAGGTGGCAGGCCAGCAAGGAGGGTACCTACTTGCTCACTCCCCACAGCTAGCACTGGAACCAGTGAACCAGAGGAGGGCTATCTCTGCAAAGCAGTGTGCAAAAGATGGAGATTAGTGTCCAAAGGTGGATAAGCAGAAAGGGGCAAAATTCAGCAGAAGGGCAGACAGCAAGGAGAACCAGGGATAAATGACAACCAAGGAAGGGCTGAGTAGAACAGGAAGCAGTCTAGGAGGTCAAATCATGGAAAGCAATGTGCAAATGCCAGAGCCTTAGCAACAAGATGGAAGATCTGGAGGCTGTCATGGTACAGTCAGACCTGGATATTGTGGCCATCACTGAAACCTGGTGTAATGATAACCATGACTGGGAGATGGCCATACCTGGCTACAACATATTCAGAAGAGACAGAGCAGGCAGGAAGGGAGGAGGAGTGGCACTGTGAAAAAATGACATAAGGGCCACAGAGATCCAGGAGGAACAAAATGGGGAGAGATACTGTGGGTTAGCTGGAAAGGAAAATGGGGCCAGCCATCCGCACAGGTGTGGTCTATAGACCACCAGCCCAGAGGAAGAAACAGATAGGGAGTTGATGCTAGCCATCCAAAGGATGGCAGACAAGGTGAGGTAGTACTGGTTGGAGACTTCAATATTCCAGACGTGGACTAGAGCATCCCAGCAGCATCAACTAGGAGCAGATTTATCCTGACTCCCTCAGGTGCCTTCCTCAAGCAACTGGTCATGGAACCAACTCGGCAGAAGGCAATACTGGACCTTCTGCTCACAAACAGGGACAGTGTGATGGGGGTAACAGTGGGGAGCACCTGGTAACAGTGACCACCAGTCATTGTGGTTTGAAATCACAGAAAGAGCAGAACCAAACCACACAAAACACGATCCTGGATTTTAGGGGCAGACTTTGGGAAAATGGGGAGATACTTGAAAGAGGCATTAAGGGAATGGGACAGGAATCAGGGGTTGAGGAACAGTGGAAGTATTTAAATGGGATTATAAGAACAACAGAATTATGCATTAAGCAGGTTAGCAAGAGGAAAAGGAAGAGGAGACCATTATGGTTTTCCAAAGAGGTAGCACAGAAAGTGAAAGCCAAAAAGATTGCATTCAGGCAATACAAAAGACACAGGCAGAAGGGGATAGGAGAAGTACCAGGAGAAACAAAGGGAGGCAGGGAAGTCAGTAAGGAAGCCAAAGCTCAGACAGAAGAACACATTGCAAAATCAGTGGTTAAAGGGACAAAACCTTTTACAGGTACATAAGTGAAAAAGAAAGACAAAGGAGGGATAGTGAGACTGAAGGGGAGGATGGGAGTCACGTGGAGGATGACAATAGTAAAGCTGACATATTGAACAGGTATTTCTGCTCAGTCTTTACTGAGGAAGGGGGTAATGGGTCTGAAGGAGTACAAGGGTGAGAAATGTGCAGAAATGGACACAAGTCCCTTTACACGAGAAAGGGTCCTGAAGGAACTGGAAGTAATAAGAGTTGACAAAGCAATGGGGCCAGATGGGGTGCACCCAGGTCCTTAAAGAACTAAGAGAGGTGGTGGCTGAACCTCTGGCTATCCTGTTTAGCCAAAGACTGAGGACAGCAGATGTAGTCCCCTTATACAAAAGTGGGAACAAAGAGGAAGCAGGGAACTACAGACCAGTCAGCCTCACCTCGGTAGTGGGAAAGATCATGGAAGCACTACTGAAGGAGAGATTGGTGGAACATCTGGTTGTCAGTGGACTACAGGACCCAAGGCAGCAGGGCCAGTGTTAGGACTTTGGGGGCCCCCAGCAAACTCCATCTCTGGGGCCCCTCGATGGGCCCCCGCATCCTCCTCCCCGGGCCCCCTTTCCCGTTGCCCCTCCACAAACCCCCAGTAATCTTTGTACATCAATCCAACTACTGCATGATTTTTCAGACACAATCTGACCTGGAGACACTAGAAGTATTACGTTTCTAACAGATAGTTAATAGAATAAATTGCAAAAAAAATTGCTCCTCTCCAGCAGCTGCAATATTTGTTTTTACCTCTGCTGTTCTGCTCTCTACCTTTCCAGACTCCCATCTCCCTGTACTTATGCTGCAGACAAGGACCTGTGGGGGGAACAGAAATTTTCAAGTTGAGTTGGAGGAGGTGCGATAAATAGCCACAGACCTATTGGAGCCCTGTGATTGGTTCCAGCACAGGACCTCCTCCCACATCAGCACATTCTGAGCAGCACAACAGAGGACCATAGGGGAAATATGAAACCTCCCTGGGGAAAGAACTGAAGGCAGGATGGTGGCGTGACCGGGGTGGCGTAGTTGGCATGCCTCCTTCGGGAAATCGGGCCCGATTTTCTTTGCCAGGTACTAATAATGCTGCTTTAGTTATGGGATGCTGTGGTGATCCAGGCAGGAGTGGGGTGGGGACAGACAAAAAGTATGCTGCTGGTGTCCGCCCGCCAGACCGCTAAATATGCGCCATGCCCGCTACATTTGGGGCTCCTCATGGCAGCTGGGTTCGCGGGTGCCTAACAGCCGCCTTGCAAGGCAGCATGGTTTCACCAGGGGAGGTCATGTCAGACCAACTCATTGAATTTTTGACTGGGGTGACTAGGGAGGTGGATCAGGGAGGCAGTGGACATGGCCTATCTGGACTTCAGCAAGGCCTTTGACACTGTGCCACATAGAAGACTATTACACAAACTGGGGAATATGGGTGTGGGCAGGACAGTAATGTGGTGGGTAGGTAACTGGCTGGGTGGTAGGACTCAGAGGGTGGTGGTAAATGGCTGTCACTCCACAGAGGGAAGAGTGACCAGTGGGGTACCACAGGGATCAGTGCTGGGACCGGTCCTATTCAACATCATCATCAGTGACATTGGCAGGATCTAGAAGGCAGAATTTCACTGTTCACTGATGACACAAAGCTCTGTAACAGAGTAGACACACCAGAGGGTCTAGACAGAATGAGAAGGGACCTGCAGAAACTTGAAGAATGGTCAGGGTTTGGCAGTTGAAATTCAATGCAAAGAAGTGCAAGATAATGCATATGGGCACAAAAACCCTGGCACAATATATCAGTTGGGGGTGAGGATATAGCATGCACCAAGCAGGAAAGGATCTTGGGGCTGTCATCTCTGATGACCTCAAGGTAGGGAAACAGTGTGACAAGGCATCAGGTAAAGCAAATAGGATGCTGGGATGTATAGGCAGGGGCATCACCAGCAGGAAAAGGAGGTCATAATTCCGCTATACAAGACACTAGTGAGGCCCCACATGAGTACAGTGTACAGTTCTGGAGACTATACCTACGTAAGGACATAGACAGGGTAGAGAAGGTTCAGAGGAGGGCAACAAAGATGGTGCGTGGATTGCATCACAAGTCCTATGAAGACAGGTTGAAGGAACTGAACATGTACTCCTGCAGGAGAGGAGGGAGAGGGATATGATAGAGACATACAAGTATCTTACAGGGAGAAACAGGGTGCAGGAAAACACTATTTTAAGCCAAAAAGATGTTCCAGGACTAGAGGGCATGGGATGAAGTTGGAGGAGGGCGATTCAGAGGAAACATGAGAAAGAATTTCTTCACAGAACAGGTGGTGGACAAGTGGAACACCCTGCCAGAGGAAGTGGTAGAGGGCTGAAACAATCACGGGATTTAAGAATGCATGGGATAGACATAAAGGAATTCTAGAGGTCAGGGGTAAGGGGAAACAGACTTCTAGGAAAACAAACTGAACTTACAAGCTCAAATGGGCAGACTGGGTGGGCCATAGGCCCTTATCTGCCGACACTGTCTATGTATGTATCTATGTATACCATACCCCTGAGGAAGGGTTAGAGTGCCCATAGTGCCGGGGCTAGTAGTGGTCTCCATACATCTGTAAACTCTCACTATTTTTATTGAGCAATAAAGCCTGCAAAATGAAATTTTGAGTGAGCTTTGAATTCTTTCAGAGGAGTGCAACCTGTTTGGAGAACTGGTTGTTGTTTTGGGCTTGTCTGCCCCTACTTTTGCAAAACACCACATCTGTTTGTTTGGGTACCTTTTGGACCTACTCCCCATGACAACAGACTGATGCCACTAACAGCAGTAGTTAGGTCAGTTGGAAACAGCAAGATGATTTTTTGAAAGACTCCATGAAATATGCAGTACATTATCTGAAATATGTGGCAGATGGAGAACAAAAGAAAGTAAAAGAAAAGTAGAAAATGCTAAACACAATTGTTGGAAATCTAATAGTGTTAAGCTTTTTATGTAGACAGCTGTTCTTTAATGTCCACAGTTAATACAGCTTCTGTATACGTAGTATTGCTTGTTATAATCTGTGCCAGTTTGCGGAAGTGTTGGTTTTAATTTTAGGCAGTGAATAAATAAATCCAATACTCAATTTTAAAAGATTGATAGTGACTATTAAGTAGTTGGAACCCTTGCTTATCCCTGAAACGCTTTGCTGTAAATACCCAAGATCACATTTAAAGAGCTAGTGGAACAAAAACAGATAGACAGGAAAATGATACAAATTTTAAGAAGTCAGTTGTAACTTTTTATTTCTGAGATAGTTTTCTTTTTCCTTTTACTCATTGGAAAGTTTTCTGTGTGATAATATCGTGTTGGATGCATAGAATAGCTCTCAGCCTAGCAGCATCTATCTCTATCCCCCCACTACGTTATCAGCATTGTGATCTCACTCATTGTAACATCACAGGTGACTGACCTGGCAGCTACTGAGTGGCTGTTCCTAAGCAGCAGTGGTGTCACAGTCAGTGAGGTCACAGTGCTGATGATGGAATGGGAGGAGCAGAGCTAGATATGTCAGTTGCCAGGACGAGTGCCGTCCCACACACCACACCTACTAACACCAGGTAAACAGTTTTCTAATGAACCAAAGTACCTCAGATATCAAAAGTAATGGTTGACTGCTTTTAAAAACTAATATTAATTTTAGGCAGGACTCAAGCTCCTTAATATATGGCAATACTCCACAACCCCATCGAGCTCTGTCATGTTTAAAACAACTATAATCCTCCAGTTGAATTTCATTGTTACAATGTTTTTGGCTAGCTAGATCTCAGTTAAACATATGATATCAACATTATTTTAATGGACCCATTATTGAATAATAGAATAAATTAAACTTCTCATTTGGGTAATCCTAACCAATTTATCTTGTACCTTACCCGGGCCTGGATTTAATTATACATCCCCACTCGGTGCATGGAGAACCAAAATAGGGCTTGTTTCTGATCTTATGGCTGCAAATTACGCTCGTGACAAATTTAATATACATGTATGATTTTTAGGGTGTGATTGTGTTTCCATGAGTTCATAAATGTTTCTTGTACTTATTTTAAGATTGAGTATCATAGAAGTAACATAGATCCACATACTCAGATCTTTCTGCTATCTGCTTAGTTGATTTTTCCTGACCTAGTTTTTCCCAGAGTTAAACTTGAAGCAGTACAGTGCTCCCTTGCTATAGTGAACCTTGCTATAGCAAAAACCCAGTTGTTACCAACACCAGCTGTGGCTCCCGATGTTAACTGCTCATCACTGGCTCATTTTGTGAACTGCACCACCATGACTCCTCCCAGCCACTTCTTGCTATCTCAACAGCCGAAACAGTAGCAACTGACTCGCTCTTCTTTGCTCATCCTCTGTGTCGGTCAGGAGTATGCCAGTAGCAGTGGTAGAGGTAAAATGATTGTAAAAATATTGTACATTACTGTACTGAGTCGGCTCAGTTTGTTGTTAAGTAAAATTCTTCAGGGGTGTCTCAGACAGTTTTTTCTGCTGAGCTGTACATACAAACTCTCCCAATCAGATAAATCCTAAGATTGTTACTGCTGTTTACTTTACTTAAGCCTGCTTTACCACTCAGAACCACCAGTTCCCTAATCGTGATTACACACTTTCACTGTCCCTGTCCCCCTCACAGATCACTTTGCATTTTTAGCAGGAGAGCTGATTACATTGCAGTTTATTTTCAGCATGAAAGAGCATGTATTGCCTCTGTGTATGTGAATCAGGGAGGCGAGCCCGAAACAAGAGGGTGGGTGGCAGGCCGGAGGCGCGGTCTGCTCTGTACTTACTGCAAACATGTTTCCTCAATGTAACAAACACGTCAATGTAACGAACACTTTGTACGGCCCCCGTTTTGTTTGTTATAGCAAGGGAGCACTGTATGAAGTGGCAAAAACACACTGTTTTGCAGGACACCTAATACTGATAATTCACTAGAAACAAACTGCCGTTTACATTAGCCGTACTGATAACAATCCCCTAATAAAGCCACAGAAAACATCTGTAGTAAATCCACTAGCAGCCAAGTTTGGCGGGAGCAGGGAATATAAGTATCAGAGGTGCAGGGCCTTTGAGGGAGGGTGAGTACACCTATCCAGGTGTAGTGTTGGCCGAATATGCACCTTGACTGAGTGGATTTTTTTGGCAGGCAGAGACTTGTGGGTCACTGAGGGTAGCCCTACTCAATTGCAGAGGAGAAAAGCTGGGAGAAAGAGAATTAAAAAGACATGGTATGACCAGCATAATTGAGACAGAACTCTTAAAGAAAGAGAAATGTCCTGCTGTTGTTGCCCAACTTGGAAAGCAAACTCCTAGTAAAGTGGTGGCAGCACATTGAGGTCCTGCAACAGACAGACCTGGTAGATTATGAAAGCTTGACATGAGCAGAAGCAGAAAAATCCATCTTGCTAACCTTTTTTTAAAAAAAAAGTGCAAAGTGCAAAAGGTAGGAACTGCTTACTTTTCTATCCGGTCAAAATATAACCTAAACATAGCAAAAAGAGGCCTTCAAGGGTGAATGGGACCAAGGGTGTGCTAGGGGACATTAAAGGTAGGCCAGAACTGAGTGTGAAGCAGGTAGGAGAACTTAGATACAGAGAATCCGACAGCAGAAGGAGACCAAAGATCAAGCTTGACTGCCCATACTAAAATTAGCTCACGTCATTGACCTATTGTCATAGTGGGAGTTGTCCTTCCCTTTTGCCATACCATGACACAGTGCCCTATTACCCATCTTTTGGCATATTTATTCCTTTGCCCTGTCTCAATCATTCTTAAAACCTTAATGGTTGCTGCCCCCACCACTTCAGCTGGTAGACTGTTCCAAGGATCCACCACTCTCTCTGTGAAGTAGAACTTCCTCAAATTTTTCCTAAAACATTTACCACCCATCAGCCTCCCGTTATAACCTCTAGTGGCAGCATCCTTATGTCTTACAAATATATCCCCACTGGTTACCTTATTGATGCGCATGTCGTCTGCAAATAGACACAATTTTCCTTGTCCCAATCCAATGTCACTAATGTACACATTAAACAGGACAGATCCCAGGGCTGATCCCTGTGGTACTCTGCTTCTGACCTCTTTATCCCCAGATTTAGCCCCATTTAACACTACTCTCTGTTTACTTTCTTTGAACCCATTTCCAACCCACTTAACTGAACCCTGATCAGCTTCCAAATCCTCCATCATCTTCAGCAGCCTCCTGTGAGGTATTGAATTGAAGGCTTTACCAAAGTCGATGTAGATCAGATCCACTATCTGTCCCTTGTTGCCAGCACCAGAAAACATCTCTGATCACCAGGGGTGCCAAAGAACAAAGCAACAGAGCAGCTAAGGGGGGCTTCTAAGTGGAGCCAATCACAAGGAAGACCGTGCCCCATCCTTGCCAGGCAGTCAGTCCTGGGCACTGCCTGGGAACTATGGTGTAGGGCAAAACATTTTGTATTTTTGTGCACCCCCAACAAAAAAAAATCTTGTACCCATGTTATAATCACAGTAAGACACTCCAGGGTGTGCTTTGTGGTGGGAGAGTGGCACTTCTGGAGTGGTTGAAAGCACTTGACATTGCCTCGTGCCTCACAAACATACACAAGGTGTGCTGTTATCCCACCACAGCGTACACCTTGTCATGTCTTACTGCTTAATTTCAGTATACAAAGCATTCATTTAGACCTTTTAAGTATTCAGACAGTGCACATTGAAGTGAATTGGCAGAAGACAACATGTGGAGAACCACAGGCAAGCTATTCCATAAGGAAGTTGCAGAATAATTAAAGGCTGATTGACCTATATTGGTATGTGTATGAGGAATAATGAGACAGTTACTTCCTGAGAATCATGATTTGAAACTTTAGGTGGTAGGTTTTAAACAGCTACTGACACCTCAAAGAAAACTTAAAAAAATATAATAATTAGGTACAATTCTGCTTGCATTCCATTTTTATTCTGTATATTTTTACTCCTCATTATTTATTACTGAGGAAATTTGCATGAATATATAATCTTTATCCCCTAGAGTTCCTTTAGAGTTCATCTGCCTCTACAGCTTTCTCCCTACTTCAAGTCATAATTCTCTGTTGTGAGATCACAATCTGTTGCCATGGGAGTAACTGTGATTTCACAAGAAGGGCATTATGACAGAGGGGACATGATAGAGGTCTTTAAGTACATGAAAGGGATCAATAAGGGAGGCCCAGTCAGGGTGCTCCAAAGGAAGGAGGGTGGGGCAACGAGAGGTCACGGGTGTAAGCTGGAAGGGGGCAGCCTCAGAGGGGAGAGGAGGAGATGTTATTTCACTGAAAGGGTGGTGGAGCCATGGAATGCACTGCCCAGAGAGCTGGTAGAGGTGGAGACTGTGGACAGGTTTAAGAGGGGATGGGACAGGTACAGGGGGAGGGTAATTCTGACCAGGCCCAATACAGGTGGAACATCTGGGACTGAGGACAGTATAACCCAAGGGGGAGGGGGGGTACTAAAATCGAGAGACTGTTGGGCCTATTTTGCTGACATTTTAGTATGTTTAGTAGGGAGATACTGTTGATGGGAGACCTGAATATGCCAGATGTTAACTGGAGCACATTTGCTGCAGCAACATCCAAGAGCAGGGCCATTCTTGATGCCCTACAGGTGGCAGGCATTAGACAGCTAGTTTCGGAACCCACTCGTGAGGGAGCAATCTTAGACCTCGTACTCTCAAACGGGGGCAGTGAGAGGATCTCAGATCTAGAAGTGGGTTGCCATCTAGGGACAAGTGACCATCAAACAGTGTGGTTCACGTTAAACTCAGCTACAGAGTCAAGCCATACAAAAGTGAGGGTACTGGACTTTAGGAGGGCTGACTTTGGCAAGATGGAGAGTGCCTCAGAAAAGCACTAGCAAACAGGCTAGAAGGAGTGTGGAGCAACAATGGGGAATTATCAAAACTGCCATCACAGAGGCAACAAGCCTTTGTGTGAAGCAAATAAATCAAAACAAAGAAAAAGCCACTATGGTTCTCAAGAGAGTGGCTGTGAAAGTCAGGAAGAAAAGATAGCATTCCAGAAGTATAAGGAAACACAGAAGGAGCAGGACAGAGAGATGTACCAGTTAAGGCAGAAAGAAGCAGGAGGGAAGTCAGAATAGCAAAGGCCCAAACTGAGGAAAAGATAGCCAACTCAGTTAAGAAGGGGGATAAAACCTTTTATAGGTACATCAGCAAGCGTAGAAAGACAAAGGGAGGGATAGTGAGGCTGAATAGAATAAACGGTGGGTGGGCAGAGGGGGACAGTGAAAAAGCAGGAATACTGAACGAATATTTCTGCTCAGTATTCACAAAAGAGGAGGGGGAAGTGCCTAATCCAATTAACAGAAGCACTCTTGATAGGGGGTCAATCCCAGTCCTTTCACAGAAGAAAGGGTTCTGCAAGAACTCCTAAAACTGAAGGTGGACAAAGCAATGGGTCCTGATGGAATTCACCCCAGAATTCTAAAAGAATTAAGGAAGGAACTAGTGAAACCACTGGCTACTCTTTTAATAAATCATGGGAAGATGGTGTGGTACCTGAGGACTGGAGGAAGGCGGATGGATTCCCTTCACAAAAGTGGGACCAAGACAGAGGCAGGAAACTACAGACCTGTCAGTCTGACCTCTGTGTAGGGAAAGTGATCACTTCTGAAGGAAAGAATAGTTGAGTACCTAGAGGTCAGTGGAGCACAGGATCCAAGGCAGCATGGGTTCTACAGCGGGAAGGTCATGTCAGGCCAGATCTAATAGATTTCTTTGACTGGGTGACCAAAGTAGTAGACCAGGGAGGGGCTGTGGACATGGCCTACCTAGACTTTAGCAAGGCATTTGACACAGTCCCACACAAAAGATTATTAGTCAAATTAACCAGCCTGGGAGTGGGTCCCAGGGTGGTGGAGTGGGTAATACATTGGCTGGACAACAGGACGTAGAAGGTAATTGTAAATGGAGTCCACTCTGAAGAAAGGGCGGTTACTAGTGGGGTACCGCAGGGTTCAGTATTGGGTCCAGTCCTTTTTAATGTCTTCATCAGTGGCATTGCAGAAGGACTGGAAGGAAATGTATGCCTTTTTGCAGATGATACAAAGATCTGCAACAGGGTTGATACACAAGGAGGCGTGGAAAGGATGAAAAGGGACTTGGCAAGGTTGGAGGAATGGTCAGGCGTATGGCAGCTAGGATTCAATGCAAAAAGTGCAAAATAATGCACCTGGGAAACAAGAACCCAGGGAAGAATACACAATGGGTGGGAGGTAGTAACAGCAACAAAACAGGAAAGGGACCTGGGGTAATCATATCAGATGACCTTAAGGTTAGCAAGCAATGTGAGAAGGCAGTAGGGAGGGCCGGGTATACTGGGATGTATGGAGAGGCATCAGCAGCAGAAAACAGGAAGTTGTTATCCCTCTGTACAGACAGTTGGTGAGACCCCATCTGGAATACTGTGTCCAGTTCTGGAGACCCCATCTCATAAGGACATAGACAGGATAGAGGCAGTCCAGAGGAGGGCAACTAAAATGGTGCAGGGTCTGCAAGAGAAGCCGTATGAGGAGAGACTAAGGAGCTTAATATATACCCTTGAGGAAAGAAGGGAGAGGGGACATGATAGAAACTTTCAAGTACCTCAAGAGAATCAACAAAGTCCAAGAGGGTAGCATCTTTCAGAAAAGAGACTTGCAAGACAAGGGGACACAATTTAAAAGATAGAAGGAGGCGGTTCAGGGACATAATGAGGAAGTATTATTTCACAGAGAAGGTAGTGGATGCATGGAACAGCCTTCCTGAGGAAGTTGTGGAGTCTAAAACTGTGGGAGAATTCAAGAATGCATGGGATAGACATAAGGCAATTCTTGTGGGGGGGGGCAGGAAGATATAGGCTGTTGGTTAAATAGGATCTGCGGCCTATCCTGTAGGTAGGGAAATGGGCAGACTAGATGGGCCTAGCGGTCTTTATCTGCCGTCAAAGTCTATGTTTCTATGTTAGTATGACCTCAGGTAGGGAGAAAGCAACAGGAATAGAGGAACTCTTCAGGAGCAAAGATCCTGTTTCCATTCAGATGGCCTCAGCAATAAATAACGGGGAGAGGAAATACAGAACTAATGGGAAATGTAAGCTGAACTGTGTCTAAACATTGTGTTTTATAAAAGTTCTCCTGAAGGCATCTGCTGCTCTTTCACAAATTTTCCAAACACTGTGGATGCTGCATATATGTGGGATATGCCATGGGTTGACTAAAAATATTGCATTTATTTTTATCTGCAGATTTTTGACCTCTGACTTCATACATGGCAGAGCCACGAGTGAGGTATGTAGAGTCAGAAACCTGCAGATAAAAATAAAGGTGATATTTACGCTCAGCCCATGGCATATGTCATTTGTACAATGACAGGGAGGTCTGTAGAGATCAAAAACCTGTAGATAAAAATAAATGTGATAATCTTCCTGGACTCGAGTCTCCACCACTCATTCACACTAATGGGACTACACCGGAGGTGCTAGGACCCAGCAGGAGTCAAAAATCTTCAGGAGGGCTGGCGCCGGGATGGGACCATGCACGTGCGGCACAGTGAGAGTATCTCATGCCTGTATAGGCTATCTCGGCGTCAACCCTCCAACCGCCTCAGTTCCTTTTCTCCCGCCGTCGAGTGCGCTCTGATGCCGACATTGCTCACCTGCCAGAGTCACGTCTTTGTCTATATGACAGCAGCTTATGCGTTCAGTATTCGTTTAAATTAACCTTTTTAGTGTTCTTTTCTTATTTAAAAAAAAAAAGAAAAAGAAGATATGTCGAAGAAAAAGAATTTCTCACCTGGCATTAACGGAGTTGACCTTAGATGGTACCAGTGACGGTAGGAAGACTTCATTTGAAAGTTGTAATGGCAGAGGGGCTGTGTCTGGTCTGCCATCCTTTGCGAAGGGGGCATCCAACCACGGGCAGTCCTGTGCTCGGGGAAGACAGTCCGCTGAAGCACAAAACTGGCAGTTCTGGGTTTCCGGCTGTGTTTGACCTCGAGCTCTTCTTCCTCTTTTTGGGGAAGAAGAATCGGTACTGCTCGAGGTATGTCTGGTATGTCTGCGTGGAGATCGTCGGTGGTGGAGGGCAGTAGGCCTGAACCAACTCTGGTGGGTTCCCTTCTGGCCCCGCTCTTAACAGCCGCATTCTTCGACACCAGATTCCATCTCTGTCCTTGGTGGGGTTCTGGTGAGCAGTTTCTCCTCTGAGCTGCTCTATTGGAGTAGGGGGTTTCGGCACCTGTCCAGTTTTCCTGGCCAGTGTACCTGGTTCCGAGGCCTCTGTGCTTCTGTGCCGCTGGACCAGGGCCAGGTCGATTGGGCCAGGATGTGTGCGGTGCCGCCTTTGGTGCTAGCGCATTCGATGTCGACCCCTCGTGCCTCCCCCCTCTCCTTTTTCCATGCAGGGGCCAGCATGGGTACCGCTTTCCTTCTCCCCTCCCCTCTTTTGTTCAGGTCTATGGTGATGGTGCCGTTAGCGCTGCAGGTGGTGCTGTGTGGTCATGATGCCACGGGTAGTGCCGCCATGGGTGCCATGTGGGTTCTGTTGGTGCTATGGGTGGTGTTAGTGCCGCACCGTGCTGTACCGTCACTACAAGTGATGCTGGCGCTGTGGGTGGTGCCAGTTGGTGGTCTGTGGTGGGACAAGTTACGGAGTTTCACTTCTGCGGATCTCTTATTTTCCACGGAGGTTTTTGTGGAGTGGTTTTCCGCGGAATAAAGCACCGTTCCACGGAATATTATTTCACGGATCCTAGTGTGTGGAGATCTGTGGCAGTTTCAGTGACGTTCCAGTGGTTTTCCGCTGGCGTAATTGTTTTTCCGTGCTGTTTCACTGGCAGAATTCTGCATTCCACGCAGCAGTACTGCTGGCTCCATGATGTGGCATTGAGCTCCTCAGCACCTTTCCAGGTGTCGGAGTCTCAGTGATTCTGACCTAGACCTCCTCTTGGAGGTTCTTCTGTGGGTGGAAGTGGATCCGGATGAGTCTCTTCCTGTCCCACTTGTCGGTGATGCAGCAGATGACTCCTTTTAGGGACTGGAATGCAAGCCTTCCGTATCAGCAGAGTCCGTGATGGTAGATTTTTTCAGGGATATGGGGTCCACCATAACATTTCAGGCTTCTTCTGTGGACCAAGGATTTATGCGTCTGGACTTCTTTCAGTCATCAGTACAAGTACACCCTGTGGAGCGCTCTAGTTCAATGGTTGAGAGCCTTCTGGACTTTTCTGCTCCTTTGATAGAGGTATATAGCCCCCCATGACACTGCTCCTATGGAGGCTATCATCAGTAACGGGTGATTAACATCTCCTCAGCTGTGATTGTTGCTTCAGTCCTTGGATTAAGTTATGAGGGGCACTCAGGCTCCTTCTGCCCCTCAGATGGATGACATCATCATCGTTCTTGTAACAGGCAGTCCTTTCAAGGTAGAGGCCTGAGAGCCTTGTCAGGCACTAACTGTTTTTTTTTTTTTAATCATCACAGCAGAGGGCCTAGGCCCAAAAGCACCCAATACCATCCTTCTGGATCCAGCCCAGATTCCACCTCAGCTGCCTGAGGCGGTCACCTCTCGACAATGGTGGAGGGCACCTGACTTCTTCTACTTCTAGGGGAAGTCCAATCCAGCGGAGGTATGGGTCATCAGGATTTTCCGAGAGGGACTTTCTCTTAATTCAGAAATTTTTCCTAGACCTAGGCGGCAGCCCAGTCTGTTGTTTTTTTTTCTGTCAGACTCTCTTTCCTTGGATCAGGGCCTCAGAGCAACAGAAGTGACTCCACGGTGAGTCAGAACACAGATTCCTACTTCCTTGCTTGCCTCCAAGTTAACAGACTGCATGCTCCCTTTCTCGACCTTAAAGGTCAAGTAGGTCCTTGTTCAGGAAGGAGTTCTCTGTATTCAAACCTTCGCTTCCTGGACATTGGCTCCATGCCAGTCGCTCCAGGTTAGACTCTTCAGAAGCAGTTGCCTCCGCTTTCCTCTCCCTTCCCTAGGAGGGTTTTTTCTGTTTCGGTGAAGGTGTCAGTTTCACCTTCCCAGCAGCTTCTTCTCTTAGGAGCTCTCCTAGATTCCTCCAGGGTGAGGGAGGCTCTCTGTCATGGAGTCATTTCACTTCAGGCAGATGATAAAATTATGATGTTTTTGTCAACAAGCAAGGTGGAGCATTTTCCTATACCCTGTACAGAAAGGCCATGGTGAGTGGTGCCTTGAGCACGTTGTGCCAGTTTCAGTTGTTGTACAGTCACTTTCAAAGACTGGGGCAGCCCGAGCCTGGTCCTTGCAACCTCTCTTAACGCAGGGCTGCCCCATCCTGCTTCAGAAATCCAGACTCTGGTATCTTCTGTCAGGATCATTATCACAGTAGACAAGTTCTCCTGTACATTTTTCTTCTCTTCCCTTAGTTCAAAGAGTGCTGCTCAAGTTGTAGGCAAACTGAGGTGAGTGATTCCTCATCGGAATATTTGTTGGTAGACTCTGGTTTCTCCCAGACCTTCGCAGATGTCTTCTAAGTTGTGTATAGGCCTTTCACCAGCAAGGCTTACATGGCTAAATGGAAACCCTTCTCCATTTGATGAACAAATCCCACCTGGACCCTTCGGTGTCCACCAAATAATGTGTTCGAATGCCTTTTGGACCTGTCGTCTGTAGGTCAGTCATACTTGGTAGTGGAGGTACACATCTGCCCTTTTTCTGTCTAGCTTGAACCAGTAGACATTTCCTCTGGCTCGTACCGTTACTCAAGTTTTTGCCTTGACTCCAGGAGGGAAGTTGCACTCCCTTCTCTCTCTGAATATTAGGATGGTTCTGCGATTCTCATTGATAGAACGAAAAGCTACACTTCGAGCAATTTTTGTAGCTTCAGCATGCCTCAGCTAGGTCAACTTCTTGCCCTGAGAGGTTTTCAACTAGGTTAGTAGCATGTCTTCGACACTACTAAGCCTTGTCTCAGGCCATTTGAATGGCCGGGTTCACACCACTCTATCAGGGTGGTTGCGGCTTTCTGGCTGAGATTCGTAATATGTTCATTGCAGTCTTCTGCAAGGTAGTGGGTTGGATCTCAGTGCATACCTTTGTAAAGCACTATGTTCCATATGTCCTTTCCAGACAGCTCCTTTCTTGGCAGGCCAGTCCTTTGGACTTTCGTTCTGATTGAGCTTTATCTCTGACCACCCGACTCAGGGTTGGTTGGTTTTAGATTGGTACTCTTCCATTAGTGTGACTGAGTGGTGGAGAATTGAGTCCAGGGAGATATGTAATTATGTTGTAGTAGTAGTAAAAATGTTTATTTTTATATAGGATAGCAAACTTTAGGTCATAGACCTATTTTCAGAGTTGTCCTGTGTCAAGAACAAATTACATTCAATATAACATACAAAAATTCAGACTACATAAAACAACTAATAAATAATTTTTGACATTATACAACACAAAAATCTTCAATCAGACCAACAACTAACACATTTATCCACATTTTAAAAACAAGTACATTCATCATAAAATACAGTGCTCAATCCTAATTTAAACTGGGATAGTTTAGTTACTTTCCTTAATTCAGGGGGAATATTATTCCAAATATTCGCAGTCTGAGCCTCAAGTGTCATAGTACCATATCTTGTACTAGTTTTTGGAAAAGTGTAACCTCTATGCTTTACATCCCTTAAAAGATATGGATAATATTTACTAACAGAAGGCATTTCCATGTTTCCATCAATCATCTCATTTATTATTTTATAGATAAATACTGAATATTGTTTTTTAAATCGTACTGATAAACTGTCCCAGTTTAGGTCTTTATACAAAATGCAATGATGAGTATTATAGCTACGGTTGAGGACAAATCTTGCCAATCGATTTATATGATATTACTAATTTATTTAAATGTGTTTGACCCGCAAAATTATACACCATATTTCCATATTTTAATACAGGCATTATTAATTGATTTGTAATTAACCTCCGGGTTTGTAGATTTAATATCCTTGAAGACCTACGTAGTGCCCCTATCTTATTATTAATTTTCTTTATTGTATTATTAATATGAGCTGAGAAAGATAAAGCATAATCAATCTCTACACCTAAATATTTATATTGCTCTGTGATTATCAATTTTTTCCCATTCCTCATTATTATTTCCCTATCTCTGATCTGTTTTTTATTAACCTTTGTTTTTTTATTGGAAAACATAACCTGCATTTTTTTTTATCACTTATCACTTATTTAGAGCTGGAAAACCAATCCTGTAGAACATCAAAATCCATCCTTAATTTAACCATCATTTCATTTTGAGATTTGGCTGATGCTAAAAGTACTGTATCATCTGCATACAACCTGATTTTTGTATTATTTATTTTGGTAGGTAATTCATTAATATATAACAAAAACAATAATAGTTAAAATTTAACCTTGAGGACACCTCTTAGTATACTACCTACTTCAGAAAATTGACCATTTATTACTACTTGCTGTTTTCTTTGACTCAAATATGATTTAAACCATAATAATGACCTAGGGGCTATACAGATCCTCTCCATCCTCTCATACAATAAATGGTGGTCGACCAAATCAAAGGCTTTGGACAGGTCAACAAACACTGCACCCGTGGACTCTCCCTTATCCAAGGCCACTGCCACTTTATCAACTAAGTCCACGAGCGCAGTGCGAGTTGAATAACCTGCCCTAAAGCCATGTTGGTATTTAGTCAAATTTGAATATTTTTCTAAGTAACTATACAACTGGCCGAACACCATTCGTTCCATTAACTTAGAGAGGATGGAGAGGATTGCTATTGGTCTGTAGTTTGAGGGGTCATTTGAATCCCCTCCCCTTAAATATAGGTACTATTTTGGCTATTTTCCAGATAGAAAAATGGGAATTACATACTTACCGTAATTTTTGATCTTCTTGGACACAGTCTCCACCACTCATTCACACGCCCATCCACCTTCCTCCAGGTTCACTCATTTTGTTTCTTTGGTCTTCACTGCCTTGTTGTTCGGGCTGTGAAGACATTGTTCTATAGGCCTTTCTTGCTTGAGTCATCTGGGCCTTCACATGCCTGGAGGTTAGGGTAAAGTATTTATTTTATTAGTTATGCTGTACCTCCTTGGTCGAAAAGATACTGAGGTGGTTGGAGGGTCGACGCCGAGATAGCGTATACAGACGCGAGATACTCTTTCGGTGCTGCGTATGCATGGTCCTGTCCCGGCGCTGGCCCTCCTGAAGATTTTTGACTCCCATGGGGTCCTAGCACTTCCAGTGTAGTCCCATTAGTGTGAATGAGAGGTGGAGACTGCGTCCAAGATCATCAAGAATTACGGTACTGTAAGTATGTAATTCCCATTTTTCAGTCAGACCATGGCATATGTCATTTATACAATGATAATGAAGTCTGTAGAGGTCAAAAACCTGTAGATAAGGCCATCCCAGTGGCGTGGAGGGCTGAGGTACCGAATCCCACCTACTCCTGGTTAAACAATGTTCCCTTTGCCCTATGCCTCATCTCCTGCCACACTGGAGACCCGGGGTCGGGAACGGACTCGGATTGCTCAGGAGTTGGTGAGGTGGGGAAGGATGAGCGTCCACAGACAGCTGTCCTTCCTCGGAGGTGGGGGGGTTGGGTGAGTCATGCTGCTTGCCTGACACTCGGTGGTGGCTGGGTGTCAGCACATGCGCAGCACCATACAAACAGGGAAGGGATCCCATGTTCAGGACGCCAGGGCCATCTCCGCGGAGGCAGAGCTTGGACATTGCATCCATTGTATATCCTGTGGGCCAGGGTGAAAACCAGAGGAAAAATCCCAAGGTGGCAAGATGATGACCGACCCCCGCAAAACTCCTCACCGTGGCTGGGCACAACCACAGATCTAGTGGTAGAGGACCAAAGGTGAAGAGTAAGTCCCAGGAGCCGGGTGATGGGGCGAACAGGAGAGATAAACAGAAGGTGAAAAAAAACAAACCTGTAGATAAAAATAAATGCAATATTTTCAGTCAGTCCATGGCATATGTCATTTATACAATGACAGTGCCTCTCTGACAAGATTAGTTTTTTTGATGAAGCTTTTACTCTTTCTGTTTGATTTCACTGCTCTGTTTTAAAGGAGAACTGCATTGAATCTGTAAGCCATTTTTCCCCATGTTTTTTAAGTACTGGTTCAAATTCTGTTATTGTTGCATCTGTACAGGCCTTTTAGTAACCTTGGTGGCTATTTCTGCTTTACATTCACATGCTAAGTACCATTTTAGAACTGTATGATGTAGTTTATATCCCTAACAACCACAGAATTCTGTAGCAGAACATGGATACATTGTGCCAACAACAGAAGAGCAGAATTCCCGCTAAAGGGGGATATGTTCAAAACCCAGTGATGGGAGCGTTAGTTTAACCAACGAGTGGTGTCGGTGTGGATCTCATTACCCAAAAATAGAGAAAACAGCCCAGTGATGGGGGAGTTTAAATCATCAATAGATAGATACTTGCGTTGGAGTAATGCCCAATAATTACTGGCGAGTCGAACATGTCTAACGCTTGAAGACTCAAGATTTTTTCTATGAATCCTGTGAAATGGGACATAAACTACATACTAACATACTAAAACGCAAGCAGAATAGGCCCAACGGTCTTTTGTGTCTGCTGGTTTGGTCAGCCCCCACCCTGGGAGCTGACCGTGCTGCCCCCCTCGCCCTATCTGACTTCTTCCTTCCCAGTTCCGGATATTCTCGCTGCAGTGGATTTTGCTTCCAGAACCCTTCCCCTGTACTGGTCCCACCCCCTCTTGAACCCCTCTACTGTCTCTGCCTCCACCAGCCCCCTGGGCAGTGCATTCTATGGCTCCACCACCCTCTCAGTGAAGTAGCACCTCCTCCTTCATACAGTTCTAAAATGGTTCTTAATATGTAAAGCAGAAACACCCACTAGGGTAACTGAAAAGCTTTTGTAGCTAGAGCAAGAACAGAATTTAAACCAATGTTTAAAAAATAGCTTCTACTGGGAAAAATTACTTCTAGGTTCAGCGCAGTTCTCCTTTCACTGCAGCAGATGCCACTGTGATGGGGTATTCAAGCTTTTTCTCCCATTGGTTAAGAGGTCCTTTGTGACCAACCTAAAGTGGACAAAAATGCTGGTGACCTACCTAAGATTGAAATAAATTATTTATTTCCACTGCAGGCCTGTCGCACATAAAAAAACATAAATGGATTTATTAGCAAAATTGCATTCTCACTGTCATTGTATAATTAGAGTTTTAGATGTAAATTAAGTATTTTATTTATTTATTTATTTAGTTGTTTAACCAGGTATAGCACACTAAGCTGAAAGCTTTTTTACAGGAGCGAAGTAAGACATGATGTGGCCTTAATTCTGGGAGTTTCCAGTTAACATTATTCAAATTAGTACAGTGGTGAACCCTATTTGCTGAAGAAGAGTCAAATGTAGCTGTTTTGTAACAGAACTTATTTATCAATTGTTTTTGAGCTGGCCCCTGGTGGCACTGGACACCTTACCTCGTGTCATGCCTGCGACCTGGGTTCAGGAGCCAGCTCAGGTCGGCAGGGGAGGCAAGGATTGAGCATCCAGAGTACTGCTGTCCTGGGGAGGGGTGGGTTGTGGATCCCCGGCATCAAACAACTCCCAGTTGAGACTGGGGTTGCTGCAGCCGGGGGACACCTTGGAATGAGTAGCGGTCAAGTCAAACATCCTAAGAGCGGGCATGATAGTGTGCCTGTCGCATGCTGGATGTCATGGCACATCTGTGTCTCTGGAGGTTAGAAGTAGGAAAAACTCTGGAGTGTGCAGTAAGGATGCCCAAATGGACCTCCACTCTCTACAGCCCGAACAAAGCTCGGCCTAAGTTGGGGTGGGAGCTCAAGGGTGATCTCGGTCTCCCCCTTGTTGTCCTTCAGGGGGGAACCCTCTGTTGGGGGGGGGGCAAGCCACGGTCTTCTCCCTCTCACTGCCGAGGAGGGGCCTGGGTCAAAAGGGAGCTGAAGGTCTGCGTAATAGGGCTGATAGGGGGACAAGAACTCCCTCGCCGTACAGGGGCGAATAAAGAGAGTTAAAAAAATGTTTTTAAAGTGCCATCAGTACCTAAAGAACTGTAATCAATTATTGGTGAAAGTCTGTGTGTGTCGCAGTCTGCTTTCTTGAATCAGGTGTTAGAAATATATTGCTCCTGTAAAGCTGACCCAGTTTTTAATGCAAGCTAAAAGAAATATGTTTAGTATGACATTCAAATGTCAGGCTCAAATCGAGATGTAGCCATAAATATTGTAAAAGATTTGACCATGTCAAGTGGGATACCTTGGTATGTTTCAGTACAAAAATCCTACTTAAATCTGTGGGGGCCTACAGTGTATTTAGCCTGGTGGAACCCAAAGTACACAAGACAGTGGCTACTACGGGTAAGAAAGGTCTGCCTGTAGCCTCAAACTACTGTTGTTCTAACTTGTAACAGCATGCAAGCAAAGCAGCATTGAGAAAAGTTTCTTTAGATAGTGAGGAGAACAAGAGACAGGCCAGAAACATCAGGGCAAGTTTCTTTTTTTTTTAAATGTAGTCTCTTTATTTAATTTATAGATGCAACAATTTTACAGGCAGCAGTACATCACTTATTAATACTAGTTGATAACATCACAATACATTACATGTATACTTGTAGCTGTCATATTAAGAGAAAATAGATTAATATCTTATTACTTCAGTGTCCAGAGAATCATAATTACTGTTTAAGTTCAGTCTGTGATCCATTCAAATAAAATCAGGCATAGCATGGAGAGCCCTCCCCATCCCCCGATTTTATTCCCATTAAAATTCAAGGAACATCACAGATCATATCCAGAGTATCTTTTCAGTGCAAAAGAAGAGCATAATTACATGTTCATGTCATAGCGTAAGGTACAAAATCATCATAATGATTTAATTGGTATGATATCCACTTTTGCCATTGTACATCAAATTTTTGAACTTTGTCCATCATCTTGGCCGAGAATCACTCAAGGGTATATATGTCCCTGGACAAAACAATCCAGGCTTTTTTAGTAGGTATTTTATTTGTAAACCACAGTCTAGTGATAATTGTGTGGGCTGCTGTTATAAATTTTAAAATTTGTTTCAGCAAGTTTTTGTCAATTCGAAGACCTTTTGGTTTAATAAAAGTCAATATAAATGTGGGAGTGAATAAATCAATAGTGTCATAAATTGCACTCAGCTCCTCGAGGATCTCCTTCCAAAACTTGGATAGCTTAAGACATGACCAAAGGACATGGCTCTGATTAGCTCTATCATCCCCACATTCTCTCCAACATCGTCCCTCCCCCTAATTCTCCCATACTAGCCAGCAAGGCTGGTGTGCAGAAGAAATGAGAATGGAGTTTCCACATGTATTCACGCCAGTATGGTGAGAAAAAGATTTTTATAGTTGGTACAGCAGAGTCATTCCAGTCCTGCTCATTGATTGATACCTGTAGTTCTTGTTCCCATCTAAACCTGATTGAGTTGGTCGAGTCTCCCTGTCTTTCATTTAAGGCCTTATATATCCTACTAATCAGGTGATCCGAGGTCATTCCTCTGATATGAGCCTGTAACAGTTGTATTATTTGGGTAGGGTTTTCACTGAGGGCCATGAGTGACTGTTTATATGGCTGAAGGTTTGATTTGAGATGCAAATAAGAAATAAAATATTTATGGGGCAAGTGATATTCCTTCTGAAGGGAGACAAAGGGGAAGGAGACCTGTTCTGCCCACTAACTGGAAAATTAATAAAATGCCATATCTCTGCCATTGAACTACATAGGAACCTGAGGGACCTGCTGTTAAATTTGCATTATACTTCAGTGTTCCCAAGAACAATTTTTCAGGGAATGTAAAATAATCATTACTGACCTTAAGCCATATTTTTAAGGGTTCCCTGGTGAACTTCGGACAATTCATTATCCCTTGGCACTTGGGGCGTCCCAAAAAGGAGTTCCTGAGTGTTGTATAGGTCTCCCCAGGTTACTTCTAATTGTTTCCAGTGCGCATCATACTGTTTATTTAGCCAGTGTAGGACTACCCTTAACTGTGCTGCCATCGTGTACTTTTTGAGGTCAGGAAGGTTAAGGCCACCTCTCTCTCTGGCCAGTTACCATAACAGCATATCTAATTCTGAGGGCAAGTTTCTTTCTTCAGTTTATTCTCCACTCAAAGTTATGTTCAAAATGCTAGAAGCTACATCTATTTATACAATAGGGGTGAAGTGATATGGTATCACATAAAAATCCCTATCACAACCACAGTGTGATAACCAGATCATGACGTGTACACTGTGAAAATATCAACCACAGTGTACGTACATGTCATCGTCGGTTATCAACACAGTGTACATATCACCCCCCCACCACTTCGCTAAACAAAACAAAAAAAAAGAACAAAAACTGGAGCCCTGTTGTATAAAACGGACACGCGCTGTCCCGTTGTGTGATACCTACTGTATGTATCACAACTCATGGACACTGACCTCGGAAACCTCACTTGTGGCTCCGCTACGCTCTGCCACTCAGGAGCCAAGGTCACTGTCCACTCGTTGTGATACAAACAGTATCACACACCAGGCCATCGCGTATTCCCTTAATATCTTGCAGTACAAGTAATATCCAGTTAACCGCTTGTTATGCCAGTACCTTTAAGGAGCTGTGCTCTTTAACGTGATTTTTCCACATTTCTGCAAAACCATTACTGTTCACATTTGCAGATCTCAAGCCGCCCCCCCCAACACACACACACCTGTATTTTTGAACATTCCATTCCTTATTACTGAAGACTTTAGCATGAAGATAGGCACTTTGCCCCTTAGACTTGATCTGTCCCCTTTGTTATTCAAACAACATGAAGTCTTGCTATATTATGACAATTAGCAGTTTGGTCCTCCTCTAGAACTGCCCCGGAGGTGAAAGAGTTAACTCCATTCAGGAATGGAGTTCTGAGCGCGAACTCGGTTTACAGAAGCTCTATCTGGGCAGTTTCAAACTGAAACTGTCAGATTCTTTACTCCGCCTCACTGAACAGTCGCTCCGGAGATTCCTCCTTCAGCTCGGTTCATTTTCTCGGTTTCTGAAGTAATTCTCGGTTAAAATTAACCGAGAACAGTGTTATTTTTTACCGATAACCGTCCGGTTCAAGCTCTATCTGGGTAACCGTAAGTAAAAAGGTTTTGTCTGTGTGGAATTTGTAAGTTATCGGTTCGGTTCCGAACCGATCGGTTTGGTTTAAAATACATTTAAAACATTCAAAATCATTATTTAGAGTGCGGTTCCCGGTTCTTATCGGTTCTAAAAAAAACGGAATTTTTACGTTTTTTTCAAATACCCATGACACGGTTAGGAACCGATAAGGGTGTCTTGCCTGGCACTGCCGTTCAAAGGGCAAGTTTTTGGTTAGGCTGGCATTATGTCTGAGAAACCCAAAAGAAAAACCGGGCCCACTGGGTTTCAACACTGTGATGTTTGTGGGGAAGCCTTTGCCAAGGCTGACCCACACACCACATGTGTTTATTGTCTGGGGTTTGACCACCTCCAGTCAGACTGCCAGGTTTGTAAGAATTTCCCTGCAGCCACCCTGGAGAAAAGATTGGGCAGGCTCAGGGAACGAGAGGCCAAAAAGTCCGCTGACCCGGATGGCCAGCCCGGTTCGGTGCCAACCGAACCAGAGGGAGTGCCCTCTGACCAGGGCGAGACTTCCTCGGGCAAAAGAAAAGCTGGTTCTGAGGAACCAATTCCAGTAAAGAAAACAAGAAAGTCAGCAGGTCTGGAGTCCAAAATTTCCTCTCCAACTGCTGCAGAGATAGCAAAAGCCATACAGATTGTCCAGTCACTGTCTCAGGGTCCGTCCGAACCACCACTATCTGGCAAAAGGTTGGTTCGTCCGGTCCCAGTGGTTCAGGATTATGATGTTGAGGATTTTTATGAACCACAGGAGGGGGAGGAGGATTATGAACAGTATGAATGTGGCTGGGAGGGTCTGGATGTGCCCATTGAACTGGACATCTCTCCAGACAGACCTTTAGAATCTCCCCCTATGCTGTCTGAGTCCCCATCTCATTTCATGTTTTATAAGAAAGCTGCTGAAACCCTCCAGCTCCCTTTAGAAGAGGCTGTGAATGAGCAAGAGGAGCCTGATTATGTTGAAATGATGGATATGCCAGAGTCTAGGAGATTGTCTATTCCTTTGCATAAGTCATTTAGGAAGCAAACAATAAAAATCTTGAAAACTCCTAATTCTGTGCCTCCTGTCGATAAAAAGATGGACAGAAGGTACACATTGTCAGGTCCTGATACAGACTTCCTTTCTCAGCAGTGTAGTCATGTAGGAGTAGTTCAGGCTGCAGCCTGTGACAAGGCTAATATTCCCCTGGCTTCACATCCTCCTGACAAGGACTCCAGGAAGATTGATGCCATGGCAAAAAAACAGTATATGGCAGCCTCTCTGGGACTCAGGCAGGCAAATTATATGGCTTATGTGGCTAGATATCAGAAATCTAGATGGGATACAGTTATGCAGTTAGCCAAGCAGGCCCATGGCCAGCTGGCTAGTGAATTAGAACAGGTGGCTGCTGATGGCATAGAAGCCTCTAAAGTTCAGTTTCATGCTGCTGTGGATGTTAATGATGTTTCCTCTAGGGTCATGGCCACTTCTGTAGCTTTTCGTAGGTTGGCCTGGCTCAGGTGTACTAGTCTGTCAGAGGATACCCAGACTAAGGCTATGGATTTTCCTGTGGTGGGGAATTCTCTGTTTGGGGAGCAGACAGAGAATTATATGAAAAAGATGGATGAATATAGGACTACCTACAAAAGTGCCCAAGCCAAGGAGCGGCAAGCCACTCCCCAGAGGCACACACCCAGAGGTAGGAGTAGGCCTTTCCACAGGCCTTTTTATCAAACCCAGGCCTCCTCTGCTGATGCTCAGAGGGGCTTCTTCAGAGGCAGAGGCAGACGGGGTGTGGGTAAGCCTGTCCCTACCCCTCAGCCTAAAGCAACTGCCAAACAGGCACCCTGATGGGGTGCCCAGGGCCGATTCTCCTGTACCAGTAGGGGGCAGGTTGGCTTACTTCAGTCAGAACTGGGTGTCTCTAACCTCGGACAAATGGGTTCTGGAAGTAGTAAGCCAGGGCCTGGTTCTCAGCTTCAGAAAAATTCCCAAAGATGAGAACCAGGCATTTTCCACCTGCAAGCCCCCTAGAGACCCTTGCTCTGGAAGCAGAGGTCTCTACCCTGTTAACCTTCAGAGCAGTAGAAAGGGTTCCTCCCTTACACCAGGGCAAAGGTCTGTATTCCAGATACTTCCTTACCCCAAAAAAGACAGGAGAATGGCGGCTCATCTTAGATCTAAGATACCTGAACAAACACCTTTTGAAACCAAAGTTCAAAATGCTAACTCTGGCAATGATTTTACCTTCCCTGAGGCCAGGGGACTGGTTGCTTCCCTGGACCTCCAGGACGCCTATTTTCATGTCTAATCAGAGTTCTCACGAAAGTACTTCAGGTTCGAACTGCCCTCAGGTCACTACCAGTTCAAAGCAATGCCCTTGACCTTACCTCTGCCCCAAGGGTATTCACAAAATGTCTGGCCGTGGCAGTGGCTCACTTAAGGAGGCAAGGGATTGCTGTTTTCCATACCTGGACGACTGGCTCATTGTAGGACAGTCCCAGAACAGGTAAAATCCCACTTGCAAGTCACCCAGCAGCTTCTCCCCTTCCTGGGCTTCCTGCTAAATCTACCAAAGTCAGTTCTGGAACCAGTTCAGGTACTCACTTTCATAGGTGCAGAATTGGACACAAAGCTGGCCAGAGCTTTCCTCCCCTTAGAAAGGGTAAAGAAATTGATTGCTCTGGCCTCCTCCTTCACTGTGCAGGTCTCTCGACCAGCAAGGCACTTTTTGCAGCTCCTGGGGCACATGGCTGCCTCCACACCTGTAGTGCAAGGAGCAAGATTCCAGATGAGAGACATTCAGTTTCACTTGAGAGCCTATTGGTCTCAGAGGAGGGACCCCCTTTCCAAGTTGGTCCCAGTGACCCGAACCTTGATTCTAGCCCTCCAGTGGTGGCAGGATCAGAGCAATTTAAGACTGGGGGTTCCCTTCATTCCTCTCTCTCACTCCCTCACCCTCACTATGGATGCCTCCCTCCTGGGGTGGGGAGCGCACTTGGGTGACCTCTCCACTCAGGGAGTGTGGTCCCCTCAAGAATCTCTGCTCCACATCAATTTGCTGGAACTCAGAGCTGTATTTTTGGCACTTCAAGCGTTTTCTGCTTCTGTCCAGAACAAAGTAGTTCAGGTCAGAACAGACAATACCACAACAATGTGGTACATCAACAAGCAGGGGGGCACTTGGTCGTCGGCCTAGTGCACCGAGGCAATGAAGTTGTGGTCTCTGGCCTATTCCCTGAACACTTCTCTTGTAGCAGTTCACCTTCCAGGGAAAGACAATGTCCTAGCGGATGCTCTCAGCAGGATTTCTCAGGGCCACCACGAATGGTCCCTGAATCCTCAAGTGCTGGGGACAGTTTTTGCCAGATGGGGCACCCCTCAGATAGATCTCTTCGCAGCCCCAGACAACCACCAACTTCCACTGTTCTGTTGCAGGCCCCCAGTGGTGGGCTCAGTCCCCCTGGACGCCCTTCTTTTGGATTGGGAAGGGAAGTTTCTTTATGCTTTTCCCACCTTCCCTCTCCTATTCAAGGTGTTAGTAAAAATCAGATCCCAGCCTTGCAGGGTGACTCTGATTGCCCCAGATTGGGCCAGGCAACCCTGGTACCCACTCCTTCTATCGCTGGCAGTCCATCTTCCCCTGTGTCTTCCCAGGATTCACAACCTGCTGACCTGTGTCCAGGGGAGAGTCTGGTATCCGAACCTCAAATCCCTCAACCTCAAGGCCTGGCTCTTGAGGAGTTAGAATTTGCTGACTTGTACCTTTCTCAAGGTGTCCTTGACATTCTAAAGGCTTCTAGGAAGCCTTCCACTAGGGCCACTTATAATTCCAAGTGGAAAAGGTTTTCCATTTGATGCTCTGGGAAGCATATTTCCCCAGAATCTGCTGATTTGCCCATTTTGCTGGACTACATGGTCCATCTTAATTCTTTGGGCCTCAGACCAGCTACCTTGAGAGTTCATTTGGCAGCTGTCTCTGCTTTTATTTCAGCAGGAAAGCCTTCCTCTCTTTCCGCTCACCCTGTGTTTTCCAAGTTTTTTAAGGGGTTACTCCATACTAATCCACCCTTTCGTGACCCAGCCCCAGCCTGGGACCTCAATGTTTGCATTGCCCAGTTAATGCAACCCCCCTTTGAACCTCTGTCTTCTGCAGAGCTTAAGTATCTAACTTGGAAAACTGTATTCCTAGTGGCTATCACTTCTGCTAGACGCATAAGTGAGTTACAAGCCCTCTCAGTAGAAAATGATTTTATTTCTTTTCACAGGGACAGGGTAGTCCTCAGGACTAACAGGAGGTTTTTACCTAAGGTGGTTTCAGATTTCCATCTTAACCAATCCATCTCCCTTCCAGTATTTTTCACTGAACATTCTTCCTCTGGCAAGAGGAGATTGCACAGTTTGGATGTTAAGAGGGCCTTGAGTTACTATATAGAACGTACCAAGGGTCACAGGTTTGAATCCCATCAACTTTTTCTCACCTATGGTGAGGCTGGCAAGGAAACCTGCCACTAAGAGGACAATTGCCAGGTGGATTGTCTCTGTATCCACTTATTATCAGAACTGGGTAGAGACCCCTCTGGATTGAGGGCTCATTCTACCGGAGGTACAGCGCTGCCTCTAGCTGCTGCTAGAGACATTCCTATTTTGGAAATTTGTCAGGCTGCAACCTGGAAAACGGTACACACCTTCACCAAGCATTACTCCCTGGATATCCAGGCCAGGAGAGATGCTCGGTTTGGCACAGCTGTGCTTCAGAGCCTATTCCCTAAATAGGTTCTGTCCCTCCTCCATGGAGGTACTGCTGTGTAGTCTGCTAATTGTCATAATATAGCAAGACTTCATGTTGTTTGAAGAAAAAATTACTCACCTTAGTAATGTTGTTTCTTCTAATGGAGTCTTGCTATATTATGACCACCCAGCCTGCCCCTCTCAGAACTTCTACTTGGGCAGGGGGTGGGCAACCTAGTGCAGGCACTGTTTATGCCCTTGCCGGATTCTCTTCCCCTTTTGGGGTTTTGGGGGAGCGTTGTTACTATTGTTAAATTGTACTTTTTACTGGCCCCCTGACTTGAGTCTTTGGGTAGGGACCAGCAGTGTTGTTGTTATTGTTGCTATTGTTGTTGTTATTAGGTAGCCAGTAGGCTAGTGTAGGTTACAGCTTCCACACAGACCCTTAGTGAGTTTTTGCTTCGTAAAGATCTGACAGTTTCAGTTTGAAACTGCCCAGATAGAGCTTCTGTAAACCGAGCTCGCGCATTCAGAACTCCATTCCTGAATGGAGTTAACTCTTTCACCTCCGGGGCAGTTCTAGAGGAGGACCAAACTGCTACTTGTCATAATATAGCAAGACTCCATTAGAAGAAACAACATTACTAAGGTGAGTAATTTTTTCTTCCTGCACCCATAATCCTCTGTTTATGACGTCAGAATCACGTCCATGGCAATGTGTTGTGCTGTTACAAGCAAAGAATTATGATTTCACATGAGGCAAGTGCATGTGATATCTAAAAGAATCCAAGTCTTTTTAAATGAAAATGTCCTCCTCAAAAAACAAAACAAGGTCCCAAAATTCAAATCTTGGGGACATCGTTGTATCTCATTTCTGCTAACAGCAACAGTGCATTCTTTTGCTGGAAACTGGAAAATGTCATTAATTAGAAGTTCATGTTATGGTGACACATTTTTGTATCTGTACCCTCTGTATATTTTTATTCCATTGTAGATCACTTTTTCCCTGCCTTGTAAGACCCTCTGTGCTTTGAGTTTGCTTTAGTAATTTGTTTTTAGATTTGAAATAATCAACTAAGAATATAGTTAAACATGATTGCCAGAAGGTTTTCATCACAGTTTTGTAAACACCACATTTTTTCCTTTTTTCTGCGAAATTGTTAGTGACCAGCCCCCATCTGCCCAGGTCCTACCAGCCCCATCAGCCTCCTTCTCTGGGATTTACCCTCTAGTTGACCCCCATGAATTGCCCCTTCTGGTAGGCTGAGACTGGCCAGGCCTTTCTGCAGCACAATCCAGAAGGTTCTGGAGGAGGCACCTTGTCAGTGGTACGATGGGCCGGAGTGTCGTCCTGCTCAGTTGGTGTTTTCCGCCATTGTTGTTCCTTCCTTGGGTCACCTGTTGTGCAATAACTGATGGGTACTCATGTAGGTGTCTCAAAGTTGTCCCTCCCACTGTGCTGCTGCCAGTCCTCTGCTTGGTGGTAGGAAAAGAGTGGTGAAAGTTGTGCCTCGTGTCCAAGAGAAGAGATCAGTCCATGGGATCCTGTATCCTCCCTTTCCCAGGACAATCCCCATCATACAACCCAAGTCTGCTCATGAACCCGGGTTGCTGGCGTTGCAGGCAATAACACTACTGCCATGCCAGTAGACCAGCTAAAAAACACCCATATTTTTAAAATCACCTTTTTGTGGACAAAGATGAATACACATGTGTAATGTAACAGGCACCACTTCCTGACTTTATGGGAAACAGGGAACATCAGGGAGAGTTTTGGCCAATCTTGATGGAAGAGGTCTGTGAGATGATCTTGGCGCTGCACCCTACTATTTGTAAACTAGACCCAGGCCCCATGCATCTATTAGTGAGCTGCTTGGGGTTTTGGGGCCTGGTGTTCACCGAAATAGTTCGGTGCTCTCTTTTGGAGGGGATCTTCCCAGTGGCACTGAAAAATACACAGGTTTAGCCCTTTCTGAAGAAACATCACTGAACCCGGATATTCTAGTGAATTACTGGCCTGTCTCTAATCTACCTTTCTTAGGCAAGGTTCCTGAGAAGGCTGTGGTGCTACAGCTTAAAGAGGATAGGACATGATTTCTAACTGGTAGCTGTTTATAATGTTCCTGTTTATATAAATGTTAATCCATAAGCCTTAAATGATCCATATGATATCGTACCTTAATTAAAAGTGACAGGAAAAACTGTATTTTGCATTGTTGTGTGTTTATGGGCAGCATTCTGCTGCATTTCTTTTCACAGAACCAATGATCTGGAGTTTTAACTATGTCACATTTTGTGCACAGAACTTTAAGGACAGTTCTGATAGGACAATAGCTCAAGTTTAGCATTCTATACACAAACCGTGACATAGTAAAAACTCAAAATTACTGGTTCCATGAAGAGAACTGTGTAGAATGTTGTCCATAAAAATAAAACAATTGAAAACAGTTTTTCACATTGGTGTCTATTCAGGTACAGTAAATATGGCTGATTTGGAGACAAGTCTTTCATTTCTCTTACTATGAACGTTACCGACTGCTGCCATGTAACACAAATTTCCCATCCCCTTTAAGTCACATCTCATAGCGCATGACATGTATAAGCCCCTTCAGTCTGGTTTCAGATCTAGGCATAGCACTGAGACTGCATTGGTCAAGGGGCGTAATGACCTCCTTAGGGCTAGAGACCGGGGTGAACGGTCAGTTCTGGTTCTTCTCTTTCTCTCTTCAGCACTTGACATTGTGGACTATGGATTGTTGTTGGATCATCTGAGGGAGAACAAAGGACTTACTGGCACTGTCATCTACTGGTTCAAGTTCTGCCTCAGGGATAGTACACAGAGGGTGGTGATGAGAAGTTTCTCATCATCCCCAGTGCTCTTTCTCTGTGGTGCGCCCCAAGGATCAATCTTCTCACATATGCTGTTCATAGTGTACATGCTGCCACTGGGGAGGATCATTCGGCACTACGATCTGGGTTTAATGATACCCAATTATATTTGTGGTTTGCACCCGGGACGCCTGATGCCATCGAGGTGCTAAATATATGCCTGTCTGATATTCAGGGTTGGATGGATTCTAGTTGTCTGAGACTTAACCTGGACAAGACTGAAGTACTAGAGACTGAGCTGTGTCATGGGGAGCAGAAATAGTTATAAGGGGACGAGGGTTCAGCTTGGGTCTTCTAGGCTGTTGGCTTCTGCAAAGGTGAAAAATCTGGGAGTCATTCTAGATGATCAGCTGACACCAGAGGCTTATGTGTCTGCTGTAGTCTGGAGTGGCTTTTCCCACCTTAGGAACATCAGCTGGATTAAGTCCCTTATGCCTTTCTGAAAATCTGCCAACACTTGTGCGGAAGCACCACTTGTGGTCAACAGGAACTTTGCTGACCTCCCACACAGTGATGGCACAATACCAACACCAGTATTGTGCTATAACGAAAGAGAGGCCCCCCGTACCCTCTACATTTCAATATAATCAACACCAGGTCGGAGTTTTTCCGAGGAGGGGATAGAACACCAGGAGAAGCTGCTTTGATTAAAACAGACTGTTACAGCGACTGTCACTGTAATGGTTTGTTTTCGGGTTTCGCTGTCATGGTGTTGCTCTTGAGTGGGCCACCGCACTGGTGCATGCATTCATGATGTCCAGGCTGGACTACTGTAATGCGCTGTAGCTCGGGGTGAGTGCAGGTACTGTACAGCGAATGCAGCTGGTGCAGGATGCAGTGGCCAGGTTACTCACTGGCCTTCTGAGGTCTAGTCCTGTAACCCGTCCTGCGTGACCTGCACTGGCTGCCTGTGATGTTGTGTTTAACCTTCAAGGTTGGTTTACTAACCTATAAAGCACTACATGGGTTGGGCCTGGGCTACCTGTTAGTTCTTCTGAATCCTCTCCAGTCCTCACACCCCTTTGCTCCTCCTCTGAGGGTCTCTTTTCGGTCCCATATGCCCAGCTTAAATCCTTTGGGGACCGTGTATTTGAGGTTGCCAGCCCTTTGCTTTGGAACACTTGCCTAGGGTACTGAGTGTTGCTATAATCCTTGACCATTTAGATACTTCTGGTATCCAGGGGATGCTTTGTGCATATTATTTGTTTTTTTTTCCTCCCCCCTTCACTCCTTTTGTTTTTTGTTTTGTCCCATCTTTCCCTCACTGCCCCTTGTTCCTGCCCCCGTATTGTTTCTTTGTTTATGTTTTGGCATTTGTCCTGGATTACCTTATTTCATTCCATGTCATTATAGCAGTTTGTGAGCAGACATCATTTATTCATGTTTCAGAGTTCAGTGCTATTCTAGTGAAGGCTAATAGCATTAGCTATGTAAATCATGAGAAACTTATGTGTCTGCTTTCAGTTCACTAAGAGGTTGTGTTGGTGTTACCGGACATTAGGAAGTTATTTATATTGATGCCTCTAATCGTGATCACTGCTATGTCTTTTTTATTTCACATAATTTTGTACTCCCTTGTATATACTTGAACTTTTACGTGTCTGAGTGCTGCTAATTAATTATTCATTAACGTGAATTTAAGAATGACGTGATTGTTCCTCTTTCGCGCCCCCTGATAAAGAGTCTGTTCACTCAAAGTGCATGGACATGTTGCAGTTGTTAGTCACCTGAAACTGTTTTTGGTATCCAGGACTTCAATAAACGGATTCTGTACTGAGCAATTTTGTATGGACCTTTAAAAGGAAGTTAGGTGTACCTGTTAAGACAGGCTTTTGGGGACTAATCTTTCCTCTCCAGATACCACACTACTATGCAGCTGCTGTTTTAACAGGCTGAAATTATTTTATATTTCATTTTTTTCTTATTTTTTATTTTATGTTGATTATTTTTGTGTGTATTGGTTTTATCAGCCTGTCAATATGTGTACAGCGCCCTGAGCCTTGGGGGAAGGGCGCCTTTTAAATAAGCTTACTACAACGACTACTGTTACTATTAACTCCAGGCCACAACACTTATTAGTTCCAGAACCCAGTGACATTCCTTGAGCTGAAGCCTACAATGAGACTTTCCGTGCAGGGCTTCCTACGCTCAACTGATATCACTGGGTTCCAGAACTGCTAAGTAATTAAAAATGAATATTTTGTACGGGACAAGGCAGCATTAACAAGAGACCTTAAATTAGGAAAAAAATAATATTTCAAAACACTGCAGTACACTGGGGTTGTTAGACTGAACACATGCCACATCTTACAATTATATTGAAAAATGTAAATGGGGCTTTTGTTCCCTTTAGGGCCGAGCTTTCATTCATTCATTTATATATTTATTTCAAACGTTTTACCAGGAAATGTATACTGAGGTAAAAGCTCATTTCCAGATATGTCTGTGTGATGTGGGGGGGGGGGGTTAAACAAGGTAAACAGTGCAATGTGAAGTATATTAAAATATTCTGAACAAAAAATAGTTGCTTTAAAGAGCTCCTGATGCAGTTGAGACAACTTTGAAAAAATGGAATATTGAAACAAATATAGCTTATATTGTATATTTTATTCTGTAATTCTCGCTCTTATTTCCTTATTACTAAGGGTGCTTCTGTGAAAACAGTATCTCTACCCTTTCAGGTCTGGCTGCTTGCCTATACCTGATATCACAGTTCTGTTCATGACATCACAATCTGTTGCTGTGGAGATACTTATGATGTTATAAACAGGGAATTGTGATGTCAGGCGTAGGGAAGCAGGCAGAGAAGGTGACATCTAAGGGACAGGGATCTTATTGTCATACAACTCTTTCAGTAATAAAGAAAATGAGGAACTAATTACTGAAAATATATGAAGTAAGAAAGAAAATGGGATGGAGCTGAATATAAATCTTGCTTTTTTCAAAGTTTTCCAAATGCCATCAGGGGCTGTGTAACAGTACCATGTGTTCACAGATGTTGAATCTGTTTCAGGAGCTGCCAGATAACTTGGATGATTTGCTGCTGCCTTGTGATGCTGACTTTGCACAAGACATGTATGTTATTGGAGTTCAAGAAGGATGCGCAGACAGGTACAGAGAAATCCCTTTATCCACTATACAGCTTTCTGTTTCTAAGAGTTTGTGAGTACAGACAGGACATAATGTGTCTGATTTTTGCAACATTATTAAAATAGTGATATTTACATAGGTATAGAAGAATTAAAGAATTGTTTTTGTATTTGTATAGGATTAGACAACTACCAGATATTAGAAGTGCAATTTTATTTTGATAAAGAAATAATGTGACCAAGCTGGCATGTGCTTTTTTTGTTTGCTCCCTATAGGGAAGAGTGGGAGATCCGTTTACAGGAAACTCTGGGGCCTCATTATGTCATGTTGTACTCTGCTGCACACGGTGTCCTCTACCTGTCTTTGTTCCTGAGGAGGGACCTCATCTGGTTCTGTTCAGGTGCTTTGTCACATAGTTCAAAGATCAAATATTGCACTTTGTGTACCGAACTGTAAAAACGGGGACTTGGTTGGTTGTTTTTTCATTTTAATGGGCAAAGATAATAAGTGCCGTATTGGGTCATTGGGTAGTTCAGATTTAAAACAACAGTGGATATTACAATGAACATTTTGTAATTTGTATACCATGTGAGAACTAAAAACGTTGGGTAAACAAATAGGGGATATGACGTGGTCCGACTTAAGATATTATTGTAATCTTCATAAGGGGTATTGTTCTGTTGATATCTCATGAGTGGCGAAGTTATGCGTGAGATAGCAATAGAACAGCAGCCTTAAATGAAGACAAGAATGAATATCGTAAGTGAGCCCATGTCATATTTGACTTATGCACCACGTGTTTAGGTGGTTTTGAGGTAGAAATGCTAAAAAGTTACAAAAATAAAAAAGAACAAAAATGTGAACTGTGCCCTTCTGGTCAATGGCTGAGCATGAGAGCAACTAATTAAAGAACTACTGACGCTGCAAAAAAACCTTTAAAAAACATAAAAATTAGGTACAATGCTGCCTGCATTCTATTTATATTTTGTGTATTTTTCTCCCCATTATTTATTACCAAGGAAATTTGCATGGATATATGATCTTTGTCCCTTAGGGGTCCTTCAGAGTCCATCTGCCTCTACAGCTTACTCCCTACTCCAAGTCATAATTCTCTGTTGTGACATCGCAATCTGTTGCTATGGGAGTAACTGTGAGGTCACAAGTAGTGCTCTATGACTTCAGGTAGGGAGAAAGCAGCAGGAATAGACTCTTCAGGAGCAAACATCCAGTTTTCATACAAATGACCTCAGTAATAAATAACGGGGAGGAGGAATACAGCACTAATGGGAAATACAAGGTGGACTGTGTCTGAATATTAGGTTTTGTTAAAGTTCTCCTGAACACGTCACCAGCTCTTTAATAACTCATGCAGTCAAAAGATATATGGCATCTCACATGAGAGGATACATTTCTGAGCATGCCCAGTGTGATCAAAATGAATGAGATACGTTTCTGAACATGCTCAGTGACCAGCTTCATTTATCTTGCTATGCTGGGTCAAGATAGCACTTTTTATCTCGCTATTTATAAATACACATATGTTGTATAATGTTATTTTTTGAGTCATATGTATTTTCACTATGAACACCATGTTCTTACACTTAGAACACATGAGAATTTATTTAGAACATGTTAATTCCACTTAGAATCTGAAAGTAGAATACAGTTTAGTGGATCAGACAGAGAGAGTTTTTACAATGAAAGAAAGGCAGTTTTAAGCTCAGACACCAATAAAACACATAACAGATAGTGTGGTACGTATCAAATATGTAATTGTTTGCAGTGAAACAGCACGTTTATCTCTACTAAGGTGTAGCCAAGGTAACTACATCGTAGGGTTTAGAAATATGACACAGGTGCCCCAGAGTGTGTGGTTACTGTACAGCTGAACACCATGTATTTGTGTTAGTGCTTAACTTGCTGCCTTATCGAATTTATTTCTACAATATGGACATTCTCCTTTTTGCATTAATTAAAGAAATTGCAACAGCAGTGGAGCAGACCTAGAAAAGAGGAACAGTTGCTTTTTGTAGTGCTTCTAGTTATTTTTAAAGTTTCTTAAAGCTAGGAAAAAAAAAACTTTAAAAAGAGAGTAGTTCTCTGAAAAAGTCCCATGGCATCTAGGGGTAACATTAAGTTAAACAAGACAGCCGGCTACTTTAAATATGCACCGTACACTATTGAATCAGATCTTACTGCTTTGGTCAGTGTTTCCTGAGAGTAATGTTTTCTGCCTACAGAAGTTGAATTTGCCACTGTCACAACTCGCATCATTTCCCAAATCAAGACCAAAGGAGCAGTGGGAATCTGTTTTATTTTCTTCGGCACATCTTTCCTGTTCATCACTTCCCACTTCACATGTAAGTTAACAAAAGCCGAAGAAAAATAGCTTAACTTTAAAGATGTTTCTTTTCTTGTAACAAAGGTTTGAAAAAGTAGAAGACTGTTTTCAAATTTAAAGGATCTGCCTTTCCTATATAACTCTCAAGGTCTGTATATACAAGAAGGTGAAATCAGTCTGACCTGATTCCAGTTAGTGTGCACTATTTTCACAGTTTTTGAGGTACAGTAGCATAGATTTGATATGGACTGAATAGGCTTGCTCTGTTTTTCCACCTGATTGCAACTTCATAAGACAAAACCCAATGAGTTGGTTCTGCCATACATACTAGTACTAGAAGAGGAGTTGTAGAAACACCTTTTTTGAAGTGCTGAAAGTGCCTATGGTAAGCAGAAGTAAGAAGTTGGTCAGAATAGGCATGCTAGTAGAAGACAAGTACACCTACTGTCATGTTGATCAGCTTAGACTCTAATCATTTATGCACTTAGAAGAGTAGAGCACTGTGTGCAGCGACTTGTATATTAATATCCATTATATGTATTGGGAAGAGGCAGTATTATCTAGGGTTAGAGCACTGAAATATGAAACAGGAAGCCCAGGTTGGAATTTTATCATCACCACTGGCTCCCATCATATGTATTGGGAAGAGGCAGTACCATCTAGGGTTAGAGCACTGACATATGAAACAGGAAGCCCAGGTTAGAATTTTATCATCACCACTGGCTTACTATGTGACTTTTGACTAAATGACTTGCTCAGAGTTCACTGAAAAGAAAGTGTGTGCCGGCTCTGTGGCGCCGCTCGGCATTCTGGCAACCCGGGTTCATAGCCCAAGCCCAGGTACCAGGAACAGAGGCTGGCAAGGAGGGATTTCTAAGCGTCCATTGGACGCTCTCTCCTGGGGGCTCTGCCTAGGTCCCTTTGGGCAGATTGGGTGCGTGCTTGGAGATGTGCAGCCTCGACACACTTCCTGCACGCTCCCGCCCAAGGTCGGCCGCCACCATAGGCTGAGAACATGGTGAAGGGGTGGAGAAAACAGAAAAAGTGCACCGGGTGCTCACATGATGGCTGCCTGGCTTCTCACCGCCGGAGCCCCCTGATGGCTGTCCCAGCAGCACCCAAGGGCCAAGAAAGCAGACCGGAAGGCTAATTCCCTCTGCAGGGAGTGGACCCAACTGATGAAGGGATACATCAGGTTACCCTTGGGTCAGCTGCAGTGTGGGATGGTGGGGATGGGAATCGCCTGGGATGAGTGCAGTCCGTGGTGACCCGAAGGAGAGAGCGGCCGGTGCTGGTGGGTGGAGCATAAATAAATAACACAAAAAAAAGAAAAGAAGGTGTGTTTTGTGTGTGTGTGTGTGTGTGTGTGTTTGGGAGGACATCCAAGAATATGCTTTTTCTTTTCCCCCACTCTTATGTTGTCAACACTGCCACCCTAGCACTCAAAGCTCTACTTCGTTCCACCACTCATTGGTAAGCAACAGTGTTGGCAATATCCAGAGTGAATAAGAAGCTCGTTCCTGGATTCCCCATGGAATAGCCGCCATTTATAACACATTTGAGGTTAAGCTGGCTCGTTGGGTGCAGCGTTCGAGCTACCACTTGTGATGCCGGAGATCCGGGTTTGGAAGCCAGTCCGAGTCATTGGGCCAGGTGGGGGGGGGGTCGGATTGAGTGTACCAGAGCATGCTGTCCCACTGGGGGGGGGATGGAGGTCCATGACCTGTGCTGCCATATTGTCACCTGGGTGTCCACAGGTGGCAGTGCAGGTAGAGCCGCAATGGGTGAGCAGGGTGTCAGCAGATGTCCACTCAGTCCTAGCCTGCAAAGCACCCAGGCAAGGAAAACAAGGGAAGAGAACCCCTCGACTACTGTAGATGATGCCACCTCTCTTCTCACAAGATGGTAACTCCTACTGGGTTGTCAACTGCAGCCGAGCTAAACTCTTCCCGGGCTTGAGGAACCTGGGAGGCTCCTCCACAGTGGTAGACCATGTGGCACGGCAAGGTTGGAGCTAAGTCACAGGGACAGCGGGTGATGGGGCTGGGGGAGAAAGAGTGGCTGATGGGGGCAGGTCAAGAGTGCAGGAAAGCATACTAAAAAAAAAGTGAGATTATTATGCATAATATAAGTGGAATAACACACTCTATGGTGTGCAGTGTGCTGTAATAACTGCATTTCCAATATGATTGAAGGCCCTGATCTGTGTCTCATGCTTCATCAACCACCCAGGATATGTGGTTACTGCAGAATCACTGCTTCTTGTTGTGTATTATATACACACACTCGCATGCGTGCGCGCACACACACACACACACACACACATATATGCATACACTAACTGTTAGTGTCTGATATCCCCCATAAATCAGACCTTATATTCTCCATATTAACCTGGTGTGATATCGCACAAGGTTGATATGGATAAAGTCTCTGTATCAACCTGGTGTGTCATTAAACCAGGCTGATACAGAGAAAGTTGCAGCTGTTCAGTCACCTGCGTGAAAATCTGTTACACTTTAACATTAACTGCATACAGCTGTGATAGTGTCTGTAAGCTTACTCATGCACTCTTTCACTCGCTTACTTCTAGTTTTGGTTGATATCAGATCCTATTTGTACTTTTTACGGCTGCAGTGAGTGTGACTGTGCAGACATCTTGTGAGCACAGAAGAGAAAAGGAGGGTTACCGGATACCGACCGGACTTTTAAATAGTGGAGGTGAACGGCAATCACTGTACGTTCACTGCACTATTAAGTCCGTCAGTAGAACACGGCATTGTCCGCCATGTCCAAGATTGCCACTGGAGTTTTCTACGCATGTGCGACAACTTGTGCATGCGCACTGAACTCCGGTGGCCATCTTGAACACGATGGACAGTGCCATGTTCCTCCGAGACCTCGGCTGCAGCCGTACCGGCTCTGGCCATAGTTTGTTTATTGAACTGTCTGCATTGATAACAGTAGGCTGTAATCAGCTAAAGGGTCAGAGATGGGCTGGGGAAATGAGATTAAAATTGTTGCCAGAGCATACCAGCTGTCTGTGTTAGATTAGTACAATCTCTTTGTCCTGTGATGATGGGACTCCTTGGACATTTAACGAGGGAGCTTCAAAGAGTCCAAGGTGTTTCATGTCAGGAAACTGTTCTGGTCATATAGCCACCCCATGCAGAGGCAGACATGGCTTAGAACTAAAGAAGGGGTTTGTGATTCCACAAATCCCAAGCTTCTGGTTTAGGCCAGCTTTCCAAAGAGGTAGTACTCCCAGGAGACAAAAAAAGTATAAAATCCATGATGTCAGAGTGACATATTTGATGATGCAGCATGGGGGCAGCTGAAGACATTTGTCTATGCACATCTCATTTTACTTGTACCTCCTTTCATGTGTTCCAGTTCCCCCATATGGTCCCACAAATTATATTTCTGTAACAATTTTGGAGAACAGGTCTGTGCTTATAGCATGAGAGGAAGCATTAGGGGTTGCTAAAGCATGGGGTTCAAAACAAAATCCTGGTGCACCCCTTTGCATGAGGAATCATTGTGAGGCTACAATTCCATTGAGGGATTCTGGAGGCTTTCTTAAGGTTTATACAAAGTCACCAGAATCCTGAAATGGAGGTCAGCCAAATAACACAGTAGCAGCACATTGCGCTGCCACCTGAGAATGGGTTCACATGCAGTCTCTGGAACTGCACACTGGATCCAGCTGGGGATCGTACCCCTTGTGGAGGTTAGGTACTGGATTCTTGGGGAGTAAGCACTTGAGCTGTCTTGCTTTCGCACCATAGGTGCCGGAATCAGTGGGGCGAAAGGGGCAGTAGCCACCCCACTTTTTATTTCTGTATGGCAAAAACTAGTATATTTTGAACAATGTCCTTGCAGATGCTGCACAATACAGACACATACATGCACGCAGGTATGCAAATACACCTCAACCAATAAACAAGCATACTCCAGACCATACACAAACTCAGAACTTTTAACCTGATTGATTTCTGCACTAGAGTCCGTGGAGTCAGCATGATATTTTGTCAGTTTGAAGTAATGGTTACCAAGTTGCATTCAAAACTCAAACTCTTAGCTGGAACTTGTCAAGTTATCAGCAGTATAAAACATTTCTCTCATACTACATAAATTGTAGAGAGAAAGAAAAAAAAGATTGTGCACTAGGGATCGAACCTAGGCCCCCTACCCATTACTGCTTGGTAGCCTGTAGCTCTTCCGCTCCTAAATTCCACTGGAATCCTGTACTATGAGCTCAATCTCACTCCCAACTCCCTCCACCCATATCTCTGTTGAACCATTCTGTTTCCCATCCAATTTACCCAAGACAAAAAGACAGTAGCTTTATTTCAAACCACTAAAACATTGCCTACTCTGTAACCGTCCAGTGGTTCGGTCAACCCAAAGTGCTCCCTCGGAGCACTTACTTTCTTATCTTGGAGATCTCCTCTTCTACTTGTAGTGACTGAAAAAATGCAGCATTTTTACTTTCAGGACCAGGGGTGCAGAAAACAAAATTAATTAAACCAAAAAGTAAGGTACGATCAACTATATGTAAGTGGCTCCTCAAGCAATTTAAAAAAAAAAAAAAAAGATCAAGCAACAGAACACACAAGAAAAAAAAAAACAAGAGCCCAGCACCTTTTTTAAACTCTCGCTAAGCGAAATATAGACTGCCATGTTTTCAAAAGTCTCTGGCCCACCTACAAACTAAACCCAACCAATAAAAATGTGCGCTTCTCACTGTAGGACGTTGGTTGCAGAACACCACCACTAGCTGCCATAGCAACCAACCCCAACCAGGACACTAAGACACAAAATAATCCTGCCAATTTTATTGAAAATGAAACACAATACTTGGTAAAACAAGCTAAAAAGCATCCAAAAAAATATTTTTCTATTGCATAAAATAGATATGTAATGGGAAACTTGTTGAGTAACTGATTCTGGGATCGTGGATGATATGTTCTATCCACACTTGTTGGCATGTCCTTTCCCTTTAAGAATCTTGCCGGATGGTCTAAAAGCTGGCTACTCCCACCCACCCAGGTTGTATATCCCTCGGCTCCACCCCATGACACCAGATCTTCCTTTCCGCTGGAAGATTCAGGTTCCCTCCTTATCGCTCACATGTTACTGTAGGCCCTGGTGCATAAATCTATGGATTTACCTAAACTTAGACTGGTTAGAGTTTCTCCCAGTCACTTCATGATCTCGACCGTGATGGAGAACAAGTCCTCATCCGGTTTCTGCTGCTGCCTGTGCGGGCAAAAGATGTCTCGGACCGACCCGCATGCCTTGAGTGTTTATTGCCTGGGTCACGATCATGACACCTAGGCATGCGAAATGTGTTGTGCATTTCATCCAAATGTCTTGGACAGTTGTCTCGTATGACTGCAATTGGGCAGACCAGAAAAACGAAACCCGCCAGTCCAATCCGATGAACCCTGTCGGGCGGTCTTTGCTGATCAGCTGGAACAGATGAAGGCCTTCAAAGAGGGGGCAGCCCGGGCTGCTGATTGGTCCTCTTCTATGTTGATCTTCATCTCACTCAGTCTGAGCTCCACCATCTCGAGCTCCCTTCAGGAAATGTCAGTTCCTCCCTACCAAGGGAGAGGGCCCCTCGGGCATACACATCTCTCGGTCCCGTAAGAAGGACAAGGAGCCAAAGGAAGTATTGTCTCGCCGGTGACGTCCTTGGGACCATAAGAGATCTTGGTCCCAGGAACCTTCTGTCTTGACTTCGGTCGAGGTTATGGCCTCGGCTGCTAGCTTCATGGTACCCTCATCAGGCCAGCTGGCTAAGACATGGGCCGATGATCCAGTTGAGATTATTCTTGATCCTGTTGACCAGTGGTCACTCAGTGAGGCCAACGAGGTCAACAACTCTTTATTCAGGACCCCGGTCCTGCCTGAATCCACCGAGGAGCAGAGCTGGCCTGTTGGGAATCCCCTCATAGTCCTGGACCCTGACCAGGAAGAGTGGCCGTTCTTCCTGGCTCCTTCCGAACAACCCTGTTGGTCCTCCCAATGGTCCAAGTCAAGGTCTTGGACCCCTTCGACCGATAGGCCGAAGAAGGCGTGTAAGCATTCCAAAAAGCATCGCTGCTGCCACTTTTTCTCCTTGGATGAGGAGAGGCTTCGACACAAACTGCATCGACGCTTCAAGGATTTGATGTGGCAGCAGCTGATTACGTCCAGCCAGAAGTCAGCTCTGGCTTCTACTCCTGCCATTACTTGGCTGCCGCCCTCTAGACTGACGTCAACTCCTCAGGAGCCAGTCCGTACTGTTTCTTCACCTGCAGAGCCAGTCAAGACCTTTCCGACTCTGCTGAAACTGGCCTCTCCACCAATTGTGGTGGAGCCACTGTCTAAGCAGCCTCCTTCGGGGGTTCCTTCTAAAGAGTCTCGGCCTGTTTTGGGCCTCCCACATAGGCTATCCATCACCCTTACTCCCAACCGTCCTAGGTGGGTGAAGGGAGGTGGAGAAATCCAGGGATCTGACCCTCCAGACCTACATTGAACTTGGTCTCCTGGTCAACGACACCAAGTTCTCCTGTTCTCGATCAATCAGGGGAAGGTATTCTATCCGGACCTTCAATCCCTGCACCTGACAGCCTGGTTCCTGAGCTGCTAGAGTTCCAGGCTTTGGGTCTCACCAAAGATGTACTCACCATAGTTGAGGCATCTAGGAAGGAGTCGACTAGGAGGTGCTATGCCTTCAAATGGAAAAGATTCTCCATTCAGTGTCAGGGTAAGTGCCTGGACCTGTTGTCTTGTCCGGTGGCTAGCATTCTTGACTACCTTTGGTTTCTCTCCAAAGGAGGTCTTTGGTCTACAACCCTTAAGGTGCACCTGGCAGCCATCTCTGCTTATCGGGCGCAGGCTGGTCAGCAGACTGGGCCCAGGAGAAGGTGGTCTGGTGCTTCTTTAAAAAACACCTCGACCATGGGTGGCCCGCCAGCGCAGTGGTTGGATTTCCATCTGCAATGCCGGCAATCCAGGTTCAGGAGTGGACTCGGGTCACTGGAGGGCTGGCTGAGAGGAGTTGGCTTGAGCATCCCACTATGGCTCACCTTCTCCGGGGGGAAGGTGGGGAAGCAGCCCGGTGTATGCCAACCCCTAGCAGAGGCTGGAGGTCAGACATTACGTCGGGTGCCACGGGGCTTGATTGGCCATGAATGAAGGTTGGTAATCCTACAAGCTCAGAAGGCAGCTATGGGGAGAACATTGCAGACATCAGCGCTCGTGCCATGACATCAGGGCACTCGCAACATCAACACAAGAAACGTGGAAAATGTCTTCTAGCTCCAAGGGAGACTGAGCCCCTTGAGCGTGCCCTCGATGTGCTGCCACCTGCCTGACTGGCCCCGGCCGACGAAACATAAGTGTTCGGTGTGCTCGGGCCCCACCTCGTCCCCACCCAGGAGGTAAACCGCAGCTCCATGGGGTGTCGGGGGGGGGGGGCAGATCGGGTAGGTGGCTACCAGAGGGATGACTCCTAGAGGCTCCCAAGGATGTCGGAGCTGGGAGGCTGTAGGAGGGGAAAAAAAGAGAAAAATAAAAAAAAAAAAAGACCTCGACCATATTTCCCTCCGATGCATGAACCACCACCACCATGGGATCTACTGCTGGTTCTGGCAAAGCTCATGGCCAAGCCATTCGAACCGATGCACAGGTGTGAGATGTCACATCTGTCATGGAAGACCACCTTCTTGGTGGCTATCATGTCAGCCAGAAGGACTGGGGAGCTACAGGTGCTCTCTGTCGAGTCTTCTTACCTGGTCTTCCACAGGGACAAGGTTGTCCTGCACCCCCACCCGAAATTCCTTCTGAAGGTGGTGTTGGAGTTTCACCTTAACCAGGTGTTGACTCTGCCAGTGTAGTACCCCAATTACACCTCGGAAGCAGAGTACAGGCTCCATACTTTGGACCTGAGGTGAGCGTTCTCTTATTATAAGGAGCGGACAGCTGAAGTTCGGGGAGAGGTTCGCCAGCTGTTTGTCACCTATGCTGAAGCTGCACCTGGCAGACCTGCAGTGAAGTGGATGATTGGCAGATGGATTACATCATGCATTGATCTCTGCTATAGGTTGGCGGGTAGGGAGCCTCCCATAGGGCTAAGGGCTCATTCCACCCGCCATACTGCTGCATCAATGGCTGCTTCCAGGGACATCCCTATTCAGGAAATTTGCAGGGCTGCTACCTGGAAGTCAGCAAACACCTTCATTTCCCAGTACTACATCGCCCTAGAGTCATGCCGGGATACTGGTTTTGGGCCTCAGTTCTCCAATCTCTTGTTTCCCAAGAAGGGGGTGTGCGCCTTTCCTCCCTCCTCCCAGAGAACTGCTAGGAGTCTGCCAGTAAGTGTGAATAGAACAACATATCCATGATCCTAGGAAAAACTGGTTACTCACCAGTAACAACAAATGGGTGGCTTACAAGCATGCCCCCTCACTGGCTCTGTGGAATGAGTACAGACAAATGTGAAACCAGTGCAGATACTCGACAAGGTCCTTGAAATGTGCTTACTCCATTAGACTCCAAAGAGAAAATCTAAGGAACCCTAGAAAATTCTGGGATACCATTAGATCTCTCCTAAAACCCCACACTCAGAGTGCCAACACACCTCAGCTCTCCTTCTGGCCTGCTTACGGTTTCCTCAGAGGTCGCTGAATCTCTAAATGCCAAGTTCTCTGACCTGTTGGCCCACCTTTGTGAACTCCCTTCTGGCCCTCCTAAACAGCAAGTCACTGACACTACCACTCAACCTCCCCTTTCTACTTCTCCCACTTTATCCTCCTGTGCTGGGGCTCCCTCTACTTTGAGAGACAGTATGCCCTCCTTGGTCTCTAACTCCCTTCCCCATGTCCCACCCTCCCTTCTACATTAAGGTCACATAAACAATAGACACCTACAAACTCCTAATGAGACTACCAAATCGGGGTAGCCCCAGCTCAAATGGTTTCTCCCTGCTATTCTTAATACTCATCTCTCCTCTAATATCTCAGCCACTCTCCTTTGTTTTAAACCTCGCCCTGGCCACTTCCACTATGCCCTACTCTTGAAAGTCCACTAAAGTGGTCCCCATCTTTAAATCCGGTGACCCCCCACTCCCCAGACAACTACCGTCCCATATTTATTTTTCCCCACCTCAGTAAACTGGAAAGGGTCATTCATAGCCAACTTAAGGATTGCCTCTCCAAATACAATCTCTTATGTAGCCAACAGCATGGTTTCCATAAGTTTCACAGCACATGTGTGGCACTTGCCCTCTTCACAGACCATATCCTCTCCAACATGGACCGTGGATGTGCCACAGGTGTAGTCTTTGTTGACTTATTGAAAGCCTGGCACCCGTGGGTGGCATGGGTACCATGGGTGTCAGGGGGGTGCCCTTGCGTGCCATTGCTGCCGTTGGTACCGAGGATACCTGCGGGTTCTGCCGTGGGTGCCCTCTGGTGTCTCTCAGGTTGGCATGGTTACTGCTTGGTGCCTTGCTGTGCCAGGAGTGATGCTAGTGCCGCAGGGGTGCCAGTTGGTGCTGTCTGACAGAACTAGGGGAAGATCTGTGTTTGCAGACCTCTCTTCCGCAGGACTTGTGTTGGGATGTTCCATGGAATGAATTCCTATTCTGCGGATTATTTCCACACATTTTAGTAGGTGGCGGTCTGCATCGGATCTCCTCATCCAGCGATTTTCCGCTGATGGGACTCTTCTGTTCTGTTTCTGTCAGCGGAATCTCTCATTCGCTCAGCACTTTCTCAGCCCCTCGTGGTGCCAAGCTCCTCGACACCCTTCCTGGTGGTGAGTCTCTAGTGGCTCTAACCGAGACCTCTTTTGGGGTCCTTCTGTGGTAGAAAGGCATCTGGATGAGTCTTTCCCTGTCCTTCTGGTCAGTGACACAGCGAATGACTCATTTTATATACTGAACACCCTCTCTATCATCAGAGTCTGTGATGCAAGATCTTTTAGTAGTTCCTCATTTATGGGGTCCACCATAGTGTTCGGACTGGATCTGTGGACTATATACCTCTGCGTCTAGACTTTTTCAGTGGTCAAGACAATTACACTCTTTGGAACATTTTAATTCTATGGTCGGGAGCTGCACAGACTGTCCCGCTCCTTTGATAGGAGTATACGGCCCATTTTTTTGATGCTGCCCCTCTGGTGGCTGCTTTGCCACAGGTAGTTAACATCTGTCTAGCTATTATTAGTCCAGTCAGGGGTTCAGTTATGGATCTTCAGGCTCCTCCTGCTCCTCAAAGGGATGACATCCTTGTCATTTCTGTACAAGGCAATACTTGCCAAATAGCAGCCAGCAACCTTGTCAGGCTCGGACTAATGATATTAAAAAAAAAAAAAAAAGGGGTCAGAATTATCACAGCACAGGGCCTAGTTGGAATTTCCTGATACCACACTTGATCTGATCAGGTTCGCCTCAACCCTGAGGCGGTCGTCTCTAAACCTCAGTAAAGGGTACCTGTTTTCTTCTACCCCTAAGGGGCAGTCCGATCCAGCGGTGGTATAGCTCACCTCTTTTCTCTAAGAGAATTTCTCTTATTCCGAGATATTTCCAAAACCTAGGCATCTAACCAGTCTTTTAGTCCCCTTTTTGTTTTTTAATCAGGCTTTCTTCTCCTGATCAGAGCCTTGCAGTAACAGAAGTGACTCTTCAGCAAGTCGGAACTTAGATTCCTACTTCCATGTTTGCTCCAGCTTAACAGATGGCATGCTTCTTTCTTGACCATTGGTCAAGTAGGTGCTTTCTAAGGTAGCTTCGCAAATATTCACATACAGTCATATTACCCTGAACCTGTACACTTTACCTCCGGCTCTTGCAGCTCCTGAGGTCTTTTACATTAGATTAGTGCATGTCTTTGACACTATTAATTTTGGTCCTAGATCAAATTGTGAGCAGAGTTCTTGCCGCTCTCCTAGAATAGTTGCGGCTGCCTGGCAGACTTTAATTTTTGCCCATTGTGTTGTCGCAAGGTGACGAGTTACAACTCAGCTGCTTATCTTGTAGACACTATGTTATAGATGCTCTTACAAGACAGCTCTTTTATTAACAGGACAGGCCTTGGCTGTCCTTTTCCAGTGAACCCTATCTCCTACCACCCTACTCAGGGTTGTTGATTTTAGCTTGGTACTCTCCACTGGTGTGAATGAGTGATGGAGACTTAGTCCAGAAGATATGAAATTACGATTACCATAATTATTGATCTTCTTGGACAGTCTCCATCACTCATTCACACGCCCACCCACCATCCCCTGGGTTCACTCGTTTTTCTTTCCTGGTCTTCATGGCCTATGGTTCGGACTGTGAAGACATTGTTCTTTGACCTTTCTTACAAAGGCCATCTGGGCCCTCTCAGGCCCAAACACTCAGAATGAGTTATTCTCATTAGTTACGCTGCACCTCCTTGGTCGTAAAAGGTACTGGGCGGTTGGAGGGGTTGGCCTTGAGATAGCCTATACAGGCGTGAGTCAGTCTCGCTTGATTGCAGCGCATCCGTGGTCCTACCTCAGCGCTTGGCCCTTCTGAAAATTTTTGGCTCCCGCTTGGTCCTAGCGCCTCCGGCGCTATCCCACTAGTGTGAATGAGTGATGGAGACTGTCCAAGAAGATCAATAATTACGGTAAGTACGTAATTTCCATTTTTCACAGGTCTAAGTTATTTTGGGCCAGGTACTCAAACTTTACCAGATGACTTACAGGCATCAGGCAGACCTCTACATACGGTTCATGGCATGTACCAAATCCGCATACAACCTACCGTACTTGATCCTCTTTCTACTCTAAAAGAGAAGAAAATATAGAGATCAATACCGGCAGCTATAGAGGTCATACTCCACTCACAAGAGACAACACCTCCGCTGCCCGTGGCTCCCACCCCCACCCTCCCAGGGGGCTGGGCAGCCCGACACCTAGTGACCCATTGTGGTTTTTCTTTTCCCACCCTCCTTGACTTAGCCTTGGAGGATGTGGGTGGTCATTTTTGCCCTCCATTTAGAGGGCGGGCACATGATCACTTACACGAATGGGTATTCCAGATTATACAGAGGGGTCATACTCTGGAATATTTTCTCCAAGCCCCCCCATCCTACTCGACATATACCTATCCTTCAATAGGACTTGATGGCTCTACTGGTGACACACGCCGTTTCTCCAGTACCCGCCTCACAACTTCAAAAGGGATTCCACTCCCACTTCTTTCGGGTACCCAAACGAACTGGAGACCTCGATCAGGTACTGGACATCAGACAACTGAACCTTGGGACGGCCCAGTGGCGCTGAGGGTTGAGACACTGGACGCCTTACCTTGCATCACGCCGGCGACCTGTGTTCAGGAATGAGCACGGACCCCCGGGGGTCAGCAGGGGAGAAGGATCGAGTGCCCGATGGCTGCTCTCCTTCTCTGGGGAAGGGAGGGGAGGACAGCTGCCCTCACCATAATACAGCCACCTGGGGGAACTCGGGTGGAAGGTGTGGTAGGAGGGAAGCAGAACGTGCTGGGAGGGGTGAACATCAGTCGAGGGTCAGAGCAAAGGCATGTCTCACTGTGCCTTTGTCTCATTGACCCTCCCAGCATGCTGACGCCTGCAGGGGGTGAGAGAAAGCCAGGAAAAATACCGCACTACAGCGCCGGTAGATGGGTTCTGGGTGCCGATTGGAGAAACCTGCGGTCAAGAAGCACGAGGTGCATGCTCAGTTAAGGTCGGGGGGAATTAGGGGGACTCCTCCACCCCAACCTGAGGGTCATCTGGAGTGCTCAGGTTCCAGAGGGTGGGGCACCCATATGTGCAGATGATCCTCAGGGGAGCTCCAACATGGGACACAATGGAGCCCTGAAGAGTGGGGCTGCCGTGGGCTAGTATGTGGAAGAAAACTGAACCTTTCCGTCCAGTACAAATGGGTTTGCATGATAATCTTGACTTCCATCATGCCACTACTGAAACAGGGAGATTGACTTTGTGCCCTAAATATGAAGGGTGCCTACCTGCATATCCCTATCCATCCTGCTCATCGCAAGTTTCTTCGTTTCTACCTGTTAGGTTAACACTACCAGTTTTAAGCACTCCGCTTTGGTCTCTTCCCGGCCCTGAGTGTGTTCACCAAATACCTAATGCAACAGCTTTAAGATGGAAAGGGCACTTTATCTTCCCATATCTAGATAAATTGGCCAATCAAAGTGAAACAGCTTCGTTTTTTTTTTTTCTTACCTAGAGACTACCCTGCAAATATTTTCACACTCTAAAAGATCACAGTCAGTTTGGGCCACAGTCCACCCTGACCCCGACTCAGTCACCAATGCATTGGAACTGGCCTAGATACACTCTCAGTCAGAACTTACCGTCTGGCTGTCCGGCAAGCCACACCCTTGTTTCTGGCATCACGCATACAGACTCAGAAAGTAGTCACAGCTCGTCAACTGCTTTGCTTTCTGGGTCACATGGCCACTGCAATCTTTACGGTAATGCTCGCCCATCTTCATATGAGACCTATTCAGTAAATCCTCCAGAATCAATGGTCTCAAAGAACAAGAAAAATTTGAATGCATGTTCAGAGTCACTCCCTCCCTAACGTCAGCTCCGACTTGATAATCAATCTAAACCGATTTATGACCAGGAATGCATTTTTCAAACAACATGAAATCTTGCTCTATTCTGACATATGCAGTTAGGCCGTGCCTTTCAACTGCCCCAGAGAACAAAGAGTTAAACTTTCTATGACTAGCATAGAATGTTTACCACGAGCTCGGTTGAAGCCCCTGTCTGCTGTTGTTTAAACTGCAACCGTCAGATTCTTTACTCCACCTCACTGAACAGTCACTCCGGAGATTTCTCCTGCTGCTCGGTTCAAAAAGTAGGTTGAAGTGTTGGTTTTCGGTAGGTTTCTTCTGAATTGCTGTTGCCGCTTAGTCGGTTCAAGTCTCTGTCTGTGGTACCATGAGTACTAGATAGGTTTTTGTTCTGTTTCTGTGTGGATCTTGTAAATTGTGGATCAGTTCGGCTGAACCGATCAGTTTGAGGTAAAAAAACTTGTGCATACTTTAGAGTGTGGTAACCGGTCCATATCGGTTCTAAAAAAAAACAGATTTAATTACGTTTTTTTCCAAGACCCGTGACACGGTCAGGAACTGATAGGGGAGTCTTGCCTGGCAGATTGCCGAAAAAAGGGTACGTTTTGGGTTAGGATTGGCCATGTCTGAGAAACCCAAGAAAAAAAAAACAGGCCCATTGGGTTTCAACACTGCAGTGTGTGTGGGGAAGTCTTTGCCAATGCTGATCCCCACACCACCTGTGTTTATTGTCTGGGGTTTGATCACCTCAATTCAGACTGCCAAATTTGCAAGAATTTTCCCAAATCTACCCTGGAAAAGAGATTAGATAGACTGAGAGAAAGGGAGGCCGAGAAGTCAGCTGACCCAGATGGCCAGCCTGGTTCAGTTCCGACCGAACCAGAAGGAGTGCCCTCTGACCAGGGCGATACTTTCTTCGGGCAAAAGGAGAGCCAATTCCGAGGAGTTAGTTCCGATAAAAAGAAAAGACAAATCGACCAGTTCGGACCCAGAATTTCATACTCCGACCGCCGATGAGATAGCCAAGGCGATGAGGATTGTGCAATCGCTTAGTTCGGTTCTGACCGAACCGGCACCATCTGGCAGGGTCTCAGTTTGGTCGGTTCCACCGGTTCTGGATTATACTTTGGAAGAATTTTGTGAACCAGAGGAGGAGGAGGGAGAGTATGAGGATGATTATGGTGATGGTGAAAGTCTGGATATGCCTATTGACCCAGACATCTCCCCAGACAGACCTTCAGGTGTTTCTCCTCCTTGGCTTTCTGAGTCCCCTTCACACTATGGCCCAGATATTCAAACTGCGCTCAAAACTGGCGCAACAGCAGGAGCAAGCGCAAACCAGTTGCGCAAATGCGCAACAGGTCCGATATTCAAACATGGAGCAGAGCAAATTGCGCAAGCAACCAACGTCTGAATATCGCACATACTGCGCCATCGCGCAACCAGGAAGGAGAAGCTGAGCCAAAATGTTGCGCTATGGCGCAACCAGGGAAGCTCAGCTGAGCAGTCCAGAGCTGCCATAGCGCAAGCACAGCCCCCCAGAGCAATGGAACTGCACATCCAGGAGGCAGGCTGGGCCCACCGCCAGCCATGCCACACATGGGCACAGGAACACACTGCAGAACCCACACCACACCGCACACCCAAGCACAGCATCACTGGGGTGGGACGGATGATCCACGTGCCCATGGGGACAAGCCAGCAAAGCATAGCAGAGCCCTGACACCCCAGCACAACCACTGGCAGGCGGAGAGTGCCACACACGGGGGGTTGACAACCACAGTGCACATCAGCCCCCCGTATGCACAGCACACCCTGCACCATGACCCCAAGACACCACCCATGTGCAGTGACTGGCACTGCAGGAAACACCATGCATCCCCCCTGGCACACGTCATCCCCGTGCTGCAGAGAAGCATACAGGCCAGACCCACCCTGTGTATCCAGCAGTGGGTGGCAGCAGACGGCAAGACCAACAGAAAGTCAATGCCATGCTGGAGATACCTTCCCATGCACACACACACACACACACACACGACCATACCACCCCAGATGGCATGCACACCACTGCAACTGAGCACCCATAGCCAGCTGCAAATCAGAGACCAACACAGTATTCATATCAAATATAAAGGTATATTTAAAGTTTCAAATACTAAATAACCAAAACCATAAACAACAACTATTTACAAGGGGGACGGGTACAAGGTAGGGGTGTTCAAGGGTAGGGATGAACAACTGGGAGAGGGAAGGCAGGGTGGTAGGGATGGAGAAGTGGAAGGGTATGTGCCCCAAGGCCCAGCCGGCTGGTCATCCTCTGCCTGGTGCTGCACTGTCCGGTGACGCCCCTCCGCAGGCCATGGCGCCTGATTGACTGAAGGATGGCCTGGTTCTCAATGGCCACCTGGTGTCCCGCAATGTCATGCCGAATCCTCCGGAGAACCTCGAGGCCTAGGAAAATGGGAACACAGTCAATGGCTGTGACTGACCACAACCCTGAACACCACCCAACCTGCAAGCCATATAGCCCAATGTCCCGCACCTGTGATGGCATACACCCGCCCACAGTGAACATGCACATGGCCATCACAAACAGGCGGCACCAGCTATGCGCACCACTGCCCACGTCCAGCACAGTACAAACAAAGCTGGCAAGTGACGTGGCAACGTGGTGTGATGCCAGTTACACAGCTATGTGCCCAGTGCATGGCTGGACCACCAGTGACGCATACACAGACGTGCTGTGATACTGCACAGTGATGCATGTCACCTGTGTTGTGCCTACATACATGGATACATAGACAGTGTCGGCAGATAAGGGCCTATGGGCCACCCAGTCTGGCCATTTGACCTTGTAAGTTCACTCTGTTTTCCTATAAGTCTGTTGCACCTTACCCCTGACCTCCAGAATTCCTTTATGGCTATCCCATGCATTCTTAAATCCCGTGACCAAGTCAGCCCCCACCACTTCCTCTGGCAGGGTGTTCCACTTGTCCACCACCCGTTCTGTGAAGAAATTCTTCCTCATGTTTCCTCTGAATCGTCCCCCCTCCAACTTCATCCCATGCCCTCTAGTCCTGGAACATCTTTTACGCTTAAAAATAGTGTTTTCCTGCACTCTGTTCCCCCCTGTAAGATACTTGTATGTCCCCATCATATCCCCTTCTCCCTCCCTCCTCCAGGGAGTACATGTTCAGTTCCTTCAACCTGTCTTCATAGGACTTGTGATGCAATCCATGCACCATCCGTGTTGCCCTCCTCTGAACCCTCTCTACCCAGTCCATGTCCATACGTAGGTATGGTCTCCAGAACTGTACACTGTACTCCAGTGTGGGGCCTCACTAGTGTCTTGTATAGTGGAATTATGACCTCCCCTTTCCTGCATGGTTGTGTTATGCATGGCTGGTGGTCTTGCCCCCCCCCAGCATGCAATAGCATCCATGAAGTAATGATACTCACACTCCTCCAGCAGCTGGCTCTGCCGCTGCTGCTGATGCTGCTGCGGTTGGGGCACAACACCCCCCGGCACCGGGGCCCTGGCACGGCCCACCTCACCCTCGCCCGGCGTCCTCAAAATCCGGCCTGTGGGAGACATATGTTGAGACAAACATCAGTGTGACTCAAAAGCAGAGTGCCCCTGCCCCAGTGAGAGTGCCCTGCCCACACAGCCATAACCATCCATCGCACAGCTGCACACACTGACACAGCCCACCGTGTCCGAGCCGCACCTATGCACAGCCACCCAAGCACACACACACCTACAGAGAATATAGGTGCATAGATGGTACACTCACCTGGCCTAGGCACCACGCCCACCTGGCACGTGAACGCAGCCGCCAAGAGTTCGGCCCTCGGTGGAGGTCACTGTACCGTGCCGCACTGCTCAGCAGACCCGGCCCCGCCAGTGACCTCCACCAGGTCAGTGGCCACTTGCTGCCACATCGCGGTCCTAGGCATGGTGAGGGGCCTCACCATACAGTGCCTCACTGTGGGCTCCACCAGGGCCTACCAGGTTGGCCACTTCAAGCTGGCTTCAGGACACCGCCCTCCTCCTAGCCATGGCACCAACTTTACAGCAGGCAATATGGCGCCCCACTGCGCCGTAACCCCACGTGGAGTTGTTGCGCAGTAGACCACCACAGGCTCCAATCGCGCTGTTCGAACAGCGCCGTCACTTTACATGGCGCTGTCACCAGACAGCGCAATAGGGACGTACACATGGCATGTGAACAGCGCCAGAGGGCATACACAAGGTCACGGCAATGACGCAAGGCTACGCACAGCGCCATAGGACGTATAGGCATCCTGCGTGACTGCCAAGCTGAGCACCAGTGCCACAGTGGACTCATCGCAGTAGTGCCAAGCGCCATATAGTGCCCAGTGCTGTAGCACCACTGGCACAATGGTGGCCATGGCGTGAATCGCCTATCGGCGCTCCGGCGGGTCTGCAGCGCGATAGACGCATGCGTAAGCTGTCTGGGCATGCGTAATGCAGTGTAGCACGCAGCCACAAACCTGCGCCATTGGCTCAGCCGGACCTTCTGTATTGCGCAAAGCGCAAATATGCGATATTCAGCCGACATATGCAAATCATTCGATCAGCCATTCAAAGGCGCAGTGGCGCGATTAGCATTTCATTAAAGTAGCGCCACACCTCATTTGCATGTGTTGCGCTATAAAAATGCGACAGTGGGTTGTGCTGGCCAGATTTGGTTACTGCAGGTGAGAGGTGAGTTACATGCTGTGTGATGCTCAGGACAATGCTCATGGGCAGGGGTGCCGGAGGATGATAAAGGCTGAGGGGGCTGAGCATGAAAAGGGCACTTAGAAAGGGACAAAGGGCACCCTATCAGTATCTGCCATGCGGAGAGGAAACATGGGGGGCTTCTGCCCCCCCCCCCCGGGCCGGCAGCTATGCTCATGGGGAAATGCTGTCGACTGCAAAGTGACAGGTGTCCACTTCCACCCATACAGATCACCATGACTGACCAGAGCCAAGCTGAGGGTGTGGACGGCGGGCATAGGAGGAGGCCGAACTTCACCGCGGCAGAGACAGAGGCCCTCTTCCAGGCCTACCTGGAGGATGAGCCACTATTGAGTGGACGGAGGGGCACCCCTCAGGAGCGTGCAGCTGCATGGGAGGGGGTAGCTGGGGCCGTCAACCTGCACGGAAGCCACCAGTGCTCCGTGCAGGAATGCAGGAAGAAGATGGGGACTGACCGCAGGAGGCTGAAGGAGGGTGGCAGCCTTCAGGGCGGCACGTGCTGGCACTGATGGGGGCCCACCGGTGGTGTTGCAGCTGACCCCTACAGAGGAGACACTGGTCGCGCCATGCAGCCGAAAGTGCCATGGCGGGCGCATTTGTATGGAGGATTCCAGACAGGTGGAAGCCCATCACTGCACGGTATGACATGGTGGTGTTGTTGGGGCTGTTGTTCACATGCACTCACATGTACTCTCTTTCTGTTACAGATCCTGTTCATCTGCAGGAGACGGTGATGGTGGTGGGTCCAGACAGTGAGGCAGACCTGCTGGACGTGGAGGAGGGACCATCCACCTCCACCACCAGCCTGCAGGCACTGCAGCAGCATGCACGCTGGGCCTACAACTCCGGTGTCAGTGATACGGGTGCAGGAGGTGCACAGCTTGTGTCACAGCAGTCTGGCATGCAGGTATGCCAGCATGCTGTGCCTATGGCAGTGGCACGCACCTGCACCATTGATGATAGCAGGCCTGCAATGGGCAGTGATAGGTGTGTGTCCCATGACGGACACATGGCAGGCCAGCACGTGCCCCTGGGCCTTCCTGGTTCACACCTGTACCAGCATGCTGGCACAGTCCCAGGCTTGTGCCTGTCAGCACCGTGGGCAGCACCGTGGCTGTGCAGGTGTCTGGTACTGTTGTCAGCAGGAGGTGGAACAGGTGGACCTGGGGGCTCAGCAGTTGGAGGCGGCAGCAGCAGCTCACACCAGGTCTGGGAGTACAGTGTCAATCAGTGGCACATGTCCACCACTCATTGATCCGCCATACCTGGTCCTGGCGAACACGCCCACCCTCAAGGGTGCTGTGCATGGACCATCCACACCCTGGGGGTCACGAGGCCATTGGGGCAGAGTACCCATTGGATGTGCACACCCGCCTGCTGCAGGACTCGGTACAGCTGCAGGGGCGGGTTGCAAGGTCCGTGGAGGCACTGTCTGTGTCCGTGGAGCGGCATAGCAGGGAGTGTGCTTGGGACCGAGCTGAGCTGGTCCTTATGCGGACGGATGTGACCGCTGCCATTGACAGGCTGACCCAGGCAGTGGTCTCTGTGGCGACACATTGGCCACACTGTCAGGTGCCCCTGTACCACACACCCCACACAGTGCGCTCTCCACTTCCCGTTCCCGGCGTCGTGAGACACCAGGCCTGTCGACGCCAGGTTCTGCTGTGGGCATCCCGAGCACCCTGGTGCAAGTTTGTTTGGCAGGATGCAGACCCCTGTGCGGGCAAGGTCACGTCGCGTGCAGTGGGACCCCTGGTGGTGCACCAGCCACCCGATGTGGCCCCTGCTCAGCCTGCCAGTGCTGCTGGGACACGGCGGGCTGCCCACGCATCCGTGGTGGCCGTGGAACAGTGCTACCTGACTGAGCTGTCTCCCAGTGCAGGCCCTGTCTGGTCTGCCCTGTGCAATGTGTGTCATGGTGGGCAGTGCACTGCTGGGTGCTCTGCTCACCACGCTGACACACGGACCACCTGCACACTCTCCCAACTGCTGTCCACAGGTGCGTGTGCATGATGATGCCTGCATTGCACTGTACACCAAGGTGCAAGTGTGCCCAGGTCCTGACACATGTACGGGACAGTCCAGGTGGTGGGGGTGGTTGGTGCTGTGTATTGGCAATGTCATTTCCGCAGTGCTGTGCTGCTGCCCATGTACGCTGCCGTGTGTGTGTGTGTGTCCATATGAGTGCTCACCCCTCTCTGATGGTGTGTTAGTATGCCTGGAACCGTCAACTTCCCTGACCTTCATGCACGGTGTGTTCCCCTGTGTGCCTGTGGTTTGCGCATGGACAGTGTTGCCTGCACATGTCCCCTTGACTTACCTGTGTTGGGCATAGTGCTCTTCTACAATGGTGTCCCGGTGCAGCTGGGCTTGCCAGGTCAGTCGGGGGTCCCTCCGTCCTGGGGCTGCCCATCACCCACATCCACGCGCCACTGGCGCCCCTATCGCTGTCCCCTCTTGGACCTGTATGGCTATCCCATGGTCTTTGGCCATGTTGTGCAGGATGCAACAGGCCAGGAATATCCCACAGGCCTTTGGGGCTGTACTGTAGGTTCGCCGGAGGTGTCCAGGCATCGAAGCGCGTCTTTGAGCATCCCAAACACCCGCTTATGATGCTACGTGAAGCGGCATGTGCCTCATTGAAACATAGCTGCGCTTTGGTCGTGGGCGCCCACGTGTGAGCAGCCAGGGACAGAGTGGGTATCCGCAGTCACCTGTGGGAGATAGTGGAGATCAGTGTCATGTCAGGTCCATATTGCCCATATCCTTGTGTGCCACTACCATGGCACCTGTCATTCCCACCCTTGCCCAGAGTTTGCATTCCATACATGTGTACTCACCCACTAGATGACCCGTGGGGATGTTCCCACTCGAATCGATGGCACAGTGCAGACTGGTGCCATATGAAGGCATGTGCTCCGCCAGGTGTGTGGCACAGACATTGATAATGCGCCAGTGGCATCACACACCACCTGGCAGTTGACACTGGAAAAGCCCTTCGGTTCCGATAAGCCTGGCCGCCGGGCCATGTGGCATGCGAATGGCCACATGGGTGCAGTCTATGGCCCTAGCACGCCAGGCATACGCATACCCTGTGGAACTCCTGCATGTTTGTTGTACGCCTGCCAGTGTGCTGGGGAAATGGATGTACTCCGCAGCATGAGGTAGCAGTGCGCTGAGGAATTGGGTGAGGATGCGTGACGTGGCCGACTGTGTAATGCCTGTGGTGTCCCCTGTCAGCCTCTGGAAGGTGCCCGTGGTGAGCAGGCACATGCAGGCTGTCAACTTGGTCTCCACGGACAGAGCATGACTCCGTCGTGAGGGTGCCTGCATCACATCACTGCACAGCTCGCAGAGCCGTCTCAGTATTGCCCTGTTCAGGCGGTACCGCCCACAATCTCGAGCGTCTGTGTACAGCCTCGGTTGATACGGACACGATACCGCCTGTCAGTATACTGACGTGGCCCTCCGCGCCACGCCCCCTGCAGCATGGTGTGTCACACCCTCATTACAGCTTCCATGTGGAAGCTGACACTGTCCATCTCCTGGCTTCTGCCCCGTGCTGCTGTTCCTGTGTTACCCCCACTGCCCCCACTGCTGCTTCCACTGCACCGCACCCCCACTGGCCTCTCTGTCCTCCTGGACCCACTGTCCCTCTCTGCCCTTCCAGCTCCTGTCTCTCTCTCTCTCTCTCTCTCTCTCTCTCTCTCCCCAGTTTGCGCTGCTAGGGTTCTTGCGCCGCTTCCTTGAGCCTTTTTTTTGCTCAAATCGGTACTGCGCAACTTCCGGGCCGAGCGCCACTCTTGCGCATTGCGCAAGTGTTCGATATTGCATTGCGCACTTTATGCATGGACCCGCCCCCTTCGGTTGCGCATGCCTTCATTTCCATTGCGCTGTTGCTCAGCATGTTTTCGGTGGCGCAACTGGCCCCTTCTGAATATCGCAGAATGGCGCATTTTTGGAGTTGCGCACGCGCAACCCTTTTGAATATCTGGGCCCATATGTTTTACAAAAAAGTGGCTGATACCCTCCAGCTTCCTGTGGAGAAAGCAGTAGAGGATCAGGAAGAGCCTGATTATGTTGAGATGATGGACATCCCAAAGTCCAGGAGACTGTTTATTCCCCTCCACAAATCCTTTGGGAAACAGACACAAAAAATTCTTAAGTCTCCTAATTCTATACCTCCTGTGGACAGACGAATGGACAAGAGGTATACTCTCTCAGGCTCAGACACGGAGTTCCTTTTTCAGCAATGCAGCCATGTTGGGGTTGTGCAGGCTGCTGCCTGTGATAAGGCAAACATTCCCTTGGCATCACACCCCAGACAAGGACTCCAGGAAGACTGATGCCATGGCAAAGAAACAATACATGGCAGCATCTTTGGGACTCAGGCAGGCTAACTATATGACCTATACAGCCAGATACCAGAAGTCCAGGGGGGACACTATGCTGGCTTTTACTAACAGACCCCTGACCAGCTTGCCAAGGAGCTGGAGCAGGTGGCTGCAGATGGGATTGAGGCATCAAAAGTACAGTTTCATGCTGCTGTAGACTCCAGTGATGTATCATCAAGAGTCATGGCTACATCTGTGGCTCTTTGGAGGATGGCTTGGCTCAGATGTACTAGCCTCTCACAGGATACCCAGGCTAAGGCCATGGATTTTCCTGTAATTGGTAATTCTCTGTTTGGGGAGCAGACAGAGAATTACATGAAAAAGATGGATGAGTACAGGACCACTTACAGGAGTGCTCAGACCTTAATGTTTGCATTGCTCAGCTTATGCAACCCCCCTTTGAGCCTTTGTCCTCAGCAGAGCTTAAGTACTTGACTTGGAAAACTATGCTTTTGGTAGCCATTACTTCTATCGGACGTATCCGTGAATTGTAAGCCCTGTCAGTGGAATCTGAATTCATCTCTTTTCACAGAGATAAAGTGGTCCTTAGAACTAACAGAAAGTTCTTACCTAAAGTGGTTTCAGATTTCCACCTCAACCAGTCTATTTCTCTCCCTGTTTTCTTCACTGACCATTCCTCCTTGGGGAAGAGGAGGCTACACAGCTTGGATGTTAAAAGAGCCCTTAGCTACTACATAGAGCGTACCAAGGGTCACAGGTTTGAATCCTTCCAGTTGTTCCTTACCTATGGAGAAGTTGGTAAAGGCAAACCTGCCACTAAGAAATCTATTGCCAGGTGGATTGTTTCTGTATACAATTCTGCTATGAAAACTGGGTAGAACTCCACCCTCAGGCCTGAGGGCTCATTCCACTAGAGGTACAGCTGCTTCCCTGGCTGCTGCCAGGGATATTCCTCTCTTAGAAATTTGTAAAGCAGCCACCTGCAAAACAGTCCATACTTTCACCAAGCATTACTCTCTTGATATCCAGGCTAGGAGTGATGCTTGGTTTGACACAGCAGTACTTCAGAGCTTGTTCCCAAAGTAGGTTCTGTCCCTCCTCCATGGAGGTACTGCTTGGTAGACTGCATATGTCAGAATACAGCAAGACTTCATGTTGTTTGAAGAAAAAATTACTCACCTTAGTAATGTTGTTTCTTCTAATGGAGTCTTGCTGTATTCTGACCTCCCCCCCACCTCCCCTCTCAGAACCTAGATTTGGGGATGTGGGTGGGCAGGAGCAGCGTTAGCACCCTAGGGGTGTCCCTTTTACACCCTCTTTTTGGTTTGGGTGAGAAGTTGTGTTTTGGATGTGTTTTGTTTTTGGGTTTCCTGACTTGGGTCTTCCTTTGAAACCAAAAAACTTTTTATATATTTGCCAGTTGGCTAGTAAGAATTTTACAGTTTCCACACACAACACCTAGTGAGTCTTTGCTCGTAAAGATCTGATGGTTGCAGTTTAAACAGCAGCAGACAGGGGTTTCAACTGAGCACGTGGTGAACATTCTATGCTAGTCATAGAAAGTTTAACTCTTTGTTCTCCGGGGCAGTTGAAAGGCAGGACCTAACTGCATATGTCAGAATACAACAAGACTCCATTAGAAGAAACAACATTACTAAGGTGAGTAATTTTTTCTTCTGTCCCTCCCTCGCACACAGACATTCACCACGGATGCATCCCTGGCAGGATAGAGCGCACACCTCGGTCCTTATCGGACACAGGGTGAGTGGACCTTTTTTCTCCCACAGCCTCACATCAATCACCTAGAGCTGAGGACATTCCACTTAGCCCTTCTGGCATTCCAACCTCTTTTGACTCTAGATCATTGCTGATCCAATCAGACAACACTGCAGTGGCATTCTACCTCAACAAGCAAAGAGGTGCTCCAATCTTCAACCTCTTGACTAAAAAATTAAAGAACCCTGTTACATCCCAACCAGAAGGTGCTACACCTTCATGCTGGGCTCCTGAGGACGCCTTCATAACTAGTCTGCAAGTGTCCTCTCCTGTTGCCAATATTCTCTTGGCCTCCCGTAAGCCAGCAACAAGAGCAAAGTACAATTCCAAATGGAAACGTTTTTCCATATGGTCTGCCTCTCACTCTTTGGACCTTTGCTCTTGTCCACAAACAAAGGTTTTGGACTACCTGGCCTCACTATCTGAGTCCAGTTTGTTATTCTTCCATCAATGTCCACTTGGCTGCCATCTCGGCTTTCCATGAACCTCTGGATGGCAGGTTACTGCACCAACGTCATCTAGCTAAGATATTTTTGAAAGAGATGTTACATATTAAACCTCCTATTAGAAGACCCACTCCTCCGTGGGATCTCAATTTTTATGATAGAAAAATTTACCCATGAGCCTTTTGAACCAGCTGCCACTTGTGAACTCCGTTTTCTTTCCGGAAAACCCTATTTCTGGTGGCAGTAGCTTACGCTCGATGTACTGTATTTCTGAGCTTCATGCCCTCATGTGTAGGGAACCTTACTTGATTTTCCACAAAGACCGGGTGGTCCTTCGTACCAGCCCTTCCTTCCTTTCTGAAGTAGTCTCTGAACATACTTTAAATTAGTCCTTGGAGCTTACAGTCTACTATCCAGACTACTCCAGTCAGGGTGAACATCTACTACATACTTGAGATGTCCATCGTATATTACGCTACTATACTAATTGGACACAATCGATTAGAAAGACGTTTCAACTGTTTGTTTCTTTTGCCCCTGGTCGCATCGGCCTCCCAGTTGCTAATGTATTCTTTCATCCTGGTTTGCACATTGTATTTTATTTTGTTACAACAAATACAACAAGCCTTTACCTGGACCTGTCCAAGTCCACTCCACTAGAGCTATGGCCACCACTGTGGCTTGCTTTAAAGGGGCCTCCATTTCAGATATCTGCAACGCGGCTACCTGGTCCACAATTCATACATTCACAAGGCATTATAATCTGGATATTGCCTCATGGCGTAGGGCAGCCTTCAACTGTGCAGTCCTACAAGGCCTTCTGTCACAGCTGCCCTCCTACATGGGCATTACTGCTTTTGATTCATACCGAAAGTATTACCTACTGCAAGAGACCACTCCATGGAAGATAGTACAGTTACGTAAAAACTTATCATAACAGTAGATCTTTGAGGAGTGTCTCTTGCAGTAGGTCAGGTCCCGCCCTCCTTCCCCCTCCTTCTTTAAGAAGAGCAAGTTCTGGTCCAATGACTAGGGTTGGGACTCCTTTGGTACCTTGGCTTCCCCTCGGTCCTTGCTTTGCGAGCTGAATCCAGTGGGGGAACTGAGGATACCAGGAATCGCCCACACTTATATAGGAAACAAGGAAGCTGATGTTATGTGTGGGTGGTCCCCGGAAAAAGATTTCTAGAAGAGCTGCCGAGCGCCACAGCGTCATCTACTGGTAACCCAAAAGTATTACCTATTGCAAGAGACACTCCTCAAAGATCTACTGTTACGGTAAGTTGTTATGTAACTGTACTTTCTAGGAGTGGTATATGTTGTTCATCCACACGAACCCACCCGACCTCCCTGGCTTTGATGCACAACCTCTGCTTCAACAGGCAAAGATCTGGCATCATGGGGCAGAGCCGAGGGATATACCACCCGGGTGGGTGGGAGGAGCCAACTTTTAGACCTTCCAGCAAGATTCTTAAAGGGAAAAGGACATGTCAACAAGTGTGGATGAACAAACATATACCACTCCTAGAACTACTGTTACAAGTGAGTAACCTGTTTTTTTATGTGCACTTGAACAGTTTGACCTCAGACACCTCACTCGTGGCTTACGCCACTTATGAGGTAACTCAAGGTCAGACTGCTCTTGTGCCCATAAATCAGTTATTTAACTCATCCCAATTGCATATCCACTATTTATGCAATAGGAGTGGGACCAAATTCTGTTACATAAATTAATTTATTCTCACCGGTGTTGAATAAACTGTGAAGCACACATTAAGCATGGGGCTTAATGTTAGCTGCTGCCCCTTTAAGAGCACTTAGAACCTGCATGTAATAATTTGTTGCACTGCCTGCAATGCCATGTAATGCTTGTCAGTCAGAGAAATTGTCAGTCTGGGGCTTGTCCTCATGAAGAGAATATCTGCTGCACAGAATAAATACATTTATTCATACACATTATGCGTCCCTCCAGTTTGTTCGAATGGTCCAGCAAGGGGTCCGTCTCAGCAGCAACCGAAGGGTCTTGCAGACCACAGAGGAGGTATGGGTGTTTTAGTGGCAGACCAAACCAAAATGCCACAACACGGTGGTTCTGAGATTTATCCAACACCCTAACGTCAATCAGCCACCGTTTATTCAACACCCTGCCATCAGTCAACCTTTCCTTCTGTCGGAACTATACTTCCAGCTTTCTCAGTACCCGCTCTACAGACCTCCCACTCCCCTTTCCTCCACATTCAATCACGTCCACATCAAAAAACTGCAAATTCCTTCACAAACACCACAGACTTTTATTCAGTACATAAAAAAAAAAGCAGTTAATTTCACATTCCTTTCCCAAACTACAGGCTTCTATCCCCCTTGCACTCTCTCTGTCTCCCTCCCCCACTGCAGTCCCGTTATTCATGTTTCCACCTCCTCGCTCTTTGTCTCTCCACTCCAGTACCGCACGGCTCACTTCTTCCAGCCATGCCTCTCTCAGGTCCCGCTTCACTAAATAATTCTTCACCTGGCAGCAACCTTAGCAAACCCACGGCCACCCACTTACCTAAAATAAAAAGCAATATTCTCCGCTCCCTGACAGCATTGATTCAGTCCCTCACAGACTTGCTTCTTCCCTTCTTCTTGTCTGCCACTTTCTAGCAAACAGAATCGGTTGGCTTCCCCAAACAAATTTATTTCACGCCGTGTCACAAACCACAACTGGACATTAAAGGTAGGAGAAACCAGAAAAAAAATAATACTCCAAAAAGGAAAAAAAAAAAAAAGCACCAACACCACACCAACATCACTGCTTCAGTCCCTCATAGGCTTGCTTCTTCGCTCTCCTGGCTGCTGTTTTCCAGCAAGCAGAATCCACCGCTTCAATCAAATTTACTTCATGCCCTGTTGCAAACAGTGAGTGGACACTGAAGGCATGACAAATGAAATAAAAGAAATACTGTACTAGGGGACTACACTAACTGCGACACTGCTCTCCTCAACTCTCGCTAAGCGAGCAACGGACTGAATTTTTTTTTTTGTAAATCCCTGCCCACGTAAAGAAGATGAACCAATCACTACAGACACCTCAGCAGTAACACAACGTCCTGACACCTGACTACCTAGCAACCAACAACACTAATGACGCAGCGGCACTTTTGCAAAAACTAACCCATAAAACTCTACTACTTTTTCAAAATAACAAAGCAAAAACAAGTCATTATTACAACTAACAAGGTCCCTGCCTATTACATAAATAAAATACATAACAGGGACCTGTGGAATAAACTATTTTATTTTCTCTTGTGCAGTTTGACCTTGGGCACATCACTCGTGGCTTACGCCACTTGTGAGGTTACCCAAGGTCAAACAGCACTCGTGAAAATAAATTATTTATTGTACAGGTCCCTGTTGTGTATCCTTTGTATATAAAAACTTAAAATGGTTCATTAAGCTTTTAAAAGTCCTATTATTTTTAACAACATATTAAATCTAGACGTATAGATGTAGTGAGCACTGTGTTGTTAGGATCTGTTCACGTTACTTAGACTCCAAGCTTTCATTTGGGGTAAAACATTTTTAGTTTTTATGCCCAACTGTTCAAATGATATAATGTAAAGCATTATAAAATATCATAAAATACACTTTTTTGGAAATGGTTGGAAGATACTAGTGGTTGTGGCTAAGAATAAATACATTATTTTCTTGTTTGTTTCTGCTGAATTTGAATTAAAAAAGAGAAACATTTAAAAAAGTGTCATGGGACAGTGTATAGGTAAATAATAAATGGATGGGACTTTTGTCCCATAGGATCCATAATCAGTTATTCCCCAGCATATTTTTACAATCATCGTTGAGTACCACTGGAAGAATTATTCATAGAACAGTATTTCATAGACCAAAACAAACTAAACACTAGTTAAGCCAATTAACAAACTTACCAAATCATTTACACCAGTTCCCACACAAATCAAGACACTTAACCATAGGACACACTCAAGTTTCAAACCCATTTTATAACATCATTTTTTTGCATGAATATTCAGTATAAACAGCTCCGTCTAAATGCAAAACTACTATCTGATGTGTCAGCAGGCATAGGCAACATAGGAACTGGCCTAGGGCCCCTGACTGCCAGGGGGCCCCCAGAAATCTCCAGCATATATTTACTATATATCCTTTTCTTTCTGCCCCAGATGCATTTTTTAATCTAAGCAAGGCAAGGGCTGAACTATGACAGGACTTTCACCTCCCTGATTAGGTGGTAAGTGCAATTGATAGCTTCAGGGGGCCCCCCGGCCAGGCTGACCTTCAAGATGTGAACAAGCCCATTTCCTTTGCTTTGTCTCCCACAATCATTTAGAATCTCCACTTAGAATCAAGTCTTACTCTTAAATATAAAAGATTAACAGTGCAATTCAGTGTGTATGCTTTATATTTACTCTCAATCCTAAAATTAAGAAATCTATAATGCGTTTCATTGGTACAATTAAAAATCGTACTTTTTTTAATCCCCTCATCTCACTCTTATTGAAGTTCTGACCTTGATATAGCGCTGTTTTCAGAGTCAACAAATGAACATATTTCCAGACGCCCATCAGCAAATCTTGCCATTTATTGATTCTTGCTTACTTATCAGTAACAGAAATGTTTGATCCTGGGAATGATTTCTACCAACAATCACTCACTTTGAAATATATAATCTCTAAAATTCATGACTCCTCTAGTAAACCACCATATTAATTCCTTCACCACACAGGACCTAGGCTCTTTTGCAGATGGGTCCCTACTCAGCAAAACTCCCATTTCCTGGTTCATACTCCCTGAAAGGACAGTATGATAACACTCAGACTGCGAGCGCACACATGCGTGTTTGATGGGATTGGGGGGGGGGCCTTTGGAGAAGTGTAAATCATGACATTTCACAACGAATAAATAATGTTTATCAGGCCAGTTGGTAATTATTTTCTCTAAATTATCAAAACTCGGACTACTGTTGTATTTCCATATTGGTATTTATTGGCTTAATTAATTCTGAAGCATTTTAGTTAGGCTATTTATGTTTTATGCCACTTTTTAGGGAAAGTAAGAAAACTTTTTTTCAAGTTTCAGCAACTGATATGCAATGGTCAAGAGGTGCGGTCACGACAAAGGGGCATAGCCATGGTGAAGGGGCATGGTTGTAATGAGGGGGCCCCAGATTTTTCTTGGCCTAGGGTCCATGTTGCCTTAATCTGGCCTTGCGTGTCAGTAGCTCTGTAAATGTCATTGCCATAGTCTTGAGAGAAGTTCGCTCAGATCTTATCTTTCTTTTCACGGAGAGGCATGGAAGTCTCATCTCATCAGTTGCAGAAGCACCCTGCATAAAGCCAAGTCTGATTCTATGCTACATTTATAGCTAAATTTGCTGGTAACCCTTGCTTTCTGTTTTGTTCTATCAAGCCTCTTCTTCATCCTACAAACTGTTTTCTCTCCATCTTTTTCATAAAACGTGATTAATTTACTTCTTCATCTTGAAAATAAATCCATAATTCAAAATTTCTTTCAACCTTTTATTCCCTTAAAAGCTTTGTATTTTCTCCTTTGTGTCCATGTCCTGTACTGATTCCCACTGTTGTTTCTCCCATTAGTCTTCCGAAAATTGAAACATTAGGAAAAAGCTGTAACTACAGTTTTGAAAACCTTTGCTTGACTCCAAACACATGCTTGCTAATTATTGCCCTACAGCTAAAATAATTCTTGGTTAGGATTACAAAAAAGTTTATTTTAATCATCCTCCTCATCACCTCACTTCTGCTAACATGCACCTGCACTAGTATTACTGTGTACTTGATCCTTTTTCAGTCTGATTTTTGACCTCGTCACAATATTGAGACTGTTTTTCTGTGTTACATATGATACTCTTCTAGCTTTTGATAGTGGTTCATTTTCTGTCATTCTGCTTTATCTCAGTGCTGCCGTTTAGTAGTAGTAGTTATTTGTTTGAGGTGCCTTTCCACAGAGGCCCAAGACACCATTGCAGTACAACATAATTTCTGGGGTTTTTTTTATATAGATTTTTATTGGCTTTTTTTCTCCGTTTTCACCCCATCCTCGTGCCCCGGGTGTGCGCATGTGTGTGGAGGCATGCACATGCCCGGGGGCACCCTCCCGCTACACTGCCACCCCCTCCCATCTACGCTACCCACCGGACCTCCACCTGATGGGAGCGGAACTATGGGGGGCACCCAGGAGAGGAGAGCTGTCTTTGGCTGCTCAAACCTGCTCCCTCCCTCTCCCCCCCATGCTGGCTCTCTGACGACACAAGGTCATTTCCAAACCCAGGTTGGCGGTGTGGCATCCAGCGCCTCAGCCTTCAGCGCCACCAGCTGACTAAGTACAACACAATTTAAAGCCAGCAAACAATTAACCACATTGAAACCCCAAATAAATAACAATACATAGTTAATTTTATTGTTCGATCAGAAGACCATTACAATTTTAAAATGCCATCTATATAAAAATCAGTACAAAAAATAATACATAATGCAAGATACATAAATACATACGAGCAGAGAAATTTCAGAATGTACATGAGCAAGAGTATAGTTGCCACTACTCCCAGGAGATCAGTGCTTTAGACAAAAATTTGTTTATAGCATTTAAATATTCAGCTACTTTAGTTATGATATAATCATCTTCAGAGGTAAACATAATACATAAAAGTTAATTTCTATGATGTGTTTGTATCATTTGCCATAAAGGAACTAACCATGCATACATACCTTGGTGTTTTGTACCAAGTACAGTCAAACATAACATGAGGCAAGTTTTCATAATCTGGTTTGTTGCAAGAACATTTTCTATAGTTGGGATCAATAAGATTATTATATCTGGCCTATAATACATTGTTTTTAAACATCATAAATCAAAAAAATAGTCTTCTTTTACAAGAGTCTGTCAGATGATCCAGGTAATCTCTAAAACGATGTCTAATATCGTTCTGAACAAGCCATGGAGAGTATCTGGAAAGACAGATTTTTTTTCCCATATCTTCCATGTTACCAAGATTGACAATTTTATTCTTTATCTATAATTTATACTTTAAGAGAAATACCCTTTTCTTCGTATCTGTGCAAAAACTCCAAACTATAATGTTTGAAGTCCGTATAGATCCTCTTAAACCAGTCTGATTGTATGCATCCCATAGCTGACCCTCTTTGTTTTTCTTCCAAGCATTTGAATAGTGATTTATGCGCCACCATTCTTGTAATTCAGAGGCAAAACTGTATTCTACATATAGAAGCTATAGCCCTCAGGCTTGTAATACCTATTTCTGCACTGATATAATGAGCAGGTACAGATTTATCCGCTCCAAGTAGTGATCTATACGTGGTGTTCTAGGGGATTTCTAAGACATCATGGTTACGGGGCTCCCAAATTTTAATTGAAAAAAGCCCTTGAATACATTTGGCTCTAATGGCATCTGTCACAAATGCACTCCACAGGTCAGGCCCTCTGCTTCCACAGTGCCACCCTCAGAGTGCAATCGTGAGAACAAGTAACAGACAGGATAACCCTCCTGTCTGCTTTTGGGTCTGAATCACCTTTAGTCTCAAGTTCTGGAGGGGTTCAAACTGTGAACCTTATGCTAGCGTATCCAAATGTACAGGCTCAGATAATATTCTCTTCGGGGGGGATGCAATGTATCTTGTGCCTAAGGGCACCTAACCAGGTATCCAAAATGAACCCTTAAAACTCTATGAGACCTTAGGTATATTCTTACCTTTTACCAAGCTTAGCAACACCATCAAGCCCTTGAACAGTGTCAGATTTAATATACGCTCAGCAATAACATGCAAAATATGCCTGCGGAGACCCAGGCAGTATCTTAAGAAAATGTTTACTAAAAATGGATAAAAACAGTAAGATAAAATACAGAACAAATATCAAAGAGCATTACAATCACATAAAAGAAAAAAAGGAAAACTACAGAACAAACTCCTACCACAATACATTTAGATCTTTTCTATCTAATGTATTACCTCTGTAAGTGCATTTAAAGTTAGAGCAGAGAGCTGTGTCTCTCTAGAGTCCCAAGATGAGGTAACCTACATTTCAGACACAAGTATCAGTTTAAACTCTGTGTCTCCATGCCCCTTCTGTGAGTCATCTAGCTCCTCCTTTTAGAATATAAAATTACAAACATGATTTTCCTACCAGGAGGCATTTTAAATAATGTGAACATCAGCAAAAAACAATTTCCCAAATTGAGTCTTTGATCAACCAGTTCCTTTGAGGTTTACAACCCTGCAGTCCATCACCCAGGTGTGAGATATCCAACAGGAATCAGCTAAATGATGTCCTTTCCTATTGTAATAAAATGTATATTTAGTTTCCAACTTCAAAAGCATGAGGTCATAAAAAAGCCATAGAGTGCAGTTTCTCAAGGAAGTTAATTATATTACAGAAAACTCCTGGTCAGTGTAAAGCTTCCTGTGATTTCAGCTGCTGACACCTTGTAATTTAAAAGGGCCAAATCTCACAGACTGACATTTCATACACTGACCATTTATTTATAATACCAATATTGTACAATAATCATAACCAGCTGGCCAAGCATCACAGCATCCAGTAATGGTCTTACACTGTCACCGCCATATTGTTTGTCTAACCTTAACAGTGCCCTTGCTATTTGTCAGAATTTTCTGGAAACATCCTTCAGCTGTTTGACCCAAAAAACATTATTTGCAAAAGTCAGACCCAGATAGGTCTAGGACTTAACCGTATTGAGTTTCTTGGAACCAACGTTACAGACCAAATTTGTTTTATTAGAACCCAATATGAGAAATCTTTTAGTATAACTGTCTAAAGAAATCCAGCTTTTGCTGCAAACCAGATTTTGTTAAAGCTATAAGAGCCAAATCATCAATATAGGCTAGCACAGGACAATAGAAATTGCCAGTTTGGGGGGAATCAGATTCTAGCTTCTTTAGGCTTATAAGAAGATTATTCAAGTAAATACAGAACAGTGTGGGCACTAAGACACAACCCTGTCTCACGCCCATGTTCATCTGGAAGGTTGAATAAAGAAGACCCTTAGACTCCTGTTAAATCTGGCCCCTAGTATTTAAATATAAGTCTCTAATGATACTATTAAGAGTTGGCTCAATACCTCACTGCTGCATAAGTTCCCAAAGTAAGCAGCGAGAGATTGTATTGAAGGCCGAACTAAAATCAGTGAAAGGCACATATAATTTTTGTTTTCTGAGCTTCATTTTTCAAATAGATGATTCAGAATATAGCCGTTATTAGTAATGCTGTTACCAGCCCTGAAACCTACCCGAAATTCAGATAAGCTGCCCTCCAGCAGTTCTATTTGAGTTAATAATCTAGACAGGATAATTTTAAGTAAATATCTTGTTAGATATAGCCAATAGTGAGATAGGTCTATATATCTTGGGGTCTTTCCTGTCACCTTTTTTATATATGGATATTATTGTAGCTCCTTTCCGTGAAACGTGAATGGATTTATTATAGATTTAAAGATTAAAATATTGAAGAAACCTTTGGTCCAGAGTGAGGGGTGCAACAGATAGACCTCGGGGGGGGGGGGATAAGGTCAGCACCAGGAGCTTTGTTCTTTTTGAGTGAGACAGTGGCCAAGTAGACGTCGCTCGAATGCACAGATGGAAAATCTGCCCTCCTTATTGAATTTTGAGGAAATGGAAATACATCACTTTTGTGTGGGTCATAAAAAATGTTTGTGTAGTGACTGATCCATACTGTAACAATAAATAGATATATAGAGTTTGTACAACAAGAATAATAAAACAGGCTACTCATTTAGGATGTGCTGAGATAGGATGTTACAATTAATCCCCAAATGTTTGTTGAAACAAATACGTTTTTAAGCCCCTCTTAAAATGCCTCTACTAATGGGGCCTCCCTCAAGGCTCTGGACCAAGAATTCCACAGGGTTGGGGCCCACTACCTTAAATGCCCAATCCCCCGAGGTCTTCAGCCTAGCCCTAGGAACCAACAGAAGGGGCCCCTCCCAGCATATCAGAGTGGGCAAATGGGGATGTTTGGATACAGGAACTCAGCTAGGTAGTCTCGGTCCAGTCTGTGTAGGACTTTGTCAGTTAAGAAACCTACCTTAAATGAGATATGCCTCTTCACCAGCAGCCATTGTAGATCTTGCAGTGCCGGTGAAATATGGCACCATCTAGGGAGGCCTGTAAGTACCCGAGCAGCTGCGTTCTGCAGCAGCTGCAGGTGTCGCAATGTACCCCCACTAACCCCGAGGTACAGAGTGTTATAGTAGTCTAATCTGGAGTTCACAAATGTATGCATCAGTGTGGCCAGGTCCTCCGGGGTGCAGAATGAGGGATCTGATCTGGCGGATAATCTGTAGATGGAAAAAGCCATTCCGGACCATTTTATGCTCATGCTCCATTTTAACAATTTTATGTTTCATTGTCTTGAACGCTACGCTCGTGTTTCAGGCCATATACTTTCTAGGTTTCAGTCTTAACTTTCTAATTGATCTATCACTATTTCTAGTAGTGGATATTCTTCATTTTATTTATTAAGATTTCGGATAACTCCTTCGAGCCAGGGCACTTTTACAAAGGTTCCACATCAGAAAACGAGAAATGAATACAGTCAAAATACATCAAAGAAGTAAGACAATTCCGGGCAGCCAGAGGCTTTTTCAGGCACATTAGTTGGCATATTCACATCAGGTCATATATAAATTAAATTTTAGGGAGACAAAAGCTTTATGCAGTAAGGGCATGTGCAGGTGGAAGAAGTCTATAGAACAGGATCAAAAAGAAAGCAGAGGTGAGGTAGGAGGGAGGGAGGAAGGAGAGCAAATATGTCGAACACTGTCAGAGAGGGTGTGGAGAGGGACAGGGGAGGTGATGAGAGCAATGGGTGGGTGGGACGGGATGGGTAAAGAGAGGGTGAAAAGTGAGGGAGGGTAGGAGATTTTCAAAGGAGGCAAGAGAGAGGTGGATAAGGCTAGTTTAAGAGAAGCAGTCACAGGAGGCCCTGGTGACAAAGTGTTGATGAAGACCGTGCTTAAAAGTGCCCAGAGAGGTATTGTTGGTAACTTCTGGAGGAAGTGAGTTGTACCAGGATGAGGCTGTGGATTTGAAGGAGCATTGTCCTTGAGTAGTGCGACTGCAGGGAACGGAAAAAGTAAGACTTTCCAAGCTTCTAGTTTGGTGGGAGCCTCCATGAGGGACCAGGAAAGTCCTGACCCCTGAGGGTAGTAGATACATAGGGGACTTTTTTGGCTGGGAATCATGTTTGGTACCAAAGTCTGCCAGATAGTTGGAGCCAGTTTGCTTGCTCGTAGATATCACCGGTGTGCGAAAGGCGAGGGCTGAGTTCTGGAGACGACATGCCTTGTTTAGTGCTATGGTAATGCATCTAAGTGCAGTGTCAGTGGCAGATCCGTATATCACTAGCCTGTAGTCAATTATTGAGGTAACTGAGCTCTGAATTGCAGTGCTTAGGGCTTCGACTGTGAGGCAGTTTCTATGTCTGTATGGCAGACCTATCCGGGTATTCATTATTTTAGCAATATTATCAATGTGTTCAGAGTAAGCTGGAGTGCAGTCAAGGGTCACCCCAAGATATTTAAACTGATGAACTTCCTCCAGTATCACCCTGTCTCTGTTTATGATAGATAGACCTCTGTTTTTATGTTTGTTGTGGGTACCATGGAACATCATTGTTTTGGGTTTTTTTTTTTGTAATTAAGGATGGATTTATAGGATTTAAACCATGTCTCAACTTCCGTGAGCAACTTCTACCTAGGCAGTTCAGAAAAATCATGGAAAAAACTCCCAAATTTAAATGAACTGAATGTCCAAACAAATATCTCTAGACTAAGCAGTTTTTATTTTACAAACCAACACAAAGCAGGTTGAAATAAAGGACTGACGTTTAACCTAAAAATTAGGCTTTTTCAAAGTATTTGCCCCCTATTGAAATCTGATTAAATAGCAGTCACTTGGATCACATGACTAAAAACACAAAGTAATACAGTGCATTTCAAATCATTTCAGTGCCATCACTTCTAAAACAAGAGTGCTGAATGTGCAGACAGCGTTAGAATAAAATGCTGTCGTAAAACAAGTTCTCAGGATTATGCCATGTAATAGCTTTTCATAAACTTGCCTCCTATTGGAATACAAAACTGGCTAGATTTAATGCTATTGGCAAAAACCTGTCACATTGTTACAGAATGCATATTTTTGTTGATATACATATACATTAATATATGTATATATCTCCATCAGTTTTATTAGAGGAAAAAAGAAGAACACAGGACAGAGGGAGGAGCGAGAATGTTTTTATTTTTTTTTTTGGAGGGGGGGATGGAAACAGGGCAAGGTTTTGAAAAAACACCTTGAACATTGGTGTTCGAGGTGTTTTCTCAAAACCTTGCCCCATTTCCAAACCCCACCACAAAAAAATATATATATACTCGCTCCTCCCTCTGTCCTATCTGTGTTCTCCTTTTTTCCTCTTATAAAATGTGCTTAGTGGGCCTTACCTGGTTAACAAAAATAAGAATATAAATAAATAATGAAGTGTTACTGGCCATCTTCTCATTTATTCTAGGAAGTCTGAACACATTACTCTCATTCCTCAGGTCCCACAATTCACTGTGTATAAAGTCTGACTCAGGGTTCAGCTAGGACCCTCCGAATCTGTAACCCACCTGTATCACAGCTTAGATCAAAGGACTACTTAGGATCCTGATGCAGTGTTTACACACTGTACTATGTGTCCTATGTAAAAATTCTAGTAAATGTTATGTCTGTGCTTTTTGCACTGATGTGGAGCCTTTGCAAAGGAGTCTATGACAAAGGATTGTAATTCCGATTCTCTTCAATAAATAAAATAAAATAAATTCTGGAAGACTTATATGGATTTCCCATTCATTTCAGAATATGCTTTAAAAGTGCATGTATAGTACAAATTACCTTGTTGATCTTATTTATCTGTACTCTCCGACATAACCTCTGCGTCCTTCTCATAGCTGTTTTCTCATAGTTCCTTCTCTAAAATGATCCACTGTCGATGGTAGATCCTTCTTCCTTTGCTGCAGCTGCAGCTTGGTGCAGCCTTCTTTTATCTGTTTGTCTTCTTGATTCTCAAAGCCTTTTTAAAAATCTCGATTAAAAACTTATCTTTTCTACCTTGCCTTTGAGATGTAACCTGGTCCCAGCTGGTTCCTTAGACATGTTGCACTGTATAAGCACAGGATTAGCATCCTGAATTAAGCCTTTCTATTTTTTGTAACTTTATTATTTTTTGGCACTTTTGCAGGTAAAGCCTGTAAAAGTGAGGACAATTTAGTACTGTTTAGAGGTGAAGCTGATATGCTTACAATGCGATCAAGGTCATAAGATGAATGAAAATTGAGTTGAAAACTACAGTTACTAATTAAATAATATGTAGTAATACCAAAATTAGAGAATGTTGCAAAATATTTTTTATTAAAGTGTTTATTTTAGCAGCCTGTTAGCACAGTGGTAGTGCTACTACTTGAGATGCTGATAAACCCCAGTTACAGGCGAATCTGGGCTGTCAGAATGATTAGCTGTGGCTGCTGACTAGTGACTCTCTCTAGGACTGCTTTCCTTCTCTAGGTGGGAGGGTGGGCAGAGACTGAAGCTTACCTGGCCCTTGGCGGAAGCTGGGGGAAAGGCAGCCCAAGCCAAGAAGGTTGGGAAGTGTGGCAGACGTCCGTGCATGTTGTGCAGGAGCACGTGGCGTGCACCATGACATCATTGCATGTCACGTCTCCTGGGAACTGAAAAACCAGAGGAAAAATCTGGCAGAAGGATGACAACGAGTGCCTGCATTCCCCACACCTGACCAGCTGGGTACACTGACCTGACCTGGATCCATTCTGTGGTGGGGCTTGGGGAACTGGGACGGGGGAGTCATGGGGATGATGGCCAGCAGGTAAGTCCCGGCAGACATTGGGGTGACAGAGCTCAAGTGCTTGTCAGGAGGAGGGAGAGAAAAATAAAATAAAATAAAAAAGTATTTTAAAACCATCATGTAATTTTTTATGCACTGATATAACAAAACAGTATCAATAAGTCTATCGATACAAAAAATAGTTTCAACATTATGTATTTGCTGTTCTTTGGCAGTGTCACAGGTAAAGTATATACGTATCAACAATATACTGAAAAAGCAGATTCAAATAGTATTGATACATATAAAATAGTATGAACACATAAGAACAATATCAACAGAGCTTATTCTTAATGGCTAGACTCCAAGCTTCCATTTAAAAAAAAATTAAGCTTCTTGACCCAACAGTTCTAAAGCTAGATGTTTCAAAAAATAATGTCTTTAAACTGGGATAACTACAAACTATTACGGCTAAAACCCCTTTTTTTTTTTTAAATGAAAGTTTGAAGTCAGCCAAGTTGATATATTGACAAGATATTGATAAAGCGACCACATATTGATATAAAAATACGTAGAAAATGTTTCACTATTTTTTTTTTAAATAAAGGTGTTTATCTCCTTGTGGCCAGGACAGGCTTGTCTCCCTTCTGCTCTGCCCTGCTGATCCCCAGTATTCTGCATCTCCCCAGAACTTACCTGAGAACTGGAGTACCCCCCACACACCTGACAGGGAAGGAAGGAAGGCCCCCCCCCGAAGCACACATCCAGTTTTGCAGCCTCTGGGTTCTGGCAATGCAGCTGGCTGAGGGATCGTTGGGCAGGCTTCATACTAGCCTATCCTGCCACCAGATTTCCTCAGTTGTCTCCCTTCCCAACACTGGGATGCACTCATCCATCAATCAGTCAATCAAAATCTTTATTTAACCAGGTGATCACCATTGAGAATAACTTATTTTCAAGGTGGACCTGGGGTATACAGGATGAGACAGATCAGAAAGATACAATGAACAATATACAGGCAGGTATAAAATAAAGTGTAAATAAAAAATATATACAGGGATAACATCAAAGGCAAATACAGTGATGAAGGACAGTTGGAATCTGGAATAGGGAACTAAACTGATAACACAGCATACAAGTATATATGAAATTATACATGAATAGATATAACAGTCGATGGTAACAGTAGATTTGGACGCTAAATATACACTGTAAATAAAGGTCCAGGGTAGGGGTAAGGGTTAGAAAGCTACTCTAGATGATATTTGTGAGGAGGTAATAGCAACAGAATAAGAGTACAATCTGAAACAGGGACATAGGAGAGTTACATACATACATAGACAGTGTCGGCAGATAAGGGCCTATGGCCCACCCAGTCTGCCCATTTAAGTTTGTAAGTTCAGTTTATGTTTTCCAGGAAGTCTGTTGCCCCTTACCCCTGACCTCCAGAATTCCTTTATGTCTATCCCATGCATTCTTAAATCCCCACCACTTCCTCTGGCAGGGTGTTCCACTTGTCCACCACCCGTTCTGTGAAGAAATTCTTCCTCACGTTTCCTCTGAATCGTCCTCCCTCCAACTTCATCCCATGCCCTCTAGTCCTGGAACATCTTTTTCGCTTAAAAATAGTGCATTCCTGCACCCTGTTCCTCCCTGTAAGATACTTGTATGTCTCTATCATATCCCCTCTCTCCCTCCTCTCCTCCAGGGAGTACATGTTCAGTGCCTTCAACCTGCCTCATAGGACTTGTGATGCAATCCATGCACCATCTTTGTTGCCCTCCTCTGAATCTTCTCTACCCTGTCTATGTCCTTACGTAGGTAAGGTCTCCAGAACTGCACAGTGTACCCAGGTGCGGCCTCACTAGTGTCTTGTATAGTGGAATTATGACCTCCTTTTCCTGCTGGTGATGCCCCTGCCTATGCATCCCAGCATCCTATTTGCTTTACCTGCTGCCTTGTCACACTGTTTCCCTGCCTTGAGGTCATCAGAGATGATAACTCCAAGATCCCTTTCCTACTTGGTGCATGCTATATCCTCACCCCCAACTGATATATTGTGCCAGGGTTTTGTGCCCTATATGCATTATCTTGCACTTCCTTGCATTGAATTTCAACTGCCAAACCCTGACCATTCTTCAAGTTTCTGCAGGTCCCTTCTCATTCTGTCTACACCCTCTGGTGTGTCTACTCTGTTACAGAGCTTTGTGTCATCAGCAAACAGTGAAATTCTGCCTTCTAGGTCCTGCAATGTCACTGATGAAGATATTGAATAGTACCGGTCCCAGCACTGATCCTCTGTAGTATCCCACTGGTCACTCTTCCTCTGTGAGTGACAGCCATTTACCACCACCCTCTGTGTCCTGCTGCCCAGCCAGTTACCTACCCACCGCACTACTGTCCTGCCCACACCCATATTCCCCAGTTTGTGCAATAGTCTTCTATGTGGCACAGTGTCAAAGGCCTTGCTGAAGTCCAGATAGGCCATGTCCACTGCCCTCCCTGATCCACCTCCCTAGTCACCCAGTCAAAAAATTCAATGAGGTTGGTCTGACATGACCTTCCCCTGGTGAAACCATGCTGCCTTGGGTCCTGTAGTCCATTGACAACCAGATGTTCCACCAATCTCTCCTTCAGTAGTGCTTCCATGATCTTCCCCACTACTGAGGTGAGGCTGACTGGTCTGTAGTTCCCCGCTTCCTCTTTGTTCCCACTTTTGTATAAGGGGACTACATCTGCTATCCTCCAGTCTTTGGGTACCTCCCCTGTTTCTAGTGATCGGCTAAACAGGATTGCAAGAGGTTCAGCCACCACCTCTCTTAGTTCTTTAAGGACCCTGGGGTGCACCCCATCTGGCCCCATTGCTTTATCAACTCTTATTACTTCCAGTTCCTTCAGGACCCTTTCTCGCGTAAAGGGACTTGTGTCCATTTCTGCACCATTCTCACCCCTTGTACTCCATTCAGACCCATTACCCTCCTCTTCCTCAGTAAAGGCTGAGCAGAAATACCTGTTCAATATGTCAGCTTTACTGTTGTCATCCTCCACACAGCCCCCATCCTCCCCCTTCAGTCTCACTATCCCTCCCTTTGCCTTTCTTTTTTCAGAGTTGAATGAAGAAGAGAGAAACACACATTGTTAATATGTGAACCACTGCAGTAGCAAGGGATCTAGGTTCAGCCAACAAAGGATTCCGTGGGAAGAGGAGAGAGATGGGGGGGGTAGGAGGATGACAAGTAAATAGAGAGGTGAGAACAGGGGCAGCGGATAGAGGAAGGCAAAGGGAGAGCCCCAAAATATAAATGTCAGGCACAGTATAACTGTGGAGGCAGGACTCATCTGACTAGGGTTATAGGAATAACGGCATCAAGTGCATGTGTGGAGGCATGCGCATGCTGCAGAGTTCCACAGCACCTTCCTACTTCTGCTGCTTCCATCCCATACTACCACCTGGCCTCCACCTGGTGGCAGTAATTCGGCGGAACGTGCAGGCCCCCCAACCCCATGAGAAACGAGCAGTCCTTCGGATACTCAGTCCTCTCTTCGGCCAAACCCCAGGAACCCATGCTTGTTTCCAAACATGGGTCGCCGGTGTGGAGCGAGGTGTGTCCAGTGCCTCAACCCTCAACGGTGCAGTGTTAAAATATTACATCAGCATGTATGGACATTTAGCGACACAGGAGAACTGTATGATTAGGATCTGGACATGTAGATCAGACTCCAAGCTTTCAATTAAAAAATTGTGAAAAAATTTGTTTCTGCAACTAACAGGGCAAATATTACTGTTTTCAAAATATAATTCCAAACATAAACGATTATTTTGGAAATGATCAGAAGATAGAAGCGGTTGTTCTTTCTAAAAAAATAAACACATTCTTTTCTAGTCTTATTAAAACTGTACATGATTAGCAAGCTAAGTATACAAAGCACGCAGCAACATCTGGAGTGGACAGAATTAAGCTTTTCTTAACCTTCTTGCTGGGAATTTAGAGTTTTTAGATATTTGTGTTGAAACTAGATCAGTAAAGGATCTCACTTTTACTCAGTTTTGCGCATCACAACAGAAACTAAGCATGACTCGCTGCAGGATGCCAGACAATTTTAACACTTAATGGACCAATGGTTATTTGGAATATGTTGCAGACTCTGAAAACACAACCTGCTTTCGGGTAGTCCATTATGGTGGAGAACTGAATGGGGAGTCATTCTCAGTGTACTTTGTCAACTTGTCTGTATTAATGTCTCGTACATACATCCTGCATGTTAAAGAACAAGGGAGAATACTGTAAATATAGAAAATGAGACACAGAAGCCGAGTTGTGTTTAAGTATTTAAAAAGGTGTCCCAGCTATTGAATAATCTCTTTTAATCAGGTTTTTAGCTGCTAAATGAATGTGTGTATTAATTGGGAAACACATGATTAAGTGTTTGAATTTGTCCAGCAGGGCTCAGTACGACAATGGTTAACCTGGTATAACTCCAGGCCAGTACTTGAAAATATAACTGTTGTAACAGTTGTTTATTAGAAGAATGTAATCACTTTTCAGTTTGTGTCTGTAATGTGATGAATGGATAGCATAAGTAGTTGATAAATAAGGGATATGTAATGGGGAACTGTGTGATACATCATTTATCTGCACATGGGCAGTTTGACCTTGGGTAACCTCACGAGTGGTGTAAGCCACGAGTGATGTGCCTGAGGTCAAACTGCCTGAGTGCTGATAAATGATATATCGCACAGCTCCCCATTGCATATTTCATTTATACAATAGGGAAGGGCTTTGAGTGTGTTTTGGTAAATTGTGGTTTCATCTTTGTAAAAATAAATTTTTTTAACATTTGTGTGGGTCCTTTTTGTGTTCTGGCAAGTTAGTAAGTTAGTGCACCTTCTGATTAGCTGTTGCCAGGGACATGATGTCAAGTTGTTCTGGAAATGTTTCTGGTGATTGGTAGAGTGAGCAGCATTTTGACAAAAACAAAGAAAAAATGGCAGCTGTTAGTGCGTACTTTGGGAGGCCTTTTTTTTTTTTTAGTTTAACCAGGAGTAGCACGCTAAGCTGAAAGCTTTTTTACAGGAGCGACCTGGGAGCACAGGGAAGTTAAGTGACTTGCTCAGGGTCACACAGTATGCAAGTGGAAGCTGTGGGATTCAAACCCAGGTCTGGTCTGCTGGATGTCACCAGATCTGCAGCTCAGAGCCTTAAATACTGCCTCCCAGCAGAAGTTCTTGTGTTTGCCAGTTTGGGCTATTTTTTGTTTCCGATGTTGGCGTTCGTTATAAAATATAGTTGTTTTGTGGACAGAGATATAACAGAGCAAGCTTGTGCTGGGAGCTGAAGCCGGGAAGCAGACTGTGAGGAGCGAGAGTTCTGAAAGGAGGAGAGAGAGAGAGAGAGACAGACAGAGAGAGCGATCGCTGGGAGTTGAATCCCGTAGTTACTGCGATTGAGGGAGCTTTTCAGAAGTGAGATTTGTCATTTTTATTATTTAAAAACAACATTCAGAGCCACAGGTGTTTCTGTAGTGTGGCAGCAGAGTATTAGCAGGACGTCATTGCTTTGGAGCGAGTGGGACCAGGCAGCAGCAGCCTAAAGAGGAGACCGGAAAGTTAGATGTAGCTCTGTGAGAGAAAAAAAAAAGAAGAAACAGAATTCTTCAACACATTTAGAATGAAAGGATGTGGAAAGGCTGGTTATATATGCACAGCACACAAGCAGTTTTGTAGGTCTATTGGGTATCGGTTACTGTACTGCAAGGAAGAAAGTGAAAGTAAAGTAGGAGGAAGAAGTGCCGGAAGGCTGGGGGACTGATGACGTGTCTACTGTGTAGATAAATGGCTAATAATGTATCTACTGTGTATAAATGTGAGATTTCACATTTGTACACATAATAGACACATCATCAGCCGTTTATCACATGATAACATCATTTATCAGTGGAGGTTTATCTCCACCCCCTATTGCATAAAAATACATGTCAGTTTGTCTATAATATGAAGACTGGATATTATAAGAACAATTTCCTGTAAAGAATAATACTTTGCAGACTCTTTCAAAATAGTCTGTTGTGGGAGGTGGTAAACTTGAAAGTACTTGGGGGATTTAAAAGGGGATGGGATTGCTCAAGGGGAGGTTAAGGATGGGGGGGCGGGGAGGCAGAGTGTCATGTGATGTAACATAAGGTACATGAGCTCTGCGTTCAGCAGACTCTTTTCTGCTGGCAATTTTGAATGTTTGTTTGTACCAGCTAAACCTTTTTAAAGTTATTCACAAGTTTACTAATACCTTCTATTTCAGCTGGAAATGGAAAAGTATATGAGAGAATTCTTGACTACAATAAAATAATTGAAGCACTGGCTCTTCCACAAAACCTACCCGACACAAATCCTTACCGATCAAACCCTTGTAAGTATATAATCTTGAAAAAATACCCAAATCAGCCAGAGGCTTAATATTTAAACCACTTAGTTAGCTTTTCATTAAATACTCATAGTTTTTATGTGTATCGGAAACATTCATGCATATCTAGGGCTTTTCAGCTTTTGTTACTTATGTTTTACATATCCCCCAAGAAAAAAAAACCTGGAGATGAGTTTTGTGTGTGTGTGTGTGTGTGTATATGTGTGTGTGTGTGTGTGTGTGTGTGTGTGTTTTGGGGGAAGGGAGATCCTCGGGACAGTAGCATTGCTTTCAGTTGCATAGCCATAAACACTCATCATAATGCATACCATCACTTAAGCTAACTGATCAAATATAAGGCAGTACACTTTTTACACTTCAATTAATTATTCTAGGGGAGTGGATACAGTTCGGTATCCACGCTTTGGCAGTTCCACTAGAACAGACTTTCTGTCGGGTGTCTTTAAACTAAGCTTCTCCCATCACGTGAGAGGTATGTATTCCCTGGCTCCAGCCCTTGATGTCAGAGCTTTCTTTCTTTCCACTGGAAGAACAGGTTTCTTCCTTAGCAGCTTTTGCTTTAGATATTGCGCCATTGGCGATAATTGTTTTCTAAATTTTTCTCGATTTAACTTTTCAGGTTTCAGCTCTCCTCGTCAAGGATCATGGGGCCACGGAAACCAGGATTTAAGTTCTGCGTTTGGTGCCACCAAAAAATGTTGGCCACTGAACCACATGACTTGTGCCTGTACTGTCTGGGTGGGCAGCATGACATGGCCAGGTGCAGTCTGTGCCTCTTGATACTTCCAGAATCCCTTGAGGATCAGAAGTACTGACTTATTCTCGACCAACCTTTGAAACAGGATCTGAAGACCCGACCCAAAGGCCACAAGCAGGCCTTGATGGCTGCCTGGTCGGCTCCTCAGCTTGCAGTCTTTGAGGATGAAGTGGCAGCTGCTGCAATGGGCACCTTCTCAGTCTCAGCGTTTCTCCTGGCTGGATCCAGCATTGGAGGGTCTTTCACAGAAGGTTTCTGCAAAATGTGTATGGCCCTCCAGATTTTTTTTTTTTTTGTGTAGACTTGTTTCTGGGATTGTGGATATGTTGTTCTATCCACACTAGTTGGCATGTCCCTTTCCCCTTTAAATCTTGCCAGATGGACTAAAAGCTGGCTTCTTCCACCCACTCGGGTGGTATATGCCTCGGCCCCGCCCCTTGACGCCAGATCTTCCTTTCAACTGGAAGATTTAGGTTCCCTCTTTACCGCTCCTGTGCTGAGTAGGCACTGGCACTTAATCCTTCGGACAAATTACCAAAAACTAAACTCATTAGAGTTTCTCCACGTAAATTCACGATAGCAATCACGATGGAGGACAAGTCCTCGCCCGGATTCTGCTAGTGTCTCTGCGGGCAGAAGATGTCCAGTACTGACCCGCATGACACGTGTTTACTTTTCTGGGCCATGCGCATGATACCCAGGCTTGAGCCTTTTGTCATGCGTTCCATCCTACAGTCTTGGACGATCTTCTTGCACGCTTGCAGCTCGGATGACCAAAACAACGGTACCGCCGGTCAAATCCAAAGACACCTGTGTGGTCTCTGCTGTCGTGGGATCCTCCAACCAACTGGAGCAAATGAAGGCCTTCAAGGAGGAGACGGCTCATGCCACCAAGCAATCCTCTTCAGTCTCTGTCTTTGTTCCGCTCAAACTGGGCTCTTCCTTCTCTGGATCCTTCAAGGACATGTGCCAGTCTCTCCCGACAAAAGGAGAAGGCCCGTCCAGTTCATACACGGTGTTCGGGCAACTCAGAGGACACAGATGGACCTCCAGGCAAAGAGTCCAAGAAGCTGGACCATTCAGACAGAAAGGTCTATGCTGCCTCATCGCTCGGTGTCCGACAGGCGAGCTCGGCCGTCATTATGGCACACTTCTCCCATGCCCTCTTGGGCTGTCTTGATGAGGTGCTTCCTCATCTCCCCAGCACCCAGTGTTGGTAGCACGGATGCCAGAACACATTATATCCCTGATCTATAAATCTATCTGGGTTGAGTCCGAACCAGTCATTAAACGAATTCAGATAAGGTGAGGAACAGATTTAATGGTAGAAATAACTGACTCAGACTGGAAGACTGTTTATCGAATCCAGCACCGGGTGACTGCCTCATATACAGTATATGGAAGGAATTTGGCTGGAAGTGTGTAATTTGTTTTTTCAGGACCCCGCAGATTACTGGGAAGTATGATCTAATACATGGCATGGGCTGTTGGCGGGAATGTGGTCATTTAAGGGCAGGACATATACACATAGTTTGGGACTGTACAGTGCTTCAGCCGTTCTGGCAGGCCATAGAAAGAGCTGTGGTAGTACTATTCCCAGAGGTGGGTGAGTTGTCTCCCCAGACAGCACTACTGCATTATTTTCCGAAACATTAAAAACTTGCATACAGAGAAAATGTTATCAATATTGATGTTTGTGGCCAAAACGGTAATGACCCGCAAATGCCTGCAGAAGGAACCCCACACACACACACGGGGAATGGGAAGATGTTGAGTAGCAAATCTATTTGCTTGAGAAAATAACCATAGGGATTAATCTTAGAGTGGATAAATGTAGGGAATTTTGGAATAAATGGTTGTTATGGATCATGGAATATAGATCTGATGTTATCCCATAAAAACAAATTGGTCCACACTGACATTCAGTATGACAAAAAGATATGAGATTCAACCACCAAGAGATTATTGATAGATACAGGTAAACAATCTAAATTGATAGATAACATACTATCACTGTCTGTCATTATTCTGTTAATTATATTAACATGTACAGCTCCTATAAAATTTCTTTAATAAAAAGAGAAAAAAAGGGTGTGGCAGCAGCCAAGCTAGCAACAGCTTCTTGTTTAAGCTCCACACCACGCGGTATAAATATAGAACTTTAAAACAGATAAACGTCCTAGGCAAAAAAAGTTAGCTAAATCTATAGACGGAGAACACTGTCCTGATCATTTTGAGACTAAATACGTTGATCTTCTGCTAATAGATCTGGAGAAATGAGCCGAACAAACAAAGCGATATCTGGCAGTGAGGCAGCCCACCTGAAAAACTCCAAATCTGGGTCGAACAAGGATTCAGGCGTGGGGATGGCAGAGGAGACCACTCAGCCGACTAATGCTGCGCTCTTAAAGGCGATCCAGAAATTAGATGGCAGGATGGAGGAATTTACTGCCCAGTTCAAAGTAATGGAAAACTGGAGGAAGACACTAAAGCTGCCACTAAATCAGCATCAGCAGCAATGGCCACCTTGGCAGGATTGGTGAAGGAGAATGGGCTATTGAGGAGGCGCCTCGAGAATCTGGAAAACCTGTCCAGAGCCACGAATGTGAGGATCCTGGGCATTCCAGAGCAAGCTGAAGGAGATGATCAAATTGGTTTTGTGCAGTCTCTCCTTAACGACATTTTCCAAATGTTGGAGGAATATTCGATCATCGGGGCCTACAGAATTACACCACGTGGAGCTAGGCAACGCATGGCCTCAGGACAGTTTCCTCCATGATCTCTTCTGGTAGTGTTGGGGTCAGTACTTTAAAAAGATTCACTTATTGCACTGGCTAAGAAAAGAGGGTGGATGGACTTGGAGGGCAATAAAATTCACATTTTTCCTGCTCTTAGTTATGCGACAAGGCAAAAGAGAAAGAGTTTTGATTCAGCGCGGACCCGTTTGAGACAGCTGGGTATTCAGCATGTTCTAACAATGCCAGCAAGCCTGCAGATTTTCTATGGAGGGAAAAATCTTCCAATTTTCAGACCACGGAGAAGCTGGCAAATACATTGATCAAGTGGAGAAGGAGTTGCAAATGAAGGACTCTGAGGCTGGCAGTGAAAATGAGGACAGTGACTGAGAGATGAGTACTGAGGTTTTCTTTACAAGTAGCGCTTATTTTAGCGACTCATGGTAGGGACCCATGGAGAGACTTGATCTATGTCTTGGCAAAATTTTCTATGCCTAATATAAGACTTTGTTACAGGGCAATGTTGTACGGATTAATGAAAATTCTTGCCTTTTTGAAATTAGCCTAATGTGACTCATAGTTCATGGTAGGTTAGTAGCGTATATGGAATCAGTTCCCTACACCCCAGAAATGTTAAACTACTGTCAAGTTATGTTTTAAAAGTTCAAAATATGATGAGGAAATATTACAAGAAGCTGGTAATCTTTTGCTGTATCTGCAGATGTAGATAGAGAGCAGTAACTATCTTAGTGATAGGGATATAGATTGCTTTTAAACAAAAATGATGTTGGTTTACTCTCCCTGCTCTTGGCAGCAACAAGCCATTATTGATTGCAGTCTTGGATATATTAGTTAGCTAACCCTCCCCCCCCCTGGTGTTGTACCATAATATGGGGTCTACTGAACGTGGTTTCTGTAAAAATTATGTATTGCATTCATGTAATGTTACTAATTGTCTGTTCACTTGCCTATATGAGCACTATACTGTAATGTTTTTTTGCAGTTAAACTCAATAAATATAAAGTACAAAGAAACACCCCACAAAAAAACTAATTGGATGGGGCACACTTCTACCCTGCATAGAAGCCATGAGGGTATGGGAGTGGTACCTCAACCACAATGCTCTTATTCAAGCAGTTTACCTGCCAGGGACTCAGAATGATCTGGCCGATCAACTCAGCAGGACAGAAGCGGATCCTCACGAGTGGTCATTAGCACCAGATGTCATGCAGTCGCTCTTTGAAGAGTGGGGTCCTCCAGACTTGGACCTTTTTGCATCTCCACGCAATGCAAAACTGCCTCTATTCTGCTCCAAAAATCCAGAACTGGATGCTTTCTGTCAGGATGCTTTCAGGCTGTGGTGGACAAGTTGCTTTCTGTACACATTTCTTCCTCTTCCATTAGTTCAGAGGATGCTGCTCAGTCTAGAGGCACACTGGGGCAAAATTATTCTCATTGCACCATACTGGCCTCAACAGAATTGGTTTCCCTTGATCAACAAGTTGTCAGTGGCCTCGCTGAGGCAACTGCCTCTATGGACAGACCTTCTGAAACAAGGATCCCTGGTCCATCCCAACCTGCGCTCCCTTCATCTCCACGCCTGACTCCTGAGGAGATAAAAGTGAGTAGGTTTAAGGTTTGTCAGAGAATCTCAGAAGTCCTCCTGGCTGCATGTAAGCTTTCCACTAGGAAAACTTATACAGCCAAATGGAAGTGTTTCTCGGAATGGTGTGTTAAGATCTCCACAGACTCACTCCATTGTCCTCCAGACAAGGTGTTGGAATACTTACTAGACCTTTCAGATGCAGGACTGCAATACTTGCCTGTAAAAGTACATCTCAGTGCTGTCTCTGCCTATCATGAGCCAGTCCAGAACATGACCCTGGCTCAACTACCTCTGTTCAAGGGATTCCTCAAGGGCATTCTATATACAAGGACCCTGGTCAAGAAGCCTGTTACCCCCTGAGGGATATTAACCTCATACTAGACATGCTCACTTGCAAACCCTTTGAGCCTCTAGCTATGTGTGATGTCAAGTTTCTTATCTGGAAAACTACCTTTCTAGGGACATGGATATGTTGTTCTATCCACACTTTCTGGCTGTATCCTTTCTCTTTAAGTCTTGCCAGAAAGTCTTCAAGCTGGCTCCTCCCAGCCACCCGGGTGATATAACCCTTGGCTCCACCCCATGATGTCAGATCTTCCTTTCTGCTGTAAGAAATAGGCTCCCATCTTACCGCTCCCACATTGAGTAGGCCCTGGCGCTCAAATCTTCATATTTATTTCCAAAACTTACTCATTAGAGCTCCATCTTCAGCACAATCTTTGATCGCGACCATGATGGAGGAAAAGTCCTCACCCAGATTTCACTAGTGCCCATGCAGGCAGAAGATGTTACACACCGACCTGCACACCACATATGTTTACTGCCTGGGCCATGAGCACGATCCCAAGGCCTGTGATATTTGCTGGTTGTTTCAGACCTCGGTCCTTCAGGACCACCTTGCCCGCCTGAAGTTGAGCTGCCTGGAGAAATGGAATCTGCCGGTCAAATCCAAGGATGTCTGTTGGGTGGTTTCCGTGGCCGCGGGGTGTGCCGAGCAGTTGGAGCAACTTAAGGCCTTCAAGGAGGAGGAGGCTCGGGCTGCCGTGCAGTCCTCTTCGGCTTCTGCATTTGTTATGCTCAAATTGGGCTCCACTCTTTTGGGCTCCATCAAGGAGCTGTGCCATTCTCTCCCAATCAAGGGAGAGGGCCCTTCAGGTTTGCACAGCTCGCGCTTCCGCAAGAAGTAGTCTAGACACGACAAGGAGAAGACTCGCCATCGACATTCTTGGGATCGAGAGCGATCTCGGTCTCCGGAATCCCCAGTTTTGACCATGGTTGAAACCACGGCCTTGGCTGCTGGCTTCATGGTGCCCCCGTCAGGTCAGCCAGCTGAGATGTGGGCCGATGATGCGACCGAGATTTTTCTCGACTCTGTCAACCCGGAGTCTATTCAGGACTCTGGTCCTGCCGGTGACCACCGAAGTGGCAGATCAGCCTGCTGAGCGAGACCCTCCAGTCACCGATCCAGACCAGACCAGGAGGGGCCACGGCACTCCCCGGCTCCCTCTGAGATCCCACATTAGTACCACCATGGCTGAGGTCTAGGTCTTCCTCGTCCAGTGGGTCGAGCAGATCCCGCTGACATTGGCAGTCCCGCTCTCAACGCAACTGGAAGCAACGCCACTGCAGTTCATTGTCTTTGCCCTCCTCAGCTGAGGAGAGGCTTCAGCGCAAGTTGTGTTGATGCTATGTAGACCTCATGTGGCAACAGTTAGTGTTGTTCAGTCTGAAACAGATCCCGGCTCCCACACTGGCTATCACATGGCTGTCGCCAGACAGGCCGATACAGACGCCCCCGGAGCCGATTCAGGCCACCTCAGTTCGGCCGAAGTTGGCCTCTTCACCAATTGTGGTGGAGCCACTGTCCCAGCAGCCACCAACTGGGGCTCCAACCAAGGAGTCTCAGCCGGCTAAGGGTCTTCCCCATCGGCTGTCTGTCACTCTCATGCCCGACTGTCCGTGGCAGGTTGAGAGCAACTCGGGTGGTCGGCTGCTTTGTGCGGACTCTTCTGAGTCCAAGTATTCCTCACTGCACTCCCATCTGGTAGACATGGAGTCAGTGGAGGGTCTCTCAATGGAGGAAGGACCCACGTCCTTCATGGGCATCCTGCATCTCATCTGAGTCTGCGGGGATGTTTCTGGGGCCCATTCAGAAGGGGGCTCACTGTCCCCTCAGAGATTCTGGATAAAGGGGACTCTCTGACTGAGGCCTTCCTGGTGGCCGAGGCCATTGTTGGCCTGATCTTGGAGCTTTGGTGGCACCCTGCCTCCAGCCTGGTGCCCTCAGCCTGGGTGGCCCGAAAATATGTGGTACTTACTGGTTCCCTCTCGGTGCTCACAGAACACCCCTCAGCTGGAGGGGTTGGTGGCCAATTCCATGTTTCAGCACTCTGGCAACACAAGTGATGCTGACAGGCCACCAGAAAAGGAGTCAAAGAAATTGGACCACTTGGCCAAAAGGTTCTATACTGCCTCCTTTTTTGGCCTCCACCAGGCGAGCTCAGCCATCCTGATGGCACACTTCTCCCATGCCCTCTTGGGCTCCCAGGATGAGGTGATTCCTCATCTCCCTCTGGACCTCCAGACCATGGTCAAGCAGGTCCAAGACCAGGGCTGGGCTGTGGTCAAACAGCAACTTCAGATGGTTCTGGACATTGAAGATTCCTGTGCCCGCGTGGTGGCAGCTGCAGTCGCCATGCGCCTTAAGGCTTAGCTGAGGATATCGATCTTCACGGCAGACACTCAGCACAAGTTGGCAGATGTTCCCTTCTTAGGCATCGACCTGTTCAGGCCTGGTGTGGAGAGTCATCTCCAGCATATCGAAAAGTCAGTGCCACCTGGACTCCGTTACTTCTGCCCAGAAGAATCCCAAGGGCCCCAAGCAGCAGAAGCACAAGCCCTTTCGGTTCCCCACTCCTGTGGCAAAACCAGCCCGGCACTAGCCGGGCCAGCAGGCTCAGTCTTGGTGCCATAGGCCCAAGTCAGTGGCTTTGGTGGTCCCTGGGCTCACGGAACACCCCTCAGCTGGAGGGGTTGGTGGCCAATTCCATATTTCAGCACTCTGGCAACACAAATGATGCTGACAGGGTGCCAGAAAAGGAGTCAAAGAAATTGGACCACTTGGCCAAAAGGTTCTATACTGCCTCCTCTCTTGGCCTCCGCCAGGCAAACTCAGTCGTCCTGATGGCACACTTCTCCCATGCCCTCTTGGGCTCCCAGGATGAGGTGATTCCTCATCTCCCTCCGGACCTCCAGACCACGGTCAAGCAGGTCCAAGACCAGGGCTGGGCTGTGGTCAAACAGCAACTTCAGATGGTTCTGGACATTGGAAATTCCTGTGCCTGCTTGGTGGCAGCTGCAGTCGCCATTCGCCTTAAGGCTTGGCTGAGGATATCAATCTTCACGGCAGACATTCAGCACAAGCTGGCAGACGTTCCCTTCTTAGGCATCGACCTGTTCAGGCCTGGTGTGGAGAGTCACCTCCAGCATATCAAAAAGTCAGTGCCATCTGGACTCCGTTACTTCTGCCCAGAAGAATCCCAAGGGCTCCAAGCAGCAGAAGCAGAAGCCCTTTCGGTTCCCCACTCCTGTGGCAAAACCAGCCCGGCACTAGCCGGGCCAGCAGGCTCAGTCTTGGTGCCATAGGCCCAAGTCAGTGGCTTCGGTGGTCCGAAAGCCTGGAGGGAAGGGACCTGGTGGCTCCTCAGCCAGATCATCCTCCTCCTAGCCTGCACAGTGATGGGATGGGGGCTGCCACCCTCATGCCTGTCACGCCTCCCCTGGGTCCTCCTGTGGGGGGCTGGCTCCAACAGTTCCTTTCCACCTGGTCTGCTGTTACCATGGACAAGTGGGTTCTGGAAGTGGTCGGCCAGGGTCTGCCTCTGGAGTTTGAGCAGTACCCTCCCAGCTGAGCCTGCGCCCCACGGGAGGACTTGGTATCCGCAGACACTCAGTTGGCTCTTCGAGAAGATCTGCAAAGGAATTGTGCTTTTTAGAAATAAACCATGACTGACTGATTGATTAATTGATCTGTTTGATTGATCCAGAGACTATATGACTTTTATAAGTTAATGTTGCGATTACTGTTGCTATCCAAGATGGTGCAGTGGAGGATGGACTTTTGAGCACCCCTCTACAGAGATACTAACAGTTATTTTTTACTGATTTTCAAACATGCCATGCAGTGTTTCAGTTTATCCTTTACTATTGTGCACAGTTTTCTGTAATCCGATCTTTTTGGGTGCTACCTTTACTATAATCAACAGATCTCTGTTTTGTTGCTTTGTGGTGAACTAATAATGTTTGGGTGTGAAGGCTGATCCCTGACGGTTAAAGGAGGGCTTTGCAACATCTTTAATTGGGCATAGGCTGTTTGAAATATTATTTTATTTTCAGATGCAAGTTCTGGAGATTGTAATTAGTTGTTTTTATCAGAATTATGCTGTTCATTGCTGGTAGCAGTAGATATTACAGTTTACTCTTTATACTCTTTGGCACAGAAGTGCCAGTTGGTTGGTCTCGCATAGCAATCTTTTTTTAGCTACAGTATGAGAGCTATACAGTGAAACAGGTCGAGCTCTAGCCCTTTGGCTGCATTAGCTCCTTACTTAGTTTTTTGTCTATTGTTGAATTAGGGGTAGTTTTTTATCTACCTCCCTGCGACTCCCACCCCAGGATGTGACAAAATAAATATGACCATGTAGTCTGCTGAGATTATTGCTCTTATCTCATGTTTCTGTATTGTATTTTGTGCTGTAATGTGCAAAGTTTTATTTATATATATAAAAATATTAACAATGGAATGCATAACTACCAGCCTACAGCTCAGGTACCCCACATTTTTATAAGTATGGCAGCTCTGGCATCAGCTTTCAGCCTTGCAGCCAGACGATTCCTAACAGGAGGACCTCTAACTACCAAAACGGAATTTGCAATTACAGCAATAACATATATAGCAAAGCCTCACAGCAAGTTTGTAATAGATATAAACACAGATGGGTTCTTTTGAATAGTCATTTATTCACACTTCTGTCATTAACTATCAAGGAAAATATGAACTGAGTGGGTACTTTATCACCTATGCTTTTGATAATTTGTGTATGCGCACTGACAGTTACATGGACTGATGAGCTGCGAAGTTGTTCGTTTCTAGTTGCAGTGCCTTTTTAGTTTACTTAAAGAGCCAGTGTACTGCCTGGAATTAATAGTAATTTTCAGATGCAGTCAGCTGTCACTTCTTATATCTGAAGTATTTTTTCTTTTCTGTTTGCTAATTATAAGATTTTCCACCTGGCAGTACTGGGCTGATGTGTGGAGCAGCACTCTGGAGGCTAGAAATGTCAGTCCTGCACCCTTCTAGAACCTGCATTAAAAAAAATTAATCGGGTCAATTCAGATCAAATGTTCAACGATCAGAGATATCTACATGTTCTTGCTTGAGCATTTTACAATCTCAAACAGCAGTTTTTGCAATCATTTCATCTTGTAATTTGTTATTTCTTATTGCATTGACATTTCTTAATACATAGCCTAGGGTAGTTGAAGGTCACTGCTGTCTTGTGTTCTTCAGCTATAAATCTGCTGTTGGAGTGTCAGGGGGACTGTGACCACACTACAGAGTTTAAACCTCAACATTGTAAAGTTCTGTCTCTGGGCAGTACCTCAGGGTTGAAATGCAGCTATCTGTATGACTCACAAATCACCCTCGAGAATAAAAATTATCACTACCATGGACAATTAGTTTTCTTCTGTCATTCTTTACTGCTGCTGTACACTAAGGACTGCATTTTCATTGTCTGGCTTTGGTGTTAAAGAACAATAATTGACCTTTTTTAAAAAGATCCCTTAGCCTCTCACAGTTTGCTTACTTACAGAGGACTTTGCCAGTTCTTATTTTGCATTTTTTTTATTTGCTAATCTTCCTTCTCCCTCATGTCAGTTGGCCCCTATAGGTCCTGCCCACACATCCAGCCTCCTCACCCGCCTTTTCTGGGACTTCCCTCCATTTCCATAGCACACCATGGCTTACTTCCCCCGGCTGGGGCCATCACCCCTGATGGAGACTCGGTCGGAGTTCTTCGAGAGAGGAGTGCCACAGTCGGCAGTGGGGGCCCTACGGTGAGGGGTGGACATTCTTCTGCAGTGACTGGCAATGTTTTCCTTGATGTTTCATTGGATGCTGAGAGATCCCTTTAGCCAATTGAGCATGCATGTGTGTGGGTCACATGGCGTTGGTGTCCACCCCATGTTCTGTGGCTTCGCTTGCACTGCCACCCATGGTCACTTAGGTGGCAGCAGCAGAGCAGAAGGCGTTAACCCCATTTCCCCTGATATAGATGACATCCATGGGACACTCGGCTCATCTCCTCTGGCTAGCCCTCTAGTGACTTGGGCTTGTTCCTGAACCAGGGTTGTCGGCATTGTGAGCTGTAGCGCTACCGCTGTGCCTGTGGGCTGGCTCCTTTTTCATTCTGCACACTTTTCCTGTGAGAAGGTATCATAAATCCTTATATTGAGAAGCTGGTCATCCAATCCCTTCCCCTTTCTGGTCCACTTTTGGCTACAGCGCCACCCCCGTGCTCCAATGTTCTGTGATGTAATAGTTTGTAGAGCGCAGGGTTATGCTCTATTGATAGCAACATCAGCATGGTTTCCAGGGCTTATTTTAATATTGTAGTGGTCCACTGGGTTTAAATTAATACTGCCACTCAACTAATTAGGCTCTTGTCAGTTGAGCAGTGTTATTGATTTATAATCCAGTGAAATGCTACAATATTTAAAAACAAAAAAAACTTTGGAAACCACATTCCCATTGCTATCATTAGAGTGCACCCTCATGCTGTAGAGACTATCACATCGCAGAACGCTGCAGCACTGGGGTGGCACAGGGTGGGCGGAGCTGCAGTCAAAAGTGGACGGGAAAGGAATCTGGCAATCAGCTCCTCATCCATTTTCCTAGGAAAAGTATGCAGAGCAAAACTGAAACAAGGACTAATGAAGTGCTTTGAAGATAAGCAGATTATGGGGGACTTGTGGATTGCACCAAAACTGGTGCTTTTTAAGGTGTACTGTAACTGGGGCTCAGTTGGCACAGTTCTGCCTGATGCTAAACATGGGATTTTTAAGAACTGTTCCACTTTCATATGGTAGATTTATTTTTCTATATCTATCATTTGTGTCAAATTGACATTTTGTGGGACAATTTGACCAAAAAATGCAGAAAACTGGTTAGAATCATCGTAATTTAGATGGGTTCTGTCACAATCACTCTCATGCGAGGACAACAGTTTGCAGTCTTAAAATGCTTACAGATATTTGACCCAAACTGAAGCATGTGGGACATTTTTGGGAAGCCAACAACCAGGACCAGTGATTTGATAACGTGTACTTTGTGCTACCTGGTTAGTACTGCATCTAGAAAGAAATAAGTTTTCCTTTTCCATTGGATCACCCTGTTACCCTTCCTCAGTGTACTGGGCTGTGTTGCCGGCACCTGGTCTCCTGCCAGAAGGCTGAAGGCATGTGGTCTCCACCAATAAGGAGCCAAGTGAATTGACCACTGGGTGTTGCGATCTTGTGTGCCTGGTTCTCAGTTATAGTGGCAAACTCATCACCTCTGTGACACATCTGCTGGTCATAGGAGCGAGACCCAGCACTGTTCCTACACCTGAATCTTCTGCACTGAAGCAGTGCTGTATCACCAAGCCACCGGGCTGGCCCACCTGTATAGAAACTTGTAGATTGCCACCACCAAATCCAGTGGTAGTCCTCTGTAACTGATATAAATCGTAATGAAAATCCGGGATCTACAGCATGTGACACCATAGATTTCAGTAATATTCTGCATATTTGCAATCTTAGGACCTCTCTAAAATCACAACTTTAGCCTGTAACCCCGTAGGTTTTGCTTTCACACTACAGCGAAGTTACTGTGACATGGTTATCTTACAGTAGTACTGCAAGCACATTTTAACAGCTTTTTTGCTCTGGAACAGAAAACTGCAACACTAATTATAACAACATATCATGAGAAGGTTTAACCATGGTTTCTCTTCTTCTAGCTGATGTCACTACTAGATTTGATGAGGTGTTCTGGTTTGGTGATTTTAATTTCCGATTAAGTAAAGACCGCAAAGTGGTTGACCAGATTCTAAAACAAGATTTGGAAATGAACATGTCCAGTCTGCTGCAGTATGACCAGCTAAGCAAAGAAATGGAGGATGGTATGGAATCACCTTTTACCAACTATAGCTCACAGTTTCTGCATATTCTCTTGAGATGTTTGCATATTGAAATGTAATGTGTTGGAATTTCAGTACGCAGAATTTCCAAGTCAGCACCATTCAAATAAGTGAGAGAGATCCTGATTTTAATCACTAAAACATCTGGGAATTTTTCACAGCATCCTAATGCATGTGCCTAACACGTATAACATGGTAACAGTACAGTGCTAGACCCATTAAAAGACAAGATGAACAGTTTGTTTTTACTGTGATGATATTTGGGGAACTAAAATGGTGCCATAGGAGAGTGTCACAAAGTGGGCAAAATGAGAGAGAACACAGGGGGTGGATGAGAAGCCAGAACAGCCCCTTGTAGGCATGCTGGTGGTGTCTACTTTATTTGCCCATCCCTGTCTTTTTCTCCCAGGACTTCCATCCACTCTCTTCCTTTTGCTGTAGGGGACACCTCCAGTGTCACTCCTGTGGGCAGGGCCCGGCTGGCTGTATGTGAACAGCCAATGCAATGTTGCCAAACCACTGCAGCTATAGTGGATGTCCTTGCCCACCCCCAAAAAATCTGAACACTTTAACTCCACAGTGCATGAAAGACTCCATCAACCTGGAGCATTGTATCGAGTCCAGTCTAAACCTGGGTCCTCTACATGGAGACATAGAGTGCCTTCACCTAACTGGGTCTGTAGAGTGTCTTTGTACATTTTTGAACTAAAATTTTAGATGGCTAGTAATGTCTGGAGACTTGCAAGCTATGCTGTCGTTATGGATTCAGTCACAACTACATACAAGCTGTGGTACTGGGTCATACACTGACTCCCTCCGCCCCCCAATGAAGAGTCTTGTGATGGACTCAAAGCATCGGGGTGAGCACTACTTTCCCCACTGAGCAGGATGGACTAAAAGAATATATCTAGTTTGGGCTTCTGAATTACATTTATTTTGCATTTGGCAACATCACATTCATAAGCCTCAGCTTCCTGAGTGCTGCCATTCTTGTGCGTTGGTTTTATGCACTAGGCCCCAGAAACATTCTGGGATTCAAACTGCCCTCATAGTTACTGCGTGCCCAGCAACTACCAACTGTCAGATCTTTTTTGTTCCTTTGAGGAAGGGTGCTCCCATTTTTTCTCCTGGAATTCGGTTGCAAATTTCTTGTTTTCTGTTCTCTATATTTTTTTATTTTATGGCCCAGAACCAGTCAGCAAACTGCAAGTACTAAATGTTCTCCATTCACTGATGTAACATTTGCTGGAACAATAGCCTGTAGCCCTAAGGGTCTCAATCACCCTGTCAAAAAGGGACTGAAGCAGTTGTGACAGCAGCCTCAAAGTGATACTGGTGGCCAGTAGAGCCCCTGGAGCCTGTGGTCCACTTGGAGTTCTCACTCAAAAGGAGGAGCAAGTGAAGCCTCCAAAACCAAGAACACCAGTGCTGGTGGTGTCAGTAGATGGGTGTCCTAAAGGGCCCTTGGCTGGATGAAGACTGGTCGGTCTCAGAGGGCTCTGGATTGGAGGTCGACACCGACAACACAGTTGGAGGTCAAAACACTGACACCTTGAGCAGTGCCGACACAAAGGCTTGCACCAGTACTGGTGTGATGGGCCCACCAGAGCCAAGGTCCACACTGCCACACTTAGTCTGACAGCACCACCCGTGGCAGCGATGCCAGATCTGTTGCCAGCATCTGGCTTTGGTGTCATCAGGACAGTGTTTAAACAGAAGATGGTGTCAATCCTGATAATAGGGTGTTCCAGCTACTGGACCATGGTGGGTGCACCTGTGACTGATCTGAAGGGGTTGAATGTTCATTCAGTGCCACCACCTGATTCAATCCCAACCCCACTTCAGTTTGGGTAGGAAGAGCTCAGTACCTAGGCTGGTTCCAAAGAGCATCATAGGAACCAAGGAAGGGTTCAGTGACCTACCTTGAGAACACTTGTGTCCAGGCCTATCCTCAAAGCTTGAGACAGACCATCCCATCTTCAGAGCTCAAAACTACAATGTACTGAACTGACATCAAAAGTGGTGCAAGCATCACAGGCCTCCAGATCATTGTTGGGTCCAAGGCAGAAGAAACAGCACGTGTTGGTTGATGTGGGCAATACTTTTCCCATGCTGACAATGCTAGAACAGTGTCCCAAAGGTTTTGATGGCTTATGCCTTTTTGAACCCAGTAAAGCAGTTTCAGAAATAAAGTAGCAGTAGTAGGAAAAAGAACCAAGACAGCTGTGTTCACTTCCATGGTATGCACTCTATTGCGGGAAAAACAGAACTGAGGCAGTTAGTGCATCGAGGATGGTTATTTGTTCCAGTGTGCATTGTCGCTAATACGCTGGTGCTGACACAGTTGTCAGTGCCCTGGCAAAAAATATCTTCCAACAATCAGTCTTCACCATTGATTCCCACTTGTGGGTCTGTGCTGGAAATGCTAGGACCCTGCAGGAGCCAGAACTTTTCTGGTTGCGGCCATGATGCAGTAGGCACCACCTCCATTCCTTTTCCCGCCAGTGCGCATAAGTAGCATTGTTGCTGTCCATGGCAGGACCATAAGTTCACCATCTGTATGATGACAGTGCTCAGTTCTTCAGCTTTAGTGTTTTAATTACTAGAGTTTGCTATTTTTGTGTCAGTTTAGTTTAACATTAATTCTAACAGTTTTCTCTTAGCACTACCTTGTGCTAACTAGTGGTACCGACCATGGAAGAAGGTAGGGAGCCTGAAAAGGTGAGTCACACTGGAAACAGAGATGTATCTGGCCACCACCTCTCTCTGGATGGGTGCTCTGACGGTGGCAATCCGGCACCCAGGAGAAGGGACGGTCCTCCCAGAGACTCAAAAAGAAATGGTACAGATCCTGCACTCGCTCAGCATCAGGATGCTTGCACCATCAACCTTGGCTTCTTCTTTTTCTGGCAGGAAGGGGAAGACATGGCACCAGTTGAGGTCATCCCCTGCCCATTGTGCTATGAGACAGCTGTCCTCCATGGCCATGGGTTCTTCATCATCATCGCCAATAACACCATGGTTGCCTGGCCCATGTGGTTGGTGTCTCCAGTCCAGAGCCTCTCTCTGTCTGCTAGGAAGGACCCTGTGGGCAGTTCAGCCATTGGGCAGCTCTTAAGGAGCAGTAGGTGCAGCGTATAAGTCTTGCAGCAGCATTTCTGACGACGCCCCCTGACCTTTTGGGGTCAGTTTGGGCTGTTGCTGCCTATGGTGCCACTTGACTTAGGCGCATGGCTGTCTGTGGCACCGCCGATATCTGCCCCACTTGTGGTGTCTCCCATATCCTCTCCGGGGACTTGGGCAGCCACAGTGCTGACGCCAGTCACTTCATTGCCAGCTGGGTCATTGACGCTGTATGCCATGTGGGGATCAGTCCCTTGGGGCCTTCCTTGGTACCGTTTGCAATGCTGTATGCGATGTCACATGAGCCTGTGGCATTGGGACCATTTCCCTTTGGACACTTGCGATGCCGCTGCTGGAACCGTTGCTGGGGCTGGTGTTGCTGTGCAGCGTGCTGTCGGCTCTTTCACCCCCTTCTTTCTACTACTCTACAAGTGAGGATGGTGTAGATCTAGATAGGTCAGACCTTGACCTCATCACATCTGATGGTGGGCAGGATGACTCATTATGGTCCAGAGAGCTCGGAGCCACTTACTGTGTCTGTACCTCAGGAGGACATCTTCTTCCAGGCTCTGCTCAGAAATATGCATTCTGCATTGAATTTCAAGCCAGCAGCCATTGACCAGGCCAGGCACCTCCAGTGAGGATATAGCATGCACCAAGCAGGAAAGGGATCTTGGGGTTGTCATCTCTGATGACCTCAAGGTAGGGAAACAGTGTGACAAGGCATCAGGTAAAGCAAATAGGATGCTGGGATGTATAGGCAGGGGCATCACCAGCAGGAAAAGGGAGGTCATAATTCCGCTATACAAGACACTAGTGAGGCCCCACGTGGAGTACAGTGTACAGTTCTGGAGACCATACCTACATAAGGACATAGACAGGGTAGAAGGTTCAGAGGAGGGCAACAAAGATGGTGCATGGGTTGCATCACAAGTCCTATGAAGACAGGTTGAAGGAACTGAACATGTACTCCCTGGAGGAGAGGAGGGAGAGAGGGATATGATAGAGACATACAAGTATCTTACAGGGAGGAACAGGGTACAGGAAAACACTATTTTTAAGTGAAAAGATGTTTCAGGACTAGAGGCATGGGATGAAGTTGGAGGAGGACGATTCAGAGGAAACATGAGAAAGAATTTCTTCACAGAACGGGTGGTGGACAAGTGGAACACCGTGCCAGAGGAAGTGGTGGGGGCTGAAACAATCACGGGATTTAAGAATGCATGGGATAGACATAAAGGAATTCTAGAGGTCAGGGGTAAGGGGAAATAGACTTCTAGGAAAACAAACTGAACTTACAAGCTCAAATGGGCAGACTAGGTGGGCCATAGGCCCTTATCTGCCGACACTGTCTATGTATCTATGTAACTGGAGTTTTTAAATGTGCTTAATATCCTAGTCTCCTTAATCTCTCCCATCCTGCCAGCCCTAGAAACTCTCGCAGAAGTGTCTCAGAGGAGGCCTGCTTCTGTGGCAGCTGTCCCCTAACAGGTGGATAAGAAATATACGGTGCCTAAAACTAAGCCTGTGTATTTCACTCAGCCTGTAGCTCACGTAATTGTTATTCTGGCTGAGAATGACAAAGCCATAGTGCCCAAGGAGGTCACAGCACACCCTGCTAACAAGCAATTGTACATATAGACACCATGGGCATGTGGGTCTATGCCTCGGCTATCCTTGGCATTAGGATAGCTAGCCACCAGGGTATCTTTTCTAAGTATGTCCTTTGGAACAAGCTTAAGTCTTTGGCAGAGGTTCTGCCAGATACTGAGGCAAAACAAAAGATGCTGCTAGCTGTTAAACAGCATATAGAATCTAACAGCCACCAGGTAAAAAGCCTCTATAGATGCCTTTAATGCAGCAGCCTGCTCTGCAGCTGCAGGTACAGTATGTGCATCAGGCGGCACTCCTGGCTGCGGACTGCTGACTGTACCCCAGACTTCCAAAAATAGATCATAAATCTGCCTTTGATGGCACTTATCTGTTCAGACAGCAGCTGGAGCAGTCTGTTAAAGATTGTAATGAAACTAGAATGACTCTTAATACTTCCAGGCCAGCTCCCTGTAACCTGTGGAGTATTAGGGGATGTGGCTGTTTTCACAACAAGCAGTCCTTTCATGGTAGGGGCAGACGAACCCAAAACAAAAATCAGCATCCCCAGCACCAAAACAAAGTGCAAGCTCCAAACGTGCTCAGTGCCACCATCTGAAGCTCTGGCTGTGGTTCTGCTTCAGTTGCCTGAGGCGGATCTCTCCTTCCCCTATAGGGGGTGCCTGACTTTTTTTTACCATCAGTAGGAATCCATCTTAGTGGACAACTGGGTCATTAGGATTATCTGAGAGAGGAACTCCCTGCAGTTGTCAGACACTCCTCCAGACTATTCAGCCAAAAGGCAACTTGTCAGCTCACGTGTTGGAGCTTTCAGCACAGGAGATAGTGGGCCATCTGAAAAACAGGGCAGTGGAAATGGTGCCAGAGTCTGAATGAAACACAGGGTTCTATTTCCACTACCTCCTGGTACCAAAGAAATCAGGGGCATGTGCCCATTTTCGACCTCAGAAATGAGAACATATACATGAATCGAGAAAAATTCAAGATGATTTCTCTGGGCTCTCTTCTACACTACCTGAAGCAACAGGACTGGCTAGCATCTCTGGATATGCAGGATGCATACCAGCACATACTGGAACATTTCAACCACCGCATATGCCCCTGCACAGAAAACGGAAGGTAACACTACCAGTTTAAAGTCCTACCTGTTGGGCTTTCCTCGGCGCAGTGAATCTTTACAAAGTGCTTTGCAGTACTTGTAGCACTCCTCAAAAAGCTAGGACTCCAAGTCTTCCCATATCTGGATGACTGGCTAATCTGAAGCCCATATAAACAGGAGAGAGAGTGCAGGCAGTGGCCACTGCCTCTCAGTTCCTAACATCTATGGGATTCCTGCTAAACCCCTCGAAGTCTCACCTGGAACCCTCCCCAGAGTTACTGTTCTTAGAAGCTTTTCTGGACATGACCCATGCTCAGGCCTCTCTTCCAGAAAACAGACTGCGAGCAGTCTTGCAGATGAACTGTTACATCATGGAAAGCATGACTGTGCAAGCCCACTCCATGCAATGCATGCTGGGATTAATAGTCTCCTCGGTGTTCACAGTGCCTCTGGCATGGCGACACATGAGAAAAACCCAGTGCATGCTCAGTGCACAATGGTCACAGGCATCACACCCTCAGAACTATCCCATCCATGTGATCAAACCCCTCTTGAGGTCCCTAATGTGGTTTTCAGTGAAGGACAACCTTTTCCAGGAATTCCCCTTCTCCCCACTGGAACCGGAGGTGGTTCTCAACATGGATGCCTCCCTATTGGAGTGGAGAGCCAGCTGACAGGGTATTTAGATGCAAGGTGTCTGGAACCCACATCTCGACTTCAGTATACTGGAGATGTGAGCACTTCTATACGGCCTGAAAGCCCTAGCGGACTTCGTCAGCTGAAAGGCAGTTCTCCTCCAAACAGACAACAAGTCTATCATGTATTATATCAACAAGAATGGAGGAGCACACTGTTACCTGCTTTGCTGAGAGGTGATGACCGTGAGGGAATGGTGCTTGGAACAGAGGAACCTGCTCTAATCTATCTGCCAGGAATTCAGAATACACTGGCAAACAAGCTCAGTCAAACAGAGCCTGATCCTCACAAATGGTCAATAGCACCAGACATCATGAAATCAAGATTCGATGAATGGGGCACCCCAGATGTGGACCTTTTTGTATCCCTGCTCAATGCCAGACTGCCTCGATTCTGCTTCAGAAGTCCAGATCATGGTGCATGTCAAAATCTTTTTATGTATTCATTCCCTCTAGTTCTTCTAATCCAGAGGATACTGTTCAAGCTGGAGGCGCATAGGGCAAGATGATTCTAGTGGTCCTCTGCTGGCCATGGCAAATATGGTTTCCTCTGTTGACTTAACTTTTCAGCCAGCGAACTGAGGATTCTGCCACTCAAGACAGACTTGTTCAACCAGGGTCAGTTTGTCCATCTCAACCTGTGCTCCAATCATCTTTTATTTATTTATTTGTTATTCGGAAAGACCTTTGAGCCAAGGCTCTTTTATAAAGGTTCCTCATCTTAGAAACAGTGACGCATACAGATAAAACAATATTGGTCAAAAGGAGTATACATCTATAAACAGTGTACAATGCTAGATCATTATAATAAACAGTAGACCCAACATTTAATAATGATGCAGTGATTGATGGAGCAGAAAGAAGTAGTCAGCAATGATTAAAGAGATGCAGAGGGGTGTGCAGAGAAGGGAGACACCCAACCCCTAGTGATATCTCGATCCAGAGCAGAGCTAAGTAGTCAGAAATAGCCCAGGATGGGGATGAGAGGGGAAGGGTTGGGGCAGATGAAAAAGTGGAGCGCGGCCTTAACATAGGCTTTGTCGAGTAGTACACGTGGGGGGGGGCTAGGGCGGAAGGAGGAGGGGAAAAACAGAAGGGCTATAGGGAGAGGAGGGGCTGGTGGGCAAGTGCATAGGGGTCAGACTGTGAGTAGGAGGGGGAGGTTAGACCCGAGGAGGGATGCTATGCTGTTTTCGAGTGGGGAGCATGCTGTACCATGCTACAGGTTCCCGGGGGGGGGGTTGTGCTAGGCGTTCAGGGAACAGGCACACGTGTTGCAGGAGGTGACGTAGTGCTTGAGTTCAGACTTGAAAAGGGAGAGGCTTTTCATATTGTGAGTGAGCACTGGGATCTCTCTTAGCCAGAGAGGGGCTCTATAGGAAAAGGCACGTTGACCAAGTGCGGTACGCCGGAAAGGTACCATGAGAGCACCCTGCTTCAAACAACATGAAGTCTGGTTGTATTCATACATAATGCAGTTAGCCCCAGCACTTGAACTGCCCCGGAGAGGAAAGAGTTAACTCTATGCAGAAGCATAGAATGTTGAGCTCGAGCTCGGTTTTCAAACCTCTGTCTGTGGTACTTCCCAGTGTAACCGTCAGATTCTTTACTCCGCCTAACAGTGAAGTCGCTCCGGAGATTTCCTCTGCTCGGTTCGGTAAAAGAAAAATAAAGCGTTCGGTTTAAACCTCATATTTTTGTTATTTTTGGATTTCCCACCTCTGTCTACGGTACAGGTAGTATGTAGACAGGTAGTGACTGTGTTTTATTTTGCTAAAATTAGTGGAAATTGTCTTTCTTCAGTTTCTTTCCAGTCAGTCCGGTTTGGAACCGACTTTGTAAAATATTTCCCTCTTTCTGGGATTAGTGTGGTGTTCCAGTACTGATTGGTTTCAAAAGAACCGGACTTTTGCTGGTTCTTTTAAAAAGCCTGTGACACGGTTTGTAACCGATCGGTTGCTTTATTACCTGGCTTGAAAGCTTCTATAGCATAATTTGTTAGGTTGGCCATGTCTGAGAAGCCCAAGAAGAAAACCGGTCCCACTGGGTTTCAACACTGTACTGAGTGTGGGGAGACCTTTACTAAGGCCGACCTCCACCTCATCTGTGTTTACTGTCTGGGGTTTGACCACCTCAAGTCAGACTGCCAAATCTGTAAGAACTTTTCTAAAACCACTCTAGATAAAAGACTGAGTAGTCTGAAGGAAAGGGAGGCCGAGAAGTCTGTAGATCCGGATGGCCAGCCCAGTTCAGTTGCGGCCGAACCTGAGGAGGTGCATACTGACCTAGGCGATACCTCCTCAGACAAAAGGAGAGCCAACCCCAAGGGGTCAGTTCCATCAAAGAAAAAACGCAAGTCTGGCGGTTCGGATCCTGTATCTCACTCTCCAACCGCGGACAAAATAGCCAAAGCGATTAGTATTGTCCAATCGCTTAGATCGGTTCCGTCTGAACCGATACCACCGGTTCGGTGTTCGGTTCGGTCGGATCCGTCTCCTCCGGATTATGACCCAGATGCTTATTATGAGGAGTGGGAGGGAGACGAAGACTATCCCGGTGATGACGATGATGGTGACGATGAAAGTTCTGGATGTGCCCGTTGAACCGGACATCTCCCCAGACAGGCCCTCCGGTGTCTCTCCTCCCAGGCTCTCTGAGTCCCCTTCGCACTTTTTGTTCTACAAAAAGGTGGCACAAACCGTGCAGCTTCTCTTGGTTGAAGCAGCAGAGGAGGATGAAGAGCCTGATTTTGTGGAAATGATGGACATCCCAGAGTCCAAAAAGCTGTCTATCCCTTTTCATAAATCTTTGGGGAAACAGACACAAAAAATTTTACAAACCCCTAATTCAATATCTCCTGTGGATAAGAGAATGGACAGGAGGTATTTGTTATCAGGCTCAGCTGCGGAGTCCCTTTATAGTCATTGCAGCCATGTTGGGGTAATGCAGGCTGTAGCCTGTGACAGGGCTAACATTCCTTTGGCTTCACACACACCCAGATAAGGACTCCAGGAAAGTGGATGCCATGGTCAAAAAACAGTATTTGGCATCCTCTTTGGGACTCAGGAAGGCTACTTATATGGCCTACACAGCCAGATACCAGAAATCCAGATGGGACACGGTTCTGCAACTGGCTAAACAGGCCTCTCCCCAGCTAGCCAAGGAGCTGGAGGTGGTGGCTGCTGATGGAATTAAGGCATCCAAAATGCAGTTTCATGCTGCTGTGGACTCCAATGATGTAGTATGTAGAGTCATGGCTACATCTGTGTCTCTCGGAAGATATGCTTGGCTCAGATATACTAGCCTTTCACAGGATACCCAGACTAAGGCAATGGATTTTCCTGTAGTAGGTAACTCTTTGTTTGGGGAGCAGACAGAGGCTTACATGAAGAAAATGGATGAATATAGGACCACGTACAGGGATGCACAGGCCAAGGAAAGGCAGGCTACTCCACACCAGCAGCAGTCTAGGGGCAGGCCCTTTCAAAGGCCTTTTTACCAAGCCCAGGCCTCCTCTCCTTTCTCACAGAGGGGGTTCTTCAGAGGGAAGGGTAGGAGGGGGATGAGCAGAGCTGTTCCTTCCTCCTCTCAGTCTAAGGCTCCTGCCAAGCAGACACCCAGATGTGTCAGCCCAGGTCGACTCCCCATTTCCAGTAGGAGGCAGGCTGGCTTACTACTTCTAGGCCTGGATGTCTGTGACCTCAGACAAGTGGTCCTGGAAGTAGTAAGCCAGGGACTGGCCCTCAATTTCAAAAAATTTCCGAAAAGAAGGGCCAAGTCTTTTCCACCTGCAACAGTCTCAGAAACCTTTCCCTAGAGGCAGAAGTTTCTCTCTTCTAGTTCTCAGAGCTATAGAGAAGGTTCCTACTCAGCACAAGGGAAAAGGACTGTATTCCAGGTACTTCCTTACCCCAAAGAAAACAGAGGAGTGGTGACCCATCCTAGACCTAAGGTATTTGAACGAACACATTTCAAAGCCCAAATTCAAAATGGTAACTCTGGGAATAATCCTTACCTCTCTAAGGCCAGGGGATTGACTAGCATCTGTGGACCTCAAAGATGCCTACTTCCATATTCCTATCAGGTGCTCCCACAGAAAATACCTCAGGTTCGAGTTGCCTTCAGGCCATTACCAATTCAAAGCCATACAATCCGGTTTAACATCAGCTCCAAGGGTGTTCACAAAGTGCCTTGCAGTAGTGGTGGCTTACCTCAGAAGACAGGGTATCACCATCTTTCCGTATCTGGATGACTGGCTGTTAGTGGGTCAGTCTCATTTACAGGTCAAGTCAGCTCTTCAAACTACCCAGGACCTACTCATCTCCTTGGGTTTTCTTCTCAATCTTCCAAAGTCTGTACTTAAACCAGTTCAACTTCTCACCTTTATAGGCATAGAGTTGGACACTGTACAAGTAAAAGCCTTCCTTCCCCTGGCAAGGGTAAAGGCCCTAGTGGATCTCACTTCCTCCTTTCGACCTCAGGTCTCCTGCCCAGCAAGACAGTTCCTCCAGCTCCTGGGCCACATGGCAGCTTCCACGGCAGTGGTGCAAGGAGCAAGGTTCCAGATGAGGGACATTCAGTTTCATCCGAGGTCTTTTCGGTCTTAAAAGAAGGATTCACTTACCAAACTGATTCCAGTGACTCAGACTCTGGTCCAAGTTCTCCAGTGGTGGCTGGACCAGGACAACCTCAGACAATGAGCTCCATTTCTTAATGTCCCATCAGTAGTTTTAACTATGGATGCTTCTCTCCTAGTGTGGGAAGCCCACCTGGGAGCCCTGACAGCTCAAGGACTGTGGTTTCCACAGGAGTCTCTCCTTCATATCAATCTCCTGAAACTCAGGGCAGTTTTCCTAGCCCTGCAGAGCTTCTCGGATTCAGTCAAGGGCAACACCACCACAATGTGGTACATCAACAAGCAGGGAGATTCTCAGTCCTCGGCCTTGTGCATAGAAGCCATGAAGCTGTGGTCTCTGGCCTATTTTCTTCAGACTTTTCTGGTAGCAGTTCACCTTCCAGGGAAGGACAACATACTAGCAGATGCTCTGAGCAGAATTTCACAGGGACCCCACGAATTATCCCTGGATCCTCACATACTGAAGGTCATCTTCTCCAGGTGGGGCACTCCAGAGATAGATCTCTTTGCAGCACTGGACAATCATCAACTTCCTCTGTTTTGTTGCAGACCTCCAGTCCTGGGGACGGTTCCCCAGGGTGATCTCTTTTTGGACTGGAAGGGCCGGTTTCTCTATGCCTTCCCTCCCTTCCCTCTGCTGTTCAGAGTTCTGATCAAGATCAGGACTCAACCCTGCACAGTGATACTGGTGGCTCCAGATTGGGCCAGACAGCCTTGGTATACTCTGCTGCTATCCTTGTCAGTGTCACGTCCCCTGTCTCTGCCCAGGACATACAGTCTCCTGTCCTCCTCCCAGGGGCGGATCTGGTACCCCAATCTCCAGTCTCTCCATCTCAAGGCCTGGCTCTTGAAGAGTTAGAATATGCAGCTCTACATCTTTCTCAGAGAGTTCTGTATATTCTGAAGGTCTCTAGGAAACCTTCCACTAGAAAAACTTACAACTCCACATGGAAAAGGTTCAGTATTTGGTGCTCTCAGAAAGGCATCCTTCCTGATTCTGCAGACATTTCCACAACCTTAGACTATCTAGTTCATCTCAGTGGTTTAGGCCCTAGGCCTGCCACTCTGAAGGTTCATCTAGCAGCTGTCTCTGCATTCCTGTCAGCAGGGAAGGGCTCTTCCCTGGCATCTCATCCTGTTTTCAGAAAGTTTTTCAAAGGTCTGGTTCACATTAACCCTCCCTTTAGGGAGCCCACTCCACCTTGGGGTATTAATGTCTGCATAGCTCAGCTTTGCAGTCACCTTTTGAACCTCTGGCTTCGGCCGAATTGAAGTACTTGACCTGGAAAACTGTGTTCCTGGTAGCTGTTACTTCTGCCAGGTGGATTAGTGAGTTACAGGCTCTGTCAGTGTAACCTGACTTCATCTCTTTCCATAAGGACAAAGTAGTCTTCAGAACCAATAGGAGGTTCTTGCCCAAAGTGGTTTCAGAGTTTCATCTGAACCAGTCTATATCTCTTCCTGTGTTTTTCACTGACCATTCTTCAGGTGAAAGGAGGTTACACAGTCTGGATGTTAAGAGGGTCCTTAGCTACTACATTGAGCATACTAAGGCACATAGAAATGACTGTCTTCAATTGTTTCTCACTTATGGTGAAGTGGGAAAGGGTAAACCTGCCACTAAGAGAACTATTGCGAGGATTGTTTCTTGGATACAGTTTTGTTATGACAAGTTGGGTAGGACACCCCCTTCAGGCCTGAGGGCTCACTCGACCAGGAGTACAGCTGCTTCTCTAGCTGCAGCCAGAGATACACCTTTGTTAGAGATCTGTAAAGCAGCCACCTGGAAAACAGTACATACTTTCACCAAGCATTACTCCCTGGACATCCAGGCTAGGAGTGATTCTAGGTTTGGTACAGCAGTACTGTAGAGCCTCTTCCCAAAGCAGGTTCTGCATTCCCTCCTCCATAGGGAACTGCTTGGTAGTCTGCATTATGTCTGAATACAGCAAGACTTCATGTTGTTTGAAGAAAAAATTACTCACCATAGTAATCTTGTTTCTTCTAATGGAGTCTTGCTGTATTCAGACCTCCCCCCGTCTTCCCTCTCAGAACCTGGTTTTGGGAAGTGGGCTGGCAGGTACAGTGTTGCACCTCAGGGTGTACCTTCACCCTCCTCTTTGGGTGTAGATGTTATTATTATTTTTTCTGGTGTTTTACTAAATATTGTCACTACCTTTCCTTCTTGGGTTCTCGACTTGAGTCTTTTGGGGCCCAGAGATATATTTGCCCTTTGGCTATATTTGAACAATTTCAGTACTTTAGTTACTAGTTAGTTAGCGTAGAGAATCTGATGATTACACTGGGAAGTACCACAGACAGAGGATTGAAAACCGAGCTCCAGCTCAACGTTCTATGCTTCTGCATAGAGTTAACTCTTTCCTCTCCGGGGCAGTTCAAGTGCTGGGGCTAACTGCACTATGTCTGAATACAGCAAGACTCCATTAGAAGAAACATTACTATGGTGAGTAATTTTTCTTCATGCCTCTAGTGCTGTAACCTGAAACTGATTTGGAGAAGATGGCAGATACAGTCAAGGGTGCCTTGAACAGTCAAGTTTTTCAACCTCCCCTCGAGCAGCTGCCCCCTGAACGGCTGGTGCCCTCCAGCTCCTCATCCCCCTCTTCTGGGGGAGAGGAACCTTCTGTCCACATCTCTCCAGCTGCTGATCTCGCTGAGTATCAGCGCTTCCTTGTGAGGATGTTGGAGGACTTGCACCTCACACCTGCCACTATTAGCAATCCTGAGCACTTGGTGCACGCCTTTCTAGGCGATTTTGTCGAGGCCACCCTTGTGGTGCCACCCTGGCTTGCTCCCTTTCAGGAGGCATCGTTGTGTTCCTGGCAGAGGCCCTTCTCCGGAGTTCCTGCCTCAAGGGATCTCAGCCAGAGATATTGCGCACCCCCGGAGTCTCCATAGAAACATAGAAACATAGAAGTTGACGGCAGATAAGGACCGCAAGGCCCATCCAGTCTGCCCATTTCTTTTTCTACCTTATAAATGTGCCATCGGCCTCATGGCGTCAGTGACCTATCTATTCATAGTCATTTGTATTGCTCCTTATGCCTATCCCATGCCTGTTTGAAGCCCTGCACTGTATTCATAGCCACTACTTCTTGTGGTAAGCCATTCCATGCATCTACCACCCTTCTGTGAAAAAGAATTTCACATTCCCCTTAATCGGCCTCCCTCTAATCTCATGCTGTGTCCTCTTGTCCTGCTATTTTCTTATATTTAAACATGTTAGACTCTTTCACCTTGTTTATGCCCTTAAGGTGTTTAAATGTCTCGATCATATCACCTCTCTCCTCCTTTGCTCAAGGGTATACATATTGAGCTCCATTAATCTGTCCTCATATGTCTTCTGATGCAGTCCCTGCACCATTTTGGTTGCCCTTCTCTGGACTGCCTCAATTTGGTTAATGTCCTTGTGAAGGTGTGGGCTCCAATACTGCAGCAGTACTCCAGATGGGGCCTCAATCCATGTCTTGTACAGAGGGATTATTACCTCCCTCTTACGACTTGTGATACCCCTACTAATACACCCTAACACCCCCTAGCTCTACCTACTGCTTTAGAGGTCTGCTTGATGATTTCAGGTCATCAGTGATGATGATGCCCAAGTCTCTTTCTTCCTTTGTGACTGCTAGCAACTCCTCCCAGCCTATAAGTGGCTTCAGGTTTCTCTTCCCTATGCATGATTTTGCACTTCTTTCATTAAATCCCAGTTGCCACTCTTCTGACCATTCTGCTAGTTTATCCAGATCTCTTCTCATTCTGCCCACCCCATCTGGATCATCTACTCTGTTGCAGATCTTGGTGTCATCTGCAAACAGACAAGCCTTACCTCTAGTCCATCTGCTAGGTCACTAATGAAGATGTTGAATAGGACTGGCCCCAGGACTGATCCCTGAGTACCCACTTGTGACTTGCATCTCTTCTGACTGTATACCATTTACCACCACTCTCTGTTTCTGCCAGTCAACCAGTTTGCCACCCAGTTGACCAACTTCTGACCCACCCCGAGCCTACCTAGCTTATTTATCAATCTTCTATGTGGAACAGTGTCAAAAGCTTTGCTGAAGTCAAGGTAGGCGACATCAACTGCTCCCCTTGGTCCACCACTCTGGTTACCCAGTCAAAGAAATCTATGAGATTAGTTTGACAGGACCTTCCTTTGTAAACCCATGCTGTCTTGGATCCTGTGCCCCTATGGATTCCAGGTGTTGCACTATCCTTTCCTTAAGGAGTGCTTCCATAATCTTGCCCACTACTGAGGTAAGACTGACGGTCTGTAGTTCCCGCCTCCTCCCTGCTACCACTCTTGTGGAGTGGGATCACATGAGCCCTTCTCCAGTCTTCTGGGACCTCTCCTGTGCTCAGAGACTCACTAAACAATTCTGCTAATGGCTCTGCTAGTTCCTCCTTTAGCTCCTTAAGTACCCTGGGATGTGTGCCATCAGGTCCCATTGCCTTATCCACCCTGAGCTTAGCAAGCTCTTGTAGGACCCTTCTTTTGTGAAGGAGTAGTGCTCACCTCCTCCCCTGTGTCCATGATGCTGAGCTGTGGGCCCTGCCCTACCTTCTCTTCAGTGAATACTGAGCAAAAGTATCTATTTAGGATAGATGCCTTTACAGGGTCCTCCTCCTCACATGCTCCCTTTCTCCATTAAGCTTATACCCTCTCTGGACTTTCTCCTTTCACTAATGTATCTATAGAAAGTCTTGTCACCTTCTTTACTGTTTGTGCTAGTGTTTCTCAGTTTGGGACTTTGCCTGCCTTACTGCCTTACCTGCTTCCCTTAGGGCAGTTTGGTATGCCCCCTATCTTCATCCCGCTGTGTTCCCTTATATTTTCTGAAGGCCAGCCTTTTGGCTCTGACCTTTTCTGCTACTGTATTTGAGAACCAAAGTGGTTTCCTTCTTCTTTGCACTTCCTTTTCTGTCTAACACAATGGGATGTTGCTTCAAGTATTGTATCCTTAATGCTTGCCCACTTTGCCTGTACCTCCTCACCTGTGTTTCTTTTGCCAGGGCTAGCTTAACTCTGTTGGCCATCTTATCAAAGTCAGCTCCTCTGAAGTCCCATATTTTTGCCTTGGAATGGGATGATTTAGATGTAGTAGCCAAATTGAACCATACCATGTGATGGTCACTGGCCCCAGGTGACCTTCTACCTGGAGATCTGTGATCCCTTCTTTGTTAGTCAGTACTAGATCTAGGATAGCCCTGTCTCTTGTGGGTTGCTGTACCAGTTGTTTGAGGCCCTCCTGCAGGGAATCCACTATGAGTCTAGTTCTGGCAGATGTTCCTGCTGGTATTGACCAATCTGTATCTGGCATGTTGAAGTCTCCCATTATCAGAACCTCCTTTAGCTGTCATGTTTTGTATATCTTCTAACAGTAATGTGTCTATGTCCTCCTCTGGTCTGGGGCCTGTAGACAACCCCAGTTCTTATGGCTGTCCCATTTCCTGTTTCCAGGGTGACCCACAGTTCTTCTGGCTCCTTATGTGTATTCTGAATTTCTGTAGCTTTGATATTTTCATTAACATAGGCCACTCCTCCCTTTTGCACCCTCGTCTCTTCTGAACAATACATAGCCAGGTACTGAAGTCTCCTAAGGTGGTTACTGGTAAACCACGCCTCACTAATTGCTACTATGTCCAGTTTAGCCTCTGACATTATTGCCTGCAGGTCTGGGATCTTATTTCCCAGGCTGTGAGCATTTGTGTACATGATTTTCCATTGGCCAGATTTTGGTGTGTTAGTTGTTGGGTGAGGTTTGGCATTACCCCTGTGCATCGTATGGGGAGACAAACCTTTTTTCTTACCTGGTGATGCAAATGAATGGCAAACACACTGAATTCCAGTTTGACCACTAGCTGAGGGGGGAAGGGTGTTCTTCCCATTCAACGTATGGGGTGCTGCACCCCTCTCTCCAGGTTCCATGCCTCATCCACAATCCAGATTGACGCAGTTGGATACTCCTGATGGGCTTCGCGCCCTTCACCGTGACCGGCCCCCAGATCAAGACTCCTCGGATTTTGACTTCTAGGGTAGGAGGACTTTCTACTTGGCACGGTTACTGCTTTCCATTTCTGCACATCAGGCCCACTATGTAGCCTATGACAGGTTATTGTGGTCCAGGCTAGGTCAGCTCCTAGCCTCATTGCCTGATATGCAGAAAACCAGACAAGCCATTGCACTCTCTGCACGTGGCATGGAACTAGCAAGGCACCATGCGAAGGCATCCTATGATGCCAACTAGGTAGCTACCAGGGTCGTAGGGACAGCGATCTGCACTAGGTGGACGGCATGGCTGCATCTTTCCCGGTTGTCACCCTTGGCCTGGTGTAGGGTGATTAACTTTGCTCACCAGAGAACGTATCTCTTCTCCCATAGAGCGAGATGGTGCTTGTCAGGGCAACTTCCTTCCCCCTCCAGGGGGCCCCCGTCTCTCTCTCCCCACTCTCGGGCCTCTCCAGGCCCTGAAGGTTCTCCCTCTTAGTGTGTCACCCACTGAGAGCTAAGGGACTTTGTCCCTTAGGGTGTAAAAGAACCCCCCTTTGGGGGGGCTTGGTACTCACCCATCAATGATGAATGGTGAAGATTGACACAGATAAGACATGAAAATTACGTACCTACCGTAATTATGATCTTTCTGTGTATCTTCACCATTTATCACAATCCCACCCTCCATCCCCCTGGGGCCTCAGTCTCTGGGTCCCCCTCCCTCCCTCTCTGTGCCCATCCCTCCCCCTATCTTTTCTTTTTAGGAGTGGGGTAAAACAGGGGCACACAGGGGGATAATGTTCCGGGAGAGTGGACAACGGGGGGACACCTTCTCAGTGCTTTGGCTTCACCCTGTGGGTGGGAGTTGACAGTTGCCTCCTTTCTTTCCTCCTCCTGTTTTCCATCCAACTTATTTCTCCTTGTTTAAAAAAAAAAAAAAAAGTTTCTTTTTCACCAATAATCTTTCCTTGAGAGGGTGTTAATTCTCTGTACCCTGTCCTTCTTCCAGAATAGCCGACTCTGCTTATCTGGAGTGTTTGCCAGTCATTCTGTGCCTTGAATTCTGGCAGAAAGCCTTTAACTACTCCTTGCAGTTCCTATGTAATCTGGAGATAGACCAGAGTCTGGGATGTTTAACTCCCCCCCCCCTCCTAAATTCTTTACCCACCCTCCTCCCTCTTCCTTTTCCAGAGATTGGGGCCCCTCTCAATCCCTTTAGTTTCCGACTTTTCTCCCTTTCTGTCCTACCAGTTGTTATTTCTCCTTTTGGTTTATTTATCTTTTCCTTTTTCTGTCCCTTGGACTTCCTTGTCCCACCCTCCACTCTCTTCCTCTTACCTCTCTGGTGACTCAGAACTGGCAGGCAGGCAGAGTTGACGCAGCCTAACGGCCAACCCGCAAGTGCCACGCAGTGCGTCAGCCTCGAGGGCGGCGCTGATGGTGCGTCTGCTCCACCTACCTAAAAAAAAAAAGAAAGGCTCCCGCAGGGTCCTGACCTCTGGCCAAGTACCCAACAGTGATGAATGGTGAAGATACACAGAAAGATCATAATTACGGTAGGTACGTAATTTTCATTTCTTTGCCTTGTGTGGTTGGCAAAGCCATAGGTTTCTCTCCTGTTTCTCTACAGGGAGGCAGGGAGGTCCTCCAAGCATAATCTCCAGTGGGGAACCCCCCTGACGAAGGTTTTATGCTGAAGCGCTGGAGTAGCAAGCATCTGCCTTGCACTTGGACCAAATAAATGAACTAGAAGTTATTTTGACATGAATTCTGTGGTCCATCTAATTATTTGATGATTTGGAGTGCTGGTCTTTGTGGATCTGGTTTATGTCATTAGGGCTAGCTGGCCTCGACCTGCACATCCCTCACATATTGCTGTTCATGGTGACAAACCCTCTGGAACTGATTCCTCCTCTAGGATCCTGAGGCTCTAGTTACTGCTTTCTCCTTCTCCATGAGGATCAACCTGCTGTTCTTTACCTCATGTGGTTGACAGAGCCCTAGGTTCTCTGTTTCTCTGCAGGGAGGTCCTCCAAGCATAATCTCCAGTGGGGAACTGAGGAGGGAGGGGGCCACCCACATTTCGAACCCCAGGAATCACTCATTATGATTAAACTAAAGCAGTCAGCCTCCTGTGTTGGACTGCCGAGAGAGATGGAATTATATGCAAATGATGGAACTCTCAATTGGCTCATGCCAATTTCAAACTGCTGCCCTAACAACTGCTGCACTCTGAGTGCTTCAGATTCTTTACTCCGCCTGCCTAGTGAAGACATCCCAGAGAGCTCTCCTTCAACCTCTTCAAAATCTGTTTATCTGATCGATAAGTAGTATTTTTAGTTTATAGTTCAAATTGCTGCCTTAGTTTTAGTTTATTTTATAATTTGTGTGAATATTTTGTGTAATTAGCGGTTCCTTCATGGTTCCTTGGAACCGAGGGTCCCGCTATTTCTAGTGAGGGTTTTAACTCAATTTAGTGATATTTGTTATTTTTTGCAGTTGGTTCCTTGACCATTTGTATCCATTTTATTTTTATCTAAATTTATAAATTTCTCAGTTCCCTTTTTTTAGCGTTTGGTTCCCGGAACCGTTAGCTGTTGTTTATATTTAAAATATTCGGTTCCAAGGAACTGATAATTTTGTTATAGGTACTTTAGCAATTCCTGCTCAGTGTCAGAGGCTCCTGTTGTGAAGCCTAAAAAACGCACAGGACCCACTGATTTTAAATATTGTGCGTCTTGTGGTCAGATTACTGTATAGCAAAAGCAGACAGACATTCCCTTTGTGTTTTTTGTCTGGGTACTAGCCATATTTTTGCAAATTGTGACATCTGACGTCGTGGTGGGCGGCCTCTGGAGGACTGCTTGCAAATCTTTCCAAGTGGTCCTGGTGGCTATAAGTTCTATAGGTGTGGCCTGATGAAAGAGATTTGTTACAGTGAGTATGTAACTGTTCTTTTCTGTGTTTCTATGTTTGCATGAATAACTGCAGGGTTTTATTTAACTCTAAACATTGATTATACTTGCCTCACTGTGTTTAACAAACATAACACTTCTAGAAAACCTATATAAATACTTTCTGTACAGTTAGTATTGTCCCCAGAAAAAAAACTGCTAATCAATTATTTAAAACCCTGCACTGACTTAAAAATGTAGACTGTTAACCCTTGTTATTGCATGTTGAGCTTACTAAACTTGTTGGTTACTGCAGAAGAAATCCAGTGTTTGTAGTGATGGTTGGCACCTGTAAAACATGAGGCATAAATGCTTTGCAAAGTCAAGAAATAAATGTATAAATCAAGTTTTATCTTATATCTGCTGTGGAAAGGCCTTTGGCAAACCACGCATGTGTGAAAGATGCCAGGTGCGGTGACGTCACCCAGTGGATGGGGCTTCAGTAAGTCTCTGAGATTGACAGTTGGTATTACCTGTTGATTATTTGCAGTTTCCTGCATATTTCTGCACATTTTACGCTACATGAAGAGAAAGCACGGTGCATATAAGATAAACCTTGCTTCATGTATTTATTTCTTCAATATGCAAAGCATTTATGCCTCGTCTTAACATGTGCCAGTCATCACTGCAAACATTGGATATACAGTACTAATTCTAGGGGTGTGGCTGTGGTTCACTTATCCACACATTGGCAGTTCTTGAACAGTCTTTAAGCCTTTGCCAGATGATGCTAACATCATCGCTTGGAAACTGTATGGCTTGTCTTCTCCTGGGCTGGCCTGCTGAGACCCAAAATTGTGGCCTAAATGTGGTCACAAGGTGGCCTCCACTGTGACGGGTCAGTGGCCCAACTTGCAGCTACATAAGGGCGGCGGCGAAGAAGGCTGCTGCGGGCACCTCATTGACCTCAGTGCTGCTCTCAGCTGGGGCTAGTATCATAACGTCCTTCATTGGAGAGTTTCATGACATGTGTCAGGTCCTCCAGACCTTCGAGGAGAGCAGGGTTTGTTACAAGCATAAAAACAGCAAACACTGTTGTCGGTCATGGGATGGGGAGAGGTCACATTTCTCCCACTCCCTTGACACCCCTGACTGCTCGAAGACTCTTGAACGCTCAATTTCGGCTGAGTCACATTTGGTCAAAGGACATGTTGCTTGCTTCACTGTACCCGCTTCGGGCTTGACAACCTCAACACCAGCTAATCAGGTGGTCGAGATTTTTCTCAACTGTGTCAACCAGTTGTTGGAAGGGGTCGATGATAAGTTGATCTCCAAGTCCCCTGTCTTTCCAGTCCTCATACAGGAGGACCTGGAGCAGTCAGTATCTCCAACCATTACCACTCGGGATCAGCCTCCACTGGAGGTGGTGCAGTCAAACTCAGTGCTTGTTATGTATACAGTACCTCTGCAGTCAGTATCTCTGGCCATTACCACTCAAGATCAGATTCCACTGGAGGTGGTGCAGTCAAATTCAGTGCTTGTTATGTATACAGTACCGCTGCAGTTAGTATCTCTGGCCATTACCACTCGAGATCAGACTCCACTGGAGGTGGTGCAGTCAAACCCGGTACCTGTCATGTATACAGTGCCTCTGCCTATGTCTCCTCAACATCGACCCCCAAGTTAGCAGTCGAGGTACAGATCGAGTGACTCCTTGAGTTCTCAGTCTTGCGTGACTGATGGATGTTGCTGTTGATACTGCTCATCCTCTTCATCCTCAGATGATGAGAGGCTCTGCCAGCAGATGCTGCGGTGTTATGAGGAGCTCCTGTGGCAGCAGTGGGCCTTGACAGGGCACAGTAGGGCTCTGCCCTGATCCACTGGTCAATTGCTGGTGCTGGCCAAGCCCATGCCAGTCCTTCTGAGACAACTGTCGCTGACACATGTCTCTCCACCCTTGCTGGTAGAACCGACTTCACAACAACCCATATGGGGAGCACCTGCTAAGCGCCCCTATCCAGGGACAGCTTACCAGGCTGGTTATCTGTGGAAATCACCCACTCAGATGACTCTTGAGTGGTTCATAGTGGGGAAAAAGTCGAGGGCCATCCTTGACGAGTCCTCGGATGACTCTGATGGGTCCTCTATGCAGTCATTGAGGATGCATACATTTGACCAGGAATTGACTGAGGAACTGACCACCTACCATGGGCTTCTATCTTTTGGGACTCACTTCCTACTCATGTCAGAGTCCATGAATGTTCCTTTGGAGCCATTTAAAAAAAAAGGTTAAATACCCTTTTACTGACATCCTGGATAAGGATGAGTCCCTTGGGGTCACCTTTCCCATGACTGAGACCATTATGGGACCGGCTCTGGAGCTTTGGCAGCATTCTGCCTGGCACTCTCAGAATGTAGGGTCTACAAATATACGGTCTCTACTGGCTCTCTGTCTGGATTCTCTCCCTTGGCTAAGGGTCTGGTTTCTGACTCTGTCTTCCAGAAATCGGGAATACTAGGACAAGCCCCCCCCGACAAGCAGTCAAAAAAACTTGACCGTATTACTAAGAATGCCTACACTGTATCCTCTTTTGGTCTCCTTCAGGCGAGTTGCGCCCTGATGATAGCTTACTTTTGTCACTCCCTGCTAGGAGTGCTCGACACTGTCCTCCCTTACCTGCCTGCTGATAAGCAGCTAGCTGTCAAGGTCATCAGAGACCCGGGTCAAGCACTGGCTAAACACCAGCTCCAGATGGTCTTAGACCTTGGCAACTCCTGTGCCCGAGCCATGGCAGCATCCATCACGCTGTGTCACAGGGCCTGGCTGAAGATCTCCTCCTTCATGGCAAATACTCAGCATAAGTTGGCTGATGTCCCTTTCCTGGGCACTGACCTCTTTGACCCAGGGGTGGATAGGCATCTCACTAGAATTGAGAAGTCCCTTGCCACCCTAGATTCTGTGGCTTCATCCTAGAAGGACCCAAAAGGCCAGAAGCAAAAGAAATAGCCCTTTAGTTTCAGCCCTTTCAGCCACAGCGTCTTGACAGCAACAACCCCAGCAGTGGCAGTTTCAAGCCTGGCATCCCAAGGCCAAGTTCTCTGGCCAGGGGCCCAAAAAAGATGGGAATAGGGGAAGTGGTGCCCCTCCAGCCTCAGCAGCCGATGCCTCCTCCAAAGCTATCTAGTGACAGGTCAGGGGGTGTTCACCTCCCGCTTGTCCAGTCCCTGACCCAGCCTTCTGTGGAAAATTGGCTTAATCACTTCTGGCCTCACTGGTCCGTGGTTACTACGGACAAGCGGATTCTCGAGGTGGTTGGCAAAAAGTTGCCTGTTGATTTCAAGACTCCCCCACCTTATTGATCCCATGCTCCAAGGGAGTCCTCGGTGTCGCAGAACACACTGTCCACCCTCAAGGAGGATGTTGCTCATCTCTTTGCAAAAGGAGCCATAGCCCAAGTCCCAGATGCCCTGGCAAGTCAGGGGTACGTGTCCAGGTACTTCCTGGTCCCGAAACGGATAAGGGGGGCTGGTGTCCCATACTGGATCTTCACAGTCTTACTCAGTGTTTCAAGAAGTGCAAGTGCAGGATGGTCATGCTGAACCAGATCATACCACCTCTAGAGTATGGCATGTGTTTCTGCTTCCTGGACCTCCAAGACACGTTCTTCCACATCCCAGTTCGTCCGTCTCACTGGTGGTACTTCTGGTTCTGCGCAGAAGGACTTCTCTGTCAGTTCCAAGTCATGCCATTTGGTCTCTGCTCTGCGCCTAGGGTCTTCACCAAATGCATGGCAGTGGTGGCAGCCTTCGTATGGTGCAAAGGTGTCAGGATTTATCCCTTCTTGGACAACTGGCTGGTAGCCGGGCCATCCAGAAGAGGTAGTGGAGTGGTCCAGGGACCTGACTCTACAGACCTACAGAGACTTGGGCCTCTTGGTCAGTGCAGCCAAGTCTGAACGGATCCTCTTGCAGGTGATTCATTTAATCTGGACAGAGCCTGACTTACTACCGGCCAGGGCCCAGCTCCTTGTGGAGCGTGAATTGGATCTTACCTCCTTTGCCTGATCATTTTAGATTGGGTGCTCGTGCCCTGCCTGGGATTTCCTGCGGCTGCTGGGGTATGTGGCGTCTTGCACCAGCATGGTCTGGTGAGCTCGCTGGTGGGTGTAGCACCTGCAGTGGGAATTGGGATGTCAGTGGTCCCAACGCCTAGGACACCTGGACCAGCTGGTCACAGTGACACAACCAATGTAGGATGCTGTCCAATGGTGACTGATCCCAGAAAATCTTGAAGAAGGAGTCCTGTTTGTCTGTCCAGGACTATCATTCTCACAACAGATGCGTCTCTGGTGGGTTGAGGAGCGCATCTGGTGACCACAGGACCTATGGGTTCTGGTCACCCAAGGAGTCCGGTCACCACATCATCCTGCTGGAGCTCCGTGCAGTGCGGCTAGATCTGATGGAATTTTCTCCTCTAGTCAAGGGTCAGGTCATGCAAGTCCAGATGGGCAACACCATGACCTTGTTCTACCTGAACAGGCAGGGTGGCATGCACTCCCTTCCTTTGTGTTGGGAGGCCCTCTGCACTTGGACCCTTGTATGCAGCCTGGATGCAGATCTCCTGGCTATCCATGTTGCAGGAGCAGGCAGCTGGAATATGCTGTCAACCATGTGGGTGATATGTCGCAGAAGTGGTCCCTGCATCAGGAGGTGACGAGTCACCTGTTCTCCCTGTGGAGCACCCCTCTGATTGACCTATTTGCCTCCTGGAGAACACAAAACTGAGGCTGTTCTGTGGCTGCCCCCGACAGTCCAGGACAGTGGTGGGGAATACCTTTGCGAGGCCCTGGACTCCTGACCTCCTGTATGCCTTCCCTTCCTTTCCCCTGATCCAGAAGGTGGTAATCAAGGTACAGAAAGACAAGATGCGGATGATCCTGATAGCTGTGAAATGGCCTCACCAGTACTGGTACCCAGATGTCCTCAGCCTCAGAGGCAGACCCCCGTGGTGGTTGCCTGTTCACTCGGATCTGCTGACCTAACTCTCAGGGGGGGAGATGCTGAACCTCACAGCCTGGTTCCTGACCGGTTGTGCTCCACGTTGTGGAGTCCTCTCAGAATGCGTCAGCTCACATGTGCTATGCCTTTAAATGGAAACTGTTTTCCATTTGGTGTCAGGGCAAGTAGCTTGATCCCTTTGCCTACCCTCTGGCTAGAATATTGGTGTACTTCTGATCCATAATCTTAGCCAGGACTGTGATCGACAACAGTGCACCTGGCAGCCATCTCTGCATACCGGGCACGGGCTGGTATACTGATGGCACAGGAGAAGGTGGTTGGGCATTTTTTAAAGACCTTAACCACTTGTCCCCACCAGTGCATGAACCTGCACCACCTTGGGACTTGCTGCTGGTCCTTGCTCTGCTCACAAGCAAGCCTTTTGAGTTTATGCACAGGTGTGAAATGTCACTCTTGTCATGGAAGACAACCTTCCTGATGACTGTCGTGTCAGCCAGAAGGATCCATGAGCTCCAGACTCCCTCAGTGAAGCATCCATACCTGGTCTTCCATAGGGACAGAGTCATCCTTTTACCCACCCGAAGTTCATCCCAAAGGTTGTCTCTGAGTTCCACCTTGACCAGGTGATGAACCTACCGATCTTCTTCACAAATCCATCTTCGGAGGCTGACCGGAGGCTCCGTACTTTGGACCTGCATCAGGTGCTCTCCTGTTATGTAGAACACATGGCTGGAGTTTTTGATGAGACTTGTCAACCCTTTGTGATATATGTGGAAGCCTTTCCTGGCAGACCAGCAGTTAAGAGAACTATTAGCAGGTAGATTATGTCCTGCATAAACCTCTGTTATAGGTTGGCTGGTGGGGAGCCTCCTGTAGGTCTTAGAGCTTATTCCACCAGACATAACAATGTCTCAGTGACTGCTTTCAGGCACATCCTTATGCAGGAAATCTGCTGGGCTGCCTCCTGGAAGTCGGCACACACCTTCACTTCCCATTACATTCTCGATTTTGAGTCTCATTGGGATGCTGCATTTGGGACCTCGGTTCTCCAGTCTCTGCCAAACAAGGGTGCGCTTCTTGCCCCCTCTTCCTAGAGAACTGCTGGAAGTCTGCCAATGTGTGGATAAGTAAATTATATTCATGCCCCTAGAAAAATAGGTTACTCACCTGTAACCATAGATCTTCCCTTGTCAATCTTCACCATTCATTACTGCTGGGTGTAAGTCGAAGGCGCGCACCCACCACGGGAGGTTTTTTTCCCCCCCAGAGGAGTCTGCGCTGATGGCGCCGCCCCCGAGAGTGACACATTGCGTGATGTGCGAGGGGCGGCCATTAGGCGGCGCAGACTCTTCCTTCATCCCAGTTCTGTTTCTCCCGCCATCGAGGCTGCACCTGCTGCACGGAGTCGCTGAACTGTTTCTATGTCATAGGCCGCATAGTGTTTTTCGATGCCGCTCCTTCATCCCGGTTCTTTCCTGTCATCAACTTGTAAGATCATTCCTTTATTTGATATTTCGACGACGCCAGGAACTTTGCTGTTTATTGTATTAATTTTGCATCATGTCAGATTCGGGGGAAAAACGCAAGACTAAGGCGGGCTGTGCCCCTATTCGTCGGTGCCCCTGTGGCCTGCAGTTTTCCGTCACAGACCATCATGATGTTTGTCTTTGGTGCCTGGGACCCTACCATGATATAGATAATTGTGACGCCTGTTTCTCCATGGATCGCCGCGTGTTAGAAATCCATGCATTTAAAGTCAGAAGAGCTCCACCGACTTTTGGGGGACGGCGTCACTCGAGGGCCTCCCAAGCCAGATATCTTGACCCTTCCTCCGGGTCCCCTCCTGGGTCTATATGGCCCGGCGAGGAGGGAACCTCCTCCACTTCTAGTCTTGCCGAGGAGGAGGAGGAGGAGGAGGTTTCTTCTGCGGCGCTGTTGGAACAGGGAGATTCCTCCCGAGGTCACTCCATTGGCGCCGTCCCAGCAGTCACCTCCACGGAGGTGCAGGCTCCCCCGGGTGGCGGGGCCCGGCGCTGGTGGACCCTCGATCTCACCCGACCTTGCTGTGGAGTCTGGTACCATCTGTGGTGCTGGGGACTCTGGCGGCGCCGTCAGGTCTCGGTGCTGTTCGCAGCGCCGTCAGGTCTCAGTGCTGTTCGCGGCGCCGGGGACTCGGACGGCGCCACTCATGGTGCTGCTTTGGGTTACGGCGCCGGGGACTCAGGTGGTGCCGCTGGCAGTGCCATTTTGGTTTTTGGCGCTGTCCACGGTGCCAGTGACTCTGGCAGTGCCGTTCACAATGCGGCCTAGGTTTCCGGTGCCAATGGAGGTGCGGCTGACTCCTCTGGTGCTGTCACTGTTGCGGCCTTCGACGATGCCAGGCCTGGTGCCGTTTTAATGGAGGTTTCTCCGGTTGCTCCAATGGAGTCTGCTCTGGTTGACCCCTCTTCGGAGGAGGATGACTCAGGGGAGGGCCCTGTCCAGCTACCTGAGTCTTCTGACTCAGAACCTCCGGTGGGCCGAAGCGCTAGGCGATTCAGTATTCCTCTCCCCGAGTCCCCGGAGCCGGTTAGCCTGGATGATTCCATGGTTCAGAGTGGCCTAGAGTCTTCTGTGGTGGACCCTTCAGGAGGTCCAGAGAGGATGCCCTCTTACCGGAGGTCCCAGGCAGCTGCCATCACTGGTGCTGCTGGGGTCCTTCAGGGGAGGGTGGAGGATTCTGTCACAGTGAGTCCCCTTTGGGGGCTCGCTCATTAGGGACCTCCCACACTGGTATCGAGGAAGAGGGCTGCTTCGGAGTCTGAGGGATTGAGAGATCGGGGTGAAGAGCAGCGGCGAGTCCCCACCACCCTGGGGGGCATAGGGAGGAGTCGCAGCACTGATCCCCGCCTTTCTCTCAAGGTCTGTAGAGCACTTTCTAGTGGCACTTCTGAGGGTTGCCTTTCTGGACTCATGCAATCCCAGGCACGTCACAGGGGAGATCCCCCTTCAGGGCTCTTTATGGAGTTGCCTCCTCCTCTTGTCTCTTCGCAACCTGGTATGATCTCAGGGTCCCCAAGTCTGGCGGCGGTGCTACCTGGATCTCAGAGCCCTGGCAGAGGCCAGGCACATGCTATTAGGTGCCCTTCACCTATCCCTCTGCAACCACTACCTTATCTCCCAGGGCATGTGGGCCCCACGGGACCGTTAACTTGGGAGACGTTCAGAACTACTGCAGCGGCCTTCCCATCTTACATCACAGCCATGGACAAACAGTTTTTCCACCTGTCCCCTTTGCCACAGGAGTCCTCTGAGCATTCAAGCTCCACTTCCTCTCCACTTCCTCATCTGAGGAAGAGGAATTTTCTGTCCACCTTTCCTCTGATGCTGATTTCACTGAATAACAGCAGTTCCTTTCGAGGTTGGTTTCGGAGCTTTGCATCTCCTACATTCGTAGGGACAATACTGAGCGGCAGATGCGTGCATTCCTTAGCGAATTCAGCGCTGGCCACCTAGTGGTGCCTTCCTGACCGATCCCCTTCCAGGAAGCATCTATCCGCACCATGTAGTCTCCAGCCACTCCTTCTCCAGCCCCAGCAGACTGCAGGAGATGGTATTGTGCCCCCCATGAGTCTCTAGGTTCTCTGCCTCACCCACCTTCAGGCTTGATGTCCCTGGACACTCCTTCTGGGCCTTGGTGCCTGGCACATGACAGACTCCCGGATCCGGACTCTGCTGAATTCGACCAGTGGGGTGAAAGGGTTTTGTCTTCAAGTTGAGTGTTGATGTGTATCAGTTCTCATCAGGCACACCACATTGCTTACAATAGACATCTGTAGTCAGTGCTATCACAGGCCCTAGCATCTTTGCATGACTCAGAGCAGTCTAGACAAGCAATTGCTCTCTCTGCACAAGGTCTGGAGCTTGCAAGGCACCAAGCGAGGGCATCGTACGACCCCAACGAGGTAGCCTCCAGACTAGCAGGGACAGCGATCTGCATCAGGTGGACGGCATGGCTTCATCTCTGCAGACTATCACCCATTGCCTGGCGTAGGGTGACTAGCTCTGCCTTCCGGGAGACCCGCCTGTTCTCCAGCAGGGCGAGGAGGCTTCTTCAGGGGCAACCTCCCTTCCCCAGCAAACAGAGGTCACCTCCTCATCCTCATCAACCTTAGACTGTTCGTCTGTTGGTTAGGGTCTCCCCTTCCTACTTTCCACCAGAAGGAGGCTGAGGGTCCTGTTCCCTCAGGGTCTATTCAGGCCCCCTTTGGGGGGCTTGGTACTCACCCAGCAGTAATGAATGGTGAAGACTGACAAGGGAAGAAATTAAAATTATGTACCTACCGTAATTCTTGATCTTCTCTTGTATCTTCACCATTCATTACTGATTCTCAGCCAGCCCACCAGCGCAGCGTGTTGGATTTCCGCCAGCGCTGGTGACCCCGGTTCAGGAATGGACCTGGGCGCCAGAGGGCTGGCCGGGGAGAGGGATTGAGGCCCCATGGGCTTACTCTCTTGGGAGGGGTAGTGTCCGCGCACGAGTGACCTTGGGCGGAGGCTGGAGTCACCATGCTACCGGGCCCGGCATCAGGGAGGCGGGCGGACGCTACGCCATTGCACGTCCTTGCCTCCGAGAAAAACCAGGAAAAAGATGGTGGGCGGGTCCGCTGTCTGTGAAGCCCTCCCTGGGGCTTCAATCAGCTGCCATCGCCGCATCCCCGACCAGATACTAGTTCCGTGGCACGGATGAAGGGGACCGATGCCGCGGCCCTGCTCTCCGGTGGGGTAAGCCAGGGATAACTGGGGATGGCGGCAGTAGATGGCAGTGGAAGTCCCAGGGGCTGTGACCAGGGGTGATAGTGACAGTGGAACCGCCAGGATAAAGAAGAAAATAAAAAAAATAAAAAAATTCATTACTGATTCCCGCCCACCATCCCTTACGGGCCTCCTTCTTCGCCTCCCCTGCCTGCTCCTCCCTTCTCCCATGGTCTTTAAGCAAAAAACATCTTGTTTTTCTTCCGCTCTTCTGAATGGATCCTTCCTCTGGGAAAAGGAGAAACGAGTGAATTTATCTCCTGAGGGAACTCTTTCTGATTGCTCTTAGGGGTGACCTCTTGGCTCATTCTTAGCCATGTTGTTCAATTCAGAGTTAAAGAGACTGTCCCTTAAATGGCTCGGTCCCCTTTTTCCAAGTCCCCTCTGGCAGGTCTTAATCTCCTATTGTGTCAGCTTCTGCTGGTTTGGCACTGTCCTGGCACTACAGTTACCTTGAGTTGGTGTTCTTTGCCTTGCCTTCAGGGAATCCGATTGAGTTCCCACTCTATCTGTTACATAAAGGGGTGCCCTCGGTAGGGCTCTCCCCCCACACACACTTCTGTGTTACCACTTAACAAGGTGCTAGTGGGCTTCTTTTCCCTTCCTAGTTGGGCACTCTCCTTTTGGAACAGAATTTCTGCCTTGGCAGTCTGTGAGCTCTCAGCTTGAGTTTAAAGGGTTAGGGATGGCGGGAGGTGTAGAGAATCTGCCTTTTGTGTCCAAGCTGTGCAAGCGGTTCGGTTGACCCTTCTCTCCAAATTTATCAGGTGCGATCCTTGCTCCCTTGTTTTTGGTTCCGAGCTTATAAGCCTTAAACCAATCCCTCAATGGGCAGAGTCTCCCCTCCCAACATTCCTCTTTCTCTTCCCTCTCTTCCCTTTTCCTTCTTCTTTCTCTCCTCTATCTGTTCCTCCCTTGGAACTGCCCCAGAAGTGAGGCCCTGCAGTCCCTTAGGGTAGGCATTTCCTTCTTTTTTTTTCTGTCCTCTACCGGTTTATTCCTTTTTCAGTTTATATCCTTTCCTTTTTTCTAGCCCTTGGCTCTCTTGCCTCGCTCTCTTTTTCTTATCCTTATTTCGCCTCTCCGGCTAAGAGAACTGGGATGGAGGAGGAGGAGAAGTCTGTGGCACTTAACGGACGCCCTTCCCACGTCATGCAATGTGTCACTGTTGGGGGCGGTGCCATCGACATCGACTCCTCTGAGGGGAAAAAAAACCTCCCGTGGCAGGTGCACACCTCCAGCTTACACCCATTAGTAATGAATGGTGAAGATATGAGAGAAGATCAAGAATTACGGTAGGTACGTGATTTTCATTTCTAGGAGTGGTATATGATTCACATCCACACCACCCACCTGACCTTCCCTGGCAAGTGGCACACAGATTCCTGCTTCCAGTGTGCGAAGATCTGATGTCACAGGGCAGATCCAAGGGATATACCACCTAGGTGGTGGGAGGAACTTTGCTGAAAGACATTCCGGCGAAACAGCTCTTAAGAGAGAACTGCCAGTATGTGGATGTGAATAGTACCATTCTTAGGAATACGGTTACAGTTGAGTAACCTATTTTCCTGACGTGGCACTGCTTCTCCCAGGTTGCAACTCCAACTCTTTGTGCAGTATAAGCAGCAGAAGAAAGTAGTTTTATCTCTGGTAACAATAACTGAATAAAGTAACATCTTCCTTTGTTTGTTTTTTCTTTGTGTAGGGTCTGTTTTCAAAGGATTCAAAGAGGCTGCCATTCAGTTTCCACCAACCTACAAATTTGATGTTGGATGTGATGTGTATGACAGCGGCCAAAAGCAAAGAATTCCCTCCTACACTGTAAATAAATCTGTTTTATTAATTTTATCTACTGAGGACTGCATTTGATTCTATCATTATCAAACTGCTGCTACATTTAGAAGCTATGCGTTTGAAGTTCAGCACTGCCAGTCAGATGGAATTTTAAAATGTGGCACACTTCTGGGTCCTGATGCATTAGGCAAGTGCATCTTGGCACTGTTGAGTTGCCCCATGCTGTTGAAGCCATGAGTGTGTTGGCAAGATAGTGCTTTTGGAAGGCTTCTAGTGTTACTGCAGCCTGCTGCTACCTCTAGGTACAATTGAAAGAACGAGTACAAACTCTGGTCAAAATTATGTTTTGCAGCCACTGGCCTGCTAGACTTGGGATTGAGGAAATCCACAGACCCCACAGACTTTTCACTGACCCTACTGGTGTATTAATGAAATGTTATCTTTGACAAAACAAGCAAACATGGCTACTAAAATGAAAATGTTACCATCCTGATACAAAATCTTGCGGAATTTAGCTAGTGGGCTGGTACCAATTTCAACCCCTGAAACTCAGCATACGGTAGGTAGGTAGAGAGTGAAGAGAACACACGCACACACACTTGGGGTAATGCAAGGCTTGTTGCTTGAATACATGCTTCCATTTGTACCAAAAGTCTGGTTAAAATACTGAAAATAACTTTTAAAACCACGCTTCATAGGCTTGAATGGAGCACATCCCCGTGCCAGTCCTATAATTACATCATAGAACAAGGAAGCGCGTGACATCGTCAGTGATAAGGAAGTAGAAGGGATCGAGTGGATAGCCTCCTCAGGGGCAAAATATGATCCCTTCCCTTCCTTTGGGGACTCGAGAAAAAAAATGTACAACTACTACGGCGGAACTCCCATTCGGGTAAGGGAGCCTCCTGATGTGTTTGCAGGCAATGAAAGAAATCTCGGGAAAGGTGCTCTCTAACAACTACCCAAAGAAAAAAACATTTTGGAATGATGTTAGACTGCACAGCTGTAGCCAACTGGATGTCCTTTAATTGCCATACTTTAATCCACCTCCAGAAGTCCAAGATCAGAAGTAAACACAATACTAAGTTTTATTTTTAATATTGTGAATTTGAGTGTCCGATAATAGAGCTGCTTGGAATAGATCACCTCCAGATTGTTTTTTTTACTTTTTATTTACAGTATTTTATGAATTATAGCAGAGACTATATTCATTTAATATATCACAGGTAAAGAAAGCAGACAAACCTAGACAACAATGTACAGGCTATAGGTTATCAGCAATTAGTATAATGTCCATTGGTTAGTCTTGTCCTGTCAGGAGTCTCATAGGAGTGAAAGTCCAGCGAGATAGTGGTGAAGGAGAGCCCACTCTCACCTACTTTGTTGCAGGTAGGATGATGGTCACTGTTCCTCGCCCCTCGTAAGGGAGATAATGTGTGCTGGGAGGCTGAAATCCCCCATAATGAAACCTTAAGGAAGACATAACAGAGTCTGGACTCAATTATGTTGAATGACACCCCCACCACAATAGCACATACCAGATGGCCGATATGGAGACAGGTTCTTTATAGAAATATTCAAGTAAGTGCACAAACTGAGTGGAGCCAATTAATGCTCCTATCATAAACAGGTGATCATTATGAGAAGGTAATTACCTTGTATATAAACAATAAGGCTATTTTTGGAGCACAGTCCAACATGGCTACTGACCTTAATCAATCGAATACAGCTCCAGAAACTGCATGCTTTTAACATACAGATAAAGTAGAAACTGGAACGAGTGTATACAGTCAGAACAGGATGGTAAATACGAAAGTCTAAATCTCATACTATGCAACTTCAGTCATTAGGGTCCAAGTCCGACTCTGCATCTTCCAGATGAGTTTCTGAAGGATTTTGAGTAGATAATTTTGAAGCAAATGCAGCTGCAGCGTCAGGATCAGTCAGAATATGTGTTTCATTGGCATGTTTAATTTGTAGACATGCAGGGAAGATGAGTTGGGCAGAGATCCCATTTTCCAGAAGGGTCTTCTTTGTAATCTGTAGAGCTTTCTTTCGATTTTGGGTTTGTGAGGAAATATCAGGAAATAAAATGATCCTACTGTCCTCCCAGATTAAATCTCCACGTTGATGGGCAGCTTGCAGCAAAGAGATATGTGCATCTGGCCTTGAAAGGGTGATGATGGCTGTCACTGGTCGTTCTACAGTAGTACTCTGTGGTATGGTTCTTATGGGGATAGCAAACGCCTTTAAAATAGAGACTCCGGAGTCTGAAGGAAGCAAAGCTAGGTCCATAAAAATAAGACATTTTATTGCAGACAGGAGCTCCGTTTTCCCCACCAGCCAGGGAGGAAATCCGACAATTCGGATGTTTGCCTGTGTCTGCGTGTTTTCCAGAGCCTCCACTTTTGCTCGCAGAAATTGTAGGTCTTGCACAAAGGTTGCGTTTCTTTCTCTCTGGTGTGACCCCTCCAAGGTAAGCTCTTTTAATTGTGATGCATTTGTTTGCACCTTTGCATCTAGCTCCATAAATCGAGCTTCCACTGTGGCCAGCCTGCGATTGGTATCCTCCCCCGTTGCCTGGATCTTTTCTAACAGAGCCATAACTTGAAGATTTGGTGTGTCCTGAGGCCTAGCATCTCCAGAAGTAGATGGGCCCCCTGTTGCACCTCTGGAGGTCTGTGAGGAAGAAAGATAGGAATCCAGATTATGCTCAGCACGTTTGTCTCGCTTGGGACCCATTGCAAGTTTCTCTGACCTTAAGGCAACAATCAGTGCCGACCAGGGGTGATCTGAGATAGATTGGCAGGATATATTTATAGATTAGATTGTTCGCCATCAGCAGTGGAGAGAAAAGCGTCCGCCATGTTGAAACACTCCACAGCGCCCCGATCACCTCCAGATTGTAGCCATAAAACTTATAAATCTAGACACCTAGTTATTTTTTTCTTTTTAGGTAGTCAGTTGCCATTCCAGATTTCGGTTCTTTGAAAAAAATACTAGCCCTTTTTATGTTTGCTTTCGCGTATGCGCAAGAAACATTATGTGGCAGCTTAGGAGAGAAGCGGGTTTTGGAGGTGCAGCGCTCTGACGACTAATGCCACCACCGCATTCTTGAGCTTGGCCCTCGCTTCCCAATGCGGTGGCATGCTGCTGCTGACACTAGTTCAGCCAGCGTGACACCAATGTGAAACAAATTAGCCACTGCAATGAGGGAGCGACCCATCATTGCAGAGTGGTGCCCTGCCTGGTGTAACATTTCAAAAGAACATGGCAGCTGTCGCCGTCCGCTTACAGTCTCCATAAAAGCTGATGGGGGTCCCAATCCTCCTGTCGGCATGCCCCCGCCCCAGTTAATTTGCCGACAGTGGAGCCCAATCCCCGTCGGCATAATGCCCCCCCAATTTGTTGTGGTGCCAAGGGGGTGCTCAATCCCCTCGCATCACACCCTCCAAACATGCTTTTTGCTGACGGTGGCCCATCCCTGCCGGCTAAGTCCCCCCCACAAATTCAGATGGCACACTAGAGCCCACCCCAGTGTGCCCAAAGCAAACTACCTTTCTGTGATGTCTTGTTTTTTTTTCCCTGAAACAAAGACAATGGTCTCTTGCCATCAGTTCCCTTCCCCAACCCGCACCCACCCTTTGCATACCTCACACCCCCCACCCCAAACTTACCTCCGGAGCCAGGTGCGACACTCTTCGGTGGACCGAGAACACGTCTGCACTCTTCAAAGCCGACCGCGAACTGAAGAAATGCCAGTAAACTGTATAGTGGCATACATGTTTTTTTTTTTTTCTACTTATGTGGATATCTCAGCCATTTTTTTGACTTTTGGCACCACATTTTCAACTTGGGGTTCTTGAGACCCCTCCTCATGAATTCAGCCACTGTCATGGCGTTATTTGGTCCAGAAAGGTGATTTTGTGGTCACTGTGTGGAATCACCTTTCCGGACCGATTAACGAAACAACAGTGCCACTGTTCATGAGGTGGGCTCTCAAAAAGCATATTTTGCAAATTTGGTGAAAAAATTCCAAAAAATGACTGTTACGAGTGTGCTTTGCGCAGTTTCTACGCACGCTCTTTAACTTTAAGAATTCTTTATATTTTCACTCCAGATTTTCATCAATGCCATTTTTACATACCTCCTTATGAACAGTATAGCTGTCATTGTTCACATCCTGCCTGAAATGTGTTTTCACACATCCGGCGCACAATGGCGCGGTCGCTGTGGAAAATCAATGTTCAGGACAGATTAAGAAAATCATAGTGACACTGTTCATGAGCAGAGGTCCCAAAATGCCTATGTTGAAAATTTGGTGAAAGAATTCAAAATAATGACTTTGTTATGAGTGTGCATTGCGCAGTTTACACGCATGCTCATAACTTTGAGAATTTTTTATATTTTCACTCCAGATTTCCAACATTTCCATCTCTTCACACCTCCTTGTGAATGGTGCAGCTGTCATTTTTCACATCCTGCCTGAACTGTGGTTTCGCGCATCTGGCGCAAAATGGCACGGTCACTGTGGGAAATCAACGTTCGGGACAGATTAACAAAATCATAGTGCCACTGTTCATGAGCAGAGGTCCCAAATGCTTTCATCAGGTGGGGGTCGCTAAAAGGCCATGTTGCAAATTTGTTGTGCAAACACCAACACCCAGGGCATTAGGGGTTTCTAACCAAAACGTCCCACCCTGTACAGACTGACAAGCGTCAGAGGTGTGCCTTTGGATTGCTGGCTGTAATGCCCATGCTATTCCACCCCCACCCTGCATCCAGTGACATACATCAAGGTGTGCCTTGGACTCTTCGGCCCCAGAGTTCACCCCATTCTCCTATACTGCACCCATTTCAGCATATGTCCTTATGCAATGGGGTGGCTATAAAGCTGAACACCCCAAGGCACACCTCAACACTTGTCGTTGTCTGCAGGATAGGGTGATATGAAATGGCATGAGCATTCTGGACGATGACCCAAAGGCATACCCCAATGCCTGTCTGTCTCTGCAGGGTGGAGGTGGGGTTGGCGTGAAGTTTAATACTTCACTGCCATTCCTGTTCTGCATCTGTCTAACTCCTGCACTTCCAATGTTAATGCCAGCAAGCAAAATTCGGCATTGACAAATGCTTGCTTGTTATTGCAACAATTGCATTACAAGTTTTATATTAGCAGCCCCCATTTTTTTGTACTTTGTTTATTGCATTTTCAAGCAAACACAAAATACAGTGTACAGAAATGCCAGAAATCTCATTTTACACAGGGTCCATCAAATGGAATAGATTAATAAAATCTAACATACAGATTGTACAGATGTGGGGAAAGTCCCAATATTAACTAATCCATAACAAAGAAAAACCTTGATAGCTACACCTTGCAAGAATTTAGAGGTCAGTTCAAACATGTAATGTCCTTCAGCATAGTTAGATTAAGCTCATACAGCTGATATGAACCTCTTCCTAAACATGTTAATAATTCCACACATTTATAATGATCCACAATAGCTGCAACCCCGTGGTAGAAGGACAATCTATATCCGTGTTGTTATTTTGGTGAGCTTCCTGCATCATGAAGCTAGCTCCCATCTAGTTTTAGCATTATAGTGTAATAACTATCCCTCAACTGGAGGGTAAACTAATATTAGCAAGCGATCTTAAACATAAGAATAAGTGACCCAGGCTGGCCCGGTGGTACTGAGGGTTGAAGCGCTGGATGCCACACCTCGTGCCACACCGGTGACCGGGGTTCGGGAACGAGCCTGGGCCGTCAGGGGTCGGTGGGGGAGAGAGGATTGAGCGTCCAAGGGACTGTTCTCCTCTCTGGAGGGTGGGATCCAGGGGTAGCCTGGTGCAGCAGCGCCCCCCGGTGGAGACCGGTGGCACTGCTATGCATTTGGGCTCGTACAGTACGGGGCCACATCGGGCAGCTGCCTCTCTGATGTGGGTGGGAGCACCTATGTTGGGCTGGGCGGCATTGCATTTCTCACATCGGGGGGGCGTAATTAGAACAAAGGAAAACACTGACTCCGGGGATCAGGCGACAGCACCTGTCCCCCATGCCCCTCGCCGGGCTTCCCTGGCTGGCCTTCAGTTTCCCCGGGCCCGCTCCTCATCCGATGCCAGAGTCTGCCTAGCAAGAGTGCCCCGAGTAGGAGAGGAGTGACCCACCCCGGAGAGGGTTAGCCGGGGTGCTGGCATCAGCAAGGAAGGAGAGAGGAGGTACAGCTTAGGGATCCTCAGGCGGGCAGGATAAGGATGAGATGCCTGAGAGAGGACCTCGGAGCCATGACGGGAGTGAAACAAAGTTGGGGAACAACAAAAAAAAAAGAATAAGTGACCCAGATTTAGTTAGTAAACCCTCCCCCTCTGTCCAAATTCCATACTAGGAGCAGTTCCATAGCAGCGTCAATTAGCGCCAAGTTCCATCAACTAAATTCACTACCAGCCCTAATGGCCATCTCACCACCTCAGGTCCCTTCTTCCTCAGAGTCCAAAGAGCTGACTTCTTCCCTGCAAACTGCTGCAAACTCCCATTCAATTTGCTGGACCTGCTTGCCTGCCTCCTACAGGTCAGTAAACTGATAGGTATGGCCTCCATAATAGATTCTAAGGCAGGCCAGGTGTGTAACCCCAAGGCTGCGCAGTCTAGCCTGCACTGCGTCAAACTTATTTTGGTGCCTCTATTGGCAGAAGAAGGATCAGGGGAAAGGTGAACAGCATGCCCTTGAAAGTTTAAACACTCCACCGAACAAGTTGCTTGTAAGAGTAGATCCCTTGTAATGATGCCATCCATGACCAGCAGTACAGTCCAAGGGTTATCACGCTGAGCTGCCGCCGAGCAGAGTGAAACACAGCAAGCCCTGCGAAAGCAGTCTGCCAGCTTAGCATCCAGCTAAAGAGTGCCAGGTAACCAGTTCTGTAGACACTGAAGTGGGTCTGCTTCTCCAAGTTCTTCAGGCAGACCCAGTAGTCACATGTTTGAAGCACAGTGAGCATTTTTGAGCACTTCTAGCCTACAACGCAATGGATTGCTTTCTGGCACCAACTTCATTGTTTTAGACAGTGCTCTAGTGGCCTGCGATTGAGCAACAGCTGCCATTTTAGTTACGAACTCAATTTTGACGTCTTGCTCTCAGATCCTCTGCAACAAAGTTTCTATTTTTGAATCAGTGGCCTCGATCTTTGAAGGGCCTTTTATGGCGGGTCTTGACTGGTGTGATCCGGTGTAGGGGCTGAGGCCTGGAGCTCCACTGGTGGCTGTTGCTTTGAGCCTTTATCTTAGACTACCTCTGGTCCCTGCCTCACTTAGGGTTTTGAGCCACTTCCTTGAAGATGCACCTGGTCATCACCATTTTGGCATTATGGGCATGGGCTGGTTCATCCTTTGGAGCCTGGAGTTGTTTTTTCTGGACTGGCAGTTTGGTCCACAGTAATCCCGGGAACTGGAAAAAAAGACTCACAAGTTTCCTGGGTTCATGCTGTCACTGTAAGGGGTGTAATCATATGGTGTTCCATTCTACACTTCCACTGATTAAAATGATATATGACATATGTATTGGTACCACTGATAACATAGCATGATGAATGCTGTACTGCTAGAATGTGGAATGCACAGATGTTGCAGTGCCAGTCCCAAACCTGCTTAAGCAAATATGTACTTTCAATGAGAAAATGCATAGGCATCATAGGGTTAACTGTGGCCCAGGATAACGTGTCTGGGGCTTTTTCAAGGCCTTGATTATCTGTACACTCTGATGTGACAGCCTCTGTCACCATGAGACGTAACAATGGTTCTGTCACTGCTGATGGATAAACCATTTGAGCCTATGGATAAGTGTGAGTTGTTGCAATTGTCACAGAAAACTGCACGTTTTTGGTCACTGTCTCCTCAGCCAGACTGGTGAGTGTGTGCCAGGTACTTTCTATGCAGTCTCCATATCACATTTTCCAAAATGACAGGTTTGTTCTTTGCCCCCACACAAATTTCCTGGCAAAAGTAGTATCAGTGTTCCACCTTAACCAGGTGCTTATTTCCTTACCTTCTTTCTGCAGAAACATGCTTTGGAGACCAAGCGTGCACTCCATTTCCTGGACGTGTATTGGGTACTGCTGTACTACAGAGAGCACAATGCAGGAGTTCTCAGTGAGGGTTGCCAGCTGTTTCTCATACAACACTGAAGCTGCTCCGGGCAGACTGGCAGCTAAGCAGACAAATTGGTCAATAGATAACCTCCTGCTTTGATCTATGTTGCAGGTTGGCTAGGGAGGAGCTGCCCAAGGGGTTGAAGACTCACTCCACCAGACATACTGCTGCCTCTGTTGCTGTCCGGTGCACCCTGATCGAGGAGCTCTGCAGGGCTGCTACCTGATCCAGTGCACACAAGTTCATATCCCAATACAGCATCAGTGTACTCCATTGTCATGATGCTGCATTTTGGACCTCAGTTTTCCAGTACCTTTTTACCTAATTTTTGGTGTGTGCCTTTCCCCTTCCTCCTGGGAACTGCTAGGAGTCTGCTCACATGTGAACAGTTAACTGAATCTATGCATTTAAAAAAAAAAAGGGGGTTACTAGCTGGCCCAGTGGCATAGAGGGTTTTGAGGTGCTTGGCTCCTTACCTGTTGCTATGCCAGTGACCTGGCTTCTTCTGTGGACTCTGGTTGGCCTAGTATGGGGGGCTTGAGCATCCAGAGAACTGCTTTCCTCCCACTAGGATGGGGTAGCCTGTGTCTGGCTACTTGACTGCCACCTGGCAGAGGCCAGGAGGTTGTGCAGGTAGGAGCAGCAGAATGAGGGGATTTCGGTAGACACCCTGTGTTATTGCAAGCAGATGTCCTGGTGCTAAAATGGAGGAAAACATCCCTGGTTACCTGACTTCTCCCACAGACCTTGCATGACCCCATGTGGGCTGGCCACTGTCCGGGTGGTTAACCTGTAAGTCTGCTAGACAAGTCAGTGGTGGGGCCAGGGGGAGTCACTTTATAGAGGGATGTAAGGAATCAAAGTATTGATGAAAGATATAGAGGTTACTCACCTATAACGATAGCTGTACTACCAGTATGATTCACGTCCTCACAACTCACCCAAACTCATGCAAGACTTGCTTTGGAGTTCTGTTCCAGCTTGCAGATCTCATGGCAAATGGGGCAGAGATGGAGGGTGACAGTATTTAGTGATGGGAGGAGTCAAACTCAAAGACATTCACAGTTACTGAGCAAGGTCGGTGGAAGACAGCCCAAGCATGGATATGAACCGAATACTAGTAGAACTGTGGTTTCAGGTGAGTAACCTCTGTTACTGCAATCTCTCAGGGCTGATGTGTTCTCTGTTGCTTAGAGGTAACTTGTTTCCTTTCAGCATTTTTAGACCCTCCTTTGTGTATGATCAATTGCCTTAAGTCACTGTTTAGCTGGGGGGCATTTCTTGATCTCCCAGGTAATGCTGCAGTGTGGACAGCCTAACTTCATTTTCTGTTCATGCCAGCCAAATGGCTTTACTCTGGAAGAGGAATAAAACCGGCACTGTTATTCCTTGCATGCTGTTGTGGTGGAGCTGATAAGAAGAAGAAGATTGTATCACTTGGACCCCCTGCCACTGTCAGTTGACTTTGCATGAATGGTGACAGGGGATGGCAATGGATGTTTATAGGGAGGGAGTCACTGGTGAACTAAAAAAAATGTATAGATGCTATATGCAATTGTGCATTACAGTGTAAGGCATTTTAAAAATACTGCTTTTTTTACAGGATCGTGTACTGTTTAAAAGTCGTCACAAAGATGATATCCGTGTTATAAAGTATGATTGCTGTTCGACCATTAAAACATCAGACCACAGACCAGTGTATGGATTATTCCAGATTAAACTGAGACCTGGGCGAGACAAGTGAGTAGTGTGTGTGTGTGTCAGTGGCATGTGTCAATATGTCATTTTATGTTCATGAATGATGGGGCAGAGAAATTTGTGTTCCTCCCAAATCATGATAAATGGTCTGAACGTGTATGATCCATCCCACTGCCATCTCAGTGGCTGTAACATATCATTTTATTTTCTGTTCGGTACTTGTCCATGACTCTTTTAAACATGGTAGCACTGGTGACATGTAGCTTTGCCCTCAGAAGTCCATTTCATTGGCTTATTCTATGTATAAGGAAAATGTTCCTGAATTACTTTTAACCCTGCCATTCAAGAGCTAGTAGTGTCAAGAATAGCAGGCAGAACATTTTAGTAATTTAAAATAGTAGTCACATTACATTTTATGTCTAAAGTGCTTTTTGATGTGCTCATTAGATGTTTTTTTTTTACCTAATAGTATTGACTGATGCAAAAAACGGTATTTTACCTGGAAGCAGCCATATCACTCATTGTTATGTTACAGCCGTGCTGTCTGATTGGGACCATGTGTCACACATTAGCAGTCAAGCAGCAGGAGATTTGCTCTTGGTTACTAGCAATGTTGCAGTCAGTGAGATCACAGTGTTGATGATGTATAGAGAGGAACAGAACTGTCTGCCTCTGGGTAGAGTGCTGTTCCACACGTCACACCTCAGTACTGTCAGGTTGAAAATAGAAATTTCTTCATACTTACCAAAATTTCCTCTTTTGCTAGCTCAAACGTTGTCAATGGGGAATTATTAAAAATGGGTGATGTGATCCCCCACTGGATAGTGGTACAGCTCAAAAAGCTGTGACCTCTGCACTGAACCCTGGGGACATGAAATCTTCCACACAGCAGTTACTTCAGTTGACCTTTGTCAACATAGTCCACAACACAACATATACAACCGTCAATGTTCACGTCCCCATGAGAGCCCCTCAAAAACATTGCCTATTAGAAAATAGTTACAAGGCTGAGAATGGAAAAAACAAACAAAAAAAAAAAAAACTGCAGGCCTGCCTTATCCTGGATACTAGCTCAAGAAACAGAAAAAAAACTGGTAGATCGTCAGATCTCACTGTCCAGAATTGTCATATGAACTCAGCAGTTCCTCCGCACTACAAACATTCTTGTAGCACGTATTGTCAAAACTGTAATATACAATACAGTAAACATACGAAATTTGCCAGCAGATAAATGCCTAGAGGTCTATCAAGTCTGCTCGAATGTGCAGCTAGCACCCCTTATTCTGCAGCTGCCCCTCCCTTCCACCCTTCCCCTTCATTGACCCTCCCCTTGTCCTGTCCCATCCCCTTTTGAAGCAGTCCACTGTTCTACTGGATACCACTTCTGCAGGTAACGCATTCCACCCAGCCACCACACTCTCTGTAAAAAAGTGTCTCCTCATCTCCCTTCTGAACCTTCCTTCCTCCAGTCTCATATAATGGCCTGTGGTGTCCCTCCCCTCCCTTACTTTGAACAGACCCTCTGTACCTGTCTTGTTTATTCCTTTCATGTACTTAAAGGTTTCAATCTTGTCCCCCCCGGTCCCTCCTCTCCTCCAGTGAGTACATGTTCAACTCCCTCAGCCTCCTCTCGTATGGTAAGTCCCCCAGCCCCTTGATCATCTTTGTCACCCGCGCTGCACCCTCCAGAAACGAGTGTCCTCTTCAGATACGTATCCAGTACTGCACGCAGTACCCAGGTGTGGTCTAACTAATGACATATACAGTGGCAGAATCACCTCCTCCCTCCTCGAGGATATACCCTTGCAATACAACCCAGCATTTTGTTGGCCTTTGCAGCTGCCTTCCTACATTGTGCCGAGTTGTTCATTGACCCTGTAATGAGCACCCCCAGATCCTTCTCCTCCTCTGTCTGGGCTAGCTGCATTCCCCCCAGCTGGTAACTCCTCCTTGGGTTCTTCATCCCAAAATGCAACACCTCGCACTTTTTGGCATTAAACCCAGTTGCCAGGTGTCTGACCAGGTTTCAAGCTTTGCCAGATAATCCTGCAACCCTGCCATCCCCCTAGGTCATCCACCACTGCTCCTACCTTGGTATCATCAGCAAATAGACTGATCTTGCTCTTGATGTCCAATGATATGTCTGAAATGAATATCCCAAACAACACTGGTCCCAACACCGAGCCCTGTGGAACACCGCTCATCACTACCTTCAGGTATGAGAGCTCCCCACCCACCACCACCCTCTGTTGCCTTCCTTGAAGCCAGTTCCCTACCCATCTTACCAGCTTTGCACCTGCTCCTGTGCCTACTAACTTACTTCCCAGCCTTACTGAAGTCCAGATACAGGACATCCACTGCATGGCCCCTGTCCAGTTGCCTAGTTACCCAGTCATAGAACTCCACCAGGTTGGTTTGGCAGGATCTGCCCCGTATGAAGCCATGCTGTCTGCTGTCCTGTAGTCCTTTGGCCTCTAGGAGGGCCACCAGCCTTTCCTTCAAGATAGTCTCCATTAGCTCACCCATGATGGATGTGAGGCTCACTGGTCTGTAGTTTCCCGGTTCATCCTTGGGGTCACTCTTGTGGAGGGGCACCACATGAGCCATCCTCCAGTCCCGAGGTACACACTCCGAATGTAGTGAGGCATTAAATAGGTCTTCCAAAGGTCCTGCAAGGACCTCTGCCGGCTCCTTCAGTACCCTGGGGTGGATGCCATCTGGGCCTGGCGCCTTATCCACCCTCAGTCCCTTCAAACCCTCTCGAACTCTGCCCTCCATGATTTCCCCATCTGTCATCCCCTTCCCCCCGTTTCTGCCATTTCTCCCCCCTTGGGTGTCACCCCCTCTTCTCTTTAGTAAATACTGAGCAGAAGTACTCATTTAGTGCTTCTGCCTTATCGCACCCTGCTTCCACCCAACCCCCCTCCTTCCTAATCCTTACAGCTCCTTTTCTCCCTGATGTACCTAAAGAAGTCCTTCTCCCCCTTCTTAATGCCTTGTGCCAGCCTGAGTTCCGTAGATGCCTTGGCTCCCCTTACTGCCCTTGTCACCTCCTTCGATTCCGTCAAGTACTCCTCCCTGCCCTCCCCTCTCCCTGTTTTCTTGTACTTCCTAAAGGCAGCTCTTTTCCTCCTTACCTTTTCCACGATCTCCTTGCTCAACCAGCTCGGTTTCTTAGCCCTAGCCTTCTTGCTCTGGGCCTTGCAGCAGGTTTTGGTTGCCTCCACTATCCCCAGCTTTATGAGCTCCCACCTCTGGTTAGTGTCCATACTAGACTGAATTCTGGCCAGGTACCCTTTTACCACTTCTCCCATCCTCCCAAAGTCAGCCCTCCTGAAGTCCAGCACTCTTGTGCCAGATTCCACACCTTCCTTGCCCATATCCAGTGTGAGCCATACTGAGTGGTGGTCACTCCCTGACAGCGGTTCCTCACTGTAAGTTCTCTCACAAAGTCCCCATTTGCCAGCACAAGGTCAAGGGTATTCCCTAACCTGGTTGGTTCACTGACCATTTGCAGCAGGAAGCTGTCCTGGAAGGCATCCAGCAGTACCTGCTCCCTTCTGTTCCTGGTTGTTGGGGTACTCCAGTCCACTCCTGGCATGTTGAAGTCCCCCACAATAACCACGCTACCCTTCTCGCAGGTCCTCCTGATCTGTCCCACTAGTTCCCTAACTCCTCCGTCTGAGATGGCAGCCTGTACACCACTCCCATTCTAAGAATCCTATTCTTGGAATCCTGGATTTGCATCCAAATTGACTCCGTACTACCCTCCTCCCCTTCCTCCCTTATACACTTCAGTCCTTCCTTCACATATAGTGCCACACCCCCTCCTTTCCCAATCACCCTGTCCCTACGAAATAACCTGTACCCTGGTACAGACAGGTCCCAGTCATTGTATTGGGTGGCCCATGTTTCTGTGATGGCTGCAAAGTCCACCTCTCCCTCTGTCATGAGCACCTGTAACTCTGTAGTTTTCCTCCCAAGGCTCCTAGCATTAAGAGGAACCATCTTCCACCCTTCCTCCCCCCATCCTGCCCTCCTTTACTAGCATCACCAATAGTACTTGCCATTTGTCCTTTGTCACTGTTATGGGGGGTAAGCTCATATGGTTTCCCAACCTGTGGTCTCTGCACGTCTCTTGCCCAATTGCCACTCCTCGCTCCTAGTTTAAATTCCATACTTCCTCTATGTACTCCTTCATCCTCTGTTTCAACACTTTCTTTCCCTCCTCACTCAAATGTGGTCTGTCCTTGCCATAGAGACTACTGTCCTCACAGGTCCCTCCCACCCCCCAACAGCCCATACCCTTTAGCACAACACCAGGTTCTTAGCCATCCATTAAATTCCTCTATTCTCAGCTTTCTTGTTGTGCTTGCCTTGGGCACTGGAAGTATCTCCGAAAAAGTTACTGATCTTCCTGCCCCCTCACATAATTGTCCTAGTTCCTCAGACCTCCTCTGGACTATATCTACTGTCTTGTCAGCCAGGTCATTCGTCTCAAGATGTATAATTAAATGAGGCTTGTCCCTACCCCTTCTAGCATATTTCATAACAGATTGTCCCATATTTTTAATGAACACTTGACTGAGAGTAGCAACAAATGGATGCTTGCATAGATTTCCTAATCTCATGAGTTCAGATTTGACTACCAGTTCGCCTATTGTCCCATCATGCCAAATAAGATGTCATATTGTGATCCCCAGAGATAACAGCGGACTTCCAAATCTCTGAACCATGAGACCTTTAGGAAGTGGAGGCCTTTGCCTTCTCAGTATTGCTTTCATGGGTGACTTTAAAATTCCCCACCTTTTTTAAGTAGGCAGTTTCCTTCACAGGGAAAATCCATGGCCTTCGCTTGGGTGTCCTGGTACTGGTGTGCAGTCCTGAGCCAGGCAAACCTTGTAAGGATACTGCATGGGCCATGACCCTGGAGGCAGTGCCACTGCTATCTACTGCCATATGAAACTGGCACTTAGTAGCATTCAGGGCTGATTTTGCAGTATCTGCTAAATCCTGTGCCAAATCCCCAGAAGCCTTTTTTTGTGAATAAGACAGAACTCCAAAGAGCTTTCTGGTACTGGGCAGCAGTAGCAGCAGGGAAAGGTAAGGGGAAATTGTTTAACCTGGAAAGGCACACTAAGCCAGAACTAGTTTCCAGGTACAACCTGGGAGCACAAGAAAGTTAAGTAACTTGTTCAGGGTCACACAGTGTGCAAGTGGGGGCTGATAGGAATCAAAGCCAGGTCTCCAGGTCTGCAGTTTAGTGCCGTCTACTACAACACTATACTGCCTCCTTAGTAAGCAGAAGTATAAGCTTTCTTCCCCATACTATCCAGCTTTCTGGAATCTTTGTCCAGTAGATGAGCAGAGCGGGGAACCTTTGCCTTATCGCAGGCTGCAGCCCCGCCCCTTCATGGTCAGGATGGCAATAAAGGTACTCAGCATCTTGCTTATCGAGCTGGTACTTCTTTTCAGTCTTTTTTGTCAGTACTGGTGTGAAGGGGGAGTCAGTAACAACTTACAGGTTGCCTTTTTAAGGGGGTTATGAACCGGAAGGAGCAACCTCTTAGTTGGGGAGTCCATCATGTCCAAGAACTCCACCTCATCCTCATCCTCCATAGTCCCCTGGATGGAGAGGTTGAGGGTGTCCACCATCTGCCTCACAAAAGCATAATGTGAGGAAAAATCATCCTGGCCCCAAGGAGGGGAACCAAACTTCTGTACAGGAGAACCATGAGGCTCTATGGTCTCCTCTTCCTTCTCATCATAGTAGAATTCGGCCCTCTGATCCTCAAGAACCAGGGAGGGAACCAGAGCCAGAGGGGGAACTGGCATGCCCACAAGTGACCCCATGGCCTGAAAGGCCTGGAGGAACTGCCATGCCTTCCATAGAGGGCATTTTGTTTCTTGTCCATTGAGTGCTCCTTTCCTTCTTCAGGAGGAGGGGCAGTGACATGCTTTTCTTTTTGGTTTTTCTTAGCAGAAACCATTTCAGGAACTTGCTTCGATTGCCTTTTGTGTTTTCTTAACTTGGGGTTCCCCCCGTTCAGGAACCCTGGACTTTGAGGCATCTTTACCAGGCTTTTCCTTCTGTTTGGAAGGGCCCTCATCAGTGTGCTTAGGTGACACTGAGGTGGACTGAGAAACAATTAAGTCTTCTCATTGTTTTGTGTTTTTTAAGGGTTTTAGAACAAAACGTATTGCAGAGCTCACAATCTGAGGAAAGATGGTTGGGACCCAAGCACCTCAAACACAACTCATTGCTGCCCGCCTTAGCCAGAAGATTGTAACACTTTACACAATTTTAAAGCCTGTAGGTCCTGTTTTCTTTTTGGGCTTGTCAGACATGCCACTCATGACACGACCCACCAGAAATCGGTTCCCAACAAAAAAAAATAGAGATTGCAGTTCAGTTCCTAATAAAAAATGCGAACCGCTAAACCAAACTTTTTTTTGTAGTAAGTAAAAAAGGGGGGAAAAAACACCAAATGCACCTCAGTTCTTGGAGACTGTGGAACCGAAGCGAAAACAGCCCCAAATCGGCCGAAAAAACCCCAAAAAATGTTCAAAAGGGGGAAAAAAAACTTAAAGTGCTTTAAAATAGGAAAATCACCAAGAAAAATGAATTTTTCTCTGGTTCCTGGGAACTGGAGAAAAAAAGTAAACAACACTAAAAGTCACCCAAAACTACACAAAACAAAAGCAGAGGTTTGAAGGAAATAAATTTACTGAGTAAAAAATAAAGAAAACATGTGCAAAACTGGAAGTTGGACAAAGAAAGCTCTTCAGGGCAACTTCTTCCTCAGGCAGAGAAATAAATTTGACATTAGAGGGCAGAATGAAGCATGGCCACACGGCAGAGGTTTGAATTTCATTCCATCGTTCCCTAATTTACATAACATTCCACTCTGTGGGGCAGCTCTGACCTGCAGGCTGATTGCATTAGTAAGCATAGTGAGGGATACCTGGGGTTTGAAAGTAAAGAATGCTAACATACTTCTTGGATAGTAATAGTAAACAGCACAGCATCACACCCGGATGCTTAGTTTTTATCATGACAGATGTGGAAAGGAAGCAGAAGCATTGAACAGGTAGTTTCAAAACATTTATCCTGTATCATAAAATGCTGTGTACTTATGCGGTCAAAGTCAGATTGGGAACTGCACCAAGGGGGTTGCATTACTGAGTTAATGGCAGCCAGTACCATACTAATGGCTCACTGTGAGTTGGTACAGTGCAGGGCATTCAAATTTTCTATGCATTTCCAGTATTTTGTGAGTACATTTGCATCTTTGCAGTATGTATACCATGCTTTCCTGCATGTGCAATGGGTAACCTACTGCTGTCTGCATTATGTTTTTGTGCAATCTTGTTTATTCTATATGCTTAGTTTTGCTAACTGCACATGTACTTCACATAGATGCTTGTACAGTATTTCATTAGCTTAGTTGCATGTTTGCAGTAGCAAATCACACTTTGCATCACATTGCACTTTTCTCTTGCCTATTATGACCACCAGGTCTTTTTTTTCTCATTATTTATTTAGTATGCTTTTTGACCTGTTGGCCAGCCATCCATCAGTCCGACTGCATCCCCAGGGACTTACCTCTTAACCCCCAGACTGCCCCCTGGTTTACCCGTCCCCGGGCGGGGTCACCAGAGAGGCCCCCTCCACTCCCTGACAAATGCCTGATCTTGATTGGGGGGGTTGAGCATGGCAAAGTGGACATCCCCCAGTGCTTCAGCCGAGTGGCGGTGTTTACTCATTTTCTCCCCAGGAAAGCATGGCGTGCAGTGACATATGCGGCGCTCGCGCCTTGATGTCAGGCATGCCTCCCATTTAGATACAGTCCCAACAGTCAGACCCCCGGCCTCCACAAGAGGTCAGTACCATGCCAGTGACTCTTCCCGCCCCCCCAGAGGAGGAGGAGAGCAGTCCATGGGATGCTCAAACCCCCCCCCCCCAGCCAGCCCTCTGACTCCCGAGATTGCTTCCGATCCTGGGTTGTTGGCATCACAAGTGATAGTGCTATCGCTGTGCTGGCAGGCCAACATGACCACCAGGTCTTTTTCCTCCTTCACGACAGCAAGAGCCCCACACAGTGTTTAGTTCCAATCTCATTTCTTTCCCCCTTGTGTAGCACCCTGCACCTTGATTCACTGACTCTAGACTCCAGAAATCTGACTGGTCAACCAGCTTGTGCGGGTCCTCCTGAAGTTTGTCCTAACTTCAGGGGACTCTGCCACCCTGGCCGGCTGAGTGTCCACAGCAAGCTTAAGCAGTCTGCTGAAGACGCCAGCTTCCAGATCATTGATGAAACATTAAACTGCAGTGGGTGCAGCACCAGTCCTTGAGGGACGCTGCTGAGTACCACTTTCCACTTGATGTTAATACCCGACAACCACAGCCCTCTGCTTCCTGGTCCTCAGCCAGCTGGCAGTCCATCTTGTATATGCATACTGTATGGTGTATGTTAACCAGAAGCTCATCATGCGCCACAGCCTCAAAGGCCTTGCTGAAGTCAAACTAAACCGTATATAATACGTCTGCTGATGACAGGGAAGTGTTCTGCATGTCACTTGGCATCTCTGCATTGTTTAGCTGTGTGAATCACCAACACTGTTCAGCTTATTTTCAATACATATTATTAACAGGGGTGGTAATTCGTATATCGTGGGGCATACAGTTATGAATAACTTCAGTACCTCAGACTTTGAGGAGTTTGCTATATATTCATTTATCTTTCTGTTTACTATGCATACATATTTCTGTTTGTAGCATTCCATTAGGAGCAGGTCAGTTTAAGAGAGAGAGCTGTACCTGGAAGGAATAAAAAGACGATTTGCAAAGGAGCTCCACAGAAGACAAGCTTTAAAGGATACGAAAGCCAGCCAAGTCTGCACTATTTCCTAATAGCCCGCCCTTGGAAACTTGTAGGAGAAAGATTTTGCATGTAGCTTTGCAAGATAAGAATTAAGCTCTGACAGAATCTTCAAACAGAACGCACACTGAAGAAGTTACTGCTTTACAAGTGAAGTGCAAAATGAACTATTTCACCATGCTTATGTCACCCAAGCAATAGCCGTAGGCTATGGAAGATCCTCTTTTTCTAAGAACATTTAAAGCACTATTTTTTCCCCACTGGCCAAAGTGCGACCGCAGAATGTTTTGATTACCATGGCCATTAGAAAACCAGTAACAACACTGCCCAGTTAAAAGAGATACAGAGCAGATGAATCTTAGCAACACTACTTGGGTATTGTGACATTTAGTCTGGTTTAGACCACCCAGTGAGGCAGTTAAAAGGAACTTAGTTATATTTCTTGGGACCATAGCCAGCTTAGTTGTTTAGCTATCATTTTTACAGCTCAGTATTATGTTTCAGTGCGTCTTTGTCAATAGAATATTATGTCTATTACATTTGCCTGAAGCAGTAAATGAATAGCCAAGCAGCGCTGATTAAAGACTGAAACATTGGAGAAATACTGTAAAACAAAATATTCTTGCATTTGACCATTTGAAAACTGTTCCATGTCATGTTAAAACACAGTGCACAGTATGGTTTTGTTTAGTCTTGCTGGCATTTCCTGATAGTGAACATATGGATTCAGCTGATGAATTTCAGTTGATATTAGCTCCTAGAACTAGTAGACTAGTGCTTGCTTGCCACTTTAATAACAAGAATGGTGTTAACATCACTTGGATAACGAGGAATGTTGTAATTCATTAAAGCAAGGTGTAAGCTTCAAGTTGCTTAGTGGTAGGGGACATATCAGCATGCTGGTAACCAGACTGGTGCCCTGAGTCAGAGCAGAGACCAGCAAGGAGAAACACAAGTTGATCTCCCCAGGGGGAGGGTTTTTGCGTAGTGCTGCTTGGCAACCTCCTATCTCGAGGTGGAGGAAGGCAGCAATATGGAGATGCTGCTCAAGAATTGGTTTTATGTTGCATCCCTTAGTGGGGAAGAAAGGGATTTAAAAAGAAGATGCTAGCTTTCCAAATCATACAGCAGCTATTCCGGACTGGCAGTATAGCCAGGGGTTAGAGTTATGAGTTTGGTACATCCAGCAGACTTGGGTTTAATTCCTACAGTCTCCACTTGCATACTGTGTGAATCTGAACAACTCAACCTCCACAGTGCTCCCCGGGTCACCCCTGAAAACAGGCACTTTTGCCTAGTGGGCCTTATCTAGTCACCAAAGAATACAAACAAATGTTGCACCATCCTTACCACTGGGTCTGTGATCATCAAGGGTAATCCTTCTCTGATGTTTTAGTGCCTCTCGACAATTGCAGCTTTTTCTCTCCCTCATAGCATCAGGGATAGAAATGGAGCTTGTGGCTCTGCTGTTTGGAAAGGGCAGGACAGCCAGATCCAGGGAGGCAGTAAGTGCCCGTGAGCAACGCATAGATCTTTGAACCAGGAGATCCTGGTACCACCACTTCTCACTATGTGACCTCCCCGCAAATTAGTTCTGCCATCTGTAAGACTGGGTAAAAGCAGTCCCTTTTAAAAAAACATGTTGCCTCTTAGCTGGGCTGTCCTGCAAAAATAAGTTACAGTAGCAACTGGAACCAGCAAATAGGAATGGGGTTCAGTCTATGTAATAAATAGGTCTCTAAACATCAAAGCTTTGTTATTTTGTTTTAAATGGAGTCTCAGTGAAAATACAAAATAATGAGGTGAACCATTGCCATGTTTACAGTGATAATTAAGCATTGCTTTAAACTTGTTTATTGCCAGGTTCTATGTTGGAAGACTTACACTAAGGGTACAGCACACCTATTACGACGCTTACTATTTGCATTGTTGTCGTTTCTATTACAGTGTAACTAATTGGGTGGGCAATCTCTAAGAAACTGCTGGTTCCAGAACTTAAATCATTTGCAACTCCTCAACCAGATTACCATGACTGTAAAAACATAGAATCTGATGGCAGATAAGGACCGCTTGGCCAACCTAGTCTGCCCATTTCCCTACCTAACGGATAAGCTGCAGCTCCTAGTTAACCAACAGCGAGTACCAGCAAAGATGCAACACAAATTTCTGATACATTGGTAATGAACTGCAATTTGTCTTAGCTAAATGAGCAGTACAGAAGCTGCAACAATCAGTCAGACATCCTAGGTTTGGAGACTGAATGTTAAAAAGACAGTGTTTGAAGCAACGTTCTGGGCAGTAAAACATTTTGCTGGTTAAGAAACCCACATAACAGCTATTCAAAATAGATTAGTTATTAGATTTTTTTAAAATTTCCCATGACTATTGTGATAAGGGCACTTTTTAAGTGGTCCAGTGTGTAATTAACAGTTTTTCTTGACCTCAACAGCACTTTCAAGATATTAAACACCTGCAGCATACAAATAAAGGCAGGGGTGTTGAAACCAAAACCTTTAGGACTTGCCCAGCCAGGACTGTAGCTGAATTTTCAGTTGCCTCTATTCATTATAATGAAGTTAACTTTCTTTTCGTACTTGTCCAAGGAAATTTACTTGCCCTGGACAGGGGGGCAATAGGATTGGCACACCCCTGAATAAAGGTGCATCTCTAATAGTGGTAATAGCCTGCATTCAGTATCAAATTATCCAGCTATTCTCAAGTGTTCTTTACAGTGATACAGTTTTCCTGGTATCAAAAAAAGCAGAGTGTAATACTAAACGATAATACTTTCCTTTTCTAAAATGTTGGCACTATTGCATAAAACTGTTAATACAATTTTTTTAAGTTGTTTACTTTCTGTAGGAATAAAATGTAACATACCAGGGGCCAAATTTTATGATGTTAATGGCAAAGTTTTTCATACACTTGGGCAATGTTAGAACTGGGTGCATACACTATAAAAAAAAAATTACTTCTTCAAGGTTCTGTTTCATTATCAACCTTTGGAAAAGCTGCTTCTGTAGAAAACCAGGCTCACTTCGTTATTTTCCATTCAAACAGGAATCCATCAATGAAACACCTTACAAATGGCATCAGTCTGCAGGAGTGTGCCGCCTTGCAGATCAAACTTTCTGATTTTGGAATTTAGAATACAATAACTCAAACTCTGCACTGTGGTCACCCCCCGCTTCTTCTAACGTCGGATTTGTTTCTCTGCTGAAGAGAACAGTTGCCCAAAAGTCATCTCCAGCCTTCTGGTCAACATGTTTTATATTTTAAGTTTGCATTTGTTGTTTTTAATAACTGATAATTTTTTGCAGTTTCTCCAGCTCCTAGAAATCTGAGAAGGTCACTAGACAGTGCAGTTCCAGTCTGAGGAAACCGACTGCATTTTGTATAAAACATTTAAATAGCTTACATTTTTATTCAAAATGAAAGCAACTTTACTTATTTTCTAACAAAAAATATGCTTTTGTTACTGAAAAAGTGTTTGGCATGTCTGATAGGCCCCCCAAAAAAATAGGACTCTCAGGTTTTAAAAACTGTCTTAATGTTTTCAGCTCCTGGCAAAGGCAGACTGCCATGAGCTTTGTCTAAAGTGTCCGGGTCCAGATCACAATTTTATAAATTGTGAACTTTGTATAACATTTTGCTTTAAAGGGCTTATGGCTGTGCTCTCTACCTCTGTGTCAATAAAACATTTTAAAGATTCAGAGGTAGCTCCCAGTGATGGTGGAAATCAGGCATCAGAGAGTTCTTCTCTTCATAAGTAGCAGCTCCTCATCAAAGGGTACAGATAAAGAATATAATGCTACTCTGCCATCAGAAAGGTATGGAAGAGATATCTGCGTGTCTGATGGGGGAACTTTGATTCCAGTGATGGCAAAAATGTTAACAAATGAGCTTCAGACCGGGTGCTGGAACCAGTGCTTGCTAAGAAAAAAACTAAAACACATACCTGCCACTTGCCTGTGAAGGAAAAGAAAGAAATGCTCCCAGCAGGGGACATGACTAAGGTATGGCAGTTTTTCCAAGCCTTTCAGGCTATGGGAATTTTGTTTGATGTGCCTGCCCCCAATCCCGGCTCAGGCTCTAGACCACTTGCCTGTAGAGGAGGGGGGTATGTATTATGAAGAGAAGGAGGAGGAGGAAGAAGGTGAACCCATAGGATCTGATGGTCCCCTGAACAAGAGCTTTTTTCCACTCCTAGGCCTACAGAGGATTGTATTACTGTACTTACTCTACATTCATTGAACAAATGGTGAACACTCTTAACATCCCCTCTCATGAGAGAGGAGGATGAGGAGGAAATGAAGTTCATGGACATGATGGGACTAGCCTCTACAAGCAGACTGCTAGTCCTTATCCACAAGTCCCTCCAAAAGGCCACATCAAAAATCATGTCAACACTTAATTCAACTGCTGACATTTGTAAGAATGCTGAAACAAGTATCAGGTGGACAGACAGGGGGTGAAATACCTGTATGCCCACCTTGATCATGAAGGACTGATACAGACAGCTGCCCAGCCTCCTGAAAACTGGATACTGTGGCCATAAAAGTGTACACAACAGCATCCCTGCTGTTAAGGTAGGCAGCTTATTTGGCATGTACAGACCAAAACCAGAATGCAGTGCTGGCACTGAGTGATAAGGTGGATAGTGAGGTGGCACAAGATCTGGCTGCCACAGCAAAGTCAGCCCAGGATGCCACCAAATACCAGTCCCACATGTCTGTTGACACTAATGACTCTGCTTCATGAGTCTTGGCTCATGCAGTGGCACTGAAGAGAACTGCCTGGGCTAAGGGCTGCTGTCCTTACCCAGGATACTCGGGTTAAAGCCACTGATTTCCCCTCTAAGGGAAATTTCATACTTGGTGAAAAAACAGAGGTGTACATGGAAAAAAATTGAAAGAATACAAAACCACTTTTAAGAGCTGCACTGAGAAAGAAAAGGCCTTCACTTCCTATAGGCCTGACGGAAGAGGAGGCAGAGATTACTATACACAAGACCCAATGCTGCCTATGAGTATCACCCTCAGAGAGGACAACGGGGGCTCCAGCCATGCTGCAGCAGCAGCAGCCAAAACAAAACCCCGGACAACTCTGCCCAGGTTGCCAGTGGTGGGGAGGGGGAAATGGAGAAGAATCATTGACAAATGGGTGCTGGAAGTAGTTGGGCAGGGATTGTCCCCGCAATTCCAGTGGTTTTTAAAACTGCAGAGACAAAAAGCAAAACTGTCAAGCTCACTCACCAACAGAACGAATGCTGCTGGAACTGGAAGTAAAGAAGCTACTGCCGGCAAAAGCAGTAGACATGGTTCCTGTCTCATAGTGGGGCAGGGGCCTGTTTTCATGATACGTCCTTACCCACAAGAAAAATGGGGAATGGAGACCATTTAAGGTATTTGAACAAATACATAAAGAAAGAAAAGTTCATGATTGTCACATCAGGCACAGTGATCCCATCCCTACAGTCATGAGACTGGTTGGGGTCACTGGATCCAACGTTTTGCCTACTTCCACATTCCAGTCAGACACAGCCACAGAAAATGCCTCCGATACACACTGATAAACTACCAGTATCAGTTTGCAGACCTTTTCTTTGGTCTCACCTCAGCACCAAGGGAGTTCACAAAGTGTCTAGCCATGGTGGCAGCTTATCTTAACAAAAAAAGTGTGGTGTTTTTTCCTTTCCTAGATGACCGGCTAGTCTCGGAAAACAAAACAAGAGGCAGTGTGCTCCGTACAGCAGGTAAGAATCACCTTAGGGAACAGTACAGTTACGTAAGAACTTACTGTAACAGTAGATCTTCAAGAGGAGCTCTTGCAGCAGGTTAATATCATTAGGACTATGCTGCAGGCATTAGGGCCCACCGGAAAACTCTTAGCCAGCAGTACCCAGTAGGGGCTGCTCCCTTGACATCGGCTCCGCCCAGACGTTGGCCATGGTACAGAAGGGGGCAGTCCCTAGCTCCACCTCAGTTCACCCGCCGAAGGCCCGTGAACAGGTTCCGACAGGCAGACCAGGTGGAAGCACTCCAAAAAAGATGCTTAAAACTCACCAGGGGAAGGAGTGTGGGAAAGCAGGGCCTGCTGCAAGAGCTTCTCTCAAAGATCTACTGTTATGGTAAGTTCTTACGTAACTGTACTATTTTACTTCAAGTGGGCGCTCTTGCAGCAGGCTATTACCATTAGGACTGAGTCCCAAGCAGTCCCGCGAAAAGGAATACCAAATAACCTTGGAGGGCAGCTGAAAGATACCAGTGTTGTAACAAGGCACAGTAAGAGAGAAGTCCCTGGAGGACCGCTAGGCCGAATCCAGCCCTGCGCCTGGAACCAATATCCAGACTGTAGTGCCTAATGAAAGTGTGCAGTGAACTCCAAGTAGCTGCTCTGCAGATGTCTCCAATTGAGATGTTCCTCAAAGAGGTAGACACTCCCCTGGTAGAATGACCTCTGACAATCCCCAGAAGGGGCTTGTTGTTCTTGTTGTAACAGTAAACTATACAATGAACCAACCGCCTAGAAATGGTCTGCTTCGACACTGGTTTACCTAGGTGTTGAGGTGCAAAGGCAATGAAAAGCTGCTCCAACCTTCAGTGGGGAGCAATGCACTTGAGATAATACCTCAGCGACCTGTGAACGTCCAAAGTGTACAGGAGAGCATCCCCTCTGTTAGAATGGTCAGGATAATAAATGGGAAGGTTGACATCTTGATTCAGAGTCAATTCTGAAACCCCTTTTGAGAGAAACTTAGAATTTGTTCTCAGGGAAACCCTATCCCTATGGAAAATCAAGTAAGGCTCCTTACTCATCAGGGCTTGAAGTTTGGAAACTCTTTGAGTGGAAGTGACAGCAATTAAAAAGATACCTTCCAGGAAAGGAAATGCAGCTCGCAATCTGCAGCAGGTTCAAAGTGGGGGGGGGCAGAAAGCTTCTGTAGCACAAAAAGGTGATCCCAGGGGGGATTAGATCTCTAATGGGAGGCTTCATGTGCAGAATGTCCCTGAAAAAGGTTCTGGACATGTCCAGCTGGGTCAAAGTTTTTCTCTCCACCAGCACATGACAGGCTGAAACTGCTGACAAATGCACTTTGATGGAGGAGTAGCTCAAGCCTTGACTCAGTAAGGAGAGGAGATACTGCAAAACTTGAGTTCACTGGACAGGTAAGAGGGTCAAAGCGACAGGAAGAAGCCCAAAGGCAGAAACGCTTCCACTTCATAGCGTGAACGGACCTAGTAGAGGGCTTTCTCACAGAGACAAGAACATCCACCACTTCCTGAGAGACCACATACCTTGCTTTGACTGTGTCTGCAGAAGCCATGCACTAAGGTGCAGGGACTTAAGATCTGGATAGACCAGCGCTCCCTGATCTTGTGACACCAGGTGCGAGCCTCAAGGCAGCTGAATCGGAGGTTCCATAGCTACCTGCTGAAGTAGTGGGAACCAAATCTGCCGAGGCCACAGTGGGGTGACAAGAATCGTACATGCCTCCCCTCAGCCTGAAGCTTCAAGAGAACCCTCTGTATTAGCAGGAAGGAAGGGAAGGTGTACAGAAACCTCCCTCTCCAACAGAGGGACAATGTGTCTGGCCAGAAAACACCAGGCACATGCTCTCACGAGCAGAAATTTGGCAGTTTGGCATTGCGTGGAGACACAAAGAGGTCCAACTCTGGAAGACCCCACGTGTCGAAGAGCTGGTCCACTACTGACTGGAGTAGCTCCCACTCGCGTGTCTTGGACCATGACCAGCTTAGGCTGTCGGCCATGATGTTTTGGATGCCTGGAACATGCACTGTGGCTGGACTCATCCGATGTTCCAGGGCCCAATACCAGACTCTCATCGCCTCCCTGCACAGAGGGTATGAATGTGTTCTCCCTTGTTTGTTGATACAGAACATGACGGCCATGTTGTCGCTGTGTATAAGAAGAGAGCCTGGCGCTAGGTCCTCCTGAAAAGCCCATAGGGCGTTGAGGACCGCTTGCATCTCTAGGATATTAATATGAAGACTCTGCTCTACTGGAGACCAATGCTCTGGGTCTGGCTGTCTCCTAGATGCGCTCCCCAACCAAGCTCAGAGGCATCCTTGGTCAGGATCCGGCTCAGTGGCTCCTGCTGAAAAGAAACCCCTTTTTCTAGATTGGAGGGGTTCAGCCACCAAGTAAAGGTCCTCCTGACTGGGTCCGAGACCTGGACCAATTGGTCTAGACCATCGGATCTTTGGTCCCATTGCACCCTGAGCATCCATTGAGGGACCCTCATGTGGAGGCGAGCCAAGGCAACTACAGGGATGGCCACCACCATATGCCCCAGAAGCCTGAGGAAAGTCCTGACTTGGACTTGGGGGGTCATGGAAACTGCTCTGGCCACTTCCCACAGACGATCCCCCCCCATCCTGTGGGAGGAAGGCCATGCCTTGGACCGTTTCCAGAACCGCCCCATGAAGGAAAGTCATTGGCTGGGCTCTGGGGATGACTTTAGAAGATTCAGGGTGATCCCCAACTCTCGCAATAGAGTATAGGTGTCTCCAAGAGTGTGAAGACATGTCCTTGAAGGAGTTGCTAAAAGCCAGTCATCCAGATAAGGGAAGATGTAATGGCCTTCACATCTGAGAGCCACAGTTATCACCGCTAAGCACTTGGTAAAGACTCGAAGAGCGGAGGAGAGTCCGAATGATAGGACCTGAAACTGATAATGCCTCCCCTGGAAGTGGAACTGCAGAAACTTCCAGCGGGGAAGAAAGACCCCTATGTGCATGTAAGCATCTTGCATTTCCAAGGAGCAGAGCCAATCCCCCTGGTGCAAAAGAGGAATGAGACCTGGTAAAGTCACCATCCTGAACCTTTTGTATTCTATAAAGTGATTTAAACAGCTGAGGTCCAGGATGGGCCGAAGGTCATGTGTTTTCTTTGGAACCAGGAAGAAGTGGCAGTAAACCCCCCTTCCACGTTGCCCCGTGGAACTGGCTGTATCGCCCTTTTCTGCAAGAGGGCCTGGATCTCTCCTTCTATTAAGTGAATGTGGGAAGGAGGATAATGGGAGGACCTTGGCAGACTCTCGGAGGGATTTGCGTGAACTCCAGTGTATGTTCTCTCCTTATGATGTCTAAGACCCAGAGGTCTGAAGTGATCTTGCTGCACCCTTCCAAATGGAGGGAGAAGCGCCCCCCCTCACTGCTTCCCCTTCTGCCTCCGCCAGAGATGGGGTCAGTAGGGAGTCACTAGGAGGATCTGGGTGTGGGCAGAGAGATTTGGGAAGACTTTGGGCCTCTAGAGGGGGTGCCCCCAGCTTGTTGGGTTGTGGCTTTCCTCTTGAAACCGCCCCTCTCCAGATGTACGAGTTGTTTTGCACTGAGGACTTCCACGAAAGAGCTTGGAGAAAGGGTTTTGGCCCCCTTGTAAAGTTTCTAGATGAACCAAATTGATTTCCCGGACTCCTAGAGACGAGAAATCAATTTCTCAGTCTCCTCCCCGAACAGGATGGAACTTTGGAAAGGAAGATCCTTGATTCTGGACTGCAGATCCTAGAAGAATCTGGAGACACTTAACCAGACATGGTGCCTAAGGCAAACGCCAGAAGCTGCAGCCCTAGATGTCGTATCTGCAGTGTCGTACGAGGTCTATAACACATGCATGCCTACATCCGAACCCGATTTTAGAATTTTCATTAATTCCGTCTTTTGAGTTGAATCTGGCAAGGCCTTGGCTACTTCTTGGCCCTTCTCCCACAACATGTTTTGGTGCTGGACCATATTCATCAGGAAGTTGAGCAGGTGGAAGCAGAATAAATCTTCTTGCCCACCTGGTCCAAGTACCTGGACTCTGCGTCGGAAGGTTGTGAGCTAACGTGCTTCAGCTACTTAGATTTATCATGAGCCATCGTGATGACCATCAAGTCCACCTAAGGGTGTTCCACCAGGAAGGGCTCCTCCCTCGGTGCTCTATAAAGCCTATCCGACTTTTTGAGAACCGCTAGAGTAGTAGTTGGATGCTTCCAGGTAAGCAGGGTTAAGTCCTGGAAAGTATCTACCAAAGGAGGGACCGCTAGAGGCTTGGGCTCCTTTTGCCTCAGGTATTCGGCTGACCTCTGGCATTCCGGATCCAGGTCCTCCGTCTCCCATCCATTAGAGGCTTGGATGTGTCTCATGATGTCCATAAAAGTGGGATCGTCAGGAAGTGAAAGGGGATCTCCTTATCATCGAGGGAGACCCTCACCCCTGAAAAGGACCGGTCTGAGTGGGAAGAGGAATAAGACCTGCCCCTATCAGAATCGGACAATGTTGACCCCAACCTAGAGGGGCTTCTGTCTGCTGAGTGTCTGCTACTAACTGACTGATGGTTGTGGGACCGACGTCAGCTCGGGGACCAACGACAGTAGGAGGACCGACAGCTATGGGTCCAGCGACAGCTGGTAGAACATCTGTGGTGACTGGAAGACTTATGGCAGCTATGTGACCTGCTCCTGTGAGGTGACTGATGCTGGCTCATCGCCCGGGAACACTGGCACCATCGACAGTCCTTTGATCTAGAGCAGGAATGGACCACTGAAAGAGAGTGGGACCTAGAAGGCTTAGGCTGCTGTTCAGGAGCAGGTTTGTTGGGCAGTGCCGAAGGACTGCCCTTAGAGGCCTGATCCTCCGTATTATTGGGGACCGGGACTGGATCAGGTTTAGGAGGGACAATGTCTTGCTTGACCTGGCTCCACCAGAACTGAAACAGTTTGGTGAGTTCTTCCTTGCTGAACTGGGATGCTGCTCCCCAAGCCGAGGCAACGGGCATCACAGGCTGGTCTTGAATCGGCGAGGCCAGCAAGTCACAGAGATCTTGAGGCAAAGTGCCTGCAGAGACATCCTCCAGTGTAGAGGGTCTCTGCACTGGCAATTGTGCCATGACCGGTGTCACCTAGTCTAAAAAATAACTGGCCCCGGTGCCCGAGGCTGGTTTCTGTCCACTTGGTTTGACCAGCGCTGGGTCATGTTTCACCAGAGTCTTAGAAGGGTGGGAAACCGATGGAGATTTTGCGGAAGGTTCCCGCTCCTTTGAAGAAGCCTTACCCGGAGTCCCCGGTAGGGCTGAGACTGAGGCTTTCTTTGGCGGGGCCAAGCCATGTGCTGAAGAGGAAGCCTTAACAATAGTGCCTAAGGCAGATGCAGATGCAGAGGCGTGACCTTCACCTGAGCGGGTGGCACCAGCTGAGCAACCGGGCTTTGCTTACCTTCTACCGGCGCCAGGGTTTTAGCATGGCACCCCGGTTCTGGGAGTGTCTGGAGTGATGGGAGTGGTCGGAACTGCCAGAGCCTTTTTTATGGGGTGAGCAGGAGTGCAGACGAGACTGGCCATGGCCCTTGTTGAGGGACTTACAGTGTGACTTGTCCTTGTGTTTGGATTTCTCCCCTGAAGAGCTCTGCATCACAGCGACCTGTTTCTCTAGAAGGTGGGCTTTTAATGCCTTCAGGCTTCGGATCCTCGTCCTGCTGGTAAAGCCTTTGCAGATTCTGCAGGCCTGGGTGTCGTGGTCCGGTCGAGGCAGAACACACAAGCCTCATGGGCATCCTTGGCAGGGATCTGGTGGCCAAAGTAACACTTTGTTTTTCTTCAGTACCGACGAGGACACAGACGACTGTGAAGAAGACATATGATGTACACTCGATCGAGAAAAAGGAATATTGAAGAAAAATACCAAGAAAAACAATGAAAAACTTCGCAGAACTGCCAAACAACGAGCCTAGAGCAACCGTTGAGAGTGGGTCTGTGGCAGAAAAAAAGAACTGAGGTGGAGCTGGAGCTTTTGCACCACGGTCGATGTGAGGGGCGGAGACAATGGCAGGTCCTTGGCCCTGCCATCTTTTCTGGCGAGATTTTTTCCGGTGGGTCCTAGTGCCTGCGGTATAGTCCTAATGGCAATAGCCTGCTGCAAGAGCTCCCACTCGAAGTAAGATCTTATATTACTAATAAATCTGCAGCTGTGGTGCCATGGGCCAGGTTTAAAATGAGGGAAATTTACTACCATCTAAGATGACTGGCTAGCTAAGTGGTCGGACTTTCTGTACAAGCTAGTGCCAGTCACAAAAAGCTTTGTACAGCCGGCCCGGTGGTGCTGAGGGTTGAGGTGCTGGACGCCACACCTCACCACACACAGCGGACCCGGATTCGGGAGCGGACCCGGGTCGTCGGTGGGTCGGCCGGAGGGAGATAGGCTGGAGCGTCCAACAACAGCTCACCTTCTCCGGGGAGGGATTCAGCCGATGCCCAACACTTGCATGACCCCGAGCGGAGGCTCGAGGAACTGCAAGCTCCACTTGGGGATGGGCGGCCATTGAGCAGCATGGACGTCCGCACGTGTGTCATGACGTCGGGGGAGGTTACCTGCTGCTTGGGGAGGGAGAAAAACGCGGAAACAAGCCTGCCTCAGCCGGGAAGATGGGAGGACCATGGCCGTGCCCACGATTTGCCTGTGCCCACCCAGCAGACCTCAGACCGACGAAATGTCGTGATGGTTTAAGCCCCCGCCTGGGGGGTAATCCGTGGCTCCATGGGGCCAGGGGTCTGCTTGGGTAGGGTTCCGGGCAGTGGGATGTCCAGTTATGCCCCTGAAGGGTCGGAGGTGGCAGGCTGGGGAGGAGGAATAAACAGAAATTTCAAAAAAAAAGCTTTGTACAAGCACTAGAGTAGTGGAAGAGGAGAAGCAAACTCAGAAAGTGCTTTCCCTTCCTCCAGCAGTCCCCAACATAGATTCTTACAACAGATGTTTCACTCCTATGATGGGGTGCCCACTTGGAGGATCTCAGTAAGTGGTGTCTGGATCCCTCAGGAGACTCGGAAGTACGTACATCCCGGGTCTGGCCCGGTGGCGCTGAGGGTTGAGGTGCTGGATGCCACACCGGTGACCCGGGTTCAGGAATGGATTCGGGTCATTTGAGGGAGGTAAGGATTGAGTGTCACAGCTCTCCTTCCTCGGGGTAGGGGATCTCTACTGTAAGAGGTAGCACAGCTAGAGGGTCTCGCCTGTGCCCAGGGTGCTTGGCTGCCTCAGTGGAGGTAGAGACAGCTACTGTGCCCATTGCACGGTGTGTGGGCGCAAACCGGAGAAAATCAGAGGAAAATGCCAGGACCCATGATGGCCCCGTTGAGGCCGGAGGACATATCCTTTGGGGTTGTAGCCCCTGATAGGTCCATGGTGGTGGAAGAAACAGTATTGTGATTAAAAAAAAAAAGGTATGTACGTACATCCCAAGCTGAGGGCATTACTGCTGGCAATGCAGTCTTCTTCCTACCAGTTACAGTGTCAGTCAGTCCAAATTCAGCCAGAACAATGTACTACATAAAACAAACAGAGCGGAGCAAGATCCTCAAAACTGTGCACAGAAGCTATGAGGATCTTGTTTACTTTTTACACCTGCCAGGCAAGGACAAAGTGCTGGCAGAATCAGTCGGGGAAATCACAAGTCGACCTTGAACCAGCAAGTGCTGGCTTCAGTCTTCAGGACATGGGGTACCCCAGAAATAGACCTGTTGCCTCTTGCGAGAAGAATCAGTTCCCAGTGTTTTGTTGCAAACCACCAGCCAGGGCCACAGTCCCAGAGGACACGCTAGCCCTGGATTGGACAGGGAAGTTCCTGTATGCATTTCCCACTTACACAGAAAGTGCTCATAAACCTCAGGAGAGAGCCAGCAACAGTGATCCTGATGGGGCCGAACAGGCTTTTTATTTAATGCTGCGGACTCTGTCTTGCAGGATTCCAGTCAACATGCTACTAAGAAGCAACTTGCTGACTTTGTCTCCGGGTAGGATAACATTCCCAGACCTTAGGACAGTGCATCTGAGGAAATGGTTCTTGAAGAGCTGGAATTCTCTAGTTTAAATCTGTCAGGGGATGATTTAATGGTTTCAAAGGTTTTCGGAAAACTAGCAAGAAAAGCACATTCCTCCAAGTATGAGAGAGTCCCATACTGGTGTGACCCTGGAAAGATAATCCCAATGCATGCAGGGCCATCTACAGTTCTGGATTATCTGGTTAGGGCCCTTGGATCTGAGACCTTCAACCATGAAAGTACACCTGGTAGCGGTATCAGCCTGCAGATTAGCAGGTAAAGACAGGTCCTTGGCCTCACAACCATAAAAGTTTAAGAGCACCTTTCTTGCTCTTTTTTGCAGTTGTTTCCAAGAACCATGAGTGACTCTTACTAGCCCCCACTTCTAATGGTGCATGAATCAGAATTTTTATATGCCCTTATTTTAGAAGGGAAGGGATCGTATTTTGGCTTTGTGGAGTTGCGTCACTGATCCCTTCCACTTCCTGATCTGGAGCCACCTCACACTAGCATGTTTCATGACGTTAATATATGCAAAGCATGGGGGTATGCTCCATAGACATTAATGAGGCCATTTTTTTAACTTCATTTTTCATATTTCAGATGGCTATTCTGAACAAATGAAGGCCACTGCTCAACTAATAAGGTCCTTGTTAAGCGGTGGTCTTGATTTATTCAGAATGGTCAACTGAAATATGAAAGCTAAGTTGAAAAATTGCCCCCGTGTGTCTGCAAGTGTGCTCCCATGCTGTGATAGCCTTGAGGCGGCTGTCGGGATCAGAAGTGGAAAGGATCAGTGGCTCAGCCCATGGAGTCGAATACAGTCCCTTTGCTTCTAAAATAGGGGCATATAAAAATTCTGATTCATGAACAATTAGATGTGGGGGTAGGGAAGGGTTCCTCCACGGTTCTTGGGGTGAGCACCAGAAAAGGTGCTCTTCATGGGCCTCAACCATCTGTATCCCCCATGGAACCTAAACATCTGTCTTGCTCAGCTGATGGAAGCTCTTTTTGAGTCTATAGCTACAACTGACTTTAAGTATGTCACATGGAAAACAGTTTTGTTGATAGCCATGACATCTGTCAGGAGAGTAAGTGAACTGCAAGCCCTTTATACAGATGCAAGTTACATAATCTTCCGCAGAGACAAGGTAGTCCGTAAGATCAATAGAAAGTTCCTACCTAAGGTGGTGTCAGAATGTCACTTAAACCCATGAGTTATCCTTACTGTACCCTATCCTGAACATTCCAATATAGGTGGGCAAAAACTGCCCCGTCTGGGTGTAAAGAGAGTACTAGGTCACTATATGAATTAGACATGGGATGCCAGGTGCCAGAGCACACAGCTGTTTACCTACTGAGTGGTTGGTAAAAGTAAGCCAGCAGCTGGGAAAACTATCTCTTGTTGGAGAGTTTCCTGCATGCAGTTCTGTTATGAAAAATCTAGCAGGATACCCCCAGAGGCCTACGAGCACACCCCACAAGGGGAATCCTCTGCTTTTGTGGCAGCTACAAGGGGCATCCCCTTCAAGAAATGTGTAAAGCAGCTACCTGGAAAACAGTACACACCTTTACAAAGCACTACTATCTGGACATACCAACAGCCTTACAAACCCTGACTCTGTCTCCCTTTCTAGAACCTGAAAATAGGTTCACACAAGAATCAGTTCTTATCTCATGGTTGCTTGAGCATTACTTATTGCAATTTCTGAAGAATTTTTAAAACAGTGATCATTTCAATTCTACATGGTTTTTTCTGCTTCCATTTATTTTAGTTTTTCAAGAATTTAGAATATTTTAGTAGCCATTCAGGTAGTTTCAGTAGTCACTGCTCCCCTGGTTATAGAAACAAATCTGACATTAGAATGGCAGGAGGAGTTGTGACCACAGAGCTGAACCTGTAGTCTAAATTCCAAAATTAACTTAAAGTTCTATCTGGGACAGCACACTCCTGCAGATTGATGCCATTTGTAAGGCTCACTGATGGATCCCTGAGAAGAAACAACACTACTACAGTAATGTTTTTCTCTTGGCCAAGTTGGCAAATTGCACTAAACTACACTTAGTGTGGTGCTGTAGACTGTTTCATAATGCAGTATATCAATTATGGAAAGGGCCATTAGGTTGTGACCCTGCTGACCTTCATCAGTATCCCTGGTTACCCAAGTGAAGGTCAGTAAGACAGGTCATAGTCTATGGTAGCATATTAAGTGTTGGTGCACGTCCTCCATTTTTTGTTGTGAGTGTAGATTCTTCCTTTACATTTCAAGTCCAAGAAAATAACTTACTGAATCTTGTGTACATTACTGTTAAAATTAAGTTATGCATTTCTGTAGCTTTTTCTGATTTAATTCCAAATGATTGCCATAGCTTTTTTTAATATATAAATCATATGTTGTATGATAAGGTGAAACTAGGAATGTACACATTTATCTTTTACAGAGCATTATTGCAATGGACACGCTTAACCTCCCTTGGTTCTCAAATTGCTTCCTTTAGGAATTTGGCACATTTTATAGGTTTGATGGAATATGCTGATTTGATTGTTTCGTATTGCGGTCCTTTTTTCTTAATAAATGGAAAAAACTGACTGCCCAGCACAATGGTGTGAACACATACAAACTTGTGTGTTCACAGGTCTTGATCTACTCCCACTGTATTGCTGAAGCATGTAGAAACCCACCCACATGATTTTGTGGCAGAAGCTATGCATCATAAGTGACTTGACTGTTTAAGGGGGTTCTTGAAGTTAAAGGGGGAAACGTCCATCTCCTGTCGGGCCCCACCTCTGTGTGAAGCAGGGCCCAATTAGCACTTTAATAAATAGAAGTATTTTTTAACTTACTGTAGCATGGACACACGTAGGCTCTAAACCAGAGCTATCTGAAGATAACTGTATCTTCAAATAACTCCGGTTTGGAGCCTACATGTGTCCATGCTGTACTGAGACCAGGTGCTGACTGGCAGGGTGCCTGTCAGCCCATACCTGGTCTTGGTATAGCATGGGCACACCTAGGCTCCAAACCAGAGCTGTTTGCAAATAGAGCAATACAGTAAGCCTGTGAATGAGCCACACAACATGTTATCCTGGGGATAGCTGTGGGTGGTTGTGGGCACGCCGGGGAGGGCTCCAGGTTGCAGAATGCTGGCGGGGAGGGTGCAGGACCAACCAGGTACAATTTAAAATAAAATCTGCCCCAGTAAAGTAAAAAAAATTAAAAATACTTCTATTTCTGAAACTGCTAATCGGGCCCTGCTTCACACGGAGGTGGGGCCTGATAGGAGATGGACATTTCCCTTTACGAAAGTATTGGTATGATTACACCAGTATCGTATTTTAGTTTTAATAAAACAAAAGTAAGAAAGACTGACCCAGTGGTGAGGGTCCAAAATTTTCACTGAGGCTGGCTGACGGCTAAGCACATCATGGAGGTGAGGCATTCAGCTGTCCAGGAGGGAGGGCACTAGTCACCTTGCATTCATGCATCCCTTACTGGCCAGCAAGGCATGACACAGAGTTCAACCTCCTGGAGGAGGACAGCAGAGAACAAAACATACAGATGTAGATATAATGTATTTAAGGAAGCAGATGAACTAACCCGTGATATCAATATATTGTACAGAAAGTGGGCAGTCATAATGTGTTCTACACCCCCTCCCCAAGAAATGCAGCCAAAAGATTGACTTTGTCCCTTTAAACAACTTTTAAGCAGCATTTCACTAGTAATATTAGCAAGCCTGATTTCATTTTGAAATCGAGCAGTTTAAGTGAAGCCCATAACTGTTATACTGGAATGTGACCATTTAAGTAAGTCCTGGTTGGAGCTGCGTTCAGGAGCTGGCAATAAGGCTGGAAAGAGCAATGCTGGGGGGGGGGGGTGTTGAGGATGCCTTCTAGTGACCCCCCTCAACCAATGGTGGACTGGGGTCAGAGTGCTTGCTCTCCCATTAAGGGAGTCTACATCCATGCTGGAAAAAGACCTACATTCTACCACGGAGTACAGCAAGGGTCAAAACCCTCTTCACAGTCTTAGCTGCTGAATCACGTAGCCTTCCTGCTGAATGGACCCTGCCTTGTAGCTGTAGTCGAGGCTGAGAAGACTGAGAAAAAGATCTATGGAAGAAGTACAAGTCCTGGTTAGCGTTCTCTCTTTAGTTAGCGTCCTTACTAACATGCTGCAGTCCTAAAAAGTATTAATGCCAAAGGCAGAAGTGCCTGACTGACTGAGATAATGACTCAGTGGGACACTTTGCCAGTTGGTTACACTTGTATCTGTACATGCACTTATTTTTCATCATATTTGAAATAAATAATTATTTTTTTCCCTGAACAGAATAAGACAACACTCTGTAAATAAATAACCTGTATATCTGTTGTATATACAATGCTTTGTGTTATACATAAATGTGAGAATGTGTCATTAATGGTATTTCTTGTTAATACATTTTTGATTTTAATTTAGCACGATTTTTAATAAAGTTTACAAAATCTCTGAAGTACTTTTCACCAATTTGTATCTAAACTATACAGTGCCAAGTGTATTTTTTTAACACAATGTATGTACTTCTAGTAGCCTTCGATGTAGTGTCTTGTTTTCGGTGGGAACCTTCCTCTATCCAGTCTTACAGCTTGAGAGGGCTAAAACAGTGCGAGGCAAGGACCCTCTGCTGTGGCTCAGTTACTGACTGGTCTTTCTAGGTGTAGTCACGTGACCCCTGTTCTGTGTGCCCTGCACTGGCTGCCGGTCAGGTGGAGGGTCCTTTTCAAGGTGGGGCTTCTCACCTACAAGGCCCTAAATGGACTGGGCCCTGGCTATCTGTTATAGCTTCTGACACCGGTGACTTCTGTTCACTTCCTCTGTGCCTCTTCGAGGGGGCCTCCTGGATGTTCCCAGGGTTCAGCTCAAGGCTTCTGGAGACGGTGCTTTCAGCATTCCTGGGCCATACCTGTGGAACGCACGTCCATCTGCAGTCCAGGAGGCCCCCCTCGGTAGAGGTGTTTAAGCAAAGGTTGAAGGCACACCTCTTTGGCATGGCTTTTAATTGAATATTTAATTTTAACTTATTGTTCGATCCCTGTATACTGTATTTAATTAGTTTTAAATTGTTTCACATTTTAGTTATTTAACATTGTATTGATGACATTTTAGATTGATGTACTATATGATAATTTGGTATCTCTGTGAGGTGCCCAGACCCTCCGGGAATGGGTGCCATACAAATAAAGTTTGCCGTGCCTTCTTGCATGATAAACTGATGGCTGTGTTTTTCAGTGTAATAAACTACTAGACCAGTGTTTATCAAATGCATACACTGTGCCCGCATGCTTCCACAGAGGTCTTTATAGCCCCAGATACAAGTGACAGTGCAGGCCATTTCTTACACTTACAGTGTAAACAAATTAAAAGGAAAGCACTGCAGGAACAGCATTTCTCAAATTTTAGTCCAAGATCAGCACATGTTCAATTTGCGTTCTGGTCTACCTGTCTGCTCTTTCAGGGGGAAAAAAGAAAATCCACAAAATGCAGGAAATAATCTACAGCATTAGCCCATCACACTATTTCAAAATTGTTTAATCTTGAGTGATTAAAAACATAATTGCAATTTTACATTCTGGGAAACCACAATGCACTAAAGGACAACATTCCAGTAAACTAAAGGGCCCAGATATTCAAAAGGGTTGCGCCATGTGCAACCCACTGATGCGCCCCGGCATGATATTCAAAAGGGGAAAGTCGTGCTTCAAATCCCGATGCGCCGGAGCGCATCAGTAATGTATGCAGGTGCAGGTGGTGGGGGGGCATGCCCATGCACACCTTGCACAGCCCGGGATGTGCAGAGCCATGCATGTGCCACCCCTACCTGAGCCAGCACAAAGTTGATCCCCAAAAAAAAAAGGAACAACCGATGGCCACCCACAGGTGAGCTGCCACATTGCAGAGCGTGACACGGCAGCGGCCACCTGTGGGGGGCCACCTGAGTTCCGGCTGCACCTAGCGGAGCCCCCCCATGCCCAATCGGGCATATGTTAAAAAAAAAAAAAAAAAGATTAATGTCCAATATCCCTGGTGGTGCAGTGGACCACTATCTGCCCGATCGCGGGCATCTGTATAAAGAAATAAATAGATGTCCAATATCCCTGGTGGTCCAGTGGACCACTATCTGCCCGATCGCAGGCATCTGTATGAAGAAATAAATAAATGTCCAATATTCCTGGTGGTCCAGTGGACCGCTATCTGCCTGATCGCGGGCATCTGTATAAAGAAATGAATAAATGTCCAATATCCCTGGTGGTCCAGTGGACCTACTCTACTTGATCGCAGGCATCTGTAAAAAAAAAAATATATGTCCAATATCCCTGGAGGTCTAGTGGAACCCCCTCCCCACTCCGCCCGCTGCACCCCCAGTCAGCTGGGCGGCAGCCCACCCGCCTGCTGCCCGCTGACTGACACGTCGGTGTGTGCGCCCATTGGTCCACGCATGAGCCAATGTGTGCAGCTCATACCAGATACACATTCCAGATATGTGAATGGGATCATTTACATATCTGGAATGTGTAGCATGTATGGGCTGCATGACAATTGGCTCACGCTGTGGACCAATGGGCGTACAGCCCTACCAACAGTGTCAGTTGGGGGGTGGCAGGCGGTGGGGTGCTGCCGGCTGACCGGGGGGGAGCAGGGTTGTAGGGCTCAGTGGGCAGGTGGGAAGTGGGGTATCACTAGACCACCAGGGATATTGGACATATTTTTTTTTTTTTTTTTTACAGATGCCTGCGATCGGGTAGATAGCGGTCCACTGGACCACCAGGGATATGGGACATTTATTTATTTCTTTATACAGATGCTCGTGATCGGGCAGATAGCAGTCCACTGGACCACCAGGGATATTGGATGAATTCTTCTTTGTTATACAGATGCCAGTGATCGGGCAGACAGCGGTCCACTGGACCACCAGGGATATTGAACATTAATTTATTTTTTTATACAGATGCCTGCGATCAGGCAGATAGCGGTCCACTGGACCACCAGGGATATTGGACGAATCCTTCTGTTTTTATACAGATGCCTGTGATTGGGCTGTGGAGCACACTGCCGGCTGCAGGGCCGTAGGTCCCCAACAGCTGCTGCCTGGCAGGGTGCCAGGTGCAAGTCCTCGGGGATCGGCGCACCTGCATGCAAATCGGGCCGTAATGACATGCAAATGGCCACATGTGCGCCTTGCATACATTATGGCCTCATTTGCATGTTAACTTTTGAATATTGCGGTTGCTGTGCATGGCACAATGGAACTTGTGGTAGTGCATCCCCATGCTCCACTCTGCCCACTTGCGCTGGCATAGTGCCACTGCACCATGCACACTGGGGGTGGCCAGGCTGCGATATTCAATGCTGCTGAGCCATGGTGCAGCTCCGTTGAATATCGCCCAGTCCACACCCCAGCGCAGCCAAGTTGAGCTGCGCCCAAGATTGCACCACAGCCTGGCGCAGTTTGAATATCTGGGCCAAGGAGTCTACACATCAAATTAGATATATTTAGCATTAGAGGTATTTTTTTTTCTAGCCAATATCTATACAAGACAATGCAGTTGTGAACATTTCAACTATTACAATATGAAAATAAAATATTTACCTACTGTATAAAATGTGATTTGACTGGTTGAATGGAGCAAGAATAAAAACACAGTGGGCTGGATACTCAAACTGGGCCATTCTGTGGCGCAAGCCCTTGCGCTGCTCAAAAAAGTTGCACTGGGGTGTGGCCGGGGTGATATTCAAGCGGAGTTGCGCTTATTGAGCAACTCCTTTGAATATCGCCTCTAGCCACACAGCCACCGTGCATGGCGCAGTGGAACTTGCGCCACCGCAAGTGGTCAGAATGGAGCATTCAGATGTGGTGGCGCAAGTTCCATTGCGCCATGCGCAAATCTGCAATATTCAAAAGGTGACATGCAAATGGGGCCATAATTTATGCAAGGTGCACGGGGGCATTTGCATCTAATTACGCCCCATTTACGTTATTACGTAGGCGCCGATCCCTCATTTACTTGGCGCTTCTGGCCTTCTGCCAGGCAGCAGCCGTCAGACCAACGCTTCTGCAGCCCGATCGCGGGCATAAAGTAAATCTCCCCACTAGCCCGATCGTGGGCATAACGTATTAAACCTCCTCCCGACTAGCCCGATCACGGGCATAACGTAATAAACCCCCACCCCCGACTAGCCCGATCGCGGGCAGAACTCACCTCCCCACCCCGACTAGCCAGATCGTGGGCAGAACTCACCCCACCCCGACTAGCCTGATCGCGGGCAGAACTCACCCCACCCGACTAGCCAGATCGTGAGCAGAACTCACCTCCCCACCCGACTAGCCCGATCGCGGGCAGAACTCACCCCCACCCCGACTAGCCTGATCGCGGGCATAGCGTCAACTCCCCCCAGACCAATATCCCGGTGGTCCAGTGGACCCACGAGACCCGATCGCAGGCATATCGTCCAACCCCCCAAAGTCCAATATCCTGGTGGTCCAGTGGACCGTGAAGCCCAATCGCGGGCATAGATCAAATCTCCCAAAGTCAATAGTGTCCCCACACATCCACCCACAGAGCCCCACCACCCCGCTCTCCCCTGTCAGCGGCGGGCGGCAGCACCCACCAGCCTGCCGCCGCTGACTGACAGCTCCAATGAGCTGCCACGCCCATTGGTTCACAGCAAGAGCCAATGGGCTGCTCAGCTATACCGCTGAGCAGTCCGGACATGTGAATGAATGAATTCATTCACATATCCGACTGCTTAGATAGTATAGTGTATGCCCATTGGCTCTTGCTCTGAACCAATGGGCGTGCAGCCCTACCGAGCTGTCAGTTGGCGGGTGGCAGGTGGGTGGTGCTGCTGCCCGCCGCTGACGGGAGGGGCGGATGGTGGGACTCTGTGGTGGGGTGGGGTGGGGGACACTAGATCACCAGGGATATTGGACTTTGGGGGTTTGACCTTATGCCCACGATCAGGTTTCGCGGTCCACTGGACCACCAGGGATATTGGACTTTGGGGTTAACATTATGCCCGCAATCGGGCTAGTGGGGACTGTGTCTCTGCCCGCGATCGGGCTAGTGGGGGGTTGGGGAGTGTGTTCTGCCCGCGATCGGGCTAGTCGGGGGTGGGGAGGTGAGTTCTGCCCACAATCGGGCTGCTGCAGGGGCACAGGGAACAAGTGGAGGGCCACCCACAGGTGGCAGCTGCTGTTTTGCGCCCTGCAATGCGGCAGCTCACTTGTGGGTGGCCCTCAACTTAATCCTTCTTTTTTTGGCTCAAAGTTGTGCAGGCGCAGGTAGGGGGCTGTGCCTGCACAACTCTGCATGGCCCGGCTGAATATCGGGCTGTGCAGTTTATGTATGGTTCCTCCCACTCCGGTTGAGCATGCCTTCATTAGCATTGCGCTGTTGCTCAGCATGTTTTCAGTGGCGCAACTGCCTCCTGCTGAATATCGCAGAATGGCGCATTTTCAGACTTGTGCTGGTGCAACTCTTTTGAATATCCAGCCCAGTGACTGTAGCCTCAGTTTATACTTCTGGGATGTGTTAAATGTAGTTGCATATGGTTTTATTTCTCCAGTGATGACAGACACTGCTGAGCTTTCTGTTCCAACTAGAAACTACTGTAAATACCCAGGTTTAAATATTTTTGCAGCCAATAGACACCCCCAAGGAAAGAAAGTTCAAAACATCACATTTGTCCCTTAAAACACTTTTTTTTTAACCAGTGGCCACGTAAGTAATAACCGACAGGGTGTGGGGTTATAGACATTTAATCCACGCCTGGGGTGCTTTGTGAGGCATGGATTAAAAGCCTATAACCCCACACCCTGGAGTGGGTTATTGCACTTATAACGTGTCTTAAGCATAGGGTACAATCCCCCCAAAAACAGCTGCTCCCTGTTTTAATGGCAGACAGGGATTTTATCCTGCTGCCTTGCAAAATAGTCCATGACTGTGGATTAAACTGATAGTTTAATCAAGGGTTGCAGAAACCTAAGACACATGCACATTATCACAAGCAGCCATGCTCTACAATGCTTGAACGTTTCTCCAGCACTGTATACAGCCCAACAGACGCAACCAACAAACGCTCAGGGGCTGCACAATGCATCGCGAGCCATTCATGTAACAAGCCGTCTCGTCACAGGATGTTACTGACATGCTGGAAAGAGTAGCTGCCTGCAGCTCACAGCTGGGGAACATTTGTTGTACACTGCTTGATCTACAGAGTTGCAGAAAACTCACTGCCACAACTGACACCTGTCGTATGGAGTACCCGCTGGTTTCTGTTCCACTAAATTCAGCAGACCATACGTACTGCTCTGCGGGAAGCATGTGCAATGGAGAAAGAGACAGCAAACAGAGAACAGTGAGCCCCCAATGAGTGAGTGACTGCTGGAAGCCATGGGAGCCCTAATACACAGCCATGGTACAAAACCTTTAACAACTCAAAGGCGGCATCTCTGTCTCACCCTCGCTCCCTGCAGTCAGTCCCTCACTGCACGATGCACTGGGAAGGTCCAGGATCGGAGTTACAACTGCAACAACCGCTCAAGTTGTGATATGGCAAAGGAGCATTCGCTACTGGCCACACGGCAAAATACAAACACAAGTGACATTTCATTTCAGAATCACACACTAAGCAAGTTGCACTTGTTTCCTATCTGTTGCCAGTGGTGTCTGCTCATCCACTTCCCTTGCACATCCCTCTGTAGGACTCGATTGCCAACTCCTCCCCTTTTTGGGGAAAGCTTGGTACTCTGACCCATTAGTGTGACTGAATTGTTAAGATTGATTCTTGGAAGACACAAAAATTCAAATGACATGAAGTCTTGCTGTATTCAGACATAATGCATTTAGCCCAAGCACTGCCCCGGAGAGGATAGAGTTAACTCTATGCAGAAGCATAGAACGTTGAGCTCAAGCTTGGTTTTCAAACCTCTGTCTGTGGTACTTCCCAGTGTAACCGTCAGATTCTTTACTCCGACTAACAGTGAAGTCACTCTGGAGATTTCCTCTGCTCGGTTCGGTAAAAGTAAATGTGTTCGGTTTAAACCATATATTTTTGTTATTTTCGGATTTCTAGCTTCTATGGTATAATGTGGTTCATGATAAACTCAGCTACAGAGTCAAACCATACAAAAGTGAGGGTTCTGGACTTCAGGAGGGCTGACTTTGGCAAGATAGGAGAGTGCCTTAGAAAAGCACTAGCAAACAGGCTAGAAGGAGGGGTGGAGCAACAATGGGGAAATATCAAAACTGCCATCACTGAGGCAACAAGCCTTTGTGTGAAGCAAATAAATCAAAACGGAAGAAAAAGCCACTATGGTTCTCAAAAGAAGTGGCAGTGAAGGTAAGGGAGAAAAAGATAGCATTTAGGAAGTATAAGGAAATGCAGAAGGAGCAGGAAAGAGAACTGTACCAGTTAAGGCAGAAGGAAGCAGGGAGGGTAGTCGGAATAGCAAAGGCACAAACTGAGGAAAAGATAGCCAACTCAGTTAAGAAGGGGGATAAAACCTTTTACAGGTAAATCAGGGAGCGTAGAAAGACAAAGGGAGGGATAATGAGGCTGAATAGAATGGATGGTGGGTGCGTAGAGAGTGACAGTGAAAAAGCAGGGATACTGAATGAATACTTCTGTTCAGTATTCACAATAGAGGATGTGGGGGAGGTGCCTAATCCAATTAACAGAAGCACTCTGGAGAGGGGGATCGATCCCAGTCCTTTCACAGAAGAAAGGATTCTGAATGAACTAAAACTGAAGGTGGACAAAGCAATGGGGCCAGATGGAATTCACCCCAGAATTCTAAAAGAATTAAGCAGAGAACTAGTGACACCACTGACTACCCTTTATAACAAATCATGGGAGGATGGTGTGGTACCTGAGGACTGGAAGAAGGCTGATGTGATTCCCCTTCACAAAAGTGGGAGCAAGACAGAGGCAGGAAACTACAGACCTGTCAGTTTGACCTCTGTGGTAGGGAAAGTGATGGAAACACTTCTGACGGAAAGATTTGTCGAGTAGCTAGAGGCCAGTGGGGCACAGGACCCAAGGCAGCATGGGTTCACAGCGGGAAGGTCATGTCAGACGAATCTAATTGATTTCTTTGACTGGGTGACCAAAGTAGTAGACAAGGAGGGGCTGTGGACATGGCCTACCTAGACTTTAGCAAGGCATTTGACACAGTCCCACACAAAAGATTAGTAGTCAAATTAACCTGCCTTGGAGTGGGTCCCAGGGGTAGTAGCCTGGGTAAAACATTGGCTGAACAACAGGACACAGAAAGTAATTGCAAATGGAGTCCACTCTGAAGAAAGCGAGGTTACTAGTGGGATACCGCAGGGTTCAGTACTGGGTCCAGTCCTTCTTAATATCTTTATAAGTGACATTGCAGAGGGACTGGAAGGAAAAGTATGCCTCTTTGTAGATGACACAAAGATCTGCAACAGGGTTGATACACAAGGAGGCGTGGAAAGGATAAGAAGAGACTTGGCAAAGTTGGAGGAATGGTCAGAAGTATGGCAGCTTGGATTCAATGCAAAGAAGTGCAAAGTAATGCATCTGGGAAACAAAAACTCAGGGGAAGATTACACATTGTTGTTACTACCTGTAACAACAACAGAAATGGAAAGGGACCTGGGGGTAATCATATCAGATGACCTTAAGGTTGGCAAGCAACGTGAGAAGGCAGTAGGGAGGACTGGGGGGATACTGGAATGTATAGGGAGAAGCATCACTAGCAGAAAACAGGAAGTTGTTATCCCCCTGTACAGACAGTTGGTGAGACCCCATCTGGAGTACTGCATCCAGTTCTGGAGACCCCATCTCCGCAAGGACATAGGATGGAGGCAGTTCAGAGGAGGGCAACTAAAATGGTGCAGGGTCTACAAGAGAAGCCATACGAGGAGAGGCTAAAGGAGCTTAATATGTATACCCTTGAGGAAAGGAGGGAGAGGGGGACATGATAGAAACGTTAAGTACCTCAGTGGAATCAACAAAGTCCAAGAGGGTAGCATCTTTCAGAAAAAGAGATGTGCAAGAACAAGGGGACACAATTTGAAGATAGAGGGGGGATGGCTCAGGGGCAATGTGAGGAAGTATTTTTTCACAGAGAGGGTGGTGGACGCATGGAACAGCCTTTCTGAGGAGGTTGTGGGGTCTAAAACTGTGGGAGAATTCAAGAATGCATGGGACAGACATAAGGCAATTTTTGTGGGGGGTAGGAAGAAATAGGCTGTTGGTTAAATAGGATCTGCAGCTTATCCCCTAGGTAGGGAAATGGGCAGACTAGGTGGGCCAAGCGGTCCTTATCTGCCGTCAAAGTCTATGTTTCTATGTCAAAGTCTATGTTAGTGTGTAGATAGGTAGTGACTGTGTTTTATTTTTGTGAAAAAGTTGGAAATCGTTCTTTTCCTCGGTTTCTTTCCGGTCGGTCCGGTTTGGAACCAACCTTGTTACCTTCTGTTTAATTTTATTTCTGGGATTAGAGTGGTGTTCCGGTACCGATCGGTTTCAAAAGAACCGGACCTTTTGCTGGTTCTTTTAAAAAGCCTGTGACACAGTTTGTAACCGATTGGTTATTGTATTACCTGGCTTGAAAGCTGCAATAGGGTAATTTGTTAGGCTGGCCATGTCTGAGAAACCCAAGAAGAAAACCAGTCCCACTGGGTTTCAACACTGTACTGAGTGTGGGGAGGCCTTTGCTAAGGCTGACCCCCACCTCATCTGTGTTTATTGTCTAGGGTTTGACCACCTCAAGTCAGGCTGCCAAATCTGTAAATAACTTTCCTAAATCCACTCTAGACAAAAGACTGAATAGGCTGAAGGAAAGGGAAGCCGAGAAGTCTGTAGATCCGGATGGCCAGCCTAGTTCGGTTGCGGCCGAATCTGAGGAGGTGCCTACTGACCTAGGTGATACCTCCTCGGTCAAAACAAGAGCCGACCTGAGGGGTCATTTCCATCAAAAAAGAAGCATTAATCTGCTGGTTTAGATCCTGTATCTCACTCTCCAACTGCGAACGAAATAGCCAAAGCGATTAGCATTGTTCAATCATGTAGACTGGTTCCATCCGAACCAGTACTGCCGGTTAGGCGGTTGGTTCGGTCAGATCCGTCTCCTCCGGATTATGATACAGACACTTATTATGAGGAGTTGGAGGGAGATGAAGACTATCCCGGTGATGATGATGATGATGAGGGGGATCTGGATGTGCCCACTGAACTGGACATCTCCCCAGACAGGCCCTCGGGTGTCTCTCCTCCCAGGCTCTCTCAGTCCCCTTCACATTTTTTGTTCTACAAAAAGGTGGCAGAAACCCTGCAGCTTCCCCTGGTTGAAGCCGCAGAGGAGGATGAAGAGCCTGATTTTGTGGAAATGATGGACATCCCAGAGTCCAAAAGCTGTCTATCCCTCTTCATAAATCCTTGGGGAAACAGACACACAACATTTTACAAACTCCTGATTCAGTACCTCCTGTGGACAAGAGAATGGACATGAGGTATTTGTTATCAGGCTCAGCTGTGGAGTTCCTTTATAGTCATTGCAGCCATGTTGGGGTAGTACAGTCTGCAGCCTTTGACAGGGCTAACATTCCTTTGGTTTCACACACCCCCGGATAAGGACTCCCGGAAAGTGGATGCCATGGCCACAAAATAGTATTTGGCATCCTCTTTGGGACTCAGGCAGGCTACTTATATGGGCTATACAGCCAGGTACCAGAAATCCAGATGGGATACGGTTCTGGAACTGGCAAAACAGGCCTCTCCTCAGCTAGCCAAGGAGCCAGAGGAGGTGGCTGCTGATGGAATTGAGGCATCCAAAATGCAATGTCATGCTGCTGTGGACTCCAATGATGTGGCATCTAGAGTCATGGCTACATCTGTGTCTCTCAGAAGACATACTTGGCTCAGATGTACTAGCCTTTCACAGGATACCCAGACTAAGGCTATGGATTTTCCTGTAGTGGATAACTCTCTGTTTGGGGGGCAGACAGAGGCTTACATAAAGAAAATGGATGAATACAGGACCACGTTCAGGAGTGCACAAGCCAAGGAAAGGCAAGCCACTCCACACAAGCAGCAGTCTAGGGACAGGGGCAGGCCCTTTCAAAGGCCTTTTTACCAATCCCAGGCCTCCTCTCCCTTCCCACAGAGGGAGTTCTTCAGAGGGAAGGGCAGGAGGTAGATGAGCAGGGCGGCTCCCTCCTCCTCTCAGTCTAAGGCTCCAGCCAAGCATATACCCTGATGTGTCAGCCCGGGTCAACTCCCCATTTCCAGTAGGAGGCAGGCTGGCTTACTACTTCCAGGCCTGGAAGTTTGTGACTTCAGACAGGTGGGTTCTGGAGGTAGTAAGCCAGAGACTGGCCCTCAGCTTCAGAAAGTTTTCAAAATAGAGGGCCAAGTCTTTTCCACCTGCATCAGCCTCAGAAACCATTGCCCTAGAGGCAGATGTTTCCTCTCTTCTAGCTCTCACAGCTGTAGAGAGGGTTCCTGCTCAGCACAAGGGGAAAGGACTGTACTCCAGGTACTTCCTTACCCCCCAAAGAAAACAGGGGAGTGGCGACCCATCCTAGACTTAAGGTATTTGAACAAACACACTGTAAAGCCAAAATTCAAAATGGTGACTCTGGGAATAATTCTTTCCTCTCTAAGGCCAGGGAATTGGCTAGCATCTCTGGACCTCAAGGATGCCTACTTCCATATTCCTATCAGGTGCCCCCACAGAAAATATGTCAGGTTCGAGTTGCCTTCAGGCCATTACCAATTCAGAGCCATGCTATTCGGCCTAACATCGGCTCCAAGGGTGTTCACAAAGTGCCTTACAGTAGTGGTGGCTTACCTCAGAAGACCATCGCCATCTTCCCATATCTGGACGACTGGCTCTTAGTGGGTCAGTCATCTTTACAGGTCAAGTCAGCTCTTCAAACTACCCAGGACCTCCTCGTTCCCTGGGGTTTCTTCTCAATCTTCCAAAGTCTGTCCTCGAACCAGTTCAACTTCTCACCTTTACAGGCATAGAGTTGGAACCTGTACAAGCAAAAGCTTTCCTTCCCCTGGCAAGGGCGAAGGCCCTAGTGGATCTCGCTTCCTCCTTCCGACCTCAGGTTTTCCGTCTAGCAAGACAGTTCCTCCAGCTCCTGGGCCACACGGCAGTGGTGCAAGGAGCAAGGTTCCAGATGAGAGACATTCAGTTTCATCTAAGGTCTTTTTGGTCTCAAAAGAAGGATTCACTTACCAAACTGATTCCAGTGACTCAGACTCTGGTCCAAGCTCTCCAGTGGTGGCTGGACCAAGACAACCTCAGACAAGGGGTTCCATTTCTCCCTCAAGTCCCATCAGCAGTTCTAACTACGGATGCTTCGCTCCTATGGTGGGGAGCCCACCTGGGAGTCCTGTCAGCTCAAGGGATCTGGTCTCTACAGGAGTCTCTCCTTTATATTAATCTCCTGGAACTCAGGACAGTTTTCCTAGCCCTGCAGAGCTTCTCAGATTCAGTCAAGGGCAAGGTGGTCCAAGTCAGAATGGACAACACCACCACGTGGTACATCAACAAGCAGGAAGGCACTCGGTCTTCGGCCTTGTGCACAGAAGCCATGAAGCTGTGGTCTCTGGTCTATTCTCTTCAGACTTCTCTGGTAGCAGTTCAGCTTCCAGGGAAGGACAACGTACTAGCAGATGCTCTGAGCAGAATTTCACAGGGACATCACAAATGGTCCCTGGATCCTCACATCCTGAAGGTCATCTTCTCCAGGTGGGGCACTCCAGAGATAGATGTCTTTGCAGCACCGGACAATCATCAACTTCCTCTGTTTTGTTGCAGACCTCCAGTCCTAGGGACGGTTCCCCAGGATGCTCTCATTTTGGACTGGAAGGGCAGGGTTCTCTAAGCCTTCCCTCTGCTGTTCAGGGTTCTGATCAAGATCAGGACTCAACCCTGCACAGTGATACTGGTGGCTCCAGATTGGGCCAGACAGCCTTGGTATCCTCTACTGCTGTCCTTGTCAGTGTCACGTCCCCTGTCTCTGCCCAGGACAATCTCCTGTCCTCCTCCCAGGGACAGATCTGGTACCCCAATCTCCAGTCTCTCAACCTCAGCGCCTGGCTCTTAAGTTAGAATATGCAGCATTACATCTCTCTCAGGGAGTTCTGGATATTCTGAAGGTCTCCAGGAAACCTTCCACTAGAAAAACTTACAACTCCACATGGAAAAGGTTCAGTATTTGGTGCTCTCAGAAAGGCATCCTGCCTGATTCGGCAGACATTTCCACAACCTTAGCCTATCTAGTTCATCTGAATGGTCTAGGCCTTAGGCCTGCCACTCTGAAGGTTCATCTAGCAGCTGTCTCTGCATTCCTCTCAGCAGGGAAGAGCTCTTCCCTGGCATCTCATCCTGTTTTCAGAAATGTTTTCAAAGGTCTGGTTCACATTAACCCTCCCTTTAGGGAGCCCACTCCGCCTTGGGATCTTAATGTCTGCATAGCTCAGCTTATGCAGCCACCCTTTGAACCTCTGGCTTCAGCCGAATTGAAGTACTTGACCTGGAAAACTATGTTCCTGGTAGCTATTACTTCTGCCAGGCGGATTAGTGAATTACAGGCTCTGTCAGTTGAATCTGACTTCATCTTCTTCCATAGGGACAAAGTGGTCCTAAGAACCAATAAAAGGATCTTCCCTTGTCAATCTTCACCATTCATTACTGCTTGGGTTAAGCCGAAGGCGCACACCCGGTATGGGAGTTTTTTTTTTTTTTTAAGTGGGCTCCACGCGCCTCGTCGAGTCGACATATTGCGTCATGCGGGGTAGCCATTAGGTGCCACAGACTCCTCCTATATCTCAGTTCTGTTTCTCCCGCCGTCAAGGCTGCACCTGCTGCGTAGTAGCGTATAGTGTTTTCGGTTTCTTCAAGACTCCTCATTTTCTCAGAAGGTTTTCACGATTCACTCGATGCCGTACAACGGTAAGACCGTTCCTTTTGTTTTCTATCTACGGCGCCGAGTGCTTTATTGCTTTTTTTCCTTGTTTAGTTCATATCATGTCTGGTTCGGGAGCAAGGCGTAAGTCGAAGGCCGGCCACGCCCCTATGCCTCGGTGCTCCTGTGGCCGGCATTTTTCCGTCTTGGACCGGCATGATGTCTGTCTCTGTTGCCTGGGACCCAACCACAACATGGATGCGTCCGACGCTTGTTTCTCCATGGACCGTCGTGTCCCCAAAGTCCGTGCGTTCAAGCTCGGCAAGGCCCCGCCGAACTTCGGGGGACGGCGTCGCTCCAGGGACTCCCAGGTAAGATCTCTAGGCCCTTCCCCAGGTCCCGTCCCCGTGCCTATGGTCCGAGGAGGAGGAGGCTTCCTCCTCTTCTCTTGCCAGAGGAAGCTTCTCTCGCGGTGTCGGGGGAATGTTGTAGTTCCACCCGGGGCCGCGACAGGGACACCGCCTCAGTAGTCACCTCCTCGGAGGTGCAGGCTCCCCCAATGTCGAGGCCCACGCCTGCTGGGCCTGGCACCGGTGGACCCTCGATGCCACCTTCCGGCGCTGTTTCGGATCCTGGATCGAGACGGCACCGCTCTGGCCTTCGGTGCCGCTCGCGGCGCCGCAGGCCCGGTTTGCACTCCCAGCGGCGCCGGGTTGGGTTCCAACGCTGGGGGCGGCGCCGTGGGCCTAACTGGCGCGGCGGGGGGGCCAGGACTGGGCCTGGCTGTCGTGGGTGGGCTGGGGTCGTCCGGCGCTGTCCCTAGCACCGGCACTGTTCCCCCGGGGACCCCTGGGATTGCCAGCATCGAGGTTCTGCTGGTCTCATCCTCTTCGGAGGCCGATGATTCGGATGAAGACCCATCCTGGCTCCCTGACTCTTCGGAGTCGGGGTTCCCAGTGGCATGGAGTGTAGGTGGCACAGCGGGCCTCTCGCTGTCCTCTCCCGTCCTCCCTGAGGGCCCTCGGTCCCGGGGGGTGTGGTGGGGACTGAGGGGGTTCCTTCCTAGGGGTCTGTGACAGCTACCTCCCAGGTGCTTTTGCCACCCCTCAGGGTGGGGGAAACGCTGGAGTCAAGGAGGAGGGCTCTCTCGGAGTCACGGTGTCGAGGGTGGGGCGGTCATCATGAAATCCTACTGCCACCCTCGTGGGTGGCTAGAGTCGTAGTGCCAAACCCTGCCTTTCCCTCTTAGGCCCTGGGGTTTCCTCCGGTGGCGTTGCTGTGGACTGCCCTTCTGGATCCATGCAGTCTCGGGTTCGTCACAGGGGAAGATCCCCCCCCGGGCTCTTCCAGGCATCGCATCCCCAGGGTCTTGTCTTGCGGCCTGGTTTGTTGTCCGGGATCCCGCCAGCTTGGGCTCCGTTCCCCGGATTTCAGAGTCCTAGCAGAGGTCAGTTGCCTCTTCGAGGTGCCCTTCTCCAGTACCTCTGCTTCCACCCCCCGCTCTTCCAGGCCATGTCGGTCCTACGGGTCCGTTATCCTGGGAGCAGTTCAGAGGTTCTGCGGCGGCCTTCCCCTCATACGTTAAACATATGCATCAGCGGGTCTTTCGACTCTCCCCACCGCCGCAGGAATCTTCTGGACATTCGAGCTCTCCATCATCCTCATCTTCCTCCTCTGAGGGAGAGGAACTCCTTGCTCACCTTTCTTCCGACGCTGATTTCACTGAATATCAGCGATTCCTTTCGAGGATGGTGAGGGATCTTCGAATCTCTTACGTTAGGCGAGACAATACTGAATGGGAGACGCTGAATTCCTTGGAGAATTCAGTGCCCAACACCTGGTGGTACCTTCCTGGCCTATCCCCTTCCAGGAGGCGTCTATCCGTTCCTGGCAGTCACCAGCCACCCTTTCTCCGGCCCCAGCAGACTGTCGTCGAAGGTATTGTGCCCCCTCGGAATCCCTGGGTACCCTTCCCAACCCGTCCTCGGGTTTGGTCTACCTAGAGACTCCTTCCAGGCGTTGCCGCCTGGTGCACGACCATCCACCGGATTTGGAATCCCTACAATTCGACCGGTGGGGGCGAAGAGTGTTCTCTTCTTCTCGTGTGGTGGCTTGGATTGCATCACATCAGGCTCACCACGCTGCCTACAATCGGCATCTATGGTCGATGCTCTCCCAGCTCTTAGCATCAATGCCTGATACGGAGCACACCAGACAGGCTATTGCCCTCTCTGCTATAAGCCTGGAGCTGGCAAGACACCATGCAAGGGCATCTTATGATGCCAATGAGGTGGCTTCCAGGCTTGTGGGGACAGCGATCTGCATTAGGCGGACGGCATGGCTTCCTCTATCAAGGTTGTCACCCCTGGCCCGGCGTACGGTGATTCGCTTCACTTTCTGGGGGACCCGTCTTTTTTCCTCCAGAGCTAGGAGACTTCTGTAGGGGCTTCTCTGTCTCCCTGCCCTCGGGCACCTCCTAGCTCTTCTCCCACTTAGGCTTCTCTGTATTAGCCAGGGTCTCTTCTGTTTTCTCACCAACAGGAGGCTGGGAGTCTTGTTCCTCAGGGTTCTACCCTTTTAAGGGGAGAGGGCTATATCACTTCCAAGCAGTAATGAATGGTGAATATTGACAAGGGAAGATATGAAAATTACGTACTCTACCGTAATTCTTGATCTTTTGTATCGCTACTCATTCATTACTGATACCCACCCACCTTCCCTCAGTGGCCTCCTTCTGTGCATGCCTCCTCCCGCCTTGTTCCTCTTACTCCCTTGGCCTTTATGCCAAAAAACAAAACATTTTTTCTGCTCTTTTCCCGTTCTTGTGAATGGATTCCTTTTTCCTCAAGGTAAAGGGGAACAGCACGGTTCCAAATTTCTAATTCTGAGGGAACTTTTTCTGACTGCCCATGGTGCGATTCTTACCCTCTTCAGGTCGTGGCAGTTTCACAGTCCAGGTGGCTACACCTATCTTGGCCTCCGCAAAGTCTGGAACTCCTGGCAGGTCTTGTTTCAAGTTCTTCTAGCTGCTGACCGAATTTGTCAGCTCTGAGCATTTGTCTGCCTTGCCCTGAAAGTCTGATTGAGTTCCACTCTACTTTCATTCAAAACTGCCTTCGAGAAGGCATAGTTTTTCCATACATGTCTGTGTTAGCACTTAACAAGGTGCTAAGGATTTAGTCCCCTCCTGGATGGGCGCCTACCCGAACAGTTTCTGCCCGGACAGCCTAGGGCCTCAACTAGGATGAAGGGTTTGCATGTTGAGAGTTCAGAGAGTCTTCCTCTTCGATCTGTTCAGGTGGTTCGGTTGAACCTCCCCAGTCCTGCCAACTGGGATTCTTGCTCCCTGGTCAGTTTCGAGCCTTCAAGCCTCTCAACCAATGCTCGATGGGCACTGTCCTCCCTCTCAACATGTTTCTTTCTTTCTTTCTTTCTTTCTTTCTTTCTTTCTTTCTTTCTCTTTCTCTTCTTCCCCTTTCCTCCTCTCTGTTCCTCCCTTACAGCCGCCCTGGAAAGGAGGCCCTGCAGTCCCTTAGGGTCGGAATTCTCTCTCCTCTGTCTACTCTCCATCTGCTTTTTCCTTTTTCAGTTTATTTCCTTTCCTTTTTCTATCCTTCGGCTCTCTTGCCTCGCTTTCTCTTTTCTTATCCTTTATTTTCGCCTCTCCGGCCACCAGAACCAGAACTGAGATATAGGAGGAGTCTGCGGCACTAATGACCGCCCGTGCGATGACGCAATACGTCGCCCTCGAGGACCTGCGCCTGGTAGACTTAAAAAAAAAATCTCCTCAGAAGGGTGCGCCGCCCGTTAACCCAAGCAGTAATGAATGGTGAAGATACAAGAGAAGATCAAGAATTACGGTAGGTACGAATTTTCATTTCTGCCCAAAGTGGTATCGATTTTCATCTGAACCAGTCTATATCTCCCCGTGTTTTCTACTGACCATTCTTCTTCAGGTGAAAGAAGGTTACAGTCTGGATGTTAAGAGGGCCCTTAGCTACTACATTGAGCATAATAAGGCACATAGAAATGACTGTCTTCAATTGTTTCTCACTTATGGTGAAGTGGGGAAAGGTAAGCCTGCCACTAAAAGAACTATTACCAGGTGGATTGTTTCTTGTATACAATTCTAAGTGGGGGTAGAACGCCCCCTTCAGGCCTGAGGGCTCACTCGACTATGGGTACAGCTGCTTCTCTAGCTGCGGCCAGAGATATACCTTTGCTAGAGATCTGTAAAGCAGCCACCTGGAAAACAGTACATACTTTCTCCAAGCATTATTCCCTGGACATCCAGGCTAGGAGTGATGTTAGGTTCGGTACAGCAGTACTGCAGAGCCTCTTCCCAAAGTAGGTTCTGCATTCCCTCCTCCATAGGGAACTGCTTGGTAGTCTGCATTTATTTTTTATTTTTTATTTCAGAAGAATCAGAAATACCTTTGAGTCATAGACTCCTTCACAAAGGTTCCACGTCACATATAACAAATTGGTTACACAAATGCAGTTAGTACAGGTACAGATACAAATACAGTGATTATTACAGAGTAAGGTTAAGTTATAACAGGAATGCTAGGCTAGTATTCAGGATCTTAGTGCAGTTTGAGACGGTTAAAAGGACTGGAAACTTAACACCCCCGTGTTAGTGGAGCGGAGAGGAGTATGCAGAGGCCATTGTCAGTAATAGAGGGACAGGAGCACTAGTTCATATGCAGTCACAGTCTTATGTCTGAATACAGCAAGAATTCATGTTGTTTGAAGAAAAAAAGTACTCAGCATAATAATGTTTCTTCTAATGGAGTCTTGCTGTATTCAGACCTCCCTCCCACCTTCCCTCTCAGAAGCTGGTTTTTGGGAAGTGGGCTGGCAGGTACAGTGTTGTACCTCAGAGGTGTACCTTGTACCCTCCCTCTTGGGTGTGGTAGATGTTATTATTTTTCTGGTGTTTTATACTTAAATATTGTCACTACCTTTTCTTCTTGGGTTCTCGACTTGAGTCTTTTGGGCCCAAAAGGAATCTTTTGCCCTTTGGCTATATGTTTGAACAATTTCCATACTATACTATATTAGTTTGCTTGTAAGAATCTGACGGTTACACTGGGAAGTAGCACAGGCAGAGGTTTGAAAAACCGAGTTCGAGCTCAACGTTCTATGCTTCTGCATAGAGTTAACTCTTTCCTCTCCGGGGCAGTTCAAGTGTTGGGGCTAACTGCATTATGTCTGAATGCAGCAAGATTCCAATAGAAGAAACAGCATTACTATGGTGAATAATTTTTTCTTACATACTAATGGTAATTCTTGCTCTTCCAGAGTATTTTCACCATTCAGTCACATGGCTGCCCACCATCCACTGCTCAGGGCCTCTAGGCAGCTCACCCTGTTGTGCATTTGCACACTGGCATCCTTCCTGTCTCTCCCTTCAGCTCTTCTGCTCTCTTGGTGGTTGAGTGCTTTTCCTTCAAAAAAACATAAAATGGGAAAGCTCCCCCCCAAAAGGGAGGGTAATTTTGGGTGTTTCTGTTCCCCCTAAAGACTTGCTCCTGTTGGGAATATGCTTCGGACATATACTTGGTTGCTGCCTTCAAATGTTTTCATCCTGTTTATACCTCTAGCTTCTGTTATGAGGCAGTGCCTGCTCTGAACACAATGCACGTGTTAACCTTACTGTCTTGCAGGCAGACAGACTAGGATTTTTTGCACTATACTTCCCAATCTGTTGCACTGGATGCCTTTTTTCCATGTTAGCTGTGGAAGCTCACATTCCTCACTTTTTGTTTTCCCTTCCTTTCCTCGCTCCTTTGGAGTGGCAAGAAAATAATATTTGTGCTTCCAGACTCTGTTCAATCACACCTGATATCTGCTCCTCTGGAGCATTTCTGGGGTTCATGCCCTACTAAATTCTTTATCCTCTTGGAGCACAAGACTTATTAGATTGGCATTCTACCATCTTAATTACATGGACATCCCTCAGTGTACTGTCAACGGTACATGCAAGGCCTGCCGCCCATTTCTTTCAACACTTCCCTGTCCAGGTAGCAGAGTCAAACTCTGGCTCCGATACTCACTATCCTTGTGCCACCCTTAGGCCCAAACCTCTGAGTTGGTAGTCAGGTTTTATTTTGTTTTTATATCCTTTTATTATTCCTTGGGCTAGGAGTTCATATCTCTCTCTTTGTTTCTCTCCCACTAGTTTCCTTTCTCCTGGCAAACAGAACGAAGGGGGGCAGCTTCAGTTACTGGCTAGCTCATGTGTGAGATGTCACTATGTCAGCCTCACAGGCGTTGATAACACTCACGTCAATCCCACCCCACAGCTGCAAAAGACTTTGTTCCCACGGGGCCCTAGCACCTCTGGCTAAGATCCCATAGTGTAACTGAATGCTGAAGATATTGTGGAAGATCAACAATTACGGTGAGTATGCAGTTCTCATTTTCTGGGTCAGAAGAGGCCCAAATACATGAGGCAGGAGGATACTCACCAGTATCAGGCGCATACATACGTGTGTGGTGGTAATCGGTGCCATTACTATGCACAAACCATGTCTGCGCAAAGCAACACCTGGGTACAGTAACTAAAAAATTTCAATATCTGCCAGCCCGGTGGCGTTGAGGTGCTGGACACCTTACCTCGTGCTACACCAGCAACCTGGGTTCAGGTACAACCTCGGGTCGTCGGGGTGCCGGCCTGGGGGGAGGGAGGAGCAGGATTGAGTGAGCCTTTGAGCTGCTCTCCTCTCATGGGGGGTGGGTTGTTGCCCTCCCGTAGTCCCATCCCCACCGGTGGAGGTCTGGTGGGCAACGGGGCAGCACGCTGGGCAGAAGGGGCTGAGCTGGCTTCTGTGCCTGCGGCCTCCATACGCACGTACGGCCGTGTGCCGTGGATGTGGGAGAAAACCTACAAAAGCCTATAAAAAGCTGCATTTAAAAAAATGTCAATATCTGCATGGAGAGGGGGGGTGTCTCCATCTCCCAGACTCACTGTTATCAGTATAGCATTTTTTTTTATGTTGCCGCACTTTTTGCTTCGTTTTCATGCATAGAAAACAGCAGTTAACTAAGAATTAAGCCCACATTTCTTTTCATTGCATTTCATTCCTGAACTAAGACACAGTGGCCCAGATATTCAAAAGGGTTGAGCCATGCGCAACACAAGTCCAAAACTGCGCCATTTCGCGATATTCAGAAGGAGGCAGTTGCGCCCCCGAAAACATGCTGAGCAACAGCGCAATGAAAATGAAGGCATGCACAACCGAAGGGGGCGGATCCATGCATAAAGACCGCAATGCGATATTCAAAGACTTAGCAATAGTGCACAGCCGGAAATGCGCACTAGTGGAAATGAGCCAAAATAAAAAGGCTCAAGGAAGCGGCGCAAGAACGCTACCAGGCTGCCAAGTGGGGAAGAGAGAGACAGACAGACAGACAGACAGAAAAGGGCAGGCAAGGAAAGTGTGTCCCATAGTTTGTAGAGGCCAGCGGAGGGTGCCCGGTGCAGTGGAAGTAGCAGTGAGGACAGCGGGGGTAACACAGCAACAGCAGCCAGGGGGGATCAGAAGCCAGGGAGATGGACAGTGCCAGCTTCCACATGGAAACTGTAATGAGGGGTGAGAATGCATGCTGCAGGGAGGCGTGGCGTGGGAAGGGCCCGTCGGTATTATACCCCGACAGGCGGTACCGTGCCCGCATCAGCTTTGAGCTGTACACAGATGTAGAGATCGTGGGCCGGTACCGCCTGAACAGGGCAATACTGAGACGGCTCTGTGAGCTGTGCAGTGATGTGATGCAGGCATCCTCACGACGGAGTCACGCTCTGTCGGTGGAGACCAAGGTGACAGCCTGCATGTGCCTGCTCGCCACGGGCACCTTCCAGAGGCCGACAGGGGACACCACAGGCATCACACAGTTGGCCACGTCACGCATCCTCACCCAATTCCTCAGCGCACTGCTGCCACATGCTGCGGAGTACATCCATTTCTCCAGCACCGCGGCAGAGCGTACAGCAAACATGCAGGAGTTCCACAGGGTAGCACGTATGCCTGGTGTGCTAGGAGCCATAGACTGCACCCATGTGGCCATCCGCACGCCACCTGGCCCCGATGGCCATCCATATCGGAACAGAAAGGGATTCTCCAGTGTCAACTGCCAGGTGGTGTGTGATGCCACTGGACGCATAATCAATGTCTGTGCCACACACCCTGGCGGAGCACATGATTCCTTCATATGGTATCAGTCTGCACTGTGCCATCGATTCAAGAGTGGGGACATTCCCACGGGACATCTAGTGGGTGAGTACACATGTATGGAATGCAAAATCTGGGCAAGGGTGGGAATGACACAGGTGCCATGGTAGTGGCACACAGGGAGATGGCCAATATGGACCTGGCATGACACTACTCTCCACTATCTCCACACAGGTGACTGCAGATACCCACTCCGTCCCTGGCTGCTCACACCGTACCGGCGCCCCACGACCCCAGCGCAGCTATGCTATAATGAGGCACATGCCGCAACATGTAACATCATAGAGCGGGTGTTTGGGATGCTCAAGGCACGCTTCCGATGCCTAGACACCTCCAGCGGTGCCCTACAGTACAGCCCCCAAAAGGCCTGTGGGATATTCCTGGCCTGTTGCATCCTGCACAACATGGCCAAAGACCAAGGGATAGCCATACAGGTCGAACAGGGGGACAGCGATGGGGACGCCGGTGGCTCCGGTGATGATGGTGATGAGCAGCCCCCCCTACGACGGAGGGATCCCCGACTGATCCGGCAGGCCCAGCTGCACTGGGACACCATCACAGAGGAGCACTACACACAACACAGGTAAGTCAAGGGGACATGTGCAACCAACACTACAGGTACACAGGGGAACACACCAGGGGTGCATGAAGGTCAGGGGAGTGGAAGGGTCCAGGAATACCAACACACCATCAGGAGGGTGAGCACTTATATGGACACACACACACACACCAGGCACAGAGCATACATGGGCAGATGCACAGCACTGCAGAACCGACATTGCTAACACACAGCACCACCGACCACCCCCACCACCTGTACTGTCCAAGTACGTGTGTCAGATGCTGGGCACCCTTGCACCTTGGTGTACAGTACAATGCAGGCATCATCATGCACACGCACCTGTGGACAGCAGTTGGGAGGGTGTGCAGGTGGTCCATGTGTTGGCGTGGTAAGCAGAGCACCCAGCAGTGCACTGCCCACCATGACACACATTGCACACAGGGCAGCACCAGACAGGGCCCACACTGGGAGACAGCTCAGTCATGTAGCACTGTCCCACGGCCACCACGGATGCGTTGGCGGCCCCGCCGTGACCCAACAGCACAGGCAGGCTGAGCAGGGGCCACATGGGGTGGCACTGTTGCACCACCAGGGGTCCCACTGCGCGAACGCGACCTTGCCCGCACAGGGGCCTGCAGCACGCCGAACAAACCTGCACCAGGGGTGCTCGGGATGCCCACAGCAGAACCCGGCGTCGACAGGCCTGGTGTCGCACGATGCCAGGAACGGGGAGTGGAGAGTGCACTGTGTGGGGTGTGCGGTACAGGGGCACCTGACTGTGTGCCCAATGCGTCCATGACAGAGACCACTGCCTGGGTCAGCCTGTCAATGGCGGCGGTCACATCTGTCCGCATATGGACCAGCTCGGCTCGGTCCCGAGCACACTTCCTGCTGTGCCGCTCAACGGACACAGACAGTGCCTCGTGGGGCGCCGGTACGGACCTTGCAACCTGCCCCTACAGCTGTACTGATTCCTGCAGCAGGCGGGCGTGCACGTCCAATGGGTACTGTGCCCCAATGGCATCCTGACCCCCAGGGTGTGGACGGTCCTGATGCACATCACCCCTTGAGGGTGGGTGCTGTTCACCAGGACCAGGTATGGGCGGATCAAAGGGCGGTGGACATGTGCCACTGCTTGACACTGTACCCCCAGACCTGGTGTGTGACTGCTGCTGCCCTCCAACGCTGTGCCCCAGGTCCACCTGTTCCACACCCGTGCTGGCAACAGTGCCAGACACCTGCACAGCCACGGTGCTGCCCACGGTGCTGACAGGCACAGCCTGAGACTGTGCCAGCATGCTGGTACACATGTTTGAACCAGAAGGCCCAGGGGCACGTGCTGGCCTGCCGTGTGTCCATCATGGGACACACACCTATCACTGCCCATTGCAGGCCTTCTATCATCAATGGTGCAGGTACGTGCTACTGCCATGGTCACAGCATGCTGGCATGCTTGCATGCCAGACTGCTGAGACACAGGCTGTGCACCCCCCGCACCCGTATCACTGACACCAGAGTTGTTGGCCCAGCGTGCATGCTGCTGCAGTGCCTGCTGGCTGGTGGTGGAGGTGGATGGTCCCCACATGTCCAGCAGGTCAGCATCACTGTCTGGACCCACCACCACCGTCTCCTGAAGCCGAACAGGATCTGTAACAGAAAGAGAGTACATGTGAGTGCATGTGAACAACCGCCACCCCCCCCAAACACCACCACCATGTCATACCGTGCAGTGATGGGCTTCCACCTGTCTGGAATCCTCCGCCTGGTATGCCCGCAATGGTGCTCGGCTGCGACCAGTGTCTCCTCATGTGGGGTCAGCTGCAACACCACTGGCGGGCCCCCGCCAGTGCCAGCACGTGCCGCCCTGAAGGCTGCCACCTTCTCCTTCAACCTCCTGCGGTCAGTCCCCATCTTTTTCTTGCATTCCTGCACGGAGCGCTGGTGGCTTCCGTGCAGGTTAACGGCCCGAGTTACCCCCTCCCATGCAGCCGCACGGGACTGAGGGGTGCCCCTCCGTCCACTCAGTATTGGCTCATCATCCAGGTAGGCCTGGAAGAGGGCCTCCGTCTCTGCCGCTGTGAAGTTGGGCCTCCTCCTACGCTCACCGTCATCACCCTCACCTTGGCTCTGCTCGGTCATGGTGATCTGTATGGGTGGAAGTGGACACCTGTCACTGTGCAGTCTACAGCATTTCCCCATGAGCATTGTCCTGAACATCACACAGCATGCAACTCACCTCTCACCTGCAGTAACCGAATCTGGCCAGCACAGCCCAATGTCGCACATTTATAGCGCAACACATGCAAATTAGGAGTGGAGCAACTTTAATGACATGCAAATCGCGCCACTGTGCCCTTGAATGGCTGATCAGATGATTTGCATGTGTCGGCTGAATATCGCGAATCTGCGCTTTGCGCAATACGGAAGAGTCGGCTGAGCCAATGGCGCAGATCTGTGCCTGTGTGGTACACTGCATTGCGCATGCCCAGATAACTTACGCATGCGTTTGTCGCGTTGCTGACGTGCTGAGCGCGATCGGCAATTCAGGCCATGGCCACCATTGTGCCAGTGGCACTACAGCACTGGCCACTATATGGCACTGTGGCATTACTGCGCAATAGTCCACTGTGGCACTGGTACGCAGCTGGTCGGTCGCGCAGGATACCTATACGTCAGATGGCGCTCTGCGTAGCCTTGCGTCATTGCTCATGACCTTGTGTATGTCCCTTTGCCCCTGCCGCTGTTCGCCTGCCATGTGTATCGCCCATTGCGCCTGTCTGGTGACAGCGCCATGTGAAGTGACGGCGCTGTTCGAACAGCGCAATTGAAGCCTGTGGTGGTCTATTGCGCAACATCTCCACGTGGGGTTACGGTGCAGCAGGCGCCATATTGCCTGCTGTAAACTGGCTAACATGGCTAGGAGGAGGGCTGTAAGTTGGAGCCCACTGGAGGTGGCCAACCTATTGGCCCTAGTAGAGCCCCACTATGAGGCACTCTATCGTGAGGCCCCCCTCACCATAGCAAGAATGGAGGTGTGGCAGCAAGTGGCCACTGACCTGGTGGGGGTCACTGGACGGTGCCGGTCTGCTGAGCAGTGCCGGCACCGGTACAGTGACCTCCGCCGGAGGGAGCCAGACATGTTGGCAAGGCTGCGGGCACGTGCCGGGCGGGGTGCCTAGGCCAGGTGAGTGTACCATCTATGCACCTGTATTCTCTGTAGGGTGTGTGTGTGCTTTGGTGGCTGTGCATAGGTGACGGCTCGGACACGGTTGGCTGTGTCAGTGTGTGCAGCTGTGCGATGGATGGGTATGGCTGTGGGGCAGGCACTCTCACTGGGGCAGGGGCACTCTGCTTTGAGTCACACTGATGTTTGTCTCAACATATGTCTCCCACAGGCCGGGATGTGAGGATGCAGGGCGGGTTGAGGAGGGCCGTGCCAGGGCCCCGTGGCAGCGGAGTCGCACCCTGCTGCAGCAGCAGCAGCCGAGCAACAGCAGCAGACACAGCTGCTTCAGCAATGTGAGTATCATGACTTCATGGATGCTATTGCATGCTGGGGAAGACCAGTAGCCCTGCACAATACAACCATGCAGGACAGGGAGGTCATAATTCCACTATACAAGACACTAGTGAGGCCCCACCTGGAGTACAGTGTACATTTCTGAGACCATACCTACGTAAGGACATAGAGTGGGCAGAGGAAGGTTCAGAGGAGGGCAACAAAGATGGTGCATGGCTTGCATCACGGGTCCCTGACGACAGGTTGAAGGAACTGAACATGTACTCCCTGGAGGAGAGGGGGGAGTGAGGGGATATGATAGAGACATACAGGTATCTTACAGGGAGGATCAGGGTGCAGGACACACTATTTTGAAGTGAAAAAGATGTTCCAGGACTAGAGGGCATGGGATGAAGTTGGAGGAGGGCGATTCAGAGGACACATGGAAAGGATTTCTTCACAGGCGGGTGGTGGACAAGTGGAACACCCTGCCAGAGGAAGTGGTGGGGGCTGAAACAATCACAGGATTTCAGAATGCACAGGACAGACATAAAGGAATTCTGGAGGTCAGGGTAAGGGCAACAGACTTCTAGGAAAACAAAGTGAACTTACAAGCTCAAATGGACAGACTGGGTTGGCCATAGGCCCTTATCTGATGACACTGTCTATGTATCTATGTATGTATGCACGACACAGGTGACATGCATCACTGTCCAGTATCACAGCACATCTGTGTATGCGTCACTGGTGGTCCAGGCATGCACTGGGCACATAGCTGTGTAACTGGCATCGCACCACGTTGCCACGTCACTGGACAGCCTTGTTTGTGCTGTGATGGACATGGGCAGTGTGTGTGTGCAGTGGTGCGCATAGCTGGTGCCGCCTGTTTGTGATGGCCATGTGCATGTTCACTGTGGGTGGGTGCATGCCATCACAGGTGTGGGACATTGGGCTATATGGCTTGCAGGTTGGGTGGTGTTCAGGGTTGTGGTCAGTCACAGCCATTGACTGTGTTCCCATTTTCCTAGGCCTCGAGGTTCTCAGGAGGATTGCTCGTAATGTTCGGGGCCTCACACAACTGGGGATGGAGAACCAGGCGATCCTGCAATCCATGCCGCGCCATGGAGTTCGGCGGAGGCGGCACAGGACGGTGCGCCACCAGGGGGAAGACCAGCAGCCGGCTGGGCCATAGCCCATATTACCCTTCCCACTTCTCCCATCCCTACCACCCTGCCTTCCCTCTCCAAGTTTTTAATCCCTCCCCCTTGAACACCCCTACCTTGTACCCGTCCCCCCCCTTGTAAATAGTTTCTCTTGTTTTGGTTATTTACTATTTTTAAATATACATTTCTATTTTGATATGAATACTGTGTTGGTCTCTGATTTGCAGCTGGCTATGGGTGCTCAGTTGCAAGGGTGTACATGCCATCTGGGGTGGTATGGTCCTGGGTGTGTGTGTGTGTGCGTGTGTGTGCATGGGGAGGTATCTCCAGCATGGCAGTGACTTTCTGTTGGTCTTGCCGTCTGCTGCCACCCACTGCTGGGTGCACAGGGTGTGTCTGGCTTGTAGGCTTCTGTGCTGCACGGGGTTGACGTGTGCTGGGGGGGATGCATGGTTTCCTGCAGTGCCAGTCACTGCACATAGGTGGTGTCTTGGGGTCACAGTGCAGGGTGTGCTGTGCGTACGGGGGGCTGCTGTGCACTGTGGTTGTCAACCCCCTGTGTGTGGCACTCTCAGCATGCCAGTGGTTGTGCTGGGGTGTCATAACTCCGTTATGCTGTGTTGGCTTGTCCCCATGGGCCAGTAGATCATCCGTCACACCCCCAGTGATGCTGTGCTTGGGGTGTGCAGGTGTGGTGTGGGTTCTGCAGTGTGTTCCTGTGCCCATGTGTGGCATGGCTGGTGGTGGGCCCCAGCCTGCCTCCCTGGATGTGCAGTTCCATTGCTCTGGGGGGGGGCTCTGCTTGCGCTATGGCACCTCTGGAATGCTCAGCTGGGCTGCCTGGTTGCTCCATAGCGCAACATTTCGCTCAGCTTCTCCTTCCTGGTTGCGCTATGGCGCAGTATGTGCGATATTCAGACGTTGGTTGCTTGCGCAATTTGTTCTGCTCCATGTTTGAATATCGCACCTGTTGCGCATTTGCGCAACTGGTTTGTGCTTGCTCCTGCTGTTGCGCTCATTTTGAGCGCAGTTTGAATATCTGGGCCAGTATGTGGTTTTCAAGTTTTTGTAAGTTGCTGCTCTCTTGCCAAGACAGCCATGAAGAAAAAAAAAAAAAAAAAAGTGTTGTGGTGCCACAGATAATACAAAATACAGTGTGGACACAGCAAGCGAGTCTGGGCAATCCCAGGAGGTGTACAACTAAAAACAAAGAAAGAAAGAATCTGCATAAAGAGGATGGCTCTCAATGTAAATATCAAATGCACAAGAACATGTTAAGAGAACTCCAAGGGTCAGGACTTGGTTAATTTGAGAAAGTGTACCCCCTACTTGTATGTGCTGCTGGAGGGGGCAGGTAGGGGTGATGGAGCTGGGTGGTTTTCTGTGGCCATCTGGACAGAGGGGCACGGCCAGGATGGAAAAACAAAGGTGCACCTAGGCCATGAAACATCAGGCCCATTTTGTAACATTACATGTTAAAATCCCATGAATCCCTCACTTGAGTTTAACAAGTGCAATCATTCCCCTGGAATGAGCAGCCCCAGAGCTTTAGAATTGTATGCTAATTATGGAATTTAGAATGAAATTCAAACTCTGCTGTGTAGTCATGCTCAGCCCTGGACACTTAACGTCAGATTTATTTCTCCACCTGAAGAAAGTAGTCGCTCCGAAATCTTCTCAAATCATTATTTTCAGTTATTATACTGCGTATTTACTTTATCGATAATTCTGTGTTAGGCTGTTTTAAACTTTTCTCTGGTTCCCCATTGGTTCTGGGATCCGGAAAGACTGTTTTCAGTGAAGTTTCCACTTTTAAAACTACTTTGTTTCTCAAAAAAAAATATAAAATTAAATGCTTTGCAATTTTGAATACTGTATTGTTTATTCTCAGTTCCCCTCTATTTGGGAACCAAGCTGATCAGACATTTGGCCTAACAAAATTATCAGTTAGGATTTCAACTTAAAGTTTCATTTTTAAAGGAACCAAACTGCATTTCATGGCCCAGATATTCAAGTGGGTTGCACCTGGCACAACCCACTGATGAGCCCTGGCATGATATTCAAAAGGGGAAAGTGCATGGCACAAATCCCGATGCGCCGGAGCGCATCAACAATGTATGCAGGCGCAGGTGGAGGGGGGTGTGCCCATGCATACTCTGCACAGCCCGATATTCAGCCCAGGATGTTACAGAGCCATGCATCGCATAACCTTACCCCTGCGCCAGCACAAAGTTGATAAAAAAAAAGGAAAAAGCGGATGGCCACCCACAGGTCAGCTGCCGCATTGCAGGGCACAACATGGCAGCTGCTACCTGTGGGTGGCCACCCGAGCTCCAGCTCCACCTCCGTGGTGGCGCCCCCCCATGCCCGATTGCGGGCATCAGTAAAAAATAGATTAATCCTATATCCCTGGTGGTCCAGTGGACCGCTGCCCGCCCGATCGCGGGCTTAAGTGTGTAAAAATAGATAACTCCTACATCCCTGGTGGTTCAGTGGACCGCTGCCCACCCGATCATGGGCTTATGTGTGTAATAATAGATAACTCCTATATCCCTGGTGGTCCAGTGGACCGATGACTGCCCGATCGCGGGCTTAAGTAAAAAAGAAACATGGAATCCAATATCCCTGGTGGTCCAGTGGACTGCTGCCCGCCCGACTGCGGGCTAAGTAAACAATGGAATTCATTCTACATCCCTGGTGGTCCAGTGGACCTGTCCGCCAGATCGCAGGCTGAATGAAAAAAATAATAACACTATTATCCCTGGTGGTCCAGTGGACCCCCTCCCCACCGCCCACTGATCCCCACCACCCGCCCCGGTCAGCAGCAGGGCAGCACCCCACTGCCTGCCGCCCGCCGACCGACACGTCCGGTAGGGCTGTACGCCCATTGGTCCACAGCATGAGCCAATGGGCATGCAGCCCATCATTACACATTCCAGATATGATCCATTCACATATCAGTCGGCGGGCGGGTGGGCTGCCGCCACTGACTGGGGGTGGTAGCGGGCGTGGGGATCAGTGGGCAGGTGGGGAGGGGGGGTCCACTGGACCACCAGGGATAATAGTGTTATTATTTTTTTAATTCAGCCTGCGATCGGGCGGACAGGTCCACTGGACCACCAGGGATATAGAATGAATTTCATTGTTTACTTAGCCCTCGATCGGGTGGGCAGTGGTCCATTGGACCACCAGGGATATTGGATTCCATGTTTCTTTTTTACTTAAGCCCACGATCTGGAGGGCAGCGGTCCACTGGACCACCAGGGATATACAGTAGGTGTTAGCTATATTTTCACACTTACGCCCGCGATCGGGCAGACTTCGGTCCACTGGACCACCAGGGATGTAGAATTAATTCCATTGTTTACTTAGCCCGCGATCAGGCGGGCAGCGGTCCACTGGACCACCAGGGATATAGGATTTGGCAATACATTTATTTTAATCCCGCGATCGGGTGGCCAGCGGTCCACTGGACCAACAGGGATATAGGATTATTCTGTTTTTTTAATGCAGCCCGCGATCGGGCTGTGGGGCACATTGCCGCACTGCAGGGGGCGTCAGTCCCCAACGTCTGCTGCCTGGCAGGGCGCCAGGTGCAAGTCGTCGGGGATCAGCACACCTGCATGCAAATGGGGCCTAATGACATGCAAATTGCCCCATTTGCACCTTGCCACATTATAGCCCCATTTGCGTAATAAAACTTTCGAATATTCGCGTTGTTGTGCCTAGCGCAATGAAACTTACGCTTAGCGCATCCTCATGTTGCTCCACTTGGCCACTGTGCTATGGGCGACTGCGGGTGGCCAGGGTGCGATATTCAACGATGCTGAGCCATGGCGCAGCTCTGTTGAATATCACCCAGTCCATGCCCCTGCGTAGCCAAGTTGAGCTGCGCCCAGGCTTGCGCCACAGCCCGGCGCAGTTTGAATATCTGGGCCCATATATTTTTTACTTTTTTTTTGTTACATAAAAAGGTTGTGTTTTTTTCTTCTCTATTCAAAATATTTACTTTTGGAAAACACTTAGTTTTCCCTGGGTCATAACTGTCTGGCATGACTGTCAGACCAAAAAAGAAGACCGGACCTACAGGTTTTAAAAACTGTAAAATTTGTTTTCAACTGCTGGCAAAAGCAGACTGCCACAAGTTGTGCTCGAAGTGCCTTGGTCCAGACCAGAATTTTAACAGTTGTGAGCTTTGTATTAAGTGTTGCCCTGAAACAGAAAAGAATAGGGCTAAAAAAAAAAAAAATGAAGAAGACCTTATGGCGTCTCAGTCTGCCTCCACGTCACCTTCAAAATAAGCAGCAGTCGCTGTCAAAGAGGACAACGCTGAAAGATAAAACAGCAAATGATGGATCCGAACACTGTCTGAACAGGGGAACCCTGAAGCCAGTAGACATAAAAGAGCCTTTGAACAGGCACAAGAGATGGTGTCTGCCAAGAAAAAAAACATCCAGGTGCCCCTCCTCCTGAAGAAGGAAAGGAGTCACCATGAAAACACATAAAATGCCCTAAGCAGAGGAAATGACTAAGGCATGGCAATTCTTGCAGGCTGTGGGGAATTTCAATAATAAGCCTGCGCCCCCGTTCCATTCCTGTGGAGAAGGGGGTAGAAATGTATATAAATAGGAGGGAGAACCCATAGAACCAGATGGTTCTCCCGAGCAAGAAACTGGCTCACCTCCCAGACTTTCAGATGATTATACCACTCATTTTACCTTAGTGAGACATATGCTAATACCCTCAGCATTTCCTCACAGGAAACTGAAGAGGATGAGGAAGAGGTTGAATTCATGGATATGGTGGGCTCCGCCCCACTAAAAAACCCTAATGCTGCCCATCCATAAATCCCGCAGGAAAGTCACTTTTAAAATAATGTCAGCACCCACCTCAGCTGCTGGCATAGATACGAAAAATATCAGGTTAACAAACAGTGCTCTGAGTACCTGTATTCGCACCCTGATTATGAGCGAGTGGTTCAGACTGCCACCTATAACAAGGCCAAAGTGCCCTTTTACTCCTAGCTTCCTGAGAAAGATTTCAGGAAACTGGATACCATTTGGGGAGAAGAGGTGTAAACTTGAGCTTCCTTGCCTATATAGCACAGTAACAGACAGTTTATCCATTCTGGCACTGAGCGAACAGGCTACTGGAGACTTGGCACATGATGTGGCTGACAGCAAGATCAGATACACATGCTACAAAGCACCAGTTTCATGTGGCAGTGCATCCAGGTTCATGGCCCGTGTGGTGTCTCTGAGAAGGTTTGCCTGGCATAGAGTGAACAGTTACACAAGAACTTCCCATAACAGTAGATCTTCGAGGGGATCTCAGTCATCAGGTCACACCGTACGAATTTCACAGTTGGTGAAGCAAGATACACACGGAAGATTTTCAGCAATACAACTGGGGCCGCCCACGCCATCATGTGACGACATCCCCAACCCTCTAAAGGCATGAGTGGCCCTGCTCCCTCTTCAGTTCTTTCCACCAGACACAAAAGGGAGCATAGCTCTAGCCATGAGTCACCGAGGAAAGAGATGCCCAGGCCTGTAAGAAAAGGCTGGATACACCAGATAGTCAGTTCCAGTAAGGAGCCCCAAAAAGGGGAAGGTGGGAGGTAAAACAGACCTGATGACATAAATCCCCCCAAAGATCTACTGTTACAAAGTTCTTATGTAACTGTTCTATCTTCTTCAGGGGTATCTCAGTTATCAGGTCACACTGTAGGAACGAGACCCAAGCAGTTACAGGTGCAAACAGGCAGCCTGGGAGGGAGGCCAACCTTAAACTTGAGACAGGAGGCCCTGCAGCACAGCCCTGCCACATCCTGCACAGGCTCTTAAGGCAATGTGTAGACTGTAGTGCTTGGTGAAAGTGTGGATGGTACTCCAGGTGGCAGCTGCACAGATGTCAGCGGCTGAGACCTCTTGGAAACAAGCCACAGAGGTAGCCATGCCTCTGGTAGAGTAAGTTCTAACTGCTCCAGGCAATTATTTTCCGTACTTGTTGTAGCAGAACACAGTGCAATTAGCCAACCATTTAGACAAACACTGTTTAGAAACCTGAACGTCCTCTCTACCTGGGCGAAAGAAACAACTGCTTTGACTTTCTACATTCCTTGATTTGGAGCACGTAATACCTCAAAGTCTTGTGCACATCTAATGTATGGAGCAGTGCTTTCCCTAGATTGGTATGCTCTGGAAAATAAACAGGAAGGTGGATAGATTTATTTAGTGTAAACTCAGACACCACCTTAGGAAAAAAACGTAGGATTCACGTGCAAAGTCACCCTGTCTTTGTGGAAAATCAAATAAGGCTCCTTGCACCAGAGGGCCTGAAGCTCTGAAATTCTTCGAGAAGTAATAGCAACTAAAATTAATGCTTTCCAGTGAAGAAAGTGTAGCTAGCAAGTTGAGACCGACTCAAAACGAGACAGGGTCAACTTCTCCAAAATAAAGTTTAAATCCCAAGCCGGGACAGGAGAATGGATTGCAGGTTTCAGATGCAGGATGCCCCTGGAAAAAGGTACAAGAAACATCTAGCTGAGCTATGGTATGGTCACCTGTGGGCTCATGGAAATCCAAGATAGCCAAAAGGCATACCTTGAGGGAGGAATACTGGAGACCTGAGTCAGCTAGAGAGATCAGGTAGTCCATGATCTGGTTCACTGGACAGGTGAAAGGGTCCAGATTATGCATGGTAGCCCATATGGCAAACCACTTCCACTTCATGGCATAAGTGGCTCGGGTGGAAGGCTTCCAGGCAGCCACTAGGACATCCGCTAATCTATTAAACACCCCAAATATGGTGATAGCTATGTCCTCAGGAGCCAAGCATGCAGATGGAGGGACCTGAGGTTAGGATGGACCAGGGTCCCCTGATCCTGAGTCAGCAGATTCCTGCAGAGGGGTAGAGGGACCAGAGGTTCCTCCACCAGCTGCTGTAGTAATGGGAACCATATCTGGCAAGGCCAGAATGGAGCTACCAGGATCATGCTGGCCCCCCTCCATCTGCAATTTGATGAGCATCCTCTGAATCAGAGGGAAGGTGTAAAGAAACCTCCCACTCCAGGAGAGGGACAACACGTCTTGCCAGCAAACTCCAGGCCCTGGATCTAGGAAGCAAAATTTGGGCAGTTTTGCATTAAGTGGGGATGCAAAAAGGCCCAACTCTGGATGACCCCATCTATCGAATAGGTCTTCTGCGACAGATGAGAAAAGCTCCCACTCGTGCATGCTGGACTGAGTCTGGCTGAGGCTGTCCACCAGAGTGTTTTGTACTCCTGGGATGTGGACCACTGAGAGGGTCAGGCTGTGGTCTAGCGCCCAATACCACACTCTCATGGCCTCCCTGCACAGGGGGTACAAATGTGTTCTCCCCTGCTTGTTTATGTAGTACACTACACTGAGGTGGTCTGCCTGAATCAGCACCTGATCCAGAAGAAGATGGTTCTGGAAGGCCTGCATGGCATACAGAACTGCCCACATCTCCAGGGCACTGATATGCAGGGAGGTTTCAACCTTGGACCAACAGCCCTGAGTTTGAAAGGGACCCAGATGAGCTCCCAAGCCCAAATCGGAGGCATCCGTAGTGAGGATTTGCTGAGGAGAGGAGAGGAGATCTGGAATGGAACCGGTCCAGGGGGTACGTCCACCACTGGAGTACTTTGCAGAATGGGGAAGAGACCAGCATTAACTGATATAATTCATCCGTTTGCTGGTCCCACTGCACTCGGAGAGGCCACTGGAGGATGCATATGTGGAGCCTGGCCAGTGGAATGGTGGGGCTGGCAGCTGCCATCAGTCACAACAGCCTCAGGTACACCCTGGCTGGAATGTAACAGCTCTGGGCCACCCCCTTAGCCTGGGCAATAAGGCACTCTGACCTGTTTTGAGGTACAATTCCTCCCCTGTGCCAAGTCTAGAACCGCCCCATGCATTGCAGTCTTTGGGATGGAACCAGAACTGAATTGGGTAGGTTGACAGTGATGCCAAGGGAAGGAGAAACTGAAGAGTTCTCTCTAAAGTCCCCAGGAGCTGTTCCCTGGATGGTACCTTTAGGAGCCAATTGTCCAGGTAAGGGAAAATATGTTTTCCTTCCCTTCTGAGGGCCACAGCTAGTTCAAGTTCAAGTTTATTGTAGGAAAACTCAGTTCAGCAAGCTCATTCACAAGGAGGTCCTTTGACACAGACAGGTAGTTACAGATTGCGTACTGCTGCTAAGCACTTGGTAAAGACCCACCGCACAGAGGACAAATCAAAGGGCAGCACTTTGAACTGGTCATGCTTGCCTTGAAAAAGAAACTGGAAGAAACTGCTGTGAGGATGAAACACCGAGACGTGTAGGTAAGCACCCTGCATGTCCAGAGAACACAGCCAATCTCCCTGTTTGAGAAGGGGCATCAGACCTGGCAAAGTTACCATTTGGAACTTTTTTTTACTGGACATACAGATTGGGGTCCTTTAGGTCTAAGATGGGCCTCAAATCTCCGGTCTTTTTGGGGACCAGGGAGAACCTGGAATAAAACCCCTTGTTTTTCTGGCGCCTGGTTCAATGGCCTGCTTGCACATAGAAAAACAGAAAGTGACGGCAGATGGGGACCAAAGATCCATCTAGTCTGCCCTGAGTGCTTACTCCCCCCCTTTTAGAATTTCTTAGACAACTCCCTTATGCCTATCCCAAGCAGATTTCAATTGCCCTACCGTTTTGGAGTCAATGACTTCTGCAGGTAGGTTATTCCATGGAGCCACCACCCTTTCCATAAAGAAGAACTTACACGTTACCCCGGAACCTCCCTCCCCTTAATTTCATTTCATGACCCCTTGTCCTTGTGGAGCTATTGATCAGAAAGTGTTCCTAGATAGGGACTCTGTTTATGTCCTTCAGGAACTTGAATGTCTCTATCATGTCACTCCTTTCTCTATGTGCTGCTCCAGTGAGTACATGTTGAGTTGCTGTAATCTGCTTTCGTATGGCAATTCATGGAGCCCTGGTACCGTTTTTGTTGCCCTCCTCTGTACCATCTCTAGTTTATCCATGTCATTCTTGAGATAAGGCCTCCAGAACTGTATGCAGTACTCACAGTGGGGCATTACCAGGGACTTGTATAGTGGCATGATCACTTCTCTCTTTCTACTTGTGATGCCCCTTCCTATGCATGCCAGCATTTTGCTGGCTTTTTGCACTGCTTTTTCACATTGTCTGCCCACTTTTAAGTCATCAGAGATGATGATCCCAAGATCCCGCTCCTGTATGGTGGCTGTTAACTGCTCCCCTCCCAGATAGTAGACCATCACTGGGTTGCTCCTCCCCAGATGCATCACTGCATTTTTTTTGCATTAAATTTTAACTGCCACGTTGGACCATTTTTCTAGCTTGAACAGGTCACTTCATTTGTTGCACAGAAGGGACTGTACCTTCTCCCGCAGAAGAGACAGATGGGCCATGGGGTAGTTGGAGGGTAGAGGAGGAGTCTCTGGGGGTTGCTGCTGAGCTCCAGAGTGTGACCCTTTTTTATGATTTGAAGAATCCAGGCATCCGATGTTATTGCTTTCCATTGATTGAGATGGAGGGAGAACCGACCTCCGACCACCACCCCTTGATCAGGGACTGGAAGAGGAAGGTCTGGCAAGGAGTCATGCAGAGACGGATCCAGCCACTGGGGCTGGTCCATCACTTCTGGGATGCTCAACCATGACTCCAGCATTGGAGGGGGTGGGCAAGGCTCTGCTTTTGCCTTGAGGCCGAGCTGCTGCTCCTGGTCTACTGGATGCCCTACAAAAGGGAGGGCACTGTCTGCTCTTAGGTTGCATGTGGTAGAGTGAGTGGACAGATTTAGTAGCCCTGCCAGATGCCTGCAGGTCATTAATGATGTCCTGGACATCTGGGCCAAAAAGCTTAGAGCCACCAAAAGGGGCATTAAGCACTTCTGCTGAAAATCAGCAGCAAAACCAGAGACCCTGAGCCAGGAGTGCCTACGGAGGCAAATGCCCAGGCAATCGTATCTGAAATATCATAAGGACGTGCTTGTGAACAGCTTCAGCAGTCTGCAAGCATTTGAGAATCTTCTGCTTCTGCGTACCTTCTGGGAGGGCCTGGGCAGCAGCCATGCCCTTCTTCTAGTTGGTGTTCTGGTACTTTACCATATGGGATAGGTAACTGGCTATCCTCGGCCCAAAGGTGGAGGAGGCATAAACCCTCTTGCCCCCAAAGATCAATTCTGCATGACTCTTTGTCTAGGGATGGGATCTAAGGTGCTTTGGGTACCTTAGACCTGTCATGAGCTGCCTTTATGACCACTGAATCGGTTTCAGGCTGGGTAGCATAATGTGGAACCTCCCCTGAGGGGCATGATAAAGTTTATCTGCCCTGCAGGGCACAGCTGGCACCATGCCAGGTATGTGCCCGGCTGCAGTAGCAGCATTCCTTAAAGCAGGTAAAATAAGAAAAATGATCTTGGGAGGGGACTCTGGGTTCTCCAGGAAATCCACCAAATCCTTTCTGGTGGCATCCTCCTCCTCCTCAGTATGGAAGCCCATGCTGAGGACAGCTGCTTCATGATGCTTAAGAAGGTCGGGTCCTCTAGAGGAGACTTATAAGTGTGTTTGACAGAATCCTTGCTGATTGTGGAAGCAGTGGATCTGTCTGAGGTGAGATTCTTCCTTCATTTCTTCCTCATCAGGAAGAATAAGGTCAGGGTGGTGGTACTCCTTGACGTCAGCCTCTTCCAGATCTAGGTCCAATGTGCAAGGCACCAATGACAACCTGTAAGATGCAGCCCGTAGCTGGCAAGGAGGGGTTGACAAAACTGCCATTAATGGCGCAGGCGATGTCAGCCTGTATGTGCCAAGCTGGTGAAAATCACCAAGGTGAATTTACTCAAAATCTCATTGAGGTCAAGGACTACATTGACGGGGAGTGCGTGCGTGCGTGTGTGTGTGGGGGGGGGGTGACGGTGTAGGGAGCAATGACCCACCAGATGGGCCCTAAGAGCCTGAAGCCCAAGGGTCTGGGTAGGATCAGACCTCGATGAGAGTGCAGTTGACAGCGAACCCGTCATTGACGATGGAAGGCCGACGATCTGGAAGTTGATGACTGGCTGCCCTGAGTATCAGACGGAGATGCTGTTAGTATGGGTTTGGTAGGCACAGAGACCTAGCCAGCAGACTTATGTGTCAGCGCAGCTGAAGGACTCCCAGACAAGGAAAGAGAGGCTGTAGGGTAGCGGAACCACCGCTGTGGAGAATGGTCCCAATCTTTGTGACTTTTCCCCAAGGACTTGTCTTGGGCTTTAATGGCCTGGGAGCTCGGCAGCTGAGAGGCTGGGACCCCAGAGGACCCCTGCCTGGAACTGGGTACCTGTTGATCCATTAGGAAATTTTTAAGTGCCTTTTTGCATTGCCTGAGGGTTGTTTGATTAAACTTCTGGCAGAGCTCACAGTTTGGAAACTTAGTTGTCAGGCCCAAGACAGAAGACCCAATGTTATTTATTTTTTTTAAATATCATCTTTTTATGCCCTGTCCCACTAGGGCTTGGTGGTGGCGTACCGCCTATCCAGGGCTCCTTCTCCCCTGATTGAGGATCACTCTGCACAGCAGTGCAGCTGGATTTTTCATGGTTACAGAAAGTAGCTATGCTGTCCTGTCCATGAGGACACTGGCGGACAGGACTGGAGTCCAAGTGGTAAGCCGTGGTAAGGCACAGTTTCCGCCATTCACCTAATGACGCCCTCCCCTCCCGATACCGTCTACTAGTTGGCACAGTGCCCAACCAACCCCAGCACAGGGCTTGCCAGTCAATGACTCAATCCTGCTCCTCCCTCCCCTGGCATCCCGGGCTGGTTCCCGAACCCAGGTCACCAGCATAGCATGAGGTGTAGCATCCAGGAAGACACAGAGAGTGTGTTAGTCTGTGGAGGCAATCTTCTTTCTGCAGCAGCAACAGAAGAGAGGTCGAAGGATTACCTCTCAACATAAACAAAGGAATCTCTTTTAAAAGAGATACTAAAGTAACTGCATCAGAGCTTCTGTGGAGACCCATACAAACAAGTTGACAGGAAAGAACTAAGGAGGGAGCGGGGCTGCTCACATCTTTATAGGGTTGGTGACATCATCACGTGACGTCAACGTGGGTGGCCCCAGTTGTACTGCTGAAAATCTTCTGTCTGGATCCTGCTTCACCAATGGTGAAGTTCCTACGGTGTGACCTGATGACTGAGATACCCCCAAAGATTTACGAATCTATCCCAGGACACTCAGACAAAAACTATGCATTTATTCCCTGTTGGAACCCCAGGAACTCCTCACTGTGCTTACTAGTGCAATCAGCCTGAAGAGTTCAGCTGCCCCTTGGAGAGCCGAATGTACGTTAAAAAAAAGATGGAACTCAGAATGCATTTTCAAATCTCTGCCTCGTGGTGGTGCTCTATTCTGCTCTCCAACATCAGATTTATTTCTCTGTCTAGGGAAGCAAGTTGCCCCAAAGAGTTCTCTTCAGCTTGACTCGACTTTCTGTCTTTATTTTCCGAATATTTATTATGTTTTGTTTCTTCTCATCTCTGCTATATTTAGTTTAGCTTTTTTCTTTTTTGCGGCTTTCTCCGGTTCCCAGGAACCAGAGAAAAAAACAATGTTTATGCAGTGTGTTTTCTTTGTAAATGCACTTCATTATATTTTTTGCTCATTTTACTTTTTTTATTTAAATTCAACTATTAATCCTTCAGTTCCTGATATTTAGAAACCAAACTGCTAATTTTCATATTTGTGTATGTAACCCCTTTGTTACCCGGGGTTACTAGAATCCCAGTAAGACCTAGTGGTAGGCAGGGAAGGCAGCTTGTGAAACTCCAGTTAAATGGGTTTCACACTGTCTCACTCTGTCCTCAGTCACAGCTGCGACTTGTTATAGCTGCATGAGCCACAGTTGGAATCTTCAGCTCAGAGTAGTTCTAGAACTTTGGGATTCAAAGGGAGTCTTCCGTTTGTCCTTGAGCAAGAAGGAAGCATCAGACTGTAGTTTGAGTTTTGCCTCCACACAGAAGGAAGTTTTTCTATGTTTCACCATTCTTCAAGTAGTGGAGACCGTCCCCTCGGTCTCAGTGCCCCCTCCCTCCGGGGGGGGGGGTAGGAAAAAGGTCTCTGTGGGTTCCAGGGCAATCCCTTTCCCACCAAGGAAAGAAGCTGCCTGAAATTACTTTGTCTGTTTGGGTATACAGAAAAGGTTAAAGGACTTCGCCTGTGGGGCCCTGCAACGATTGGGTGAGTGTTTGGCTCCAGTTTTAGGGGCAAACAACTGTTTTCAGTCAGGAAATGTTATTGGGGACTGCTGTTTGGGAGCACTATATACACTAGGACGAACAAATGGAGCAGTCAGTTTAAAGTTTAAATGGATTTAGGGTTCACAGTAGAGGGGGTGCATCAGTTCATCCACCATGCAATCTACAGTTTTACAGTTTCTGTGTGTTCAGAGAAATGGCCGGGTATGGGCTGTGGGAGCTGGAGGTGGATAAATCCCCATCTTTAGTAACCAGGTCCACCTCTACGGATTTCTTCTGTTTTTGCTACTCGCCTCATGCGCTTGGCCAGTGATGGGGTGGGTACCCAGACATGGGTCGCAACTTGAAAATCTCTATAGGAGTCGCAGACTTCAAGTGGTGTGGGGAGCCACAGGATGGGAACATTACTCCTTGTTTGATGGGAGTTTCGAATTGGAAGTACGAAAACAAAATCTCTCTAGGAGTCGCAGACTTCAAGTGGTGTGGGGAGCCACAGTTTTGGGAGCTTCCTTGTTTGATGCGATGTCTTTCCAAGTAGAGTTTGGGTTCATTCGCAAAGTGGACCGTCAGTAGAGTGGCCGGCAGGGGAGCCGGGCCAGTTGGGCTGTGTATCCAATGCGCATGCTAAGTCCGGGCTGAGTGCCTGGTGGGTCCAAAGCCAGACAATTGTAAAGTGTTCATTCTCCAATGGACGCTGTGTTTAACCTCTAATCTGCATTACAGCTACATAGCCCTTTGGGGACCATACAGAGCTTTGTTTGTGTTCAGTGAGTTAATAAATAAAGCCACACTGAAAAATCCCAATTCTGGTTCTGGACATTACAGTTATTGCTTCCTGTAGTTGGATTTACTTGGGTGCCCCTGTGCAGAGTAGTCAAACCTAGGTCTCTTGTGCCAAGTAGCCTCATCCTTCCCCGAACCAGTAGAGGCATATGTATATCCATGTTACAAAAATGGGCATATGCCAGTTACATGTATTTCTGAGGGAAAGTTATTTCTTTTGAATATTAACAAAAAAAAAAGAGGCTGGCCGGTGGCGCTAAGGGTTGGCGCCCGGAAACCAGACCTCGCACCATGCGATGACCTGGGTTGGGGCGAGCTTGGTCGCCGGAGATAGGATAGGCGTCCCAAGCGGATGCTCTCCTTCTCCGGGGGTTAAGCAGGCAGCAATGCCCACACGCGTACTGCCTGTGGAAGCATGGTCGGTAAGGCAAATGCAGTTTCCTATGGGAGGCCAGGGGTGGATGGAGTGCTGTGGATGCTTGATGGCAGCATGCATCGGCACGTCGTTCATCTGGACGTAAGTCCTCTGTGTCGGCGCTCTCAAGCAGATGGAACCGGGAGAAAAACCAAAGGCAAAAAATCTCCCGGCCCCACGCAGAATGATGCCGGGTCCACGCTACGGTAAGTGGTCTGGCCGAAAAGACCAGTAGATAAGATCCACTGGGCAGGGACCAGGAGAATTAAAAAAAAAAAACTAGTTTTGAAGTTTCTTTTATTAGCCGTTCGTCCTTTTTAAGGAACCGTACTGCAAGTTTACATTTTGTTTCCTTTTGGGAACCATTTTTTCCTAGGGGTCTTCCTATATTGGCATGTCAGACAGACCCAAAAAGAAAATGGGACCTACAGGCTTCAACAATTGTGCAAAGTGCTACAACCTCTTGGTGAAGACAGACTGCCAGGAGTTGTGTTTAAGGTGCCTAGATCCTGACCATGCATTAACTGACTGTGAGCTTTTTAAAACTGTTAAGAAAAGGGCCAAAAAGTAAAAAAATGAATATGACTTCTCAGTCTGCTTCTACATCACCAAACCACACTAATGAGGGCCCTTCCTCTCATAGTAAACAAAATGAAAGGTCCATTAAAGATATATCTGTCACCTTGCGCCACTCCGGCGACCCGTGTTCGGGAACGAAGGTGGGTCGTTGGGGAAGGATCAAGCATCCCAGGGACCGCTCCCCTTCCTCGAGGAGGGGGGACTCACCCCAGCTGGTGCAGCAGCAACCCCTGGCGATAGCAGGGGGATTGCACTACCCGGCCGACAGATGCAAGGCATTGGGCTGCGGTGGACATTTTTCCGGTGCGCATGGGAGCGTGCACAGGCTGAGCAAGACGTCATTGCACATCCGAGCCTGGGGGCAACTTAACCTGGAAAAACCCCACTGACTGGGATAGGTGACGGTACCCTACCCCGATGTGCCACACTCCAGATCTGGGCCTCTCCTCCTCACATTAGATTACGAGATAGAGCACCCTGGGAGGATAAGGCAGCTCCACCTTGGGGGTGCAGAGCCAAGGAAGGGTCATCCTGCCTGGTAGTAGGATGGAAAGGAAGGGCGTCAGGTAGGAGGTAGAGCTCTCGGGCAACAGGGGGTGCCTGAGAGAGTTCCTCGCCGGCGGAGATAAAGTCAAAAAAAAAAGATATCCGAGTCCAGGACTCCTGACTTAGAGGTAGCCAAGCATAAGAGATCCTCTGAGCAGGTTCCAGACTTGGCTCCTACTAACAGAAAGCAAAGCGAGAAACATGTCGCTGTCCCTTCTCCTTAAGAATGAAAGGAACTGTCAGTGGACAGAGCAAAAATACCTTCTATGGAGGACATGGCTAAGGCTCGGCAATTTTTTCAGGCATTTCCAAGCTATGGGCTTACTAATGGGTAAGCACGTTCCTCCTCCAGTATCTGCCTCCTCCCAGTTCCTGAGGACCAGGCAGCTGAATTTTATTATGAGTAGGAAGGGAAGCCAATTGAACCAGACAGCTCCCCCAAGCAAGAGTTCAATTCCCCTCCCCCTTGGGTCAGGAGGATTTTTCCTCCCACTATGCCTTTGTTAGCCAAATGGTAAATACCTTCGACCTATCCACCCAGGAAACTGTGGAAGATGTAGACGAGGTGGAATTTTTTGATATGATGGGGTTAACCACAACCAAGAGGTTACTTCTACCTGTTCACAAACCCCTTAAGAAAGCAACCTGCAAGTTGTTGCAGACCCCTACTTCCACTCCAGGAATCGACAAAAAGATTGAGAAGTAATATCAGCTGGACAGGTGTAATATTAAGTACCTCTACTCAAACCCAGATTATGAAGGGGTGGTCCAGGCGGCTGCCTGTGACAAGGCTAAGGTTCCCCTCTCTACGCAACTTCTGGACAAAGATACCAGGAAGCTGGATAGTATGAGGAAGAAAGTTTATACCTCTGCCTCTCTGCTGTTGAGGCAGGCTGCCTACATGGCCTATGTTGCCCAGTACCAGAAAGTCCTCTGGCACTCTGTGCTGGCCATGAGTGATAAGGCCTCGGGAGACCTGGCACAAGATTTGGCAAATACCACCAAGTCTGCCCTTGACACTTCCAAATACCAGTTCCATAATATGGCAGTGGCTACCAATGACACTGCTTCTAGGGTTATGACACAAGCCATATCTTACAGAGGTTTGCCTGGCTCAGAACCACTAACTTGTCCCAGGACACCCAGGAAAAAGCCACAGATTTCCTATGTGAGAATAATTCTTTATTTAGTGACAAGACAAATGAAAAAGGTGGAAGAGTACAAAGCCACCTACAAAAGCAACACTAAGAAGGAAAAGGCCTTCACTTTCTATAGGCCCCATGGAAGGGGAGGTAGGGGGTTAGAGGCTATTTTCTCAGTGCCTTCCTGCCCTATGACTTCCCCCAGATGAGAGGGTTTTTTTTTTAGGGGCAGAGGCAGAAGGTGCTCCAGATGGGCTACCCCAACTCCAGCACCAAAGTCTAAGCCCAAACAGAACCCCTGATGAGTCGGTCCAGTCACCCATCCATTGCTCACTTCCAGGAATAGAAAATCATCACCACAGACAAGTGGGTCCTGGAAGTAGTGAGCCAGAGGCTCACACTGCAGTTCAAAAAGACTTCCCAGGCTTCAGGTTCACAGAAACATCAAACCTCCCACTCCAACAGAAAGGATTTTGTTGGAGTTGGAGGTCAAAAAGTTGCTGCAGGCAAAAAAAAAAAAAAAAAAAAACCAGCAAAAAGAGTTCCTACCCCCCCAAGCAGGGAAAGGGCCTTTACTCAAGGGATTTTCTCACCTACAAGAAAAATGAGGATTGGCAACCCACTCTGGATCTCAGGTTCCTGAACAAACACGTGAAAAAGGACAAGTTCAAAATGATAACCCTTGCTACAGTAATACCATCCCTGCAGAAGGGAGATTGGATAGGATCCCTGGCCCATAAGGAGGCATATTTTCACATTCCAATCAGGCCCAGCCACAGGAAATACTTAAGGTTCAGGCTGGCGTCTGGTCATAATCAGTTCATAGACTCCCCTTTGGTCTCTCATCTACTCCCAGGGTATTCACAAAGTGCTTAGCCATGGTAGCAGTACATCTCAAAAAGCAGGGAGTACTGTTTCTTTCCCCCCACTGGGACAACTGGCTGTTCACAGGAAAATCGCACCACAGGCAAGGCCTCTCTCCTCCTGATACAGAGTGCCTTGGAGAGTCTGGGATTTTTCATAAATGTTCAGAAGTCCCAAACAGAACAAATCCAGGTCCTGGAGTTCATACAAGCAGAAATGGATGACCTCCAGGGGACAGCATTTATTTTTTTCCATAGAGCATTTTGCTCCCCGTTGCCACCTCCCGTTTGCTTTGGCAACAGGGAGACATAACCATTTTCTGGCGCTTTCTCCCCCTATTCCCAGGGTCCCAGAACATGGTCATGCCTCCCCGTGGAGGCGAGCACGCATCCCGTGGCTCCCGTGATGGCATCTTTCCACCACCTGGCCTAGCGCCCAGTCTCCCACTAGGCTTGGTGCTACCACCCAACCTCCACTCAGTGGCAGCCAGGGAGACTCCAGATCCCTCCCCGGGAGAGGAGCACTGCCTATCAGCACCTCAATCCAGCTCTGCGCCCCCCCCCCCAGCAACCTGAGCCCGTTCCTGAACTCAGGTCACCGGCATGACATGAGGTGTGGCGTCAAACATCTCAGCGCCACCGGGTCAGCCCCTAGGAGACAGGATTTTAGCTTCAGGACAGGATAGAAAGCCTAGTAACCCTAGCAAAGTCCTTTGTCCTGGTCTAGCCCAGACCAGCCAGGCACTTCCTTCAGCTCTTGGGTCATATGGCCTCCAAAACAGCTTTGGTGGTAGGGGGCCAGATTTCAAATAAGAGAAATCCAGTACCACTTAAGGGGCCCATTGGACCCAAAAGAGAGACCCTCCTTCAAGCTTGGTGCCTATGACTAAAACCCTTCTTGAAAGCTCTGGACTAGTAGAAGGAAAAAGACAACCTCGGGGAGTAAATGCATTATCAAAAGCAGTTCCCCTACAGCCATCTTGACAACAGATGCCTCCCTTCTAGGCTGAGCAGCTCACCTGGGTAACCAAACAGTAAGTAAAGTGTGGTCCCCTCAGGAATCCTGGAAACACATATACCTCCTGGAGCTAAGGGCAGTTTTCATAGCCCTTCAGTCATTCGTCTCCCAGGTAAGGGGTTAGTCAGTCCAAATCAGGACAGATGGCACTACCACAATGTATTGCATCAACAACTAGGGAGGCACAAGATCCTTAAAGCTGTGCACAGAAGCTATAGAAATCTGGAATCTTGGCTTACTCTATGGAGGTGCCACTGTCAGCAATCCACATTCCTGGTAAGGGCAATATCCTAGCAGATTCCCTCAGCAGAATCAGCCAAGGGCACCACGAATGCTCCTTGAACAAACAGGTACTGGCCACAATCTTCAGGAGAAGGGGCACACCGGAAATGGATCTGTTCACTTCCAGACAAAATCAGCAGCTCCCCCTCTACTGTTGCAGGCCCCCAGCAGTGTGCTCAGTCCCCATGGATGCCCTGACCCTGGACTAGTCATGGAGGTTCCTATGAGCCTTCTCTCCATTCCCTCTGTTCCTAAGAATTCTGCTGAAGCTAGGAAGTCAGCCTGCGACCATGATATTATTGGCCCCAGGCAGGCCTGGTACTCCTTTCTCCTGGGCGTCTCCATCAAACAGCCCATTTGTCTCTCACTGAGACACAACCTACTGACCATGTCTCAAGGCAGAATAACCTTTCCGAAGCTCAAGTTGCTGTGGCTCAAGGCCTAGTACTTGAGGAGTTGGGAGTACTCTGATTTTCACTTTTCAGAGGAGGTCCTCAGGGTCTCCAGGAAGCCTGCTATTAGGAAGACCTATGCTTCCAAATGGAAAAGATTTCCTCTGTGGTGTGCTCCTAAACAGCTCAATCCTTTACAGATAGACTTGCCAATACTTCTGGACTACTTTGTTCACCTACAGGCTTTGGGCCTCAGTTTTTCAACCCTTAAAGTGCATCTGGCTGGCCGGCTTGTTGGCGCTGAACGTTGAGGTGCTGATCGCCACGCCAGCAACCTGGGTTCGGAAGCGGGCTCAAGCCATATGGAGAGGAAAGGATTGCACATCTGAGGGACTCCTCTCCTCTCCTGGGATGGGTTTAGGGGGGTTTCCCCGGCTGGCAGCAACTCCTGGCAGAGGCTGGGGGTACCACACACCAGGCTGGGGACAGCCAATGGGGAATAGTGTCGACGGGCATCTGCAGAAGGAGATGGGAGCATGCCCTCCACGCGGGCAGCTCCTGGTAGGCAATGGTGGGTCCAGGGACCAGCCCCCATGCCCAATGCTGAGTCTCTCCAGTTTGCCTCCAATTCTCTCTCCATGTCCTGGTCGCTCTGTTAGATTCTAGATAAGAGTGCCAGGAGTTGTTCGGTGGTCCTGCCGCTGGGGGGTTGGGCGGCCAGTGGCATGGTGAGGAGATGGGCCCAAGCCGGAGGAGAGACTGGAGGACTTCAGGTGGGGTGGGAGTCGCCGTGCCAAGTGACTACACCGGATAGAGTCCAGGAGTTGGAGAGGAGGAGCATAAAAAGAATTAACCAAAAAAAAAAAGGCGCACATGGCTGCTATTTCTGCAGGTAATGAGAAAACTGTGGCTTTGCATTTCATTTTCAAGAAATTCTTTAAGGGACTCCTACAGCTGCACTTCCCTGTTAGGGAACCAGTTGCCCCCTGGGATTTGAACCTGTGTATAGCCAAGCTCATGGAACCTCCTTCTGAGCCCATGACTACTGCAGACTTGAAATATCGCACCTGAAAGACAATATTCTTGGTGGCCATAACTTCTGCCAGGAGGGTGTGTGAGTTGCAGGCCCTCTGCACAGACCCAAAGTCACAGGGACAAGGTGGTCCTTCAGACTAGCAGAAAATTCCTTCCCAAGGTGGTGTCTGAGTTCCATTTAAACCAGCCCATTACTCTTCCAGTGTTTTTCACAGCAAAACCCAGCTCTGGGAAGCAGAAACTACATGGTCTCGACATTACAAGGGCACTTAGCTACTATCTGGACTGTACTAAGGACCTCAGATCTTCTCACTCACAACTGTTCCTTACATACGGGAAGCAGTATAGCACAGTGGTTTAAGGCACTGAGCTGCAAACCTGGAGACCTGGGTTTGAAATCCACAGTCCCATTTGCATACTGTGTAACCCTGAGCAAGTCACTTAACTTCCCTGTGCTCCCAGGTTGCACCTGTAAACAAGCTTTCAGCTTAGTGTTTCACCTGGTAAAACAACGGAAGGGGGAAAAAAAAAACAAGAGTGGGTAATGGCAGGCCAGCCTCCAAAGGAACCACTGCTTGCCAGATAGTCTCCTGCATCCAGTTCTACTATAGTAAAGCTGGCAAGATGCCACCATAAGGTCTCAGGACACACTCTACATGTGGCACTGTTGACTCTGTGGCAGCTGTAAGGGACATTCCCTTGTTGGAAATGTATAAAGCAGCTACTGGAAAACTGTACACATCTTTACAAAGCACTATTTGCCTGGATGTGCAGTCCAGAAGGGATGCCAGGTTTGATACTGCTGTCTTGCAAAACCTTTCCCTAAATAGATTCTGTACCCAGCCTCCCAATGTACTACTTTATAGTCTGCACTAGTAAGGGATTCCTGGGGTTTGAAGAACAAATTACTTACCATAGTAATATTGTTTCTTCCAAGGAATCCCTCACTATGCTTAAATCTCCCACCCTAACTCCGCTTCCAGAACCTGGAAAAGGTTCTCCAAGATTCAGTGGTTGTTGGGAGTTTACTTGCTTGAGCATTGTCTGTTGTTTGGTCTACAAGTAAGCAATAAGACACGATGGGCCATGCGTTAGACACTTCTAGCACATGGTCAGGGGCATAGCTGAGTGCCTTCAGCCCCTGGTCGTGCACTAGAAGTATCTAGCACACAGCCCTGGAGTGTCTTATTGTGTTTATGAAATGGGCATCTAAATTGAACATGCATGTAAAAATAAAAATTCATATGATTAAGTGATAAACTTAAATCTTTGTCTCTATCTTAAATAAAATTGTTCCTCCATGTACTCATATATATATATATATATATATATTTTTTTTTTTTTTTTAAGGACTCTTATCCTTGTCAGACTTCTGTAGTTGCTGTTTTGTTTGTAATTCATGTGGTTGGTTTGGTTTTATTAGAGTGGGGAATGGCACAGCATATCCAAGGTAAAAAAAAAAATGAGCAGCAATCAACAGTTACAGAAGGGATTGAACTATCAAGCGGTCAGCAGGTTGGCCGTTGAAGAGGAGGAGAGTGAGTGAGCAAGTGAGGGGGCAGGGGAGGGCTTGTGACTAGTGTTTCTTTTTTTTTTTTTTTTAAACGAGTGGTGTCAACTTATTTATGTGCTGAAAGAAAAGAAAAAAATGGAAAAAGTGAGGGATAGTGACTGGCAGGTCAAGTATCGAGTAGAAGAGCGAGCTAGGAAGACAGCAGGTGAGTGGGTGGGCAACAGGAAACCAGTTGTGAAAGCCAACATGCTGCATTTGATACATGAAATGAAACTGTCGCGGTCAGTTGGGAAGAAAATATGATTAATAAAGGTACTGATTTGGAGACTGTGCAGTTACGTATTTGGTGGGCATTTTATTTCAAAGGCAGAACTGATGTGTTTTCACGTGAAGAAAGATGGCGGTCATTAATATTCCAGCAGTTGGCGAACATTCTAAATGAACATTTATTCCTTCTTTGGGGGTACTGCATCCAGGCTGCAAGCACTTGATTTTAGCCATGTGCTAGATACTTTCAATGCATGGCTATTAGCCAATTGGAGGACTAGAAATATTACGCCCATTTCATTATCAGTTTCTGTTTTTTTATTTTAGTCTGCCATAGCTTGGCCTTGGTGGCCAATCTTTGTGTGTTTTTTTTTTTAATTGTAATTTTTCACTTGCGTACTGTTAGGGCTAGATTAATGAGGTTCATGACAAATGTCCTCCTGGTTCTTGAAATAAATCTGATATTGGAGAGCAGAATACAGCACCATCATGATGCAGAGATTTGAAAATGCGTTCTGAACTCCATAATTTACATACATTCCACCCTCTCTGGGGCAGCTCAACCCTTCAGGCTGATTACACTAGTAAGCATAATGAGGAATCCCTTGGAAGAAACAATATCACTACAGTAAGTAATTTTTTCTTTGGTGACGAGACAGAGGCCTAGATGAATAAGGCTGATGATAATAAAACCATCTACAAGAGCAATACTGAAAAAGAAAAGGCATGCACTTCCTACAGGCCTTACTAAAGGGAGGCAGGGGATACTACCCTCCAAAAAGAGGCTATTATTGGGGCAGAGGTAAAAGGGGAAGTAGGCGTGCTGCTGCAACACCAGCACCCAAACCTCAGACAAAACAGAACCTCTGACAAGCCTGTCTAGGTCCTAGTGGGAGGAAGACTGGCTGACTACTTCCAAGAATGGACATAAATTACCACAGACAAGTGGGTCATAAAAGTAGTGAGCCAGGGTTTGTCCCTGGAGCTCAAAAGATTTCCAAAACTACAGAACTCCTTTTCTAGGTACATTAGGGAGCGAAGAAAGACCAAAGGAGGGATACTGAGGCTTAATAAAGGGGAGGGAATGTGGGTAGAGGGTGACAGTGAAAAAGCAGGGATACTGAACGAATATTTCTGCTCAGTATTCACAAAGGTAGAGGAGAGAGAGGTACCTAAACCAAACAAGAGAAACACTCTAAAGACAGGGGTCGATACCAGTCCATTTACAGAAGAAAGGGTTCTGAAAGAACTAATAAAATTGAAGGTGGACAAAGCAATGGGGCCTGGTGGGATTCACCCAAGAATTCTAAAAGAACTAAGGGTAGAACTAGTGACCCCGCTGCCTACTCTCTTTAACAAATCATGGGAGGATGGGGTGGTACCCAAGGACTGAAGGAGGGAAGATGCGATTCCTCTTCACAAAAGTGGGAGCAGGACAGAGGCAGGAAACTACAGACCAGTTAGTTTGACCTCAGTAGTAGGGAAAATGATGGAATCACATCTGAAGGAAAGAATTGTTGAGTACCTAGAGGCCAGTGGGGCACAGGACTCAAGGCAGCATGGATTCACGATGGGAAAGTCATGTCAGATGAATCTAACAGATTTCTTTCACTGAGTGACCAAAGTGGTAGACCAGGGAGGGGCTGTGGACATGGCCTACCTAGATTTTAGCAAGGCATCTGATACAGTCCCACACAAAAGATTAATACACAAGTTAGCCAGCCTTGGAGTGGGTCCCAAGGTGGTAGCCTGGATAAAAAATTGGCTAAACAACAGGACGCAAAGGGTAGTAGTAAATGGAGTACACAGTGAAGAAAGGAGGGTTACTAGCGGGGTACCGCAGGGTTCAGTACTGGGACCGATCCTTTTTAATGTCTATGAGTGACATTGCAGAGGAACTGGATGGAAGAGTATGTCTCTTTGCAGACGACACAAAGATTGCAACAGGGTTGATACACAAGATGGAGTGGAAAGGATGAGAAGGGACTTAGCAAGGTTGGAGGAATGGTCAAATGTATGGCAGTTCAGATTCAATGCAAAGAAGTGCAAGGTAATGCACCTGGGAAACAAAAACCCAGGGGAAGAGTACACAATGGGGGGTGAGATACTGACAACAGTAAAAATGTAAAGGGACTTGGGGATAATTATATCAGATGACCTAAAGGTGGGCAAGCAATGTGAGAAGGCAGTAAGGAAGGCTGGGGGATACTGGGATGCACAGGAAGAGGCATCAATAGTAGAAAACAGGAAGTTGTTATCCCTCTGTACAGACAGTTAGTGAGACCCCATCTGGAGTACTGTGTGCAGTTCTGGAGACCCCATCTCGCAAAGACATAGACAGAGTGGAGGCTGTCCAGAGGAGGGCAACCAAAATGGTGCAGGGTCTGCACAAGAAAACATACGAAGAAAGACTAAAGGAGCTTAATATATATACCCTTGAGGAAAGAAGGGAGAGAGGGGACATGATAGAAACTTTCAAGTACCTCAAGGGAATCAACAAAGTCCAAGAGGTAGCATCTTCCAGAAAAGAGATGTGCAAGAACAAGGGCACAATCTGAAGATAGGAGGGGATGGCTCAGAGGTAATGTGAGGATGTATTTTTCACAGAGAGGGTTGTGGATGCATGGAACAGCCTCCTGAGGAGGTCGTGAAGTCAAGAACAGTGGGGGAATTCAAGAATGCATGGGACAGACATAAGGCAGTCCTAGTGGGGGGTAGGAGGAAGTAAGCTGTTGGTTAACTAGGATCTGCAGCTTATCTGTTAGGTAGGAAAATGGGCAGACTAGGTGGGCCAAGCGGTCCTTATCTGCCGTCAAATTCTATGTTTCTATAACTCAAAACGTTTTTCAACCTCACACACTAGCAGAAAAAAAAATCCTGATGAAGGAGGTGAAGAAATTGCTGCAAACTAGTGCTGTGTGGAATGCAGAATTCTGCTGGCAGAACTAGTGTGGAATGACCATTCCGCCGGCAGAATTTTGCTGGTTTTTCCTGCAGAACTCTGCCTACCATGACCATGAATATTGCAATTTTTTCCGTAGAAAATTATTCTGCAACAATTTCTGAAGATATTGAGATCCACGGAATAATATTCTGTGGAACAGCATTTTTTCCCACAGAAAATCATTCTTTCTGCCGTGGAATTCCACCATTCTGTTTCTGGCAAAATTTGGCAGAATTTCGTTCCGCCGGAATTTGAAAATTCCACACAGCACTACTGCAAACACAAGCAATGGAAGAAGTACCTGCTGCACAAAAGGGCAAGGAACTTTACTGCAAGTACTTCCTAACCCTCAAGAAAAATGAGAAGCAGCGATCCATTTTAGGCATGAGATACCTGAACAAACACTTAAAGAAAAAAACTTTAAAATGGTAACACTGGGCTCAGTGATTCCATCTCTGCAAGTGGGAGACTGGGTGGGATCACTGCATCTAAAAGATGCCTACTTCCCCGTACCAGTCAGGCCAAGTCACAAAAAAATACCTCAGGTTCAGTTTAGGGAACTGCCACTACCAGTTCACAGCCCTGCCCTTTGGCCTCAGCTCCAAGGGTATTTAAAGTGCCTAGCTGTGGTGGCAGCACATCTGAGAATGAGAGGGGTGGTGGATTTTCCTTACTTGGGCTGGCTGATGGCAGGAAGCAAACTGCTTCATACTACTGACTCCAACTGGGGCTTCAAAAGTCTCAAACAGAACCAGTTCAAGTTCTGGACTTTACCGATGCAGAGCTGGATACCCTGCAAAGGAAGCCATTTCTCCCTCTAACAAGGATAGCAAATCTGATTTCAACTACAAAATCCTTCCAAGCAGGCCTGGAAGGGATTTTCTAATGCTACTGGGTCACAAGGCCTCCTCCAAAACAATGGTACCAGATGCCAGATTCCAGATGAGAGATATCCAGTGCCGTCTAGAGGTGATATCAGAGGTTGAACACCTGATCCAAACTGTGCCTGTCTCAAGAACCTCATTAAGGGCATTAGACTAGTGGAAGGAGGAATGCAACCTCAGCGATGGGATTCCCTTCCTCCAGGAATTCCCTACAGCCATTCTCACAACAGATGCCTCCCTTCTACGTTGCCCACCTGGAGGATCTAATTATGAGTGGCACATGGAGTGCACAGAAGACTCAAGACCACACAAATCTCCTGGAACACAATGAGGTGTACCTGACAATGCAGGCGTTTTCCTCCCACATCAGTGGTCAGTCTCTCCAGATCAGAACAGACACCACCACAGCCATGTAGCACATAAACAACAAGCACGGAGAAGCAAGAGCTTCACAGCTGTGCACGGAAGCCAGGGAGATCTGGAGCCTGGCATGTTCTCTGTAGCTGCAGCTATCCGCAGTACACCCACCAGGGGAAAAACACTGTGCTAGCAGACTCCCTGAGCAGGATCAGCCCGGGAAATCATGAATGGACCCTGAACCAGCAGGTGCTGGCATCACTGTTCAGGTAGGGTACACCAGAAACAGATCTGTTCGCCTCTTGGGGAACAACTATCACCCACTTTTTTTTTTTTGCTCCCACCGCCGCCGCCCCCCCCCCGCCCAATCTGTTGTTGACCCTCAGGAATGGGTTCAATCCCACAGAACACTAGTCCTCAGCTTGCCAGGTAAGTTTCTGTACACCTCCCCTCCTTTCCCACTTTTACTCAGAATGATCAATGATTCTAACTGCTCAAGACTGGGTGAGGCAAACCCGGTACTCCATGCTCTAGTCTCGCTCCAGCAGACAATTAACCTTTCCCTGAGATACAACATGTTAACACTGTCCAGGGCAGGATAACACATTCCCAAATCTGAAAACTCTATGCCTCAGAGCATGGTTCTTGAGAAGCTAGAGTTCTCTGGGCTGAACGTTTCTGAGAAAGTTATGGAAGTACTTAAGGTTTCCAGAAAAACAGTAAGAAGGACAACTTATGCTTCAAAATGAAAGATTTTCCTTATGGTGCTCTCCCAAACAGAGCAACCCCCTTCCTGCAGCGCTGTCCATAATCCTGGACTAACTAGCCCACTTCCAGGCCTTGGGCCTAAGAACTTCAGCTCTGATGGTGCATTTGGCAGCAGTGTCAGGTTACACACCAGCTGACAAAGACGGGTCAGTGGCTTCACAACCTGTTTTCAAAAAAGTTTTTCCAAGGGCCTTAATCATCTGTACCCTCCAGTTAGCAAACCTGTCCTTCCCTGGGATTTGAACTTGTGCATTACCCAGCTGATGAAGGCTCCCTTAGAGCCCACAGGCACTGCTGCACTGAAGTATGACACTTGGAAATCAGTTTTCCTGGTGGCTGACATCTGTCACGAACAGGAAATTCCTCGCAAAAGCGGTGCCTGAATTCTACCAGAATCAGTCAACTGCCTTTCCAGCTTCACAGTCTGGATGTGAAAGACATATTGAGTTACTGTTTGGACACAAAAAGGAAGCCAGGTCCACCAGAGCTCAAGCTGTTTGTTATCTATGGTGAAGTGGGAAAGGGCAAACCAGCATCCAAAAAAAAAAAACAGTTCTTGGTGGATTGCATACTACATACAGCTCTATTATGACAAAGTTAGCACACTACCACTCACTGGATTTCAGGGCATACTCTACAATAGGCACCTCTGTGGCAGCATCAAGGGGTATCCCTCTGCCAGAGATTTGTAAAGCAGCTACCTGGAAAACAGTGCACACTTTCAGAAAGTATTACTGTCTGGACATACAGTCCAGCAGGGAAGCGTGTTTTGGCACTGCCGTCTTGCAGAACCATTTCCCTGAATAGATTCTGTACCCAGCCTCCCAAGGTACTGCTATGGAGTCTGCACTTGTTAAAGTTAAGTGAGGGATTCCTGGGGTTTGAAGAAAAAAAATACTTACTGTACTAATGTTTCTTCCAAAGGGATCCCTCACCAAGTCTGACAATCCCTAATCTCTGTCTCCCCTTCCAAAACCTGGAAAAAGGTCCATACTGCAATCAGTTCCTTTTTAAATTGCTTTATCACTTGTTACAGTACTTCAACAATTGTTGCTAAGTGGTCTAACATTTTTTTTTCTTTTTTCATAACAAATTGATTTGTTCTGCTTTATTTTAACAAAATGTAAAACATTTTTTTTTTTTTTTTTTATAAAAAAATGGTTGCTCTTTAGCTAGATCATTGCTCACCCTAACTACAGAAATAAATCCTTACACTGTAGTGGTGAGCTTGCCCATACGGCAGAGTTTGAATGTCATTCTAAATTCCATAACTAGCATAACATTCTTAAGCTCCGAGACTGCTCATTCCGGGAGAATGATTACATAAGAAGGGCGTCAGCAGATGGGGACCGTGCGATCCATCTAGTCTGCCCTACAAACTACCCCCCTCCCTATGCAGCCTTCATCCTAACTTGTTTGTTAAGTCTGTCCCATGCGAGTCTGAACTCCCTGATTGTCTTTGATGCTACCACTTCCTGGGGCAGGCTGTTCCATGGGTCTATCACTCTCTCAGTGAAGTTCTTCTTGAGGTTGCTTTTGAACCTTCCTCCTACCAGTCTCATATCATGCCCTCTTGTGCATGCTGCCGTGTTCTGTTGAAATAGATTGCCTGTCTGAGCTACGTTAATTCCCCTCACATACGTAAATGTTTCAGTCACGTCCCCTCTGTTTCTTCTCTGCTCAAGGGAGTATAGATTCAGCTCCCCAAGCCTTGCTTCACATGATCTGTGATGCAATCCATGCACCATCTTAGTAGCCCTTCTCTGCACCATTTCCAAATGGTCAATGTCCTTGAGGTGAGGTCTCCAGAACTGAACGCAGTACTCCAAGTGTGGCCTCACCAAGGACCTGTACAGGGGCATGATAACCTCCCTCTTACTACTAGAAATACCTCTACTTCTACATCTGAGGATGCTATCCGCTTTCTGTGCTGCTTTCTCACATTGTTTTACTACCTTTAATTTGTCAGTGATGATTATGCCGAGATCTCGCTCCGTTTGTGTCTCCTCAAGTTGGTGTCCTCCCAGTGTGTGCTTTTTTCCAGGATTCCTCTTTCCCAAGTACATTACCTTACACTTTTTGGTGTTAAATTGTAACTGCCAGTCCCTGCACCAATCCTCTAGCCTTCCAAGGTCAGCTTCCATGTTGTCTGCTCCTTCCCTTGTGGCCACTCAGTTGCACAGTTTTGTATCATCTGCGAACAGGCAAACCTTCCCTGTTGGTCCATTCGCTGTTTGCTATAAATATTTTAAATAGAATCGGTCCCAGTACCAATCCCTGCAGGACACCACTGGTCACCCTACCTTCCCTGTTAGTCCATTCACTGTTTGCTATAAATGTGTTATATAGGATCGGTCCCAGTACCGATCCCTGCAGGACACCACTGGTCACCCTACCTTCCCTGTTAGTCCATTCGCTGTTTGCTATAAATGTGTTATATAGGATCGGTCCCGGTCCCGATCACTGCGGGACACCACTGGTTACCCCCCCCCTTTACAACGATCCACTGACTAGCACTCTCTGTGTCCTATCATTCAGCTGGTTACTGATCCAGCTGACCATCTTCTGGCCAACTCCCGTTATGTTCCAGCTTGTTGGTTAGCCTTCTGTGAGGGACGGTGTCAAAGGCTTTGCTGAAATCTAGGAACACAACGTCCACTGCCCCTCCCTGAGCCAATGTTTTGATGACCCCGCCAAAGAAGTCAATCAAGTTGGTTTGGTAAAAGCATCCTGCTGTGAAGTCATGTTGCTTTGGGTCCATTTTTCCAGTATCTGTTAGGTACGACACTATCGTCTCTTTTAGTAGTGACTCCATTATTTTCCCCACAACTGAGGTCAAACTGACAGGGTGGTAATTTCCTGCCTCTTCCTTGTTTCCGCTCTTGTGTAAGGGCACAACGGTTGCCTGTTTCCAGTCCTGAGGTATTTTCCCGCTGTCTAGTGACTTGCTGAAGAGCTCAGCCAGTGGTGTGTCCAGTCCCTCTTGGAGCTCCTTCAGTATCCTAGGGCGTATGCCGTCCGGTCCCGAGTTTTTCTTCCACTTTCAGTTTATTAAGCTCTTTTAGGACCCTCTCCCTTGTGAAGGGTCTAGTATCTGCTCCCTGATTATCTTCCTTTGTCCTGCTCAGTGTGGGACCTTTGCCACTGTCTTCTATGGTGAAAACAGCAAAAGAATTCATTTAGCATTTCTGCCTTGTCCTCGTCACTCTCTGCCATCTTACCTTCCTTTGTTGCTAGTCAGACTATTCCTCCCTTAGTTTTTATTTTTTCTCTTATGTATCTATAGAAGGTTTTGTCTTCCTCCTCAACACCCTGTACTATTTTCTCTTCTGTCTGTGCTTTTGCCCTTCTAACAGCTTTCCCTGCCTCCTTTAATTTGTTCTTGTAGTCTTCCATGTCTGCTTCATGTTTTGTTTGCTTGAATTGTGTAAAAACCTTTTTTTCCCCCCTTTTAATTTTGGATGCTACTTCGTGGGAGAACCAGAGAGGTATTTTCCTTCTTTTGGACTTGCTTACAGTTGTTACAGTATGCAGAGCAGCCTTCAGAGCATTCCAGCAGTCCTCTACATCTCCTGTGATTCCTCCTTCTAGGATGGATGCAATCATAGTTCTCATTTTGGGGAAGCTGGCTTTTCTGAAATCTAGTACCTTGATTTTGATGTGACTATTTTTCTCCATATTGTTCACAATAAGCCAGATTGAACTGTGATCACTGGTTCCTAGATTGGCTCCCACCTCTGCTTCTGGGATCCTTGTGCCGTTTGTCAGCACTAGATCCAATATTGCTATGTCTCTGGTGGGTGAGTTCACCAGTTGATGCAAACCTGCTCCCCTTAGTGCAAAAAGGAACTTTTTGCTCCGGTCTGAGGATGCTGCGTATGAGGACCAGTCCACATCTGGTAGATTGAAGTCACCCACAAGCAACAACTCACCCCTGTCCACCATCATCGAGATGGTTTCCAAGAGCTCCTTGTCTTTGTCGGCCTCCTGGGATGGGGGTCTGTATACGACTCCTACCTGGATAGGTACTTTGTCCCAGTCTCCTAGTGTAACCCAAAGGGCCTCTGCTTTACTGTGTTTTCCCTGGATTTCTGTTGCGCATATGTCATCTCTGACATACAATGCCACCCCCCCTTTCCCTCACGATCTTTCCGGTGTAACTCATACCCTGGGATGGTGACATCCCAGGAGTGGTTCCCAGTGAACCATGTTTCCATAACAGCAACCCAGTCTAATTCTGCATCTGCCATTATGGATCAGGGCTTTTGTTTGGCAGACTACGAGCACTGACTCACGCTGTCTTTTATCCCCTTCTGTTTTGGTAATTTGCATTTTTAATATGTTTTGGTTGTGTAATTTTGTTGAAATATTTGGTCTGAGTATGTTTGGTGCAATATCTGGTCCGAGTATGATTGGCATATCCTTGTGCTGAACTAGTTGGTGATGGGGGAAGGGCAACCCTTTTTGTGCTAGGGGCGCCTGAGCCACCCCCCATCCACTAGTTTAACTGACTGATGTGAACGTCAAATTTTTGCCCTAACGCTCGAGTCCCCGCAGGCCATCGAATTTAAAGAACTCCCGTCCCCAGAAGTCCTGCCATTTTCCAATAAAGTGGTGACCTTTTTCCTGGCACCAGTCCTTTAGCCAGGTGTTTAGCTCAGAGATGTCCCCTTCCCTGATCTTCTGCCTGCTGTCTTTTTTCCAGACTAGCAGAATTTCAGAGAAGGTGACAGTGGCCGAAAGGAAAGCAAGCTTGTCACCCAGCCTAGTGAGGTTTTGTTTAGTTTCCTCTGCTGACTTACTGGCTAGGTCATTCATACCTATGTGGAGAATTACATACGAGTCTCGATTGTACCTATGTGGAGAATTACATGTGTGTGCCTCGACTGCACTGGTTAAACTCGGTAAGAGATCTCTTTTTTAATTTTTTTATTTTCATCTTTATCCCTCCTTACTGCCTCCGGTGCCCCCTCCTTCCGTCCGCTCATGTCCCCCGGTACCTACCTTAGGGATCTGCCCCTAGAGTGCCCATCCTCCTCTCCGCGCACATTGGGGTCTGTCCTGTAGGTGGTCCGGGTGGACTTAGGGCGGACTTCATCTAGGACTGCCGGAGGGTATTTCCGGTTTTCTCCCCTGACATCCCCACTCCCCCAGGACGCCGTGCGCTCACGGATGTCGTCCCGAGTGGTAGCGTGCTTACGCGCCAGACCCTGTCGCGAGGCGTCCCCTCTCCCGGCTCCGACAGGCGGGCCGCCTCCATCCCTCCTCTGCGGTGCTTCCACCGGCTATGGAAGAATGCAGAAGCGCAATGCGCTCTTGGTAACCCACCCTGAGGAGGAGAGCATCCGTTGGGGCCTTCGATCCTCCCTCCCGCCGACCCCGGCCACTGAGTCGTTCGAACCGGGTGGCGAGCGCAGCGTGAGGTGGGCGCCTAGCGCCAACCTCAAGCGCCACCGGCCGGGCGTAAGACTCTTGAAAGAAACATATTACACTGAATAATTTTTTTCTTATGACTCGTTTAAAAAGTTTTGATTACTGTACAGTGAGTAAGTAGATTCTTTTTATAATTTCTTATTCTGCTAATGAAACAGCTTTTAGAAATATAGAAACAAAATGAAACCATTTATGGGGTTTAAGGTAAGAGACTTTTTGACAGGGTACTGTAAGAATTCCTGCCCGTTTACTGTAATGAATGGCAAGATAAAATGGTCTAGCTCTAGAATATTCATTACCTGATCAAATTATTTTGTCTCTTTTAGCCATTTTATAAGATGGAATATACTTTATGTATTATTTTATAGTTTTGTGACCAGGAATGGCACACTGAGTTGTGACACCTCTTTTCCAAGTGTGCCGGGCTGCAGCAGTGTGTTTCATTGATGAGGAATGCTGGTCAGAACCCCATGAAAAATCCCCTTCTTTTATGAACAAAGTGCCATGACATCTCTAACTTACACCAGGACAGCCACCTAAGATGGGTAGAAGGAACTTTGGTGTAACGTTGTAGGGGAAGGATGGCAACTCTACAGTGTAGCATCCCACAGTGCTGTATTACAGCATCAGTGTTTGAAACCACTATTCCTGATGCCCCCAGCTTAGGTTATTAAGGGTCCCTCTGGGATGAACCCAAGCCCAATTTCTGTTATGCATTAATATTGGGAATTGCTCTAGTCATTCAGCATCCAAGACAGGTACAGCCTAATGCATCAATATGCAGGTTATTATTCTATTATACTGTGCAAAATGTCATATCCTAAAACCTCTACTGCTAGTGTACCTCAACCCTACTACCCTGGAGAGATAAGTGCTAGGAGGTGAGAGGGTACTCCAATCCCTGGTTTGTGATGCAGTCACTTGTCTTCTTACACAGGTCACTGAACAGCCACAGGATGATAACTGCTTACCAGAAGCACACACGGAAAGTGCCACATAAGAAACCATATGAAGAGAGACTAAAGAAGCTTAACGTGCATAATACACTTGAGGAAAGGAGGGACAGGATAGAAACCTTCAAGAACATGCATAATACCCTTGAGAAAAGGAGGGACGGGGGGGACAGGATAGAAACCTTCAAGTACCTCAAGGGAATCAACAAAGTCCAAGAGGGTAGCATCTTTAAGAAAAAGAGATGCGTAAGAACAAGGGGCACAATTTGAAGATAGAGGGGGGATGGCTCAGGGGCAACGTGAGGAAGTATTTTTTCACAGAGAGGGTGGTGGACACATGGAACAGCCTCTCTAAGGTCGTGGTGTCAAAAACAGTGGGGGAATTCAAGAATGCATGGGACAGACATAAGGCAGGGTAGGAGGAAGCAGGCTGCTGGTTAACTAGGATCTGAAGCTTATTCAATAGGTAGGGAAATCGGCAGACTGGGTGGGCCAAGCAGTCCTTATCTGCCGCCAAAGTCTATGTTTCTAAAGCAAGTGTTATACAGTATACTACTGACTGGGTCCCATTTGAACCAGTGACCTAAAGATGAAAGGCCCCATAACCCACTGAGCCGTCCGGTCCAGCCAAGAAGCTCAGTCCTGAAAAGTCGAAAGGTCCTTGTCCAGATGTCACAGCTCACCATATCTGCAGAGCGATACACAACCATTCACCCTTGCTGAAAAGAGGAACCAGAATACATATGATGTATATAAATTATGCCCCTTTCCTTGCAGGCCACTTTGAGGTCAATTCCTTAAGCTGCTTAAAAAAAACTGATATGTATATACCACACTCACAAAGCCAACATTTATTAGGTACTGTGTTGGAATTCTGCTTTAGAATCTATGGGGATTCATGTTTATTTATCTTGGAACAGAGATTCCTCCTTTACTATTATATGTACACAGCAGTCAGCTGTGAGCTACAGAGGGTCACTTCAGGGCTATGTGAGCAGCACAGCCACGGTGTCCCCTCCATTTCTAACACTAGCTATAAAACTGGCAAAGGATTTCAAGCAATCTGATTGGTTGTTAACCGTGCATTAGAACTGTTGAATGCACGGCTAAAACTAAAAACCCCACCTAAAATACACAGACCCATTTTGTAAACACCATAAGCTACTCTGGGGATGTGCGTTAGCTCTAACGCATGGCTAGGGGACTGAACGCACTTGGCCCATGACCTCGGGCCTCACTATGTCCCCCAGCTGTGCATTAAGAGCTGTCCAACTCACCCCTTATCACGTGTTACTGCTTACTTAGGCAGAAAAATACCTTTTTTAGGCACATGGATGGTTCAGTTCTACAAGCTCCTGGGATCTCTGAAGTCTCTTATCAGGTACGAAATGATTACAGTTCTGAAAAGCTTTCTTGTACAGGTAAGCCATTTGTTACCTTAATCAATGTATCATCTCAAAGTACATTTTTTTTTTATTCAGTGTTACTTAATGAGTTAACTCTGACCTCTCCACACATTCCCTATAAATAAATAATAATATGGGATAATAAAACTGCGACGTATCAAGTTTAAAAAGCATTATTAGAAGAGGACGATTACAGGGCTCGGACCCTGCTTACATCACTATCATCAGTAGTACTCAGAGTCCTATCATATGCAGCAAAATACTGACCCAAGGAAACAGACCCAACATGTATTGTGTAGTACAAATTTTTAAGCAGCTGAATTTTAAGTTAAGCAACACAGTCCTGTTTAAGTAGTCTTTTACATTTTCCCAAAAATCCTTCTGCAGCATTCCAAAGACAGTGGTCTCAAAAGTCCGCTTATCTTGTAGTCCTTTGATTTTTTTTTTTTTTATCGGAAAAGTCTGTATATTCTTGGCAACCGTCCATCTTTACTTGTCAGGGCTGCCTGAATGTGTTCATATGTTGGCAGTTCTGTTAGATCTCCCAGTGCAGCTACAGCAGGTTTGTTACGAAGCATTTTTGTGGCAACCCTCTTAATGTCATTTGGCTTCACATTACCTAGAAGTAAAGAAGCAATTTTAATCCGCTACAGCAGAAATTTTTTTTGGTTATGAAGATTAGTAAAGCACTACAATGAACATATTTTTATATTGTGCTTCTTTTTGCATTTTTGAGACTGAGGGTTTCAAAAATGCGACTAGGTGGGCCTAGCGGTCCTTATCTGCCATCAAATTCTATGCTTCTATCAAGCATCACAACATTAGTATAAAAATATAACTTTATTGTGCCTGTGATGGAGTATATATCTATCACACTCCTTTTTACAACTCTGCAACACACGTTTTGACAGGGGCTAGGTGGTGGTAGAGGATTTATACCAAACCCTTTTGCTTTAACATTTGCTGTTTAAGACATTAAGCATTTCCTGCTGGTTGGCTAACCTCAGGGGAGGGTTAACAAGTAACACCTGGTCCCAAGAAATGGGGAGGGTGAACAAGGGGAAAAATCTGTGCATGAAGCTAAATATGAGCATTTTGTTTGTTTTACTGAAGTGAAGCTGATTTAATCTGAAAGGGGTCCTGGCCAAACCTCCCCCATTCACTAAAATACCACCAACAGCTTAATCTGGTTCAATTTCAGTTGGTTACCATCTGTATTCCACCCCCCAAGTTTGCCCCTGACAAAGGGACTTCTAGTCTCAGTGGGCCTTTTCTGGTCAACAAAAAATAACTGTCAAGAGTGTCCCCGAGAAGCTGCCCTGCTTGCTACCTCTTAAAATGCCACAGTAAGGTAGGTAAACCAGACTCACAGGACACCAGGTTCCATAACAATCGAACTGCCAGATTTCATCTTTGCAGAGTATGTATACAACTGATTGATCCTCAATGTGTACCATCACATCTCATATACGAGACTCCCAAGACGCACTGTGGTACACTGGTTAGAGCACCAGCTCAGGGATCTGGAGATTGCTGGTTCAAACCCAGCTAGATCCAAATACACACTTTGTGAACTTGGGCAAGGCGTTTAACGTTTTGGTGCTCCAGTCTACCCAGCTGTGGAAATGGGCAAAAGCAGGACCCCACTGGAAACAAGATGCTGCAACTCGGGCTATCCTGTGTAAACAAATTGGGGATGGGGGGGCAGTTCCCATCATCATTTATAACCTCAGATCATCCGATGATAATGATGAACCCCAGTGTAGTAAAACAAAGCCACCTTTGCAGTCCAAGTAAATAGGCCATTGTACTCACTGATGAGATTACAGAGCTCATGTGGGAGCTTCCTCGTGCCTGTTGCCAGCACTTGTCGTCCTACATCCTCAAAAATAACAGGCCGGGATTCCAGGTTCATCATTAGCATGGACTTTAGTTGTGTCTTGGCACGTTCCAACTCCATCTAGAAATAAGGTTCAGAAATAAAGAGGATGAGTGTTATTGACGGATCATTTTTGCCAATGTTCCCGTTCAGTAAAAATGTAGTCTACCAACCATAAGATACAACTGGTCTTTAAAACTATAGCAAATAAGGCCAAGTTTCAGTTTAAAAAAACTGACCTCTACTGGTGTAATAACAGTTGAACCTTAGCAAAACCTTGATCTTCTGAGACTGAAAAGCCAATGCTACTTTTTATGGTACTGCTTCACTGTGCAAATCTATAATGCCTGAAACTGAAACAACAGACTTTCATATGCAATCCCCAAATTCATTCCAGATCTTGAACACGTTACCAATAACCCAGGACAGGGTGTGGGGTTGTAGGCATTTAATCCATACCTGGGGTGCGTTGTGAGGCACGAGGTTGCAGACACGAGTGACCTCACAGCACCCCAGGCATGCATTAAATGCCTATAACCCCACACCCTGGAGTGGGTTATTGCACTTATAACATGGGTTAGGTTAACCACAGGGTACAACCCCCCAAAAAACAAAAAAAAATAGCTTCTCCCCTTGTTTTAATGGCAGAAAGGTATTTTATCTTTCCGCCTTCCCTGACTGTGGAGTAAACTGACAGTTTAATCAACGGATGCAGACAGGGAGAAGGACTGCATTGTAGACACATTAGTGCTAATGATGACATGTAAATGAAGTGAAACACAACATGTGGAAAATACAAGTGTGCACTGGCAAGCTTGCTATGGAATGCACAAGTATGTGGGAAATTTGTTCTATTATTAATCAACAGCAGAATAAAGTGAATTAACCTATAGGAAGGGGTAGTGGCGCGTCATGATATCGCGATGTTAGTACTCTTGTGCAGCGCAATCTCGGGGGCATAGCAGACAATGCCTCCTCGTTAAGGACAGCATTCACAGATTTTACAAGGTATCGGGTATGGACACTCATAAATGAAGACTGTGTAAACGGACGGGGTGGGATCAGGGACTGAAGCCCCAATCTGTGCAGTGGTGGCTACTTTATGTACACCAGGAATTCTCCTTAACAGAAGTTTACTTTCACCTATAGTTTAATTATTTTATTACCTTTATTTCAAATATGTAACTTTCGTGTTTTTTTGGTTCCTGGTCAGCTCCTGGAACCAAGTAAACTGCTGTTTACAACGGTTCTTGGTTTTGGGCTCTGCTATTGAAACTGGCTAAAAATAAATGTTATACAATTTAAATTGGTTTATTTGTAAAACAGCTGTACTTTGTTTCGCAGTACAAAAACAGCTGTACTTTGTTTCGCAGTACAACTACCTAGAATGTTTTTAGCACCTTTTTTCTGTCAAGTTGGCAGGAAACTAAGGCTGAAAATGAAGCAAGGCCCACAGGATTTAATATGAAAATCCTGTGAGCACTGGTTGTCAAAACAGACGTCCATGGTTATGACACGTGCTTTAACTGTGCCCAATCACAAATTTTGATAACTGTTACCTTAGGGTTACCACCTTTTAAGAGGCCCAAAGTGGGACATTTCTTATTGAAACATGATTTTTCACAGGACAGTAAATAACCTCGACCAATGCAACAGACTTGTTTTCTCTACATAATCAGAATTAAGGCCAAGTATTGTAGTTTCTTAGGCGCTTCTATTGTTTATCATTTTAAGGTATTTTAGTTAAGGTATTAAAGTTTTCTGCAACATTTAGTGGAAAATTAGAAAATATTTTTACTACTATAAAGTCAGGACATGTAGCATTTTTCATGTTTTTTTGCAGGACACAGCTGCCCAAATCAAGACTGTCCTGTGAAAATAGAGACAGGTGGTAACCCTATGTTACCTTTGCAAAGTTTCCGTCCTAACACAAAGAAAACAGGGGTAGGCCAAAAAGTGTGGTGCTGTGGAGGATATAGACTCGAAGATTATTCAGCCAAAGTCTTTTTTTTGGAAACTCTACTGACAGGCGTACACAGCATAAGAACACTATATGGCAGCTGCAAGGAGGGATAACAGGTAAGGTAGGAGGCAACCGCAGGGAAACATATTGTACACTACAGACAACAGTTACAGATTTTGGAACATTTCTGGGCTTGCATGGATTTTTTTAATCCTGTCCATACAGCGTTCTGCCTTTGACCCAGCAAGACAGTTCAGTGGGCTCCACTCGCCTCTTCTGTAATCTGGGAATGAGGCTTCCCACAGGGCTTTTTCAAGTGGGGCCCATATCACTTCATACTTACGTAACTGTAATGCCGAATACTGCCCCCTCATCCCCCGACTTCATGCATGGTAAGTGTGCATTAACCCAATGGGCTACTACAGAGGCCCCTCCTGAAACCAGCCCTGGCTATCACCTTCTTCGCCACCACTATGCCCAGTTTCCCTAGTGGGTGTTTGAGTATTTTTCCTTGGTTAGTCCCCATTGCCAGGATCAGCAAAGTTCCCTCTGGTGAGTGAGGGGCAGGTACAATGTTTTAGACAACAGGGATGCAAGTTCCTCCCCGAATGGAATTAGTGGGCAAGACTAAACCACATGAAAAAACATACCTATTTTCATTTTACATTTTGGGCACTTGTTGGGCCTGGTTGGTCTATTTTATGCACTAAGCAGAGACTATAATAGGCTCTGTGCAAGAAAGTAAAGCTAACCTGCCTAAGTCGGTTATTTACTGAACATGACCTGGAATCCTTCAGTATTTGGGACCAATCCCCTTCAGTCCAGGGGGAGCTACCCACATCCCACTCCCATGGCTGATGAGGTACATTCAATATGAGCATTACATGTGCAACATGTTATACAGTGCCTTCAGAAAGTATTCACCCCCCTTGGATTTTGTCACATTTTGTTACTACCAGAATTTTTAATGCATAGATACATAGACAGTGTCGGCAGATAAGGGCCTATGGCCCACCCAGTCTGCCCATTTGAGCTTGTAAGTTCAGTTTGTTTTCCTAGAAGTCTGTTGCCCCTTACCCCTGACCTCCAGAATTCCTTTATGCCTATCCCATGCATTCTTAAACCGTGATTGTTTCAGCCCCCACCACTTCCTCTGGCAGGGTGTTCCACTTGTCCACCATCCGCTCTGTGAAGAAATTCTTTCTCATGTTTCCTCTGAATCGTCCTCCCTCCAACTTCATCCCATGCCTCTAGTCCTGGAGCATCTTTTCACTTAAAATAGTGTTTTCCTGCACCCTGTTCCACCCTGTAAGATACTTGTATGTCTCTATCATATCCTCTCTCCCTCCTCTCCTCCAGGAGTACATGTTCAGTTCCTTCAACCTGTCTTCATAGGACTTGTGATGCAATCCATGCACCATCTTTGTTGCCCTCCTCTGAACCTTCTCTACCCTGTCTAGGTCCTTACGTGAGGTATGGTCTCCAGAACTGTACACTCTACTCCAGGTGGGGCCTCACTAGTGTCTTGTATAGCGGAATTATGACCTCCCTTTCCTGCTGGTAATGCCCCTGCCTATACATCCCAGCATCCTATTTGCTTTACCTGCTGCCTTGTCGCACTGTTTCTCTACCTTGAGGTCATCAGAGATGATAACCCCAAGATCCCTTTCCTGCTTGGTGCATGCTATATCCCTCACCCCCAACTGATATATTGCTAGGGTTTTTGTGCCCATATGCATTATCTTGCACTTCTTTGCACTGAATTTCAACTGCCAAACACCTGACCATTCTTCAAGTTTCTGCAGGTCGCTCTCATTCTGTCTACACACTCTGGTGTGTCTACTCTGTTACAGAGCTTTGTGTCATCAGCGAACAGTGAAATTCTGCCTTCTAGGTCCTGCGCCATGTCACTGATGAAGATGTTGAATAGGACCGGTCCCAGCACTGATCCCTGTGGTACCCACTGGTCACTCTTCCCTCTGTGGAGTGACAGCCATTTACCACCACCCTCTGTGTCCTGCCACCCAGCCAGTTACCTACCCACCACACTACTGTCCTGCCCACACCCATATTCCCCAGTTTGTGTAATAGTCTTCTATGTGGCACAGTGTCAGGCCTTGCTAAGTCCAGATAGGCCATGTCCACTGCCCTCCTCTGATCCACCTCCCTAGTCACCCAGTCACAAATTCAATGAGGTTGGTCTGACATGACCTCCCTGGTGAAACCATGCTGCCTTGGGTCCTGTAGTCCATTGACAACCAGATGTTCCACCAATCTCTCCTTCAGTAGTGCTTCCATGATCTTCCCCATTACTGAGGTGAGGCTGACTGGTCTGTAGTTCCCTGCTTCGCTTTGTTCCCACTTTGTATAAGGGGACTACATCTGCTGTCCTCCAGTCTTTGGGTACCTCCCATTTCCAGTGATCGGCTAAACAGGATAGCCAGAGGTTCAGCCACCACCTCTCTTAGTTCTTTAAGGACCCTGGGTGTGCCCCATCTGGCCCCATTGCTTTATCAACTCTTATTACTTCCAGTTCCTTCAGGACCCTTTTCGTGTAAAGGGACTTGTGTCCATTTCTGCACCATTCTCACCCCTTGTACTCCTTCAGACCCATTACCTCCTCTTCTCAGTAAAGACTGAGCAGAAATACCTGTTCAGTATGTCAGCTTTACTGTTGTCGCCTCCACGCTGCCTCCATCCTCCCCCTTCAGTCTCACTATCCCTCCCTTTGTCTTTCTTTTTCACTTATGTACCTGTAAAGGTTTTGTCCTCACCCACTGATTTTGCAATGTGTTCTTCTGTCTGCTTTGGCTTCCCTTACTGACCTCCCTGCCTCCCTTTGTTTCTCCAGGTACTTCTCCCTATCCCCTTCTGCCTGTGTCTTTTGCATTGCCTGAATGCAATCTTTTGGCTTTCACTTTCTTTGCTACCTCTTTGGAAAACCATAATGGTCTCCTCTTCCTTTCCTCTTGCTAACCTGCTTAATACATAATTCTGTTGTTCTTGTAATCCCCATTTTAAATACTGCCCACTGTTCCTCAACCCTGATTCCTGTCCCATTCCCTTAATGCCTCTTTCAAGTATCTCCCATTTTCCCAAAGTCTGCCCCTAAAATCCAGGATCGTGTTTTGTGTGGTTTGGTTCTACTCTTTCTGTGATTTCAAACCACAATGACTGGTGGTCACTGTTCCCAGGTGCTCCTCCACTGTTACCTCATCACACTGTCCTGTTTGTGAGCACAAGGTCCAGTATTGCCTTCTGCCGAGTTGCTTCCATGACCAGTTGCTTGAGGAAGGCATCCTGAAGGAGTCCAGGATAAATTCTGCTCTAGTTGATGCTGCTGCTGGGATGCTCCAGTCCACGCCTGGAATATTGAAGTCTCCAACCAGTACTCACTCACCTCTATGTCTGCCATCCTTGGATGGCTAGCATCAGCTCCCTATCTGTTTCTTCCTCCTGGGCTGGTGGTCTATAGACCACACCTATGCGGATGGCTGTCCCCATTTTCCTTTCCAGCTTAACCCACAGTATCTCCCCCCATTTTGTTCCTCCTGGATCTCTGTGGCCTTATGTCATTTTTCATACAGTGCCACTCCTCCTCCTTCCTGCTCTGTCTCTTCTGAATATGTTGTAGCCAGGTATGGCCATCTCCCAGTCGTGGTTATCATTACACCAGGTTTCAGTGATGGCCACAATGTCCAGGTCTGACTGTACCATGACAGCCTCCAGATCTTCCATCTTGTTGCTAAGGCTCCTGGCATTTGCACACATGGCTTCCATGATTTGACCTCCTAGACTGTCTCACTGTTCTACTCCAGCCCCTTCCTTGGTTGTCGCTTATCCCTGGTTCTCCTGCTGTCTGCCCGCCTGCTGAATTTTTGCCCTTTTCTGCTTATCCACCTCTTGGGCACTAATCTCCATCTTTGCACACTGCTTTGTAGAGATAGCCACTCTCTGGTTCACTGGTTCCACTGCTAGCTGTGGGGGTGAGCAATGGTACCCTCCTTGGCTGCCTGCACCCACTTTGCTAGTTTAAACGCTGTCAAAGTAGCATTTAAACTTATCATTGAGTGTTTGATTTCTCCAGGATGGATGCAGGCAGTCAGGCTTGAACAAACCTCCATCCCTCCAGGTGGGTCCCCAGTCACCAATGAATCCAACCCTTCCTCACAGCACCAGTTCCTTCAACCATGAGTTAAAGTTCCTGGTGCATGCATCCTTATGCCTCCTTGCCTCTCACAGGTAGTACTTTGAGAAAGTGACAGAAGTAGCTACTTGCTTGAGACCCTCCCCAGTTTCCTAAACTCTTCCTGAACTTCCTTTGCTCCCCATTTGCCAGGTCATTAGTACCTAGGTGGATAATGACATCCAGCCCACCCTCCCGCCTTGCCTTCCCAGTGATCCCCAGGATCTTCCTTCCATCCTCCATGCCGTGGCACCTGGTAGGCATCTCACCTCCTGTCCTCCCTCCTGTGTTCCTAGCTGGATCCTCTTATGATGGAGTCCCCCACCAGGATTCACTTCCTCCTCCTCTGGGGTCCACTGCTTTCCCGCTGAGGTCACCTCCTTGGCTAACCTCCACATCCTTTCCTTCCACTTCTCTGGTACCCGATTTGGTTGTCCTTGTTTGCCAGTGTGGCATATGAGTTCTTGAGTGGAATAGGATCTGGGATGCCTCTGCCTGACTGCTCTAACCCTCCCTGAGCCCACTGTCATCCAAGTGCTCCTCATTCTCGGCATCCTTTGAGGCAGTTGCATTGACTGGGTGGTCCTGGATAGGTGATGGTACTCCTGACCCAGTTTACTTCCACTCTGAGTCTGGCTACCTATCCCGCAGTCCAGATAGATGCATGCAGATAGGGCAACACCTCAGTGTCCAGAAGGTCTGCCTGAATATGGCTGCCCCACAGCCACTGCATTGCACCACCCCCACATTATACTGCAATTCCACTACTTGTCTGCTACTGAAGTCTCCTAGTTAACTTTTTATTAATTTACTGTCCTAAAAATCCTGCCACTGTTCCCCTATAATATTTGAAAATACATACACTTCTATCTAAGCTCTTTATCCTTACAATCAAAAGGTAACTACGTAAGCAATAAGACACGACAGGGTGTGCATGGAACAGATTTTACCGCACAGCCAGGGGCGTAATGAGGTCGAGGCCTTGGCAGTGCCTTAGCCCCTGGCTGTGCGGTAAAATCTGTTCCATGCACACATCTGGAGTGACTTATTGCACTTATAAAATGACAGCATTTTTAATATGAGAGAAACACAAAGATAACACATTTAGCTGTTTTAAAATATTTTATTTTGAGTTAAAAATCATTACGCAGCATAAAGTAGTTCTAATTGCTATGTATGGGAAAGGTTCTAATTGAAAGAAATAAAATACTCATCATGTAGTTACTTAAGTACTTGTAAAAAAATTGACAGTCCCTCTAAAATTCACAGGTCCATTGAAAGTGAATGGACCATTATGAAAAGCAGTCATTCCTCCTGTTGGTGGCAGTGTAGTGCTTTGCTTCATTTCATTCGCTGTAGGATCAGCTTGTTTTTCGATTTCATTTTTTTGTCCCAGTATCGAGCTCCAGCGTTGTCTGTCCCTGGCAGAGGCAGTCCAGTATGAACGCAAGCTAGCTTCACAGCGGTGCCCTGTTACCGTCATGACCTCTCGGCTCTGTAGACCGGCTTCTGACAGCAAACGAACTGCGGTGGACCTTATTGAGTGATTTGTGTAAGTTTCACTCAAGCAGGCTTCTTTGCTTATTTTTTTCATTAGGGTGGATAGAAAATTTACACCGAGTGGTTGTTTGGTGTACCAGGTTTCAGTGCAGTCCAGGAAGTGTTGCGGAAGACGTCGCGGGTGGCAGTACAGTGCTGTTGCATCAGGAGGCAGTTTATCTAGGTATTTTTTTAAATTCTTCACTGGGCAGAGTGGCGAGTCGGGTTCTGAATACATGAACCCTCGGTGGGCTTGTTTGTTTATCTCAAAGGGGTCACTGTGATTTTTTGTGGCTTCACTGAAGCTAAGGGTAGCATATTCACAGCCATTTTCGTCGAGTTTGAATATGAAGCTGTTGGGGTCAGATTCTGTCCTTCCCGCCCGCCCTTTGCCATGTACAGTTGTACATCTAACCATACTTTTCTTAATAGGCCAGGCGCTGTGTTGGGAGATAGGGCAGGTGATTTTTGAGCAGTGCTAAGTCAGGGTTTGATATCGGAGGGTGGTGTTTGCTTACATCTTTCGTTGCCGGTAACGCTTTGGTTACCGACACAACACGTTGTTGCTGCTGGAAATGCTGGGTCTGTTATTATGTTTAAATTTCGTGCTATTTCTACTGAATTGAGGTGCCTGTTCAGTGAGGATCGCAGGCTGCAATAGCTGCTGATAGCGTACTCGTTGCCGTCTGTGTTTCTAACCTCTGCATAGAAACGCCTGAATGCTTCATTTAGCTCTGCAGTACTTGCTGTTTTAAAATCTATGTGTACCCCTTTAGCGACTTGCCAGTCTTTAAATACTCTGATTGCCCATGAAGTTGTTTTCTTTGTATTGGGCTCATTTTTTGAATCTTCGATTGCATTAAGGGCTTCTGTGGTGAGAGAAAGGTGACGTGAAGTAACTGTCATGGTATTTTGTGCATTTACTCAGTTTCATTCATGTACCACTGTGACAGTTGTTGGAAAGTTATTGGCTGTGTAGTACTCTTCCTCGGTGAATTAAATATCTTTCTAACTCCTCATCAGAGAAGCTTATATTGAAATTCACTTTTCTGTCAGATGCCATGGTGATTCAGTTAGTGGGTGAAGCAAAGATGGATGCCAGTGAAAATGCCAACATTCTAATGCTCATGAATACTGGTCTTTTCACTGACAGTTCTTTTTTTTATATGTGCATGGAACAGATTTCATGCATTTTAAATACACTCTCTGATTGGCTGAAACAGGTTGCCCATTTTATAAAATCACAATTATCTACCTTCTACTAATACAGATTCTATCACAGAATCAGAGCACAGTGCAAAAACATCTGCTACTTAGCAACAACAAACAGGTGACAACATACCAAGCTGATGTAGCTTTTTTAAAATAGAAAAGAAAAATGTAATTGCTTAAACCAATAGAAATCAGCAGTTCCAAAAGCACCTTGAACTACAAGAAAGAACACAGTACCACACCTCTGCCACAATAACTAAACAGTTCTAAAACATTGGAGAAAGAAGAGAAAAATTAGAGACTGAGCAAAAAGATACAAAAAGGAAAGGAAATGCATTGAAATTATTTTTTCCCCCTTGATTCACACAGCATACTCAACAATTTAAAGGGGCCAAAATATTTATATTTTGTAACAAAAATTTATGAAACATTAAAAACTGAAATATCTTGTTTACTTAAGTATTCACCCCCCTGAGTCAATACTTTGTAGAAGCGCTTTTGGCAGCAATTACAGCTTTGAGTCTTCTTGGGTATGTCTGTATCGGCTTAGCACATCTAGATTTGGGGAATTTTGCCCATTCTTTCTTGCAGATTTACTCAAGCTCTGTCAAGCTGGATGAGGAGCATCGGTGAACCGCAACCTTTAAGTCTTTCCACAGATTCTCAATGGGATTCAAGTCTGGGCTTTCGCTGGGCCACTCAAGGACATTCATCTTCTTGTTCTGAAGCCACTCCAGTGTTGCTTTGGCTGTATGCTTGGGGTCATTGTTCTGCTGGAACGTAAATCTTCGCCCCAGTCCAAGGTCTATTGCAGACTGATGCAGGTTCTCCTCAAGGATGTGCCTGTATTTGGCTCCATTCATTGTTCCCTCTATCCTGACAAGTGCCCCAGTCCCTGCCGCTGAAAAGCATCCCCATAACATGATGCTGCCACCATCATGTTTCATGGTAGGGATGGTGTTACATGGGTGATGAGCTGTGTTCAGTTTGCACCAGGCATAGCGCTTTGCATTCAGGCCAAAGAGTTCAATTTTTGTTTCATCAGACCAGAGAATCTTTTGCCACATGCCTTCTTGCAAACTCCAGGCATGCTAATATGTGGCCTTTTCTCAGGAGTGGCTTCCGTCTAGCCACTCTCCCATAGAGGCTACATCTGTGAAGTGCTGCAGAGATTGTTGTCCTTGGACAGGTTCTCCCATCTCAGCCATGGAACGCTGTAGTACGTCAGGGCGGTCATTGAGTTCTTGGTCACTTCCCTGACCAAAGTCCTTCTTGCCCAGTTTGGGAGGACAGCCTGCTCAAGGAAGTGTCTGGGTGGTTCCGTAATCTTTCCATTTCCTAATGATGGACTTGACTGTGCTCCTGGGAACTTTCAACACCCTAGAAATGTTTTTATACCCCTTCCCAGATCTATGCCTCCTCACAATTCTATCACGGAGTTCTACGGACAGCTCCTTGGTCTTCATGGTAGAGTTTCTGCTCCGACATGCACTGTCAACAGTGGGACCTTATATAGACAGGTGTATTTCCTCTGAAATCATGTCAACCATTTGAACTGACCACAGGTGGACTCCATTCAAGTTTTAGAGTGATCTCACAAGGAAATTGGATGCACCTGAGGTCAATTTGGAGTGTCATAGCAAAGGGGGTGAATACTTACCAAATCAAGACATTTTAGGTTTTTATTTTAAATTACATGTACAAAAAATTCCAGAAGTTTCATTCCACTTTGACATTAGAGTAATTTGTGTAGATATGTGACAAAAAAAAACCCAAATAAATTTTATTTTAATTGGAGTTTGCAACATCACAAAATGTGACAAAATCCAAGGGGGAACAAATACTTTCTGAAGGCACTGTACATAGTAACACCGTAATTTAAGGTCGGAACAAACATATGAACACGCCAGCAGATAAAGGCCGTATGGTTTATCCAGTCTGATGATTGTGCAGCTCCCTATGTATTTACAAAGGAACTGCCTGCCTCCCTGTTTCCACTTTGACCTCCCATGACTTCACTCTCCCTCCACTCCCCCCCTTCTACTTGCAACTTCTACCCTCACCCTGTTCCAAGGTCTCTTGAAGCTGTCCACCATTTTTAGGGATACCACCTCCTCTGGTAGCTCATTCCACTTGGCCATCACCTTCTCGGAAAAACACTACCTCCTCCTCTCCCTCCTAAACCTTCCCCCCACCAACTTTAGGCTGTGGTCCCAAATGGTCTTATTCCTGGTAAAGCTGAAGAGGCCCTCAGTACTCACTCTGTTAATACCCTTAAGGTACTTGAAGGTCTCAATCACTACTCCCCTCTTCCATCTTTCCTCAAAGGAGTACATGCTGAGCTCCCTGAGCCTCTCCTCACAGGTGCCACCCTACATACGGGCACCAAAAATTACAGTTATGTAAGAACTTCCCGTAACAGTAGATCTTCGAGAGAGGTTCCTGCAGTGGGTCTTCACATAGGACTCGCCCCTGGTGTCAGGACCACATGGCAAACTTCTAGCTAGCGATACAGCGGGGACCGCCCAGCATCACATGACAGGACGCTACGTGACAGTATGTGGGGTCCCTATGCCCGCCCTCCAGTTCTCCCACTGGAAGACCCCGAAGAGGGGAAAAACAGGAGACAGGAGACAAACTCCTTGAGTCTGGAGCTAATGAAAAACAAAGCAGCTCTGGGTAAGGAAAAGAGAAGAAACAGGCACTAGGGGAAGGTGGGACCTACTGCAGGGACCTTTCTCGAAAATCTACTCTTCGGTGAGTTCTTATGTAACTGTAATACCTTACTTCGAGAGGGTTCCTGCACTAGGTCTTCAGATACAAGACTGAATATCAAGCAGTCAAGAAAAAGAAGTCGGAGACTTAGATCCAGGAGGAGGAACCATCTGCCAACTAGTAAGCTGCTTATGACAAAAGGCCTTGCAGTACCGCAAGACCGAAACCAGCTCTACACCTAGAGGTGATGTCCAGACTGCAATGCTTGGTGAAAATATGGACTGAAGACCAAGTGGCCACAGCACAAATGTCTGAAGCAGACACATTCAGCAAGAAAGCTGTTGAAGCAGCCTGCTTAATGGTCAGTGGACCTTTACTCTCGGAAGGCCTCAGACTTTCAAATGTAATAAGATGCAATTAGACAACCATTTAGACAAACCCTGTTTAGAAATGGCTGTACTCTTACATCTGGGTGTGAAAGCCACAAAGAACTGGTCAGATTTACGTACCTCCTTGGTCCTTCAGATACAGTATCTCAAAATCCTATGCACGTCTAACGTGTGTAAAAGGTATTCTCCCTGGGAGAATACTCTGAATAATAACCCGGCAGTTAAACATCTTGGTTCAATGTAAATTCTGAGTACTTTCGGAAGAAAAAAAGGATTAGTCTGCCGGTCTCTGTGGAAAATCAAATAAGGCTCTCTGCAAACGAGGGCCTGAAGCTCCAAAATCCTTCGAGCTGAAGTAATAGCAACTAAAAGGAGCACCTTCCAGGATAAATCATGCATACCACAACTTGCTGCCTGCTCCAAAGAGGGCAAAGTAAGTTTGTCTGAAATAAAATTTAAGTTCCAGTGGGCAACCGGACTATGGACCAGAGGTTTTAAGTGGAGGATCCCCCTTCAGAAAGGTTTTAGAGACCTCCAACTTTGGTAGGGTTTTCCCCGGAAAACCGCAGAAAGATGGACCTTCAGAGAAGAGTAACTGAGGCCTGAATCGGACAGGTGCAAGAGGTACTAAAGGACCTGGGGCGCTGAGCAAGAGAATGAGTCCAGGCCTTTGGCCGTGGCCCAGATAGAGAATCTCTTCCACTTCATAGTGTACGTAGACCTGGTGGAGGGTTTCCTGACCTCTACTAGGACTTGGGTGATTTAAGAAAAGACGCTGAAACGTGAGACTGCTACGTCCGAAGGTGCCACAAATGCAGGTGGAGAGACCCGAGGCTCGGATGCACCAGGCTGCGTTGCTCTTGAGACAGAAGGTCGTGCGAGAGAGGAAGCGGTACCGGGCTTCCGATACCAGCTGCTGCAGCAGAGAGAACCAAATCTGGCAAGGCCAGAGAGGAGCTATAAGGATCATGCAAGCTCCCTCTGCTTGAAGCTTCAGCAGAACCTTCTGAAGAATTGGTAAGGGAAGGAAAGTGTATAGAAATCTCCCTCACCAAAACACAACATGCCCGGGAATGAGTGAGCAGAAGCTGGGTAGTTCTGCATTGGATGGGGAGGCGAAGAGATCTATCTCTGGCCATCCTCACTGATCAAAAAGATCTTCCACCATCATCCTGCTTTAGCTCCCACTCATTAGCCCACGTGACAGTGCGGCTGAGACTGTCCACCAAAACAATGTGAACTCCCAGAACATGGGCTGCTGTCAGAGACAAGCTGTGCTGGACTGCCCAGTACCACACCGTCATCGCCCCCTGCAGAGGGGATATGATCTAGTGCCTCCCTTTTTGTTGATGTACCAGACCGTGGCTGTGTTGTCAGTCTAGATTAGGTGCGTTCCTGGTAATAAGAGGGACTGAAATGCCTGGAAAGCATAGAGCACAGCTCTCACCTCCAAGATGTTTATATGCAGGTGCTCCTCTTGCAGAGACCATCTCCCTTGAGACAGATGGTCTCCCATGTGGGCTCCCCAACCCTGAGCCGAAGCATCCGTTGTGAGGGTCTGGGAAGGGGATGGGGATGAAAGGGAATCCCCAAGGAGAGGTTAGATAGTTGCTGCTGGAGACGGGGACCCTCTGGTCCATGTTGTCCGAACGCTGATCCAATTGGACCCTGAGTGTCCACTGGGTCACCCTCATATGCAGTCTGGCCAACGGAACTGTGGGGATGGCAGCTGCCACACGACCCAACAGGCAATAGATGGAGTGCGCTGTGGTCCATCGGGAGCTGGACACAAACGCAGCTTGTTGCATCAAAGTTTCTGCCCTGTCCAAAGGTAAAACGGCCCTGCCCTGGACTGTATCCAGCACCACCCCAATGAATTGGAGGCGCTGAGAGGGTGAGAGTTGAGACTTGGGATAATTCACAGTGATACCAAGTCTGAAAAAGAGGTCCAGGGAGGTGTAAAGAGAATCCATTAGACTGTCCTGGGATGGAGCTGACAACAGCCAGTTGTCCAGGTAAGGGAACACGTAAATCCCTTTGTGGCGCAAGGCCACAGCTACCACCACCAGGCACTTGGTGAACACTTGAGGTGCAGAAGAGAGGCCAAAAGGGTCTCAAACTGATAGTGGTTTTCCTGAAAGAACCTCAGGAAACAGCAGTGGGACTAGAGGATAGGTATGTGCAGGTAAGTGTCCTGCACGTCCAGTGAGCACATCCATTGGTTCTGTTGGAGCAGGGAAAAAAAATTCCTGGAGAGTTAGCATGTGGAACCTCTTGTATTCTACAAAGAGGTTGAGCAAGCTGAGGTCCAGGATGGGCGTCAGATCTCCAGTCTTTTGGGGCATGAGGAAGAAGTGGGAGTAATATTCCCTTCCTATCTGCCTGAGAGGAACCCGCTCTACAGCCGATTTTTCCAATACGGTCTGGATTTCCTGCTGAATGAGACTGTGCTAGCCTGACAGGTAGTGAGACCTGGCCGAAGGATTGGCCAAGGGTCTGTCCAGGAACTCAATTGAGTGCCCTCTTGCAATGAGCTGGAGTACCCAAGCGTCTGTGGTTATCGCCTTCTAAGTGAATGGGTGAACCCCCCACCAGTTCCTCGCAAAGCACGGGAGGAGGTGGTAGGGATCCACTCGAGTCAGGACACAGAGGGAAGGGCTGCTTTACTGTCTCCTGTGGCGTTTTGGGCTTTTGCCTGTGGAGTCTGGGCACCAGAACCAGTGGTGCGGGGGCTTGCCCTGGTTCTGCTTATTCCACCTCTTCTGGGAGTGACAAAAGGGCTGCTTGGGTTTTTGGCCCAAGCGATACATTGAGCAGATATCCCTGAGAGATCTGCAGCTCAGTTATGTGTTTTGCGTTGCCACCTAATAAGACGAAACCCCTGAAGGGGGCATCCAGAAGAGTAGATTGGATGTCTTGTGCCAGTCCCACAAGCCGGAGCCAAGCCAGACGCTTCAAGCAAACGCCCGAAGCCGATAATCGCGTTACTGAATCAACAGAATCATAGCTGGCACGCAATGCATGGCAACAGGAAGACTTGTTTAGTCTTACCTTTTTCCAAAAGCTTATTTCTGAGATCCTCATCTGGAATAGCTTGCAGTTCCTTCTCAAAGTCGGACAAAGCCGATTTCTGGAAGGACACCATGTAGGCCACGTAATTCAGAGATTGAATGGCACAGGTGGAGGAGACGTACACCTTGTGGCCATATTAGTCCATCTGTCTGGACTCTTTGTCCGGAGGGGAGGTGCTTGGATGCTTCAGTTGAGTTGACCTATCATAGACCGCAGTGATAACAATGGAGTCAGCCTTAGGGTAACTTGTTAGGTGGCATGCTCCTTCCAGGGGGTGATAAGTCCTGTTGGCCTTTTTTGATACCGCAGGTATGGATGATGGCTGTAGCCATATTGTGGACATTTAAGTCCTCATGAGGCCCCATTCATGGTGGAATGGAGGTGGGGTCTGCATTAGTGAGCTCTAGATGCTTTGTGAGCCTCTTCCTTTACGGGTCCATCTCCTGAGATGCCCAGCCCAGGCCTGCTGGATTGATCTGAGGAGCTCCACCAAGGATGGGTCCTCCGGCCGGGGACTTGAGAGACTCCTTTGGATGCGGTTCTAAAGGGGAATGAGGCTCCAAATGACTGGCAGAGTCGGAGACAGAGTTAGAATTAGAAGACTCCAATTTGCTTGGTAAAGAAGTTATGTCAGGTACCACCTCCATGACCTTGGCTCCAGGAAAAAAAAAAAAAACCTAGAGCGCCTGCCCGAGTCCTTGTCCGATGACCGGTGGTCAACTAGGGATGGACTCCTAGTAACTGCCCTATGGGCTGGGGTGGTGGCCATGACCAGATGAGGCTGTCCCAGCTTCTGCTGGAGCTATGACTTGCCATCTTTCCACCAGGCTGGGACTGTCCCATGTGGTTCTGGCTGGTGGGGAGGGTGTGGAGGTGGAGGCTGGTAGCCTGGGTACCATGTGGGAAGAGTATGGGGGTAGCCAGGAGTCTGGCACCAGTAGGGATAAGGTTGATGGTATCCCTGGTACACATGGCCTGGCGTTGGGTACCCTGGCGTTGGCACCTGCAATGGGCAACCTGGTGATGGCCCTCCAGGCATTGGGTAAAATGGGAACTGTGGCAGCGGATAGCTGGGGTAGTTGCCAGTGGGGCCCGACGGGGCCAAGGGACCACTGGGAGTATTGGGGTTCATCGGCAGGCCTGGAGTCTCAGGTGTGATCCATGAAGGGCTGGGAGGGTGCTCCGGCATCAGAACATAGAATCCCGAGGCCATCCCCAAGTCAGTAGGAATGTGAATGGAAGACTGGCCCGGCATTGGGGGCCGTATGGGACCCGACATCTGGTCTGAGAAAGGCGAGGGGAGGGGGAAGAATTGAAACCCCCATCACCAGGTCCACTGGGGAAGCAGAAATTTCTGGAAGACCCGACGCAGGAAATGTCTCCTGGACAGCAGAACTAGAGCCCCCGGAGGTCCAGAGAAAATGAGAGGTCGGGTTGAGCCAGTGAAACCCAGGGAGGAAGAACCCTTGTGAGACACCAGAGAGCGTGAAAGCTGGCTCTGCATGATGTCGGAAACAGTGGTAGGGTCAGACGGGACAGCTTCCGCCGAGCAGTCGATGGACAGGCCGGCGACCAACTGATCGGCCTCAACTGAGCAGACGTTGGAGGAGCCAGCGTCTGACTTATCAGGCGCAGTTGAGCAGACAGCAGAGGAGCTGGAGTCCAGCTTACTGACCAAGGCCGTGCACCTGGCAGCGGAGCCAAAGGAGACTTAATGGCCAAGCTGTCTACAGGCCCCAAAAACAAATCCTCCTGACAGGAATACCCTTACTGCCCAGTGACGGGGGGGGGGAGGGAGGCGACTGATCCTCTGGGAGCAGATAGAGACCTAGGAAGAGGACTACTCACTGAGGTGGAAGCCCACCCGGAGTGGCATTGGCTGTCCTGCAATGCTGCGTAAAGGGAGACTGGTCCCGATCTCGGTGGTACTTCTTTTTCTTGGGCTCAGTGGGTGAAGAGGGATGTTCCCACAGCTCCTGAAGCTCCTTTTTCATCGATGCAAGGCGTTGTTTTAGGAGATGAGCATTGAGGGCCTTCTGGCGCCGGAAGCACATGGCCTGGCTAAAGGACTGGCAAATTTCACAATCTGCCACCTAGTATTTTGGGCCCAGGCAGAGGATGCAGTGGGAGTGACTGTCCCTATGCAGGATATGGAAATTACATACTTACTGTAATTATTGATCTTCTTGGACAGTCTCCATCACTCATTCACACTAGTGGGATAGTGCCGGAGGCGCTAGGACCAAGCAAGAGCCTAAAATTTTCAGAAGGGTCAGCGCCGAGACAGGACCACACATGCGTGGCACCGCAAGACTAGCTTGCACCTGTGTAGGCTATCTTGGCATCAATGCTCCAACTGCCTCAGTACCTTTTTGACTGAGGAGGTGCAGCGTAACTAATGAGAATAACTCATCCTGAGTTTCTGGGCCTGAGAAGGCCCAGATGACCTTTGCAAGAAAAGTCAAAGAACAATGTCTTCACAGTCTGAACCACAGTACCATGAAGACCAGGAAAGAAAACGAGTGAACCCAGGGGATGGTAAGTGGGCGTGTGAATGGGTGATGGAGACTGTCCAAAAAGATCAATAATTACGGTAAGTAAGTAATTTCCATATCTTCCTGGGCTAAGTCTCCATCACTCATTCACACTAGTGGGAGAGTACCAAGCTAAAACCAACAATCCTGAGTAGGATGGTAGGAGACAGGGTTCATTCAGAAAGGACGGCCAAGGACTGTCCTGCTAATAAAAAGAGCTGTCTTGTAAAGAGCATTTAGAACACAGTGCTTACAAGATAAGCACTCTAGTTGTAACTCACCACTTTGCAGACGACTGCAATGGGCACAAATGAAAGTGTGCCAGGAAGCCGTAACCACTCCAGGAGAGCGGCAAGGACCTGGCTCTCAATTTGGTCTAGGACCAAAATTAGTGGTGTCAAAGACATGTACTAATGTAACGAAAGGACCCCATGAACTGAAAGAGCCTGAGGTAAAGTCTACTGGTTCAGGGTAGACCTGAAAGTGCAGATGGAAACCCTCACTATCAAGTATGGCTGACCTGTGAACAACAGGTCCAGGAGCACTTGAACCCCTTACTTGGTGAGCAAAGGGCGTCCCGGTGGGGTTAGCCCATCAAGGAGAATGGTCTCCACTTAGTCACAGGAACCTTCCTGATGGAAGGCCAAGCACGACTTAGAAGTCTCTTGAGGTGGTCTTGTAGAACCAGATCCTACCCACTGTATATTCCAAAAAGGAACCATTCTGCCCTGTATGTACAACTGCAGAAGCAGTCTCTGAACTCCGGGAAGAAAGGAAAAGTGTACAGGAGGACATGTCCACTGCGGAAAAAAACATTCTGACAGAAAAAAACGGGCTGGATTTCTAAGGCAAATAGAGGCAGATGTGCATTGAGGAGGGGCACAGCAGGACCAAGTTAGGGCTAACCCATTCGTTGAAAGTGACTGGAAGTGGCAATGACTCAATGCGGTGAGGCACTACTCACTTTGGCCTCCCTGAAGGGAGTAGGAAAGGATTCTAGTTTGTTTGCTGAAAAACAAACATCACAACTCTGTCACGCACTTGGAGAGGATAGCTTTGTGAGCGACTGGCATGGAACCAGTGTGCCAGAACCAAAGGTGTGAATATTTGAGAAGCTACATCAGAAAAAAGACCTACTTGACCTTCGGTCAAGAAGAAGTATATCGCCTGTTAAGTTAAAGCAAGGAAGTAGGAACCCGAGTTCCGACTCGGTGGAGAATCGCTTCTTTTGCTGCGAGGCTCTGCTCAAGAGAAGAAAGTCTGATAAAAAGAAAGGGTAATTAACAGACTGGACAGTCACCTAGGTCTAGGAAATGTCTCTGAACGAGAGAAATCTCTCTTGGAGAAAGAGATGACTCATACCACCGCTGGATCAGACTCCCCCTAGGGGAAGTAGTAGTCAGGCACTCTTTACCATACTCTGAAGACGAGCGCCTCAGGGGCTGAGGCAGAACCTGACCAGATCCAAAAAGGGTATCGGGTATTTTGCTAGGCCCTGTGCTGTGATAAAAAAAAAAAATTATTTTATTTTTTTTTTATTTATAGTCCGAGCCTAACAAGGCTTTCAGGCTGCTATTTTACAAGGATTGTCTTGATACAAAATGACGAAGATGTTCTCCAGCTGAGTGCAGAAGGAGCCTGAACGTCCATACTGAAATCATGACCGGACTAACAATCACAGCTGGAGAGATGTTAACCACCTGTGCCGAAGAAGCCATCGAAGGGGCAATATCACAAGGGGGCTATATACCCCTATCAAAGGGGCAGAAGAGCCTGAGTGGCTCCCAACCATTAAATTAGAATGTTCCACAGAGTGTAATTGTCTTGACGACTGAAAAAGTCTAGACGCAGAAGTGTATGGGCCACAGACGCAGTCTGAAATACTATAGTGGACCCCATTACTGAGGAACTACTGAAAAGATCTTCCATTACGGACTCTGATGGTAGAGAGGACATGCCCTTCAGTATATAAAATGAGTTGTCTGCTGTATTACTGACCAGAAGGACAGGGAGACCCATCTAGATGCACTTCTACCCTAGAAAGACCTCTAAGAGAGGTCTAGGTCAGAGCCACTAGAGACTCCGCCCGCCATCAGGAAGGATGTCGAGGAGCTTGGTATCACATAGGGAGCTGAGAAAGTGCTGAGCGGAATGAGGGATTCCGCAGGCACAGCATTACAGCTGAGTTCCACCAGCAGAATGACACAAGATCCCCCATGGACTGCCACTCACTAAGATGTGCGGAAAAATAATCTGCAGAACAGGACTTCACTCTGCAAAAAAATCCTGCCACAAGTTCTGTGGAGAAGTCCGAAAAGGAAAAATGTGTCACTAATTCTGCCAGACAGCACCCACTAACATCCCTGCGGCACCAGCATCACTCGTGGCATAGGAGGGCACCAAGCAGTGCTTATGCCAACCTGGGCGATACCCGAGAGCACCCGCGGCAGCCCTGGCACCCATGCAGCAATGGCACCCGAAGGCACCCTGACACCCATGGTACCCATGGCAAGAATGGCACCCGGAGGCACCAGTGGCACCCAAGGGCGCCCGTGGTGCCCCTGGCACCACCCATGGCACCCGCGGTAATTCCAAAAGCTCCACTGTACCAGGCATAGCAGCAGTAACACGGCCAACCTTTTGAACACGCTGCACGGTACGCTTCAACAACCGCACAGCAGGTAGCCTTCCAGCAACAGCATTACTAACCCCAGCAACACTCTGAAGGACAACTTGGGCAGTCGTTTCCACACTCGTAAGAGCCCTCTCCTGTATTTCATTCACTACTCTCCGAGAACCAACATTGGACGCATCAGTGACATGAGTATGGGTTGTCACCACCAAAACAACACTATCCGCCACAGTGTGAATTTGTGCAGAACACCGATACCGGTGATAATCGGCACACCACCAGTACACCTTCTCTCGGAGCTCCTTATCACATCGAAAAAGATAACCACCATATAACACAAGTGGCATACCTTTCTGACTCTGAATAAACTCTACCGCCATCTTCACACAAGGATAAGGAGCCACACCACACACCATTATTTATTAACAATCAATCCAGCTACTTCTAATTGTTAATAACGAAGGGGGCTGTGCCCCCTGACCCCCCTATCTCCAAGATTCTTACACCATGCCGCACATTGATGATACATAGATACATAGACAGTGTCGGCAGATAAGGGCCTATGGCCCACCCAGTCTGCCCATTTGAGCTTGTAAGTTCAGTTTGTTTTCCTAGAAGTCTGTTTCCCCTTACCCTGACCTCCAGAATTCCTTTATGTCTATCCATGCATTCTTAAATCCATTGATTGTTTCAGCCCCCACCACTTCCTCTGGCAGGGTGTTCACTTGTCCACCACCCGTTCTGTGAAGAAATTCTTTCTCATGTTTCCTCTGAATCGTCCTCCCTCCAACTTCATCCCATGCCCTCTAGTCCTGAAACATCTTTTTCGCTTAAAAATAGTGTTTTCCTGCACCCTGTTCCTCCCTGTAAGATACTTGTATGTCTCTATCATATCCCCTCTCTCCCTCCTCTCCACCAGGGATGGTGGAAGTATCAGCCATGCCTCATCGCCCATATGTGCAATCGCTATATTAACGTTTAGCTATCTTGTGCATTTCGCTATTAAATACCACTTGCTATGTTAGCACTGGCTATTTTTGATTTGCTGTTTTTGCGTTGCTATTATAACTTTGCTGTTATCACGTCCTACCAATTTTTCTAGGGGTGTGGATATGGTTCACTATCCACACTCTGCCAGGCTCCTAGCAGTTCTCTGGGAGGAGGCATGTGGACCCCTACTTGGCGAACAGAGATTGGAGAACCAAGGTCTCAAAACCAGCATCCTGGCATGACTCAACATTGATGTTGTAGTTGGAAATAAAGGTGTGTGCTGACTTCCAGGTAGCAGCCTTGCAGATTTCCTGGATAGGGATCCCTAAAATCAGCCACTGAGGCAGTGGTATGTCTGGTGGACTAAGTCCTAAGTCCTACGTGAGGCTCACTACCAGCCAACCTACAGCAGAGGTTGATACAGCATGTGATCCAACTGGCAACTATCCACTTTGCTGCTTGTCTGCTAGGTGCGGCTTCAGCACAAGTGACAAACAGCTGGTGAGCCTGTCTCCGAACTCCAGCCGTGTGTGCTACATATTAAGAGAGCACCCTCCATAGCTCCAGGATATGAAGCCTATGGTCCTCCCTCTCTCTCCCTCTAAGGTGCCATCATTCTCCAAATCTGAGTTAGCCAAAAAAATGTATGGAGGTGGTCTGTCTGGTCACAGTGGTCTCTCTTCTGTCAGTCAACTGCACTGCTATTTCTTGCACACCACACTTTCTCTCGTTTTTCAGCACCTTATATATATTTTTGGTATGGTTCTATCTCGTACTTTGCAGTGTTTCGGTGCAATATACTTTTAACTAGTGTGCTTGTCTTCGTGCGTAGTATCAAATTATCCTGCACATTACTACAGCAGTGTCTGGTGTCTTGTGTGTCGCTCCATTACATTTTTCTTGGTTATGGTAACAGAGAACGTTCTTTCTACGAACAGAAGCCCAGTCACAACCTTTGATACTGTACATATCAGCCTATCAGTGCTAACGCTTTCTCTTTCTTTTTATTAGTTTATAACATGTCAAATGACAGAAATCTTAAACTATACGTTCAAACTCAGTAGTTAAGAGGATAGATTTGATGTAAAACCTGAGCAACTTACCTCCCCAACTGCTCCTGACATTAAGATAAACTCCCTCGTTATGATCTCCACCATTTCCCTGACCTGCAGTCAGAAACGAAAATATCAATGGAGCCCGACAACAAAAACAGCAGATTTTCTCGATAAAAGAAGTTTTCCTGCGTTTAACCATATTCCTAGTAACCTAGATGCAGAAACTCATAACATGTAGGTTTATTCAGCATGACATTCATCAGTTTAATCATTCACAGACCAAGCCATGTGTCACAGTTAAAGGAGACAGGAAATTATTTCTACTAAGCAGCTGTTTCTAATGTTCCTGTTTTCAGATATTATGGTCTGCCTCCAAAATGAGCCATATTTAACTGCACTTGAATAACAGCTGATGTGAAAAAGCGGTGTTTAGTACTGTTGTTTTATTACGGACATTCTGATTCTGCACAGTTCTCTTCATAGAACCAGGAATTTGGAGTTGTGCTTAAGTGTCTATATGGACTCAGAACTCTAAGCACTGCTCTTAAAGGTCAAGCTCTTGTGATTAGTGATCTGAATCCTTGCAGTGAGAGAGTGAAAACTCAATATTTCTGGTTCCATGAAGAGAAATAGCAGTTAAGTAAGAACTTACCGTAACAGTAGATCTTCGAGAGAGGTTCCTACAGTAGATCTTCACAGATAGGACTGCGCCCCCTGGCATCAGGACCACACAGCAAACTTGTAGCTAGCAATCATCGGCAGGGACCACCCCCGGCGTAAGGCGACTGATATCAGTATTACTATAAAAGGGACTGTCCCCCATTCGCCCTCCAGTTCTTCCGCCGGAGACCTCTAAAGAGGAAGTAGGAAAAAGGAGTGGAAAACTCCAGGGACCTGGTGCCCTGGATGTAATAAAGTCCTGGGAAGGGAATAAAGAGAAAAAATACAGGAGCTGGGGAAAGGTAGGTGGGACCTCTAGACCTACTGCAGGAACCTCTCTCGAAGATCTACTGTTACGGTAAGTTCTTAAGTAACTGTTGTATCTTACTTCAAGAGGGTTTCTGCAGTAGGTCTTCACAGATAGGGCTGAATACCAAGCAATCAAACAAAAAATGGAGGAGTCAGAGATGAGGACCTGGGAGGAGGAAAATGTCTGCCAACTGTAGGTCTTTCAAGACAGAAGACCTTGCAAGACTGCAAGGCCGAAGCCAGCCCTATGACTAGAGGCAATGTCCAGACTGTAATGATTTTTTTTTTTTAAATCATTATTTATCCGCCTTTCCCAGACTGCAATCCCCGACCCGTCAGCAGCCCCAAGGTAGACATCCCTCTACCTTCCACCCTGCCTGAACGACCCTACTGTATCCCCATGGAGCTCACGGCTAACCCCGGCGGGTATGGGGCAGAGCTCCTGACCCCAATCAGCTTTCGCCAGTCTGGGGCCAGTGTGGGCGAAGGCACATTGAGTGGCACGCCTCCGGGCTCTGTCTTCCCGGCCATGGCAGGCATTTTCTGTTTTCTCCCCACCCCTTACACTGTAAGGGACCTCAACGTCAAGGCGCAGCCGCCGACGGCCACGCTGTATAGCGGCTGCTCATGCCCCCATTGCTTGCAGTACTCCAAGCTCTGCTCGGAGTCAGGCAAGTGTTCGGCTGGCCTCAACCCCCCTGAAGTAGGTGAGCTGTCGACACGCCGTGACCCGACTCCCTGAGCCGACCCACCAGTGACCCGAGTCCGCTCCCGAACCCGGGTCACTGGTGTGGAGCGAGGTGTGGCATCCAGCACCTTAACCCTCAGCTCCATCGGGCTGGCTCCAGACTGTAATATTTAGTGAAGGTGTGGACTTGAGGACAAAGTGGCGGCTGCACAGATGTCCGCAGTGGACACATTCCTGAAAAAAAAGCAGCAGTGGCAGTGGCCGCATCCCTAGCAGAGTGGCCCTTAACCATCCCCGGAAGGGGCTTCTCATACTTCTGGTAAACGTAGTGTACACAATTTGCCAGCCAGTTTGAGAAAGTCTGTTTCGTGATAGTCTTGCCCTGGCACTTGGGAGTAAAGGCTACAAACAGCTGGTTCGATTTACAAACCTCTTTAGTCCTTGAGACATAATATCTCAAAATCCTGTGCATGTCAAGGGTGTGCAGGAGATACTCCCCCTGTTGAAGTGTAAGGACGAACACCAGCAGTTCTACATTCTAGTTAAGGGTCAATTCCAAAACCATTTTCAGAAGAAAGGACAGATTAAACTGCAGAGCCACCCGATCTCTGTGGAAAATTAAATAAGGCTCTCTACAAACTAGAGCCTGAAGCTCTAAAACTCTGAGTGGAAGTGATAGCAACTAAAATGAGCATTTTACATGCTACAAAACACACATCACAGTTTGCTGCTGGTTCAAGGGGGAAAGTACACTTTTTTAACATTAAATTAAGATCCATGGGGGGAACAGGATTCCAGACCGGAGGTTTGATGTGAAGGATCCCCTTCAGGAAGGTTCTGGAAACCTCTAACTGTACTAGGGTTTTGCCCTCCACCAGGAGGTGGTAGGCCGAAACCACAGAGATGGACCATCAGGAAAGAATAACTGAGGCCCAACTCTGTTAGACGCAAGAGGTACTCTAAAACCTGGGAGGCAGAGCAGGAAAAGGGATCTAGGCCTTTAGCTAATGCCCAGATGGAAAATCTCTTCCACTTCATAGCATAAGTGGATCGGGTGGATGGTTTTTCTGGCTTCCACCAAGAGCTGAGCGACTCCAGAAGAGATGCCATAGCGAGAAATCGCCAAGTCCACAGGTGCAATGCATGAAGACTGAAGAGACTTGAGGATCAGATGTACCAGGCTGCCCTGCTCCTGGGACAGAAGGTCATGAGAGAGAGGAAGAGGTACTGGGGGTTCCAGTACCAACTGTTGTAGCAACGGGAACCAAATCTGCCGAGGCCAGAGGGGGGCAGTCAGAATCAGGTGTGTCCCCTCTGCCTGAAGCTTCAGCAGAACCTTCTGTAGGACAGAAAAGGGAAGGAAAGCGTATAGAAATCTCCCTGTCCAGGAAAGAGAGAGAGTGCATCTCGCCAAAAAGCACCACACCCGGGAACAAGCGTGCAAAAGGTGGGTAGTTTTGTGTTGAATGGGGAAGCGAAGAGATCTATGTCTGGCCAACCTCACTGAAGAAACAGATCTACTACTGCCTGCTTCAGTTCCCACTCGTGAGCCCTGGCAACTGATCAGCTGAGACTGACCACCAGAATGTTGTGAACACCTGGCATGTGGACTGCTGTCAAGGATAGGCCATGCTGTACAGCCCAGTACCACACCCACATTGCCTCCCTGAAAAGAGGGTAAGACCAGGTGCCTCCCTGTTTAAGTACCAGACAGTGGCCATGTTTGTCAGGATGAGAAATGTTCCTGGAACCAGAAGCGACTGAAAAGCCTGGAGAGTGTTGAGCACCGCTCTCATCTCCAGAATGCTGATATGAAGGTTCTCCTCCATGGGTGACCAAGAGCTTTGAGTCCGATGGTCTCCTAGATGCGTTCTCCATCCCAAGTTCGAGGCATCCAAAGTGAGAATCATGGAAGGGGATTGAGATGGAGGGTAGAAAGGGACCCCCACCGAAAGGTTAGCTGGGTCCTACCACAAAAGGAGATCCTTCTGAAGGCTGTTGGAGACTAGGACCTTCTGGTCCATGTCATCCAAGCGCTGGTCCCACTGGACACGAAGAGACCAATGGGTAACTCTCATGTGCAGTCTGGTCAGAGGGACTGTGGGTACGGCAGCCGCCATCAACCCCAGTAGTCGTAGGGCCAAACACGCCGTGGTCCACTGGCATGAAGTCACAAGCGCTGCTTGAGAGATTAAGGTATTTGCCCTGTCTGTCGGAAGAAAGGCCTTGCTTTGGACCGTATCCAGCACTGCTCCAATACATTGGAGGTGCTGGGAGGGTATCAGCTGGGACTTGGGGAAGTTGACTGAAATGCCCAGACTGGAAAAAAGGTCCAGAGTGAAGGAACGGGATTCCTTCAGACTGTCTGGAGAAGGGACTGAGAAAGTCAGTCGTCCAGATACAGGAACACATAAATGCCCCTCCGGTGTAGGAACACTGCTACCATTGCTAGGCATTTGGTAAACACCAGAGGTGCCCAGGCTAGGCCAAATGGAAGGGCTCTGAACTGGAAATGATCCTCCAGAAAGGAGAACCTCAGGAAGCGGTGGTGGGCTGGTAGGATGGGGATATGGAGGTAGGCATCTTGCATATCCAGAGAGCACAGCTAAATGTTGGGTTGGAGCAGGGGCAACAGTCCCTGGAGGGTCAGCATGCAAAACCTCTTGTACTCTACAAAGAGACTAAGCATGTTGAGATCTAGAATAGGCTTTAGATCCCCATCTTTTTGGGAACCAGGAAGAAATGGGAATAAAATCCCCTTTCTGTTTGTTCCGGTGGAGCTTGCTCTATGGCTGCTTTCTGCAGTAGAGCTTAAATTTCTTGGAAGACCAGATGAAGCTGGCATGACGGGTAGTGCAACCTTCCCGGAGGGTTGGAGGGAGGTCTCTCCAGGAACTCTATCACGTGACCTCTTTCTATAAGTTGAAGAACCTATGCATCTGCGGATACGGCCTTTCACCCATCCAGGTGGAGGCTGAATTGTCCCACTGGTTCCTCTGTAGGAATAGGAGGGGGGGGAGTTGGGAGTAAGGATGCAGAGGGGAGGGGCGTGTTTCCCCCACTTGGCCTGGGGGGTTTGAGTGCCAGAACCCGGAGAACGATGCTTGGTCTGTCGTTTGCCCTAGTTCTGCTTATTCCATCTCTGCTGGTGGCGAAAGGGCTGCTGCCGTGGTTTTTGGCCCGAATGGTAACAGGAACGGACATCCTTTAAAGATTTGCCGCTCTCTTGTAGCTCCATGATAATATCTTTGGCATCGCCGCCAAACAGAACTGGACCATTGAAGGGAGCATCCAGAAGGGAACTTTGTACATCCTGAGCCAGCCCCACCAGGTGAAGCCAAGCAAGGCATCTAAGGCAGATGCCAGTAGCTGCACCTTGTGCCAGAGTCGTAGGTGGCATGGCGGCAAGATTTGTTCATCCTAACCTTCTCCAGCAGCTTGTTCCTGAGCTGCTCATTGGGAATCTCCTGAAGATCCTTTTCCAGGTCCGAAAAAAAGGATTTCTGGAAAGCCACCACATGAGCCACGTAATTTAAGGAGCGAATGGTGCAAGTGGAAGTGGCATAGATGTTACAACCGTACTGGTCCATCTGCTTCGACTCCTTGTCTGGAGGGGAGGCACTAAGATGTTTGGGTTAGGCCGATCTATCATGAGCAGCTGTGATCACAACAGAATCGGACTTAGGTTCGGCAGTGAGATCGGAAATCCCTTCCTGGGGGGTGGTAGGTCCTATTGGCCTTCTTAGAAATGGCCGGGATGGACGACAGTTGCTGACATATTATGGATGTAAGATCTTCATGCGGCCCCATCCAAGGAGGAATGGGGAGAGGGTCTACATTGACCAAGTCCAGATGTTCTGCCAATCTTCTGCGTTTGGGATCCAATTCTTGGGAGGCCCATCCGCAGGATTTCTGAATGGTCTGGAGGAGCTCCGTGAAGGATGGGTCCTATGGAGGGGATATTTGGGATTCTTTCAGCTGAGGCTGTGACTGGTCCCCCACATCAGATTTCTCATCTGACTCAGATGATTCTGGCCTACTGGGTAAAGAGGCCTCTGGTACCGGGATCGGGAGACTATGGTCTGTAATGCCTGAGGGCTACCAGGTAACACCCTGTAAGGTGGGGTGGCCCTGACCACCATCTGAGGCTGACCCAGCTCCTAAAGCAGTTGAGATTTCAAGCCCTTCCACCAGGCAGAAATGGCCTCCTGTTCCGGCTGCGGTGATGGAGGAGGTGGATAACCTGGGTACCCTGTGGGGTAAGAAGGGTAGCTAGGCAGTTGGTACAAGTAAGTGTACTGGTATCCCTGGTAATGTATGGCCTGACCCGGCGTCGGGTAACCTGGCATCAGAAGAGGGTATCCCGGCGATGGACCCACTGCTGTTGGATACTGCAGTGTGTATCCAGGATAGTACCTGGTCGGGCCCGATGGAGGTGCATAGGGCCCTGCCAGAGGCAGCACTGAAGGACCGCGAGGTGGTGGGTCTGACGGCGGGGTAGGAGGTGGAATCACTGAAGGTCCAGAAGGAGTAGGATCCATACCACCCCCAAAGGTGTCTGGCAAGGGATCCAGCGTTAGGTGAGGCTCCGTCGGTGGAATGGAACCTGGCAAAAGGGGGAGGGTCAGGCAGAGTCCCCATTGACAGGTCCTGTAAGGTATCTGATGGAAGAGGGTCCTGGTGATCAGGCCAAAAAGGTCAGAGAAGGACAGCGAATCCCTTGAGGGGGAACTCTGGTGAGATGAAGAGGGACCTGTGAGCTCTCTCTCTGCCCATTGTCGGGGTCCACTAGGGAGTCCGACGGGAGAGAAGACACCAGGCAGGTGCTGGGTGGTCTGGTGTCTGACTTAGAGGTGATGGCCTGGCAGTCGACAGAGGAGCCATCGACCTACTATCAGCCCGCGATCGGGCTGACAGAAGCCAGGAGGCTAGAGTCAGGCTGATCAGCCTGGGCTGGGAGCCCGGCGGCGGAGCCGGAAGGCGACTTAATGGCAGGGCTCAAAGCAGGTACCTGAGCTGGTTCCTCCAAAGAGGATACCCCCGACTGCCCACTGACCTCGGTGGGGGGGGGGGAAGAGGAGGAAAGGGTGTCCAGTCTGCTGGAGCGGGAAGCAGGCCCTGGATGTGGGGTACTCACCTGAGATGGTGTCAGCTGTCTGGCTGAATTTCCTCTGTGGAGAGTGGCTCCACTCCCGGCGTCTCTCCTTTTTCTCAGAGGCCAGCGACGACTATCTTTCCCTCAGCTCCTGGAGCTCTTTTTCCATCAATGCTAGTCTTTGGGTCAGTAAATGGGCATTGAGGGTCCTCCTGCGATGGGTACGAGTGGCCTGGTTGAAGTCCTGGCAGACGGAACACTCAGCGATGTTATGCTTAGGCCCCAGGCAGAGGACACAACAGGAATGGCCGCCCCGTGAGGGATCTGCGTGCCGCACTTGGAGCACTTTTTCTGGGGCCAACAAGGTGACATACACCGCTATGTGGATGGAGGAAGATTCGGAAATGTAAAAAAACGTTCTTGAAAACGGCAGGCATGAAGCTGTTCTACCGCGTTAAGTCCGATGATTCAGGTCGATGGTGGGAAAGAATTGGAGGGCGGGTGGGGGACCGCCTCTTATCGCCATGTTGACATCTGTCACCTGACGCTGGGCGCGGTCCCCGCCGATGACTGCTAGCTACAAGTTTGCCATGCGGTCCTGACACCAGGAAGCGCAGTCCTATCTGTGAAGACCTACTGCAGGAACCCTCTCAAAGTAAGATATATATAGAATGTTGCCCATCAAAATAAAACAATACAAAACAGAGTCTGCAGTTTCAACTTTTACTTAGGTACACTTAGATATAGGATATGAATTGAATTTCTCAAAAAGAGAGCATTACATGCAGCTGTAAGTTCATACAGTTTTCCTGTCCCTTTTAAACTGACATCTGCATACATAAGAAATTGGAAAACAAGCCTGTCCTGTTATACAGTACATTTGTTAAAGCAGAAGCATTTGTTAGTCAGCAACAAATTCATCATATAGTTTTTTTAGCATAATATTTCTGAGATTAGAGACTATTACCAGTATATTTTTCTCTAACATTTTGAAAACTGCTTTTATTACCAGTTTTATGATTAATGACTAAAGACATCCAAGATGGCCGCCACAAACAATATTCACAAATCCCTTCCAGTGAGGTTACTTTTTGACTTTTCATAAAGGATTTATTCAGTGGATGTATTAGGAGGGTGGCGGCACACAGTTTTGATGGTCAACAGCACAGCACCACAACAAGGTGTTTAACTTTTTCATAGTGGGTGTGGCCAGAGAGCAGGGTCCAATGTTAAAACCCCATCTCTCACTTCAGGAGTGAAATATAATGAAAAGAAAACTGGATACTGCATATTATAACATGGGTATCTAAAGACATGCAACCCCAGTGGTGGAGTCCCCTCAGCGTGGCCATGCATTAAATTCCCTTTTTAACGCACAGTTCTGTGGAGGGATTTAGCGCAAGGGCTGTCGGCACTTGTTCCTGACTTCTGAAAGTCAAGCGAGTCTAGCAGCCATGACTGAATGTGGGGAAGTGAGACAGCCCCAGTGGGCAATACAGTGTGTGTTGTGTCCTGACCACAGGTTCAGTCGGACATGAGCCCCCCCACGATAGCCGTGCCCTTCCATAGCAGTTTAGTCACCCATAAGGTGAAGCAGTGCAGTTGTCAGGTGCAGTGATCGCTGTGTCTTGCTTTCAACAGTGCCAGCAGATAACCCAGGGCAGGAAGGGCGAAGGAGGTGGAGATCCCCATGTGAATGGTGCTGGTAGGGCAATGGAGCCGCTGCGGCAGGTAACAGGTGGGGGAGGGCATTCCTCAGAACGGTGGTTGCTGTCATTTAATGCGACATCCATGTATTTATGTGGTGTGGGACAGTTATATTTTGTCCCCCAACCCCCGCAGTGAGAGACAACTGATGGAAGGGATAGAACGAGAGCGACTGCCACCCCCACTCACCTGTCCTGCAGTGCCATGATCATTTGGGAGAGTGGTGGCAAAAGCAGAATAAGTGTGTCTTCCTGATGCTGTTCTGTCTGCCCCCCCCAAGCATCTGAGACAGCGAGAGACAGAAGAGATGTCTATGCATGTAAAGTGTGCCAGCCACCCTGGAGATAGAGAGACACACAGCTAACCTGCACATCGCAGAGTGCGACAGAGACACAGATAGAGACAGAGTGACAGCCACTGACAGACCGGGACATTACATTCTGAAATCTACTGTCTGGTCCTGTTTATGCAAACCCTTGGGCAGTAAACAGTGAAAGTGTTGTCCTGCGGCTCTCTGTTACATCTCTCCCTTACCTTCCAGCAGTCAGAGGATCAGGTCAGCTTCTGCAATGTCCTGTTCTACAGAGAGAGAGAGACAGACAGACAAAAGCAGCAGTGCCGCACCAGGCAGAAAGAGAGAAAGAACCTGCACATCGCAGACTGTGACAGACACACACACAGACATAGTGACAGCGACTGACACACCAGAACTTTAAATTGTAATTTAATTGTAAATTGTACAATGTTTCAGTGTCGTGTGTCTGTCTCTGTACAGTGCTCTTTTTGCAAACTCATGGCCAGTACAGAGACAGCGAACAGGACATAGCAAGCACCGTTGTTTTTCTGTGTGTCTGTGCACTGTCCGTGATCGGGCAATACTCTGCATGTGGATCTGAGGGTGTGTGCGTGGTGTTGGGGGGTGGAGGGCTAAAGGAAACGTGGCAGGCAATGTAGCAGACAGTATTATGTACGAAAAATGTCACACATCATCTTAGCAGTGTATGTGTGACATCTGTATGTGTATAACAGCAATGCAGCATGCATTCTTTGTGAGGGACTATTTTGCCAGGTGGCAGGATACAGTTCCTGTCTTGCTCATTAAACAGTGAAAAAAACACCTTTCTGGATTTTTGTTTGCTGTTTAAACATAGCCCATGTTATAAGTGCAATAACTCACTGCAGGGTATGAGGTTATGGGGATTTAATGCATAGTTGGGGTGCTGTAAGGACACTCAGCCTGTGGCCTCATGCCTGACAACATACTTAGCCATACAGTAAATCTCCATAACCCCATACCCTGTTGTGGGTTACTGCTTACTAGTTTTGCCAGAAATACATGATTACTCAAAAACTATGTAATTAATTTTTTTTTTCCCCCTTAACACATACTGCTGCTTTAACTTCAGAGTGGCCTTCATAACATTAAGAGTCCATCCAATGCATAATATTTGCTCATATGAAAGTGAGGAGCCCAAGAACACAGAAAATGCTAGCCAGGTAGTGTTGACAGGTTGTGCAGCAGCTGTGCTCTATACTGCCATGCAGTGAAACAGCTATACTCACTATACTCCGTGCTGCCAGGTGATGCAGCGACTGCACTCTGTTCTGCTAGGTGGCGCAGCAGCTGTGCTCTGTTCTGCGAGGTGGTGCAGTGACTGTGCTCTGTTCTGTTAAGTGGTGCAGCAGCTGCGCTCTGTTCTGCCAGGTGGAGCAGCGACTGTGCTCTGTTCTGCCAGGTGGTGCAGCGGCTGCGCTCTGTTCTGCCAGGTGGTGCAGCGGCTGCGCTCTGTTCTGCCAGGTGGTGCAGCGGCTGCGCTCTGTTCTGCCAGGTGGTGCAGCGGCCGCGCCTGTTCTGCCAGGTGGTGCAGCGGCTGTGCTCTGTTCTGCTAGGTGGTGCAGTGACTGTTCTGCTAGGTGGTGCAGTGACTGTGCTCTGTTCTGCTAGGTGGTGCAGCGACTGTGCTCTGTTCTGCTAGGTGGTGCAGCAGCATTACATGGTGCTATCAGGTGGTGCAGCAGCTGCGCTCTGTTCTGCCAGGTGGCGCAGCAGCTGTGCTCTGTTCTGCCAGGTGGTGCAGCGACTGTGCTCTGTTCTGCTAGGTGGTGCAGCGACTGTGCTCTGTTCTGCCAGGTGGTGCAGCAGCTGCGCTCTGTTCTGCCAGGTGGTGCAACAGCATTACATGGTGCTATCAGGTGATGTAGCAGCTGTGCTGTTCTGCTAGGTGGTGCAGCAGCTGTGCTGTTCTGCTAGGTGGTGCAGCAGCTGTGCTCTGCCAGGTGGTGTAGCAACATTACTTGGTGCTGTCAGGTGATGCAGTGACTGCACTCTGTTCTGCCAGGTGGTGCAAAAGCTGTGCTCTGTTCTGCTAGGTGGTGCAGCAGCTGTGCTCTGTTTTGCCAGGTGATGCAGCAGCTGCCCTCTGTTCTGCCAGGTGATGCAGCAGCTATGCTTGGTGATGTAGCAGCTGTGCTCTGTTCTGACAGGAGGTGCAGCAGCTGTGCTCTGTTCTGACAAGTGGTGCAGCAGCTGTGCTTGGTGATGCAGCAGCTGTGCTCTGTTCAGCCAAGTGGTGCAGCAGCTGTGCTTGGTGATGCAGCAGCTGTGCTCTGTTCTGACAGGAGGTGCAGCAGCTGTACTCAATACTGCTAAGTAGCGCAGTGGTTATACTAAGTGCTGCCAAGGTGGTGCAGTGATCGTGCTCTCATCTGCCAGCTGGCACTGTGATGCCAATCCTGCGCACTCTTTGAGGAGAGCCAACTTGGACCTTCGGAAATCCAAGCTGTAGCACTTGAGGTGAATCACCGAGACAGCAGGGAGGAAACCCCCTAGCCTACCAAGCAGTAGCCTTGGATTTACTCACATAGGTTGATGTTTATCAGCTCCCTCAGAAATTGCAATGCTGCAGTGGCGGGGGGGGGGGATCCAGTTCCGAAAGGGGAAAAAGGCAAGCCCATTTGAGGGGATGAAGAAAAAGCCACTCTTCAGTCAAGTCACAAGGACCCAGTTACAGGTTAGTCATCATGACCATGTGTAAATGGAAACTTAGCATACGCCTTGCTTCAGAAAGACCCACACTAGCGAAAAAGGAAACCCTGTCATGTTTTTCTAAGTTGTACAAAACATAATTAGAGAGGAAAAAGTACATTTCTGGGGTGTAATTTCTATAGGTAAAGCATCCCTCAAATGGATTCCTAAAGACAAAATGTTCTTCTGGTAGAAAAATACCTGTCTGGGGTCGGCACTGGCATGGATACACAGAAGCCCTGTATCTTCATAGCTGTGATGATATGAAGTCGCATTATACATCCAGTGATGCCTGTTAACATAATATAAACAGTGTTTAGTATGTTGTTCCTTTTCACAACTAATCATATTAATCTTGTGAGTTAAAAACGGCATGTGTCCACTGCCAATAGAAAACAGGAAATTACTTGCTACTTTATGAGAGGACACTACAACTTTAACAGGTAATACACTTGTAACAGGGCACTACACCATTAAACAGCTACTGTCCTGATGTGAAATGTTAGATTAGCAGGTACCTAATAAGTGCCTATTAGTTTAAACAAACTGCCACACTTACAAGGTTTGTAAACGAGCATTAAAAACTACTAAATTAAACGTTCAACACCTCTCCTTTTGCATGTCAGAAACCAACGGTGAAGGCTTCAACTTCGTCTCCCAGAGAAAGTTTTTTTGGGGCTAGTAAATGTTGCATTTTGTAGTGAACACAGGGGCTCATTAAAAAGGGACCTCTAGCTTAATTTTTCACCTACTGGAAATTAAAAAATGCATATGCTATGGAAGGGGCCAAAGGATGAATGTCCAGTAGGCACCAAAAACTAAGCTAGAGGTAAAACTTTTATGGACCCCTTTGTCCTCTAAAATGCACCACTTCCCGATTTCATCCTGCACATCACGAAAGGAGGTGGAGCTAGTGTCTGTGCCTCTATTTTGTAGCTCAAGGTGTCCAGGGAAACAGAGTAGAAGAGTTTCTGAAATATGAATTCAGTAACTGTAATGTTCAATTTAAAATCCAAGTATGGGTCTCGTTAGGCTGACAAGCCCCTATCTTTTTAGATCAGGACACATCCTGTAACACGATACCACACCTTAAACAAGACATAGCACCTTTAACAAGAGCATGACTGAAAAACTTTGGCTTGAAACAAGTTGCGTGTACACTACAGTATTAGCCTAGAAAAATATAATGCGACCTAAATGGGAGTTGAATCTAGGGTCCCTGAATATAATCCACTTACTCTACAGAGAAGTCATCACAGACTGGGTTCAGCAACATTAGTTTTCTTCATATAATCCCCAAAGCCTAGCAGTGACTAACCCAATACAAGCAACTCCTTTCCATCTAAAATGTTCCTAGCTGCAGGAGTTTTAGTTATCAAAAGTATTCAGGGAGCCTGGGTTCAATTTGCAGATATGTCCGTGTCACAGAGGCACCAGCTGACAACTGTCTTAACGGTGTTTGGAATTCACTACTGGGCTGTTCCAGCTCATTCCACTTTTATTTATTTATTTTTTTATTTCTGTTTATGCCTGCTTCTCTCCGGCCACTGGTTAATGGCATTGTGAATTCACCACAGGGCTTTTCTCATCTCATCCCACTTTTTTTTTTAATAAACATATTTTATTGAATTTTCAGAGAATAAAACAAACATACATTTACCAACATACAGTACATCATATCACAAACAACAGAACCAAACATTGGTGCATCAGTGAGACTCTTGATTATTTGAGCCTAATAAGGCTTCAGAACTGCATTAGGGATATGGTTATATAAATAAATTTAGAAAGTTTTTTTTGTTTTTTTTTTAACAGACATCTCTAATTGCTCAGGATACTTTTCAATGTAGCATGCTTCTAGAGAATAAAAGATGGGTCCATTGTAATTGCATAAAGACACCAGTGGTTCCATCTATTTCTGCCTTTCCTTCTGTTCCCTTAAGCTATATTTCAGGCTTTCTAATTGATAAATGGAATTTACTAACGATATCCAATCTGTTATTTTTGGGATTTTGTTTGTTAACCATTTTTTTGTAATACATTTCTTTGCGGCCCCCATAAAGATACTCAATAAGTATTTTTTCGCTGGGCCTGGGTCCTTCATCTCCGGGGGGGGAGGGGGGGGATAAATAAGAAAAAGTGCCAGCTCCTTTGTTAGTCTCAACTGGGGGAGAATATAGTACCCAGTGCTCCTTCTATTTCCTTGTGAAAGGAAGCCAGGAAAGGGCATTCCCACATGATATGAAAATGAGAGGCACGGGGCTCTCTACACTGCCTCCAGCGACATGCTGTGGGTGAGGACAGACTATGAATTTGCTGAACAGGTTTAATGACGAAGTGCACCAGTCATTTCCAGCCAAACTCTCTCCAGAACATGGAGGTGGAAATGTTATGTATATCTATCTCTACAGCTGATTTCCCAAGAGCGTTGGTCCAGTGGATGACCCATTTCCTGTTCCCATTTTTAGATGCTCTTAATAGGGAGGATTTCTCTAAGTCTTGTGTAGCTTTATATAAGCCAGAGACAAGGGGAGGAGGTCCTGCCCCTGTGCTGCCTGTTTTACTATTTGAAACAGGGGGCTGGAAATATCTGGGCCTGCAACACCCATACTCAGTTGTGTTAAGTACACCCTGGACTGAAAGTATCGAAAGATTTCTTTGGTATTCCAAACTCCTGTTCAAGGCTATGAAATGACTTAATTGCTTTGCCATGCACCATCTGTAGTGGGAACTGTAGTCCTTTATAGAACCAGGTTTTATTTCCTGAGTCTAAGGAGGCTGAAGTGAAATTAGTGTGCATGTGTATGGGGAGAAGCCAAGGTAGCTGTTGTTTCAAGTTACCCCTGTTTTTTACCCACTTCCTCCATGTCTGTAGTGGGGTATGTACATTTATGAAGTAAGTTTAGGGATTGAGCTGCCAGTAAACTCACTTCTATAGGACGTGTGGGCAAATATTCCCTCTCTAAAGCCACCCATTGTTGGTCTGGGGCATTCCGAAGCCAGTGCACAACTACTTATAGTTGGGCTAACTCCTCATAGAACTGTAGATCTAGGAGTGCAAGACCTCCGTGAGATTTAGGTCTACCAAGTGTTGACAGAGCTATTCTTGGTCTTTGCCCATGCCACAGAAAACGTGAAATGCTTCCACACCTTCCAAGGGGACTGTGGGACAGGGAACACCAGGTTCGGAAGAGATACTGTATAAGAATTCTGGGAGTATCGATATCTTAATAGCTGCTGCCCACCTTTCTAATGTCAGGGGCAATACTGACCATTTATCCAGATCACTTTGCAGTTGAGCCTGGAGTGGGCCATAGTTGGCCCTATAGAGCTGAGAGACCGATGTTGGGAGTTTTATACCTATGTAAGTGATCTGTGAGAGGTCCCATTTAAAGGGGAACTGTGTCTGAGTTGCTAGGCTTGGGGAGTAATGTATGGTTAATGCCTCTGTTTTACTCTCATTTAGTTTACAGCCTGAGAGGGCACAATACTGTCTAAGTATTGACCACACACATGGGAGGTCAGTCTCTGGATTAGTTAAGTACAGCATTATGTTATCTGCATATCCGGCAATACGGTGTTCTGTGCCTTCAGTGCCTTTGTGCCCTGTCAGTGCTAGGTGACAGCGTATGGCTTGTGCTACGGGATCTAAATAAAGGGCGGGGGGGGGACATCCTTGTCTGGTGCCCCATCGTAATGGGAAGGGAGATGATAAATGGCTGTTGGCACGAACTTGTGCTACTGGAGAGGAGAGCTATCAAGTTTCTAAACTGTTTAGGGAACCCAAATTGTGGCAGAGTAGCACATAGGAAAGCCCAGGAGACCTTGTCAAAAGCTTTTTCAGCATCTAAGGTGAGTGCCAGGAGGGGGAACCAAATCTAGATGTTTCATGTATGATGGACAGAGATCGTCTGAAGCTATGCATAGTTTGTCTGAATCTAATGAATCCTGTCTGATCTGGGTGAATTATACGGGGGATTATTATATCCAATTGTTGTGCTAGTGTAGAGGTGAACATTTTATAATCAACATTCAGGACAGATATTGGTCTGTAGGATCCACATCGATCCAAGGACTTTCCTGCCTTTGGTATAACTGATATTGCTGCATAGCTCGGGTGGGGGGTGTTGCCTCCGTTACCCAACTGGAGGTTCTAAGGAGTAGGGTCTCCAGTTCTGGAATACGTGTTTTTATAAAACTCTGCAGAATAGCTGTCTGGACCTGGACATTTGTCAGTTTTGAGGCGTCCTATTGCTGCTTGTAATTCCTCCCTAGTGATATTACTCTGAAGCATGTCCTGGGCATATGCATCTAGTTTTGGGAGATTAAGTGATACATAGACAGTGTCGGCAGATAAGGGCCTATGGCCCACCCAGTCTGCCCATTTGAGCTTGTAAGTTCAGTCTGTTTTCCTAGAAGTCTGTTGCCCCTTACCCCTGACCTCCAGAATTCCTTTATGTCTATCCCATGCATTCTTAAATCCTGTGATTGTTTCAGCCCCCACCACTTCCTCTGGCAGGGTGTTCCATCCACCACCCGTTCTGTGAAGAAATTCTTTCTCATGTTTCCTCTGAATCGTCCTCCCTCCAACTTCATCCCATGCCCTATAGTCCTGGAACATCTTTTTTGTTTAAAAATTGTGTTTTCCTGCACCCTGTTCCTCCCTGTAAGATACTTATATGTCTCTATCATATCCCCTCTCTCCCTCCTCTCCTCCAGGGAGTACATGTTCAGTTCCTTCAAACTGTCTTCACAGGCCTTGTGATGCAATCCATGCACCATCTTTGTTGCCCTCCTCTGAACCTTCTCTACCCTGTCTATGTCCTTACATAGGTATGGTCTCCAGAACTGTACACACTGTACTCCAGGTGGGGCCTCACTAGTGTCTTGTATAGCAGAATTATGACTCCTCCTTTTCCTGCTGGTGATGCCCCTGCTCATACATCCCAGCATCCTATTTGCTTTACCTGCTGCCTTGTCACACTGTTTCCCTACCTTGAGGTCATTAGAGATGATTACCCCAAGATCCCTTTCCTGCTTGGTGCATGCTATATCCTCACCCCCCAACTGATATATTGTGCCGGGTTTTTGTGTCCCATATGCATTATCTTGCACTTCCTTGCATTGAGTTTCAACTGCCAAACCCCTGACCATTCTTCAAGTTTCTGCAGGTCGCTTCTCATTCTGTCTACACCCTCTGGTGTGTCTACTCTGTTACAGAGCTTTGTGTCATCAGCGAACAGTGAAATTCTGCCTTCTAGGTCCTAGTGAATGTCACTGATGAAGATGTTGAATAGGACCGGTCCCAGCACTGATCCCTCTTCCTCTGTGGAGTGACAGCCATTTACCACCACCTCTGTGTCCTGCCACCCAGCCAGTTACCTACCCACCACACTACTGTCCTGCCCACACCCATATTCCCCAGTTTGTGTAATAGTCTTCTATGTGGTACAGTGTCAAAGGCCTTGCTGAAGTCCAGATAGGCCATGTCCACTGCCCTCCCTGATCCACCTCCTAGTCACCCAGTCAAAAATTCAACGAGGTTGGTCTGACATGACCTCCCCCTGGTGAAACCATGCTGCCTTGGGTCCTGTAGTCCATTGACAACTAGATGTTCCACCAATTTCTCCTTCAGTAGTGCTTCCATGATCTACCCCACTACCGAGGTGAGGCTGACTGGTCTGTAGTTCCCTGCTTCCTCTTTGTTCCCACTTTTGTATAAGGGGACTACATCTGCTGTACTTCAGTCTTTGGGTACCTCCCCTGTTTCCAGTGATCGGCTAAACAGGATAGCCAGAGGTTCAGCCACCACCTCTTAGTTCTTAAGGACCCTGGGTGCACCCCATCTGGCCCCATTGCTTTATCAACTCTTATTACTTCCAGTTCCTTCAGGACCCTTTTCGTAAAGGGACTTGTGTCCATTTCTGCACCATTCTCACCCCTTGTACTCCTTCAGACCCATTACCCTCCTCTTCCTCAGTAAAGACTGAGCAGAAATACCTGTTCAATATGTCAGCTTTACTGTTGTCATCCTCCACGTGGCCCCCATCCTCCCCCTTCAGTCTCACTATCCCTCCCTTTGTCTTTCTTTTTTCACTTATGTACCTGTAAAAGGTTTTGTCCCCTCTACCCACTGATTTTGCAATGTGTTGTTCTGTCTGAGCTTTGGCTTCCCTTACTGACCTCCCTGCCTCCCTTTGCTTCTCCTGGTACTTCTCCCTATCCCCTTCTGCATGTCTCTTTTTGTATTGCCTGAATGCAATCTTTTTGGCTTTCACTTTCTTTGCTACCTCTTTGGAAAACCATAATGGTCTCTTCTTTTCCTCTTGCTAACCTGCTTAATGCATAATTCTGTTGTTCTTGTAATCCCATTTTAAATACTGCCCACTGTTCCTCAACCCGATTCCTGTCCCATTCCCCTTAATGCCTCTTTCAAGTATCTCCCATTTTCCCAAAGTCTGCCCCTAAAATCCAGGATACGTGTTTTTGTGTGGTTTGGTTCTGCTCTTTCTGTGATTTCAAACCACAATGACTGGTGGTCACTGTTTCCCAGGTGCTCCCCACTGTTACCCCCCATCACACTGTCCCTGTTTGTGAGCACAAGGTCCAGTATTGCCTTCGCCGAGTTGGTTCCATGACCAGTTGCTTGAGGAAGGCACCCTGAAGGAGTCCAGGATAAATCTGCTCCTAGTTGATACTGCTGCTGGATGCTCCAGTCCACGCCGAATATTGGAAGTCTCCAACCAGTACTACCTCACCCTTGTCTGCCATCCTTGAATGGCTAGCATCAGCTCCCTATCTGTTTCTTCCTCCTGGGCTGGTGGTCTATAGACCACACCTGTGTGGATGGCTGTCCCCATTTTCCTTTCCAGCTTAACCCACAGTATCTCTCCCCATTTTGTTCCTTCTGGATCTCTGTGGCCCTTATGTCATTTTTCACATACAGTGCCACCTCCTCCCTTCCTGCCTGCTCTGTCTCTTCTGAATATGTTGTAGCCAGGTATGGCCATCTCCCAGTCGTGGTTATCATTACACCAGGTTTCAGTGATGGCCACAATGTCCAGGTCTGACTGTACCATGACAGCCTCCAGATCTTCCATCTTGTTGCTAAGGCTCCTGGCATTTGCACACATGGTTTTCCATGATTTGACCTCCCTAGACTGTTTCACTGTTCTACTCCAGCCCCTTCCTTGGTTGTCATTTATCCCTGGTTCTCCTTGCTGTCTGCCCTTCTGCTGAATTTTGCCCCTTTTCTGCTTATCCACCTCTTGGGCACTAATCTCCATCTTTTGCACACTGCTTTGCAGGGATAGCCACTCCTCTGGTTCACTGAAGTGGTGTTAAAAAGGATGTTCATGCCTCTGCTTGGGGGGGGTGTGGATCTACGCCATAGTTTCATATAGTACGCTGCAAAAGCTTCTGTTATCTTCTGAATCTCTTTATTTAATTGTCCTGTTACAGGATTCTGGAGATATTTGCTATCTGACGGTACCCTCTCAGTCTATAAGCCAATGGCCGTGCTACACAGATACATAGGTGCTGTCGGCAGATAACGTCTGCTAGGCCCATCCAGTCTGCCCATTTAAGCTGCTTAACGAAGCATCCCGTGACGCTATCTGGTCACTGGCTTTGGCTTTTTCTTCCTATCTCTATTATTCCTTTGTTTCTGTCCCACGTATGTTTGAAGCCCACCACTGTACGGGCTGCCACCACCTCCTGGGGCAAGCTATTCCATGCATCCACCACCCTTTCTGTAAAAAAATAACTTCCTGACATTTTCCATTATGTCGCCACCCCTCAGTCTCATGTCGTGTCCTCTTGTCCTGGCACTACTATTAATTTGGAATATGTCGTCCCCTTCCACCTTGTTAATGCCCTTGAGGTACTTGAATGTTTCTATCATATCACCGCTCTCCATCCTTTGTTCTAGCAGGTACAAATTGAGGTCCCTCACTTTCTCCTCATAAGGCTTGTGATGTAATCCCTTCACCATTTTGGTCGCCCTCCTCTGCACCATCTCTACTTTGTCAATGCCCTTTCAAAGGTGTGGTCTCCAGAACTGTACACAGTAGTCAAGATGAGGTCTCTCCAGGGTCTTGGACAGTGGAACTCTCCAGAGTCTTGGACAGTGGAACTCTCCAGGGTCTTGGACAGTGGAACTATTACCTCCCTTCCTTGGCTCTGGACCTCCATCATAATATTTCCGACGAAGGTATCAGAGTGCTGTCTCAGTCTGTTCAAGGGCTAGGTCATCTAGCTGTTTTTTTACCTCGTCAATTTGCCTAGGATCCACCAGTGTACCTTGCTGGTGCTGGTGTTGCAGAAAAGGAGGGTTTCATTCAGTTATTTTTGTGAGCTTTTCTTTCTTTGTTTTGTTGGACAGGACAGCACAGCAGATAAGATGCCCCCTAAGAACCACCTTTACTATGTTCCATAAAAATGTTGGTTGTACTTCTGGGGTGTCATTTAACGTGACTATTTCTTTTATGGTCTCTATATCAAGGAATTCTTTATTTTTTTAAATAGAAGGTATCCACTCTTCAATGTGTCTTTTTCGGAACAGCCCAAGTCTATGTACATTGTGATCGGAGCACGGTCAGAGAAAACTTTTTTTTTTTAATTTCTGTGTATGCCCCCTTCTCTCCATCCTCCTCTGATAAATTATCAGGGAAATGGGTTTGGCAACATTAGTTTTCTTCATATAATCCCCAATGCATAGCAGTGGTAACGCAATACAAGCAACTCCTTTCCATCTAAAATGTTCTTAGCTGCAGGATTTTCAGTTGCCAAAAGTATTCAGGGGGCCTGGGTTCAGTTGGCAGATATGTCCGTGTCACAGAGCCACTGGCTAACATCTGGCTTAACGATGTTTGAAACTCACCACTGGGCTGTTCCCACCTCATCCCACTTTTTTTACATTTCTGTTTATGTCCCCTTCTTTATAGCCCTCCTTTCCCCTCAGGACCACTAGGCAACCCCCCTGTACCCCCCAGCCACGGCCGCCTCTCTCCATGGAGCCACAGTTGTACCCCCAGGCAGGATCGGGGTGGAGGGATATATGTCTGAACATCTGTGTTGCCTCAGGTGGTACTGCGTGCTGGGGAGGTAGGGACCCGGACATACCGGGGTCCATCATTGTGGAGTTCTGTTTTACTCCTGTCTCCTCCCATCCCTTGAGGACACTGCATACTAAAACATCAAGGCATGCCCACATATGCTGTGCGCGTGTCCACTCACCAGTGTCAGTAATGTCCACCCCCCCCCCCAAGTCATCCAGCCCCACACTACCACCTGTGGTCACCCAGGTGGCAGTAGAGGCAGCAGAGGATGGAACCCTCCCTTCCCTGGAGGAGGAGAGCCTCCTCTGGGACGCTCAACCCACCTCCCCCTGGCAGGCCCCCAGTGACCCAAGCTCGTTCCCAAACCTGGGCTGCTGGCGTCACGAGTGCTAGTGCTACTGCTGCGCCAACATGCTAGCTCATCTCATCTCATCCTACCTTATACCGTAACTCATTACCAGGCCTCTAGATAGAGAAATCACAATTTACGTCAGGCACTACTGAACATGCTACTATGGTAGAAGCACTCTCACTTTAATTTGGTACATTTTCTTGGAGATGGAACAAAGAGCTGACAGTGAAATAAATTACCAATGCAATCTAAAAATACAGCACAATAACAGATGATTAAACATAAAATATTTAATATGTGCAGTGTGAGATACACAGCAACAAATGGATACAGTACAAATTAGAGAAATTAAAAGTATCACAAAAAAATTAAACTGAAGCCTAGATCTTTTGCATTCAGCTTTACACCCCAAACAGAACACTCAGCAGAACTGGGAAAATACCTTTTCTTTGCTACGTTCTGAACCAAAGGTCAGCCTCGGAGCTCTAAGGAGAGGCTGCACTCATAGCCTGTGCACTGTCAGATATAGTGCCTTTGGTTCCCATTCATCCACAGGCTTGGGTCATACCATTTACCTGAGTAATGCCCCTCCTATACAAAAAATAACGATATGTCTCAAAGAACCCTCCAGCACTGAAACCAGGCTTCCCCCTTCAAAGACTTACCCCAATGTCAACAACATGCATTTCATTCAGCCAGCTGTGAATCTGAACCCTTTCAAAGTGAAAAATTAGCCCCGGCTGGCCTATTCATCCAGTTCTAGCCTGGAGACGCTGGGTCTGGAAAGCTTTTGCCCTAGAAGGCTAACCATGATGGCTTTCCAGTGAAGTACTCTGAGGGTTCATTACAGAGGTACATAAGACAATCTTTCCCCAGTGACACAAAACTGCGACAATTTGAATGCAACAGTTTAATATACAAACCAATTCAAATAAATAACACTGTTGTTGAGGTGCAGGCCAGGAAGCATAGGAGAAGTCATAACATTTGCAAGTAGTGTTTTAGTGTCAATAATAAAATTGTGCAGGATAGCTCCTTTACAGGCAAGTTCAAACTTCATGAATGTGTATCTAATTCTAAATTTCAATCTCTCCCTCCAGCAAAAACACTGCTACTCTTTTTATAAGCAGTCTGTGCTGGAAATTAACTTCTGCATCCTCAGCTCATTAAGATAACTCCTGTTTCTCATAAAATGTCTCAAAACTTTGTCAGTTTCTTTCCTTGCAGGTGAAACAAAATAGAACACTGTATTCCAGAACTGATCTTCTGTTGACAACTCTGCAAATGAGCTTGTGGAGGTCAAACTGCATCTCAGTGTTAACCCCGAGTTTCAAATAGCTTTTTGCGGTCATTTCAACAATACAACTATATACATTTTCAAACCAAGGGATTACAGTTTCACACAAAGATTCACATATTTCTATAACCACAGATAAGCAACGGTGAAGAAAAGATAGAAACAGCAAGTGACAAGTAAAGGCAGGAAGACAGTAGGAGGGGAAGAACTGTGAGAATGTTACAGTGATCAGTTCCTAGGTCTCACAAGAAAATCTGAATACGCAATCAGACACACAAGAGACAGAAAAGGAGAGGCTAGAACCGATCCTTGCTATTAACTCTTTGCTGCATAACTGGGACAGGGTCTTATTCAATCTTGTCAAACACAAAAGAATGTTTATGTGCACCTGAGGGAAGAAGCCAACAGCCAGGTTATTTATTTTTTCTAACAGTTCAAGAATACAGTACCTACAAGTAGGTAATACTGTACACAAGTTATTTTCCATCTAATATGTTCCTAGCCGCAGGAAATGAAACAGAAGAAAGAAAGAAAGCCGTCATGAGCTTAAGCTTACCACTTGGTGTGATAGCTCAGCTGATAGAGTACCTGAATGGTGGCCTGAGTTCAAGTCCCAGATGGACCACATCAGTTCTTTCTAATTACAATTAGAGAAACCTTGGGTATCGGTCAGTAGAACCTCCAACTGTTTAATCTGCACTAAACAAGCATACAGTTCAAATTAAAAGTTGCCATGCACCACTAGACTTAAAAAAGAACTACAGTCAAAATTTACAAAAAAATATGTTGCACAGAGTGTTTTGATTTGTCTGTGTAGTCCTTGTCTTTATGTCCTTTCTCAGTACCAGCCTTCTGGACAAAGGAACTCCCACACGCTTCTGGCATTTCCTTTATTTGCTATTCAGATTTTTTTCTAATTTGCCTACATGTCTGATGGCCCTAGGGATCAGCACGCCTGCATCCTTTAGCACCATTCCTTTCCCCACAATGGCTTATGCCCCGTGTGGCAGTGATTTTCTTAGTAAACTACGACTGTAGTTCTCCTTTAACTACATCCGTTAATCCCCACGGTAATGCAGATGAAGGACCCATCTCAGAAACTCAAGCCTGCTGTTCAAAACAATACATCAGCCAGGAGACAAACAGAAAGAAAGCAATTAGAGCTTCCACGTATGTTTAGCAGCTCACACGCACCACCACATATCTGATTACCTTTCACATAATCTACTGCTGAATAAGGAAAATAATTTGGTTTTAAATAGTGCTTTTTATACACCCTGTATCCCAAGGAACTTTACAATCCAAGGGACAGAGAATGTTGCTACCATTTCGGACACACAGATTTAAACAGCACAGAGACAGATGAGAAAGAGAGAAATTCAAGAGAGAGAGGTGAAGTAACTTGCTCAAGGTAATATAGTGAATAAGTGTATGAGAATGTAGCACCAGACAGATGTGCTGCTCCTCTGCTGCGGACGGTAACAGATGTCTAACTGCTTCTTGCAACAGAAATGCCAACCCACCTGTTCAGGACGTTGAGATACAGCCTGGTAAACATGCCCTTACCGGGGCCCCCTGCAGAGAATGAGCCTCCTCCTCCCATCATCATGTTCAGCACTGCAAAAGGAATGAAGTCATCCTCCTATGAGAAACACAAGCACAGTTTCAACCTGCAAATTAGGTATTTATAAAGACAACTGAAAAATGCAAATTTTACAGCATGTGTTTATGAGGTCCTATACCACTGACTTGCAGAATAAATATGATACGAGCATACAAATCTGCCAGCAGAAACAGGCATCATGGTCTAACAGGTCTGCTCCATTGTGCAGCTAGCACCTCACTTTGCAGCTACCCTCCCTCCCCTCTCAGTCACCCCCCTCACCCTGTCCCACTGTCTTACAGGATACCACCTCCTAGAGTAGAGTGTTCCATGTAGCCACCACCCTTTCTGTAAAAAAAAATGTCTCCTCATCGCTCTCCTATATCTTCCCCCCTCCAATCTGAGACCATATCCCCTCGTGTCCCTCCCCCACCTCAACTTAAATACCCCTTCTGTGCCAGTCTTGTTTATCCGTGTCAAATATTTAAAAGTCTCAATCATATCCCCCCCCTCCCCCAATCCCTTCTCTCCTCCAGGGAGTACATATTTAACTCATTCAGCCTTTCCTTGTAGGGTTTGTCCTCCAATCCCTGGATCATCTTTGTTCCCTGTGCTGTACCCCCTCCAGTAATCTAACATACTAAAATGCCAGCAGAATAGGCCTAATGGTCTTTCGTGTCTGCTCGTTGGTCAGCCCACCCTGGGTGCTTTGTTGCTTGCTGTCCCCCCCCTTTCTCTGGCTTCTCCTTCCCAGTTCCAGATATTCTGCTGCATTGGATTTTGCTTCCTGAACCTTCCTGTACCTGTCACACCCTCTTGAACCCCTCCACTGTCTCTTGCCTCCACCAGCCCCCTAGGTAGTGCATTCCATGGCTCTACCACCCTCTCAGTGGAGTAGCACCTCCTCCTTTCTCCCTGAATCTTCCCTCCAGTTTCCACCCATGCCCTCTAGTGCCCTCCTCCTTCCTTCAAGCACCTCACTGTTCCTCCCTATTTACCCTCTTCATGTACCTGAAGACCTCTATCATGTCCCCCGGTCCCTTCTCTCTTCCAAAGTGTACATATTAGCTCTCGAGCTCTCCTCATAGGTCCTGTCCCCAAGCCCCAAATCATTTTGGCTGCCCTCCTCTGGACCCTCTCCAGGAGGTTAATGTCCTCTTGTGCGGCCCAAAACTGCACGCAGTACTCCAGGTGCGGCCTCACCAAGCAGTTATACAGAGGAGTATCACTCCTCCTTCTGGAGGTGATCCCCTAGCGATGCATCCCAGCATCCTGTTGGCCTTGGCTGCTGCCCTCCTCACAAGTCTCAGAGTTGTTCATCTTGACATCCACCACCACCCCAGGTCCCTCTCAGCCACTGAGACTTGTAGTATTCCCCAGGGTGTACACTTGGCCTGGGTTTCTGGCCCCAGGTGGAGTACCTTGCATTTCCCTGCATTAAACCTCAGCTTCCACTTTCTAGACCATCTTCCAGAGCCTCCAGGTCCCCTGCAGGCCACCTCCCTCCTCCCCATCCACCACCGCCCCAGTTTGGAGTCATCTGCAAAGAGACTCATCTCACTCCTGATTCCTGTCCCTATGTCAGACACGTAGGCGTTGAACAGAAGGGGCCCAAGGACTGATCCTGTGGGACCCCACTAATGACCCTCCTTGGGGAAGAGACTATCCCACCAACTACGACCCTCTGGGTCCGGTCCTGGAGCCAATTGCCTATCCATCGGATCATCTGGTTTCTCACCCCCATTTCTCCTAGTTTATCCAACAGGCCCACGTGAGGAACAGAGTCAAATGCCTTGCTGAAGTCTAGAAAGAGGACATCCACTGGTCTACCCAGGTCCAAGGCACTTGTCACCCAGTCATAGAACTCCACCAGGTTTGTCTGACACGATTTCCCTGGGATGAATCCATGCTGTCTATCGTCCAGGCACCCTGACTTATCCAGGTCCCCCCCTAGCCTCTCCTTGACAATGCCCTCCATCACCTTGCCCACCACTGATGTCAGGCTGACAGGCCTGTAGTTCCCTGCCACCTCCCTTGATTCCCCCCTTGTGGACAGGCACTACATGCGCCACCTTCCAGTCTTGGGGCACCCACCCTGTCCTCAGAGAGATGGTGAAAAGCTCTGCCAGGGGTTTCGCCAGGACATCTGCAAGTTCCTTCAGCACTCTAGGATGTAATTTATCTGGCCCCGGTGCTTTCTCCGTCTTAAGGGAGCTGTCTGCTCTCTGCTGTGATTTCCACTTCCAGTACCTCTTCTCCCTGCTTAGCCCTCCCCCCACCTGCCAGTGATGCCCCCTCCCCAGACCTGCCGATTGGCAGGGCCCCCCCTCCTCATTATCTCTGTCTCCTCCCATGTATGATGCAGCATCCCCATTTTCCTGGTGAAAACTGAGGTGAAGTACTCATTTAGTACCTCAGCCTGCTCCTCTGGGTCTTGTGCCCATCTCTTCCCTGATTTAATCCTGCTAATCTGCCCCTTCACCCTTCGTCTCTCCCCAATGTATCTAAAGAACCCTTTTCCCTCTCTAATTTCCTGGCCAGGTTCTGCTCCTTCCTTGCCCTTAGCCACCTCATCACTCTAGTGGCCCTTCTAGCCATCAGCTCATACTCCCTCGATCCCTTTCACTCCTTGAGCACTTGAATTTCTTATAGGCTGCTTCTTTCCCCACACCACCTCCTGGACCTCCCTGGTCCACCAACAGGGTTTTGGGGCCCTACCCAGATTGCCTTACTCTTGCACAGGTGCTGGTAGCATCCTGCACCCTCTCCTGATGATTTCCACCTACTATCAGCGGCCATGTCTGACCCAATCCCATCCAAATGCTCCTTAAGGATCCTTCCCATTTCCTTAAAATCCACCCCCCTGAAGTCGGTTACTTCCGTCTTTGTGACATCCTTCTTCAGAAACGAGCACCAGTACTACATGCAGTACTCCAGGGGTGGCCTGATTAGTGACCTGTACAGAGGCAGGATCACTTTCCTGCTTCTGGAGGAGATTCCTCTCGCAATACACCCCAGCATCCTGCTGGCTTTCGCTGCCACCTTCCTGCACTGAGTTGAGCTGTTCATGTTCCCCGTTATAACCACCCCTAGATCTTGTCCTCCTCGGTAGTACCCAACTGAACCCCTCCCAACTGGTAGCATCTCCCTGGGTTCCTTGCTTCCAAGTGAATTACCCTGCACTTCTTGCATTGAACCCCAACTGCCACATTTCCGACCACTCCTCCAGTTTAGTCAGGTTGTCCTGTAGCCCCCGCCACCCTACTACGTCGTCCGCCACCACCACCCTCTTTGTATCATCAGCGAACAGACTGATCTTACTCCTGATGCCATGTGAGATATCTGCTATGAATATCCCAAACAACACTGGGCCCTGTGGAACCCCGCTTGTCACAGCCCTTGGGGATGAGAGTTCCCCCCCCCCACCACCACCATCCGCTGTTGCCTCCCCCTTCAGACAGTTCACAATCCAGGTCACCATCTTTGTCCCCGCCCTCACATATTCCAACATTCCCCCCAACCACCCATGAGGCACTGAATCAAAGGCCTTGCTGAAGTCCAAATACAGGACAGCTACTGCATGGCCCTTGTCCAGTTCCCTTGTCACCCAGTCATAATACTCAACTAGGTTGGTCTGACAGGATATTCCTGAGTCCAACCCATGTTGCTGACCATCCTGGAGACCACTGTCTTCCAAAAAGGTCACCAGCCTCTCTTTCAGGATTGTCTCCATCAGCTTTCCCACAATGGAAGTGAGGCTTGCCAGTCTAATTGCCTGGTTCATCCTTCGGGCCACTTTTGTGGAGGGGTACCACGTCAGCAATCCTCCAGTCCTGTGGTACGCAACCTGTGCACAGAGAGGTATTGAACAGGTCTGCCAAGATCTCTGCCAGTTTTTTCAGCACCCTGGGGTGAATGCCATCTAGTCCTGGTGCCTTATCCACCTTCAGATCCTCCAGCACCCTTCCATCTGTAATTACCTAATCTGTCAACATCTCCCTTCCCTTGCCCATCTTGAGGTAGCTGCCCGCCCTTCTCCTTCGTAAAGACAGACGTACTCATTTCGTGCTTCTGCCTGCTCCACCCTTTTCTCCACCCCCCATCCTCCCTATCTGGTCCTTGCAGCTACTTCTCTCCCTTAGTATCTGAAAAAATCCTTTTCCCCACTATGTCAGCCTCAGCTCTCTGGAAGCCTTGGCCACCCTGAATGGTCTGGTTACCTCTTTGGACTTCTTCACATACACTTCCCTGTCCTCCCCTCTCCCAGATTTCTTGAACCTCCTAAATGCTGTTTTTATTTTTTTCCCTCACCTCTTCCAAGACCTCCCGATTCAACCAGCTTGGTTTCTTAGCCCTTCCCTTCTAGCTCTGTGCCTGGGTACATGACCCAGTAGCCTCCATCAGCCCCCGTTTGATAATTTCCCATTTTTTTAAGTTATATTTTATTGTTTTTTAATAAAAACAATTACATACAAGTATCTCATGCCAGACGTCACATTTTAATAAAATGGCTACATTCCATGTAACAGGTACAATTAATCTAAGCAGTCTTGCTTTCGAACACTGGGGTAGGCCTTCATTAGAAAAGTTTATATGGTAGTCCATAAAAAAGCTGCACCCCACAAGACTTATGAGAGGTCATTTCAGTGCAAACATTTTACCCAGCACAGAAAAAAATACAACAACCAGTGTTGTTATGCCTCTCCTCCAAACATCTTTATCCCCCAAATGGTAGCAAACAGTGTGAACTTCACGCAACCTACCGTATTTAAAACAAAAGTGTCAGTACAAGAAATAAAAGTTTGTCTTCACTTCTGGACCAAAACTAGTAATGGTATCTAATGTGCATATCTAATATTGTGATAAACAGCACTATATTTCCCCATAGTAGCCCAAACTGGCAAAGAAAACTTGTATTTTAATCTGAACTTTAACCTGAATGTACAAATAAGAAAATACTCAATCTCTAAACGCAGCTCCCAACAATTTTAACAGTAAAATTGTGACATGGAGAGAAACTCTCCTACAGCCTCCAAACACTGAGAAAGTTCATGTAGTAACCTGCAGATACTCAAGTGCCAGCATCAGAGTCTGTCACCTCCTGTCTTCTGGCCCACTCAAACTCCCGGCAAAGAGCCTCTGCCTTTTTTCCAGCTTTCTCTGGATCGGTGTGCTGATAAATGCAGACTCCATACTGGATCTGCAATCGAGCAGGCATCAGGAGTGAGTGAACCACCCCCCAAACTGTGAAGCCCGACCTGAACGCCATCGAGCTTCTTCCTTCTCGCTCTAGTGGCGAATGAGAGATCAGGGAATAAATGGATAGTGGATCCATGGAAATTGAGTCGGTCAGCATTTCATGCTGCTGAAAGGGTAGTATCCTGAATTGCTGGATTCGTCGTCACCATGAGGACAGTTCTAGGGAGATCGTTGGTGGTCACTGCTGTTCTAGGCAAAATCCGGTAAGCCTTAATTAAGGTGTTCGGGTCCAATGAAGCAGTAATCTGCAGGGCTTCTCTGGCAGCCATTCTTTAAGAAAATAAAGCAAATTGTCTCCCTCTATGTTTTTGGGAAGCCCTATGATTCGAATATTTTAGGCCCTCAGAGTGTTCAAGGGGCCTCGAGTCTGTACCAAAGCTGGGCACTTTCCTGCTGAAACTTGCCAGTAGATGCCAAGGCCCCCTGTTGCCATCGATTCTGTTGAGGTCGCCGTTTTTGTAGCTACAGATATTTTAGCGTCTTGCTCCTCGAATTTAGTGAGGATAGATACCATTTTTGAATCTACAGCTTGCATAGACTTTTGGAGAGCCTGCCAAGGTGGCTCGGGTTCCGAGGAAGATTGCGTGTGGCTTCTTGAGTGATCTGTACTGGCTGAGTTTGTGATGTAGTCGCAGAACCTTTGCTAGTGCGACCCATGGCTGATGTCTGGTATCTCCTGATGTCGCCTGCCTCAGAGATCTCTGATCTTGTCGAATAATGGCACTTTTCCCAAAATTTTTTAATATTTTGATTGTTAAAAGTGAGTAAGTTGAAGAGCTCCAACTGTGTGCGTCTTGTTAGTAAGTGTGCTCCATAGCACCCCCGATAATTTCCCATTTTTGATTTGCATCGAAACTTGGATGAATTCCTGCCAGATGCCCCTCCAAAATGTCCCGTCTTATCAAAGTCGGCCTGCCCGAAGTCAACCACCCTGGTTCCTGTACCTGCAGCTTCCTTGCCCATGTTGAGCGTGAACCACACTGAGTGGTGGTCACTCCCAGCCAGCGGGTCCTCCACTCCCAGCTCCCTTACGCCCTTCCCATTAGACAGTACTAGGTCCAGAGTTTTTCCCAACCGAGTTGGCTCGTTAACCATCTGAGTCAGGAAGCTGTCCTAGAATGCGTCCAGGAGGACCTGCTCCCTTGCACTCGAGGTGGCTGGGGTGCTCCAATCCACTGCTTGATAAAGTAATAAAGTGACTTCAGCAAGTTATTACCTTTTGGATTCGGTTGATGGTAGCAAGGTCACAGGTATCTAGCCTTTAGGAAGGTCAGGTCAGATTAGGTGCACATATGGGAAAAAGGGGATGCCAAACAAACACAAATTTATCTGATTAAGTAGGATTAGTGGAGAGTGCATCCCCCCATACAGTCCATCAGGCCCACCTTCAGACAAATATATGTACTTTCAGACTGACCTTATAGGTCAACTCCTCCACTGACTGGACGTCCTGTGCTATGGTCATCCAATGCTGAAGGAGAGGGGGCTCCTCCCCAAGCCATTTACGGTGACAGTCTTATGGGGCAAAAAAGAATCACTCCAGGCGAACCATTGGAGGGACCACAACAAGGATGAGAATCTGAATTTGTCCCCAGGTTCTATAGGTGGCTCTCAATGTATTCCGGACCACTATAAGAGAGAAGTCGTCATTTTTAGTTTTAAACATAGGGTCCATGACTCAAGCCCCCAGAGGCAGACACCCCTCCTCCCTCAACTCCATCAGTTTCCAATTAGCTTGATATTCTGGTATAGACCAGAGACGGGCCCCCTTAAGTGGGCCGCCAGGTAGTAGTCCTGTCTGGAAGTGCTCTACCTCCATAGGTTATGTCTGTTTGCATAATTATTTTTTTACTTATTGAAATGTTTCAGCACGAAAGCACACTGAACAACAAGCTGCTCATTTCCCAGTGTGACCTGGGGGGGGGGGGATACATAGAGTATGAACAGTAATATATTCAAGGTGCATAAGACAACAGTTACATACAGTGAACAAACACTAGGCAATTACAATTGGCATGTTAGTGAAGTGGGAGGGGAACAAGAGAGCAACACAGGCATGCACCTAATACAGAAAATAAATAACTAGTAGTGAGGGTTACTTTGGTATAGACAGAAAAGAGAAAATATGGTAGAGGGGACAGTTACAGGGAGGTGCAAAAGTATTCATAAGTGCATCAGGTATAGGCAATTCATAAAGTGCCAGAGGAATAGGGAGGCTGGGCAAGTCAGTATCAAGTGCCATGAGAGGAGAGGAGAGGGAGGGGGGGGGAGAGAAAGTAGAACCCAGGGAACCCCTCCAGGATGTTGAGAATCCTGCAAGGGACAGAGACCCTAGATGAGGTGGGGGAGTGCCAAGGAGGGGAATTTAGAAGGGATTGGTAAACAGGTGCAATGTGTGAAGAAAGGGGAGGGGAGCAGGCCCAAGGGACCCATATGGTGTAGGGAGGAAGAGGGAAGGGGAGCAGAGGAGGGGGACCCAGGTTCTGGGGTCCCTTCCAGGATGCTGAGAACCCCTGCAAGGGGCTGGAGGCTGGGAGAGAGAAAAGGGGGGAAATAGGGGGTTGTCAGGGGGGGGAGAGGAGTTCAGCAGGTAGAGAAAAGAGGGAAGAAGGGAAGGAGATGGGGAAGGACAGCTAAGCCCAAAAGGACCCCTTCAGGATGCCGAGAACCCTGCAAGGAAGCAGGGAAGGCTACAAAAGACAGGGGGAAGGAAAGGTTAGCTACAAAAGATGGGAGGGAAGGACAGGTTAGGCTGGGAGTAGATATAGGTAAGGGGTGTGTCTAGACATATATGAGGGCATAGTTAGGGAGGGTTATTGCAAGAGCGGCTAGATGAGAGGTAATTGTGAAGGGTTGAACTGATGGAGTAGGAGGAGGAGGAGTGACGGACTTGAGGAGGGAGGGAGTTCCAAATTTTAGGGGAGCAGTGTGAGAAGCCTGATTGACCAATGAGGGTGGAGTGCAGAGGGAGCACCAATATAATTCAATATTTAATTCAGGGTCTCTTCAAATTCCAAACGTATTTAGTTATGATCTTCTGCCAAAACTGGAACTGTGATTTTGGTATATTAAGGGGCAGGCACTGAAAATGGTACAGAAACCTGGGAAGGATATTCATAACCACAGGCTGTATATGAGAGTACATTGGAAAGTTAAGGAGGGACCATTTAGTTATAGCCTGACGAAGCTGGGTGATCAGTGGATCAAGTTAACTGAAAATAATCTAAGTTTTTAGGAATTTGTGCTTCTAGATATTTAATTCTGGTAGCATTCCAGTTAAGAGGGAATAACTGAAGTATCGCAGGCGATTGATTATAATGAAGGCAGAGCACCTCTGTTGTTGCCTTGAGAGCATAGTCTGCATGTTGGCCAAACTCCTCTAGAAGTGTCCAGATCCTTGGAATCGAGGTCTCTGAATGTAAGTGGTAGGGGAAGACATCGTCCGCGTACAGCGAGATCGTTTGGGTGGTACCTCCCACCTCTTTTCCCTTGATACGCGTGTCATCCCTAATGGCCTTTGCTAAGGGCTTAATAGATAAAGCGAAAAGAATGGGTGACAGGGGACAACCCCAAGTGCCCATGCCTAGGCTGAACCTATCCGAGATGCTTCCACTGACTCTCACAGAGGCCTGTGAAGCAGTATACAATGCTGTAATCCCGTCTATGAAAGACTACAGGAAGCCAAGTTGATCTAAGACAAGGAAGAGAAAGCTCCAAGATATCAGGTCAAAGGCTTTCTCCACGTCTAAACTCATAATAAAGGCCGATGTTCAGGCACGTTGGATTGCATTTATGACATTGATTGTATGATGGACATTATCATGGGCTTGCCTTCCCATGACAAAGCCAGTTCGGTCTAAGTGGATGAGTTGGGGTAGCAATAAATTAAGATGGTTTGCAATGATGGGAGTAAAGACTTTGTAGTCCGCATTGAGGAGGGATATCGGGCTGTAAGAACCTCACTCAGTGGGGTCTTCATCAGCTTTATGGAGAACTGCTATAGCAGCATAATGCCATGATGGCGGTAGTAGTCCTCCCTCCTTCCAAATGTCATTGCAAACTTCTCTAAAGAGTGGGGCAGTTTCCTGTAAGAACACTTTATAAAATTCTCCACTGAAACCGCCAGGGCACTTGCTAGATTTGAGATTTTTAATAGTGGCCAGAATTTCTGACAGAGATATTGGGGCAGTTAGGGACTGGCCCTGCTCCAGGGTCAGAGAGGGCAGATTTAGTGCCTGTAGGAATCGTCTCTTATACGATGGCAAAGCTTCATTTTGAGGCTGGTATAATTTCTGGTAGTATGATACAAAAGTATTTCCCATCTGATCCCCTCTGTGGGTCATTTGACCAGTAATGGGGAGTTTGATTTTAGTAATGATGGCTTTGGCTGCCTGTTGCTTGAGGCGGAAGGCCAGAAACTTGGTTGTCCTGCCCCCCCCCCAAAATAGTACTTTTGTTTTAAGTACCAAAGGGCTTTTTCGGTTTCGGTAGATTTTTTTGATTTTGGTTTTCAGTCGTTTTGACTCTTCAGTTTGCTTGGACCATTTCTGTTTCTGTGTGGACTATATTGATCATAACTGATCTAAGTAAATCATCTGCTGTTGTCTAACTTTTTTCTTATATGCAACAATAGAAATAAGTTTCCCCCAACCATCGTTTTTATAGTATCACAGAGGATTTGGGGGGTAATTCCCAGTTTATCGTTATGTTCTAATGTTCTTTTAATCACACTTTTGATTTCAGTTACTGTTTCTCGGTCTCAGAGCAAGGAGAAATTCAGTCTCCAGTGAGTGGTCTTCCATGGTATCATGAAGTTAACTTTGAGGAAGATCAGCCGATGGTCTGAAAGGGTGGATGTGCCTACCCACATTGAACTGAATGAGGACATATGTTTTGTGTAAGCAAAAAAGGTGTCCAATCTAGAATAAATCTTAAATATGGGTGAAAAATATGTATAGTCCTTGGCCTGTGGGTACTTTACCCACCAAACATCCAACAGTCCCAAATCTGTCAACAATTTAATGAATAAACTGGCTGTTCTACTACTGGGATTAGGGATCTGTGAGGTGGTGTCAAGGGCCCTGTTCAAGATGAGGTTCTAGTCCCCCCAAGAATCAACAGGTACCCTGATTTTTCAATTATTTGCTGTATCATTGAAGAAACAAATGTTCAGCAGGGAACCAGGAGGGGTGTACACATTTACTAATGTTACCAAGGTGTCTTGTACTCTACCTATAGCCATAATGTAACGGGCCCCAGAGTCCACAAGCACCGCCACCTCCTCAAAAGGTAAAGAAACTGAGAGAAGTATCATAACACCCCTCTTCCTGCCCCGCTTCAAGGAGGCATGATACAGATTAAGAAATGCTCTGGTTTTAAATTTTAACACTTTTTGGGGGAAGAGATGGGTTTCCTGCAGGAAGATGACATCACACCTTTGGAAGCTAATGTATTTAAGAACGTGTTTCCTCTTGATCAGATTATTTATGCCATTAATGTTATAAGACATAACTCTAATACTAGTGTACACCATTGTTGTCAGGTTAAGTTTAGGTCTGCTGGTTTAGACTGGATGATTGGAGATAACACTATGAAGAAGGGGGTGATTGCTATATGTAAGAGAATGTACCCATCAACAAGAAGAGAAGCAGTAACATATCACAAAAGCAATAACAACATTATTTTTAACCAACTGCAAATACAATAAGAGTGCAGGAGTTCAAAATGCAGTCTCCTCCAGTAGGTAAAAGTACTGCCTGAAGATCCTTCAAAATGTACCACGTAGCAGGTTAGATTTAAATTCCTGCCCGTGTGCTAACCAATAAAATGTTTTGTGAGACAGTTAAGTCTTCCATCTCAGCCAGGTGTTGATATTGGCTTCCTAGGTCAGACTGGGGTATTTCAGCCAGTCTGAGGGGTGCCACACCTGTGATACAGTTTTCCCAACCTTGGTGGAGAAAAAGCCAGAATAGTAGGTTCATGTAAACCAGTCATGAGTCTGCTGGCCGCCCTGACGTCACCAACGCCATAAGTGTCAGAGATAAAAGTGACTAAAGACTTCCTCTGTGGCTGTCCCTACCCCCGATCCACTAGTTCCCACTGAAATGAGTTTGGCCGCTTGCTGTAGTGGTTAGAGTTCCCCCTTACCAAAGAAGGCAAACCTAATATTTCAGTCAGCGATAAGAAACTTGTGAAAAATGTTTCTAGCCATTTCCAAGGTGGGGCTCCCTTGTCTTCCCATGGACAACAGGGGTTCGGTAGAGTTAAGAAGGTAAAAAGATGTAAGGGAAAGCACAGGAAACCCTCAACCTGTACACCTAAGCTGGTCTCACTATGCGGTCATTTGTTTGTTAGAGGCTCTGGTCATGGTCTAAGGCTCCAGATCAATTGGGGGGGAGGGGTTCATTGCCCCAATGGGTGGGTCTAACCATTCTACTGCTGGGTGACAGCAAACAGATGCCAATGTATCAGTGTGTCCTGTGCGTTCACCGACATTGTGTAGCTAGTGGGTAGCGGGAAATCTGGTAAAGACCACTCTCAAGATCTAGAATGACCCTTAGATAATCCAAAGAGATTCTTTAATAATGTTTGGAAGACTCAGTCTGCCTGTTGGGACCCCGATCAGGCACCGAATGAGGCACTGGTCTAGCAACAAGTTGCCAGGAAACACAGCTAATGTCCCTTGTATGCGGGGGCACCAGCCAACCAGGGCTTTCCGAGGCAGCAAGTTGCTATAACAAGACTAGGGAAATCCACTTTTATTTCCCTCATCTGACAAGAATCTCTTATTCCCTGTAGTGCTCTGCAATTTTTTTTGGGGCAGACATGTGTCTCCAGCCACTGGCTGAGGAAAACTACTGCCCAACTCTAGTGACCATAACCAATAAGCCAACGCATAGGAAAAGGGCAGCCCCTTCTGAAACAGGTGTGCCCCTCCCCCAAACCCTGTTGCAGCAGCAGCCCAGTATCTTAAGATTTCTTAAAACTGTAGTCAAAATATATATTGTAACACAAACATTTTAAGTAGTGAGAGTAAACAGACTGTACACGGCAATAAATGAGGCTGATGGTATGCCTGGTAATTTCTTAGTCACTAGAGGCTCCACAAGGATTTGATCACGGTGATGTGGGAGCTACTTATTTACAGAAGTAGCCCAAAATAAAGGAAAATAAACAACCTCCCTGGAGAGAAGCAGGCTACTGCAAGATAAACTGTAGTATGGGCGCTTGTCTGCTGTGTCGCTGCATGGATCCAAACTTCACAAAATAAGCAACATGCTAGACCAGAGTCACAGTTTGTTAAGGAGCCTATCCTGCATCCCACAATACAGTGTTTAACTGGTGCCAAAATACGTACATAATGTCTCAGTGTACGAGAGCTGGCAATTGGTACATGGAGCAAATTGCTGCCAAGGGTAAGCACAGGTGGAATATCTTTTGCAGCAATCAGTTCCCCAGTGCCAGTGGCTCAAAAAAGACACCAGTGAAATCGAGGCGGGTAGTAATTAGTAGTCTGAAGTATGTGATGTCAGATCAAGTGTCCGTGAGGTTCTCACTGTTATCTGCAGAGATGGAGGGTGTCATAGCGGATTCATGTAAGTGAGGCACGTTTCTGATGGACCGCAAGAGAGCTCTGTAGGTCCTCAGCATGACTCCTACATCAGCCCACAGGTTAGTGGATCTGTTCCTCTGTGTGCTCCTGCCGTGACAGTCTCCTCTGCAGACAACTGACCAAGCTGACTCAAGGAGGTCCTTCTTGAGATGCTCTTTGGCAAGAGAGGGTACAGCGATACCTAATTCTTCAAGGTAAGGCGAGGATGCCAGTAGATCTGGGAAAGTACGTGGGCCTTTGTCTGTTTACACTCATAGTCTGGCTGGGAAAAGAATTTGAGCACAGACATTCCGGGCCTTCAATTTTTTATTTTTGTGCCTTCCCCCCCTATTCTCAGACTCTGCCTGCCGCCCCCAAGCCCAGATTTACCCCCTGGGCGAGGCCACCGAGGGACTTCCCATGCCCTAATGGACATTGTGGACAAACCCCAGATTACCCCACCACCACCACCACCAGGTCGGGGCCATGAGAGTGGGACCCCCTGGTGGGTTATCAGAGGCAGTGGGACCGAAGGACCATAATGCTGGAGGACCGGCATTTTTCTTGCTTTGCTGCCCTGGGGTTGGGGATGTGCAATGATGCCAGCATCCGTCCCGTCCCCCCAATGCACTGGTGCCAAACGCTGCAGCGCCAGCAGCCCCAGCCTCTGCCAGGGGTCTGTCGAACACCAGATACTCAGCCCCCCCCAAGAGAAGGAGAGCAGTCCCGAGGATGCTCAATCCTTCTCTCCCGGCTGGCTCTCTGACTCTCCAGGTCTATTCCTGAACCTGGGTCATCAGCATCACAAGCGGAAATCTAACTGCTGTAACACTGGGTCGGTGCTTTCAATTGTTTTAATGTCAGCCAGAGGGTCCGTCGGCTCTCCTGCACAGCAGAAGTGTAGTCATTATCTAGGGAGATGCGGCTGTTTTTATATTGAATGTCTCTCTGTTGCCAAGCCCTTCTCAGTAATTCTTCTTTAGTGGTGTATGAAGTTAGTTTAGCCACAAATGATCAGGGCCGCGCTCCAGCATTGGTGGGCTTCATGCCCAGGGAGCAGTACACCCAGTCCATAGCCAGATCAAAGTCATCCGGGAGATGAAGACTTCTTTCAGCAAATTTTGTAGAAAAGAAATTACACTGGGAACCCCGGCCTCTGCTCCTTCTGGAATTCCATAAATCCAAATGTTCTGTCTGTAGCTATGTCCCTCTAGATTGTCAAGGTGATGTGTGAGTTCCCGGCCCCAGGCCAGCAGACAGTAGTGTCTATTGACCTGTTCTGAAACTTTGGTGAGACAGAATTCGACCTGGTCGGTCCGGTGCTCAATTTTACCAATGTCCGAGAGAAGGTCGGTTAGAGTCTGGTCTATCTTAGTTACTGTCTTTGCAGTCTGGAGGATTGAAGCAATTAAGTCTACACTTTCTTCCTCGGCTGAATGAACGGTGGCCATGTGGCCCTTGGGATCTGTGGCCTCAGGAGTAAAGTGGCGCTTTTCTTGATTTAGGAGCTCCTTTAACTTTTGTGCGGTGTCCCTGGGTTCCTGGGGGGGGGTGGGGGTGGTGGTTTTAGATCTGGTACTTTTAGCCAGCAAATCCATAATTAAGTAAGCAGATGTTTCTTGATTTAGCTTGGAAGGTAGGCAGACCTATAAAGTCAGGCAGCCATTAGGTTGCTGACATCACCGAAGTCCTCACCAGACTCCCTCAATGGAATCCCAGCTCTGTTGTGCACATTTCCTAAGTCACAATTCTATATACTGTGATGACAGAAGGGACCATTTTGTCTGCCTGTCCGGTCACACATTAACAGTCTGAATGTTACCCTACTTGTGCTGTATGTATCCTTTGTAAGAACATACACACTTTGTATACAGTATCGTTCCATTCACTGTCTTAGCACTGTCAGGCATAGCTGAAAATGTTTCGATTTTCCTGCCTCCTGTTAAATATCAACACTGTCCCCCCCCCCGGTGAGCTACAAAAAGGAGGTGGGAATGTTAGCTTTGCCTCCTTATGACATACAAGAGGAAAAGTGGAAGCATTGCATTTTTTTCAGAGGACATAGTTCCCATTTAAACTGGGCCTCAAGATGCATTTTCCGCCCTTGAATGTACAGTGAGTAAATGCTTCTTCCATTGTATACAGGTCCACTTAAATGCACAGAAATACAGAAAATTAGAGTCCATTGGCTCATCCAGTCTGCCCAAGCCTTCCTAGTTATGGGACTGTGCCTATCAGTCCTCATTTCTTCTCCTCCTTCCCCAAACTGCCCCCATGCGCACTTCCCCAAGCACCAATCCCACCTCTTTTTGAACCCCACCACTCTTTCCGTGTGAAAGTGCTTTCTGATATCCTTCCTAAACCTCCTCCCTTCCCTCCATTTTCACAGAGTTTTCCCTGGTGCCCGTGTTACCATGCACCGTCAACAACTCGCTGCTGTCCATCCCGTTTACCCCCACACAGAGGTACCTGAACCTCTCAATCATGTCTCCTCTCTTCCAGACTGTACATATCAAGATTCCCCAAGCACTCCTCATAAGACCTATGTTGTTGCCTTGTATCATTTTGCTGGCCTTTCTCTGTATCGTCTCAGGCCTATCTCTCTCCTTCCACAAGTGTGGACTCCAAAACTGCACACAGTACTCCAAGTGTGGTCCAACCTGAGATCCATACAGGGGAAGTATTCGCTCCCACCTCCTGTTAATGGTTCCTCTCCCAGCATCCCATTTGCTTCCCCCATTGCCCCATAATGCTCTAAGCAGCTCGAGTTACCACTATTAAATCGGCCCGTCCCCTTTCCTCCATTGTGTAACGCATATGACCACTCCACGGATAATGTATTTTGTTCTCAGATTTTCGACCCCTATGTGCATTACCTTGCAATTTTGGGGGTTAAATTTCAGCTGCCACACCCCCAACCACTTCTTCTCCACCTCTCTAGTTTTTCCTGATCCTTGTTCACTGCCTTTATCCCCTCCTCAGTGTCCACTCTACCACAGAACTTGATGTTGTCTGCTAAGAGGCATATTGTACCCCAGAATGCCTCCCCATGTCACACATAAATAAGTTTAAGAGAACTGGTCCTAAAACTGATCCCTGGGGCACCCCACTCGGGACTTCCTCTACCCCGAGGACTCTCCATTTAAGAGTGCCCCGAAATGTTAAAGGGGAGGGTCCAGCTGTACCTATCCTTCAAGTTTGCCACAGAAAAAGTACATTTTTGATATGCAAAAAAGAACATTTCCAGTTCAAAATCCATAACTAAAAGAGCCAATACACAGCATATCAAGCAAGCACAGCAAGACAGATTTTGTTCCAACTTCTGCCCTACTACCTTCATATGGCTAAGACCCTTCAGGGTGTGGGGTGTTAAAGGATAACTGCCCTTCTAGGGGCCACAAAGGCCTTCCACCTGCAGCATCAGGCCACACCACTGGAGTGGGCAGGGATCTCTCAACACCCTCACATCCTGTCGGGTCTTATCACTTCCTAAAAAAACAAGTGCACCCTTGCTCAGTACATTGTACCATTCAATAAACTGGATGTACTCACCAAGAATGAGCAACTTTCCAGTCCAATCATAATATGTGTGAGCTCAGGGATTGGAGTGGGGCCCAAGCTTACATCAGACATGTCCTTCTCGATCTAGAGGAGAAATCATATAACAATGTAATGGTTAGTATTACTGAACAAATTTTCAGCCTGTAACAATCATTACTAAATGAAGTTAACCATACTCTGGTATTTCTTGGTAAAACATTCCCCCGGTTACAGAAACATCTCTGTCAGCAGTTAAAGGAAAATTCCACACCGAAACCAAAAAAGGTAAACGCCAAAGATGACTTGGGAGTCCATCCAGTGTTCCCTGGAACACAACCAGAAGCAACTTCAGGATGCCCCCCCCCCAATTACTAACCCCTTTGTAACTATCCCAGCTGTTTTTATTTTTTTTTTATTTTGTTTTTTTACTCAACATTTTTTTTGTATCGACTACTGTGGTTACTGCACTTAACCACTACACTCGCTGTGAAAAAGTACTTCCTAACATTTTTTCTTAACTGCTGCAACTTTTGATGCCTAAGGTCCCCCTTCATCCATTTTATAAAACTAGAGCCACAGGTCTATCTGAATTCAAATATCGTTATCCTTTTATGATTTTTAAGCTCTTCATGAATCACCATGCTAAGTGATAAGCACCACACACACTACACAAATCACGGACAATGCACAACTCCAGAGGGGATCGCCCAAAGGGTAAGGGGAACCCTAAATGCAGTGTCACGAGTGGGCATGCCATGGGGGACAGAGGAGAGGATAAGTGCGGTCTAGTTTCTGGATCCTAATATACACGGGATCACATGCTTTGAGATGGAATGGCACTGAATGTACTTAACTTATCTCTCTCACTATATAGTGTGTAACACGAAATATTCACTGTCTTTTTAGTTTCGCTATTTTTGCTGGTTCCATGGTAGCGTGGAAAATAAAAAGACTGAATATTAGGTAAATCACTATAGAACAGCAGCACCAGTGTTCCATCAATGAAAATAAAATGATGTGAATATGTGGAGGTATGCTCAGAGCGCTAAATATAATGGGCGTGAAATTAAACTGTTATGCTGTATGTTTTGTTGCCACACCAATGTTAAGACAAACCATTGTATTCATGTACTTACACTCTATGCTTATTCTCCTGCTGAAACTGTAAACCTGCGTACTACGTGCCATCTACATGGCCCAGGTTGTGCCTGAAAATGGTCCCTGGAATCAGTGTATTTACCTGTCCGTAATCAAATAAAGTCCTTCGTTTCTCTTACTAGGAACATTACTAACTGCTGCCAATAACCACACATTTCCTGTCCCCCTTTAAGAATCAAGGGAAAGTTACATTCACACTGCTAATCTCGCTATGATTAAAAAAAACTGTCTTATCAACTGCAAGGTTTTGAAAATGTTGGGGGCATGTTACTTGAATATGATGCTGATTTAAGTCACGATGAGGTTAAGCTATATAACAAAGTTAGTTACAGATTGATCAATACATTGATTTTGATAGTGTTTTCTCTTAGTACACTGATACTACAGATGGGAGTAAAGGCAAAATCTGACTGTTTGTAAACAACACTAAGCTCTGTGGGAGGATGGATACGGAGGAGGGGAGACATCTCCAGACAATCCTCACATTCCTTCCACCTACTCCCCATCCCACGACACTCTCATTCAAGTGAGAATCCAGGCACCAAGACATGGAGGTATGCATCTTGCATGTCGAGGGAAAAGAGCCAATCCCCCTGATGAAGCTTGGGGAGGAGGCCTGGCAGGGTCCCCATCCTGAACCGCTTGTACTCTGTATACATGTTCAGGAGACTCAGGTCTAGAATGAGGCGAAGGTCCCTGCGTCGCGGTGTGACCCCGAGGGACAGCTCCACGATGGACCACAGTAGAAACTCTAAGGCGCGCCAGCCTGCCCATCTGGCTCGTGCTCAGGCCCTTGAGCACCTCCGGGCTCGTGGAGCCTCTGCTCTCAGTAAAGCCATGGTTTCGCTGACCTACTGGTGTGGCAGCTCCGATAAGCAGACTTCCGGCTTCTCTGATGCCCACCACGGAGAAGGTCGGTAAGTCGTCCGACCCTTAGGGGTGGCGCGCGGCCCCCTTTCCGCCCAACCAGGCCGCCCTCCATCGGCCAGCCTCCGCCCGAAGGATCCATTAAGTCGGACGCCGGCCCTCCAGCGTAGCTCAGATCCCGCCGCTAAGCAGCATGTCAGTTCATCCGACGCCCTCGACAGTGGATGAGCTGAGCCACACACCCACCACATCCATCGCTCCTGCTCCCGCCAGCTCCTCGCTGCCCTCCGGGACCCCAGAGTCTCCTCAGCCCGACCCGGATTTCTCCTCCCACCCTGGGCGATGCTGAGGTTTCTGGTCCCCCCCTCCATCGAACCGTCCCACCTTCTGGTCCGACTGATCCGACATCAGTTCCCTGGACGCCAGCTCCGATGCCGGTATTGCCGACGCCGGACGACATTCCTACCCCAATGTCGCCCTGACGCCGGGCCCTCCGCCCCCTGGGTCTTCCGCTCCAGAACTGCCCATGGGGACTCCGGCCGGGCCATCTGCTCAGGCAGCTCCTCCGGCTCCCAGGTACCTGGCCCCGTCGTATCTGACGCCGCCATACCTGCGACCGCAGTATCCGGTGCCTCAGTACCCGGTGCAGAAATATCTGACGCTGCAGTACCCGGCTCCTCAAAACCCGACACCAGGCTTCCCGCTGTCGGGGTATGGATATCAAAACCCGACACCAGGCTTCCCGCTGTCGGGTTATGGATATGTGCCCTTTGGGTATAGTCCATACCCTTATCCCACTCCTCCTCCTCCACCCCCTCAGCTGCTGGTGGACTTGCAGGAGACTCTGGCCTCCTGGTGGGCTGAGGCCAAAGCTCAGCTCACCAGAGAGGTGGAGTGTCGTCTTCCAACGACGGTGCCAGCGCCGGTTTCCGTACGTCCACGATGACACATTCCCTCCCCACCTCCGGACACCAGGGCTCAACCCTCTGGGTCCAGAGAGGGGCAGAACACGCTTTCCCGAGGGATTCCCAAGGTGTCCGTTCCTCCCCGTCATCGGGAGAGGGAGTCTACTTCTTCCCCATCTTCTTCTTCCTCGGACACCTCTGATCCTTCCGATGGTTGTTCCAAGCAAGACGACGAGCCACGCTCTCCGTCCAAGCCCTGGCCAAGGACTCCTCCAAAGTCCCCTCCAGAGGATCCTTCCTTCACGGAATTGCTACGGAAGATCCAGGAAGTACATAAGTGGCAATCCTTGCAGCCAGACCCCCAGCGTAAAAAACTCGCTGAGCATCTGGATCTGTCCATAACAGCTCCCACTTTGGTGCCACCCTGGATCGAGCCTCATGACGACCTTTTTACCACCATATGGAAACAACCGTCGGCCTTAGCCCCACTTTCCAGCAAGTCGAACAGGCTATACCAGGCTTCAGAGGGTGTTGACTTTTTAGACTCCCACCCTCGTGCTGACTCAATTGTGATTAGCACCGCTCATGGCCGGTCAGCTCAACCCAAACATCTTAGCTTGTCTCCACCTGACAAGGAATCCCGCCTTCTGGACCAGTATGGCAAGAAGATTTTTGCTTCTTCCACTCTGGGTATTAGGGCCCTGAACTACGTTGGCCACATGGGGGATTATCAGAAGGGGATTCTTAGTGAGGTGGAATCGAAATTGGACTCCCTTCCGGACTCTCAGGTCAAGCAGAAAGTGGCTGACCTCGTTCGCTCTGCATGTTCGGCCAGTCGGCACATTCTTTGTGTGACCTACGATGCAGTGGACACTGCTGGGAGGAGCTCAGCTTTTGCCGTAGGTTTACGGCGTCACACTTGGCTCTGAGTGTCTGGGTTGGTCCCAGAAGTGCAGTCCGCTATCCAGGAAGCGCTCTTCCGGGGTTCAGTGCTGTTCGGGGGTGATGTCAAGGACATCATCACTGACCTGCAGGAGAAGGGGACAGCACTAAAGTCTGTCGACTCTATGTACCATGCCCATCTATCGCAGCGCCACCCTTTCGCAGACGGAATCGTCCCAAAGCAAGACCACAGGTAAAGAGGGCCCCTAAACACTGGGACCCTCCAGCTGCCAAGCTCCCCCTCACCCAAAAAAGCTGCGGGAGCGTCAGCTGCGGCGCTGCCCCACACCACCAGAGTCCTTCCCTCTCCCACTACCTCTGGACTTCCAGGAGGAACCGTCAGGAAGGAGGTTTTCCCTCCACCTTCCGTGCTGGGAGAGGATAACATCGGATTCATGGGTGCTCCAGCTAATCGCAGAAGGACACTCACTACAGTTTCTGCAGAAACCACATCGTCACCCTCCCCCAAGGTCGTCGTACTCTCAGGAACATCATCTTCTGGTCCAGGAAGAAATTTCAGCACTGTTGCTGAAAGAGGCAACAGAACCTGTCCCCCTTCCCTAGCAAGGAACAGGTTACTATTGCCACTTCTTCCTGGTCCCGAAGAAGACAGGAGATGTAAGCCCTATTCTAGATCTCAGTTCCCTAAACCTTTTCGTGGAGTACAAGAGGTTCAGGATGCTCTCACTGCAGAGCCTTCTGACCCTCCTCCGCTCGGACCAGTGGATGTGCGCTCTGGATATGCAGGACGCTTACCTGCACGTAGCTATCCACCCGTCTCACCGCAAATATCTTCGTTTTGCTTTCCAGGGGGATCACCAACAGTTCAAGGCACTTCCATTTGGCTCCTCGGCCCCTCGAGTATTTACCAAATGCCTTGCGGTGGTGGCGGCCTACCTGCGTACCTGGTTGGTACAGGTTTTCCTGTACCTGGACGACTGGCTCCTGGCGGCCTCATCCAGGGAGGAACTCCTGCACTGCCTCTACCTCACCCAGCAGGTCTTTGCCTGTCTGGGTATTACCATAACCATTCCAAGTGTCACTTGATCCCATTCCAGAGGCTTCAGTTTATTGCAGGTGATACTGGACATGACCCTAGGCAGGGCCTTTCTGCCTCCGGACAGGGCAGCCACACTCCAGACTCAGATAAGCCTGTTGTCCGGCCGCAGGTGGGTCAGTGCAAGGTCAGTTCTTCGCCTCCTCAGGCTTATGGCGGCTGCTATCCTGACAGTCCCTCACGCTCGGCTCCACATGAGGGTCTCTCGGTGGATGCTTCGATCTCAATGGGATCAGTCGGTAAATGACTTGGACCACTTGGTCCTAGTCTCCTCTCCCATGATTCGAGACTTACAATGGTGGATGGTTTGAGAGAACCTTCTTCGGGGAGTTCCATTCTTCCTTCCTCCTCCCTCCCAGATTCTGACCACAGACGCCTCAGGCGAAAGTTGGGGAGCCCATCTCGGTCCACATTGGACCCAGGGCTCTTGGTCCAAGCTCAAGCAATCACTGCACATCAATGTGCTCGAGCTTCAGGCGGTGCTCTACGCTCTCCAGGCCCTCCACCTGCATCTTCTTCCAGGCCACCTCACTGTCCAGACGGACAATGTGTGTGTGGTATGGCACATCAACAAACAGGGTGGGACTCAGTCCTACCCTCTCTGAAGGGAAGCGATGAGAGTCTGGGATTGGGCAGCACAACACAACCTTCACCTCATGGCAATTCATGTTCCGGGGGTCAAGAACTCCTTAGCAGACAAACTAAGTCGATCATCTGCTCATGCTCACGTGTGGGAGCTGGATCAGAGGGTCCTAGACGATATCGTCCTACGCTGGGGAACACCTCAGGTGGATCTGTTCGCTTCGCCTCTAAATGCAAAGCTTCCCGACTTCTGCTTGCTCGTTCAAGAGCGAGGCATTTTCCTGAGAGATGCTCTGTCTCTAGATTGGAGGGACAGATTCCTCTGATCCCACGTGTTTTGCAGAAACTAGGTTCAGAAGGAGTACGAATTATTCTGATCACTCCTTTCTGGCCCAGGCAAGTTTGGTTCTCTCTTCTGCAACAATACTCAGAGGAGCCTCCTCTTCCTCTGTCACGGATTCTACTGACCCAGGATCAGGGGAGCCTGGTTCATCTAGGTCTCAAAGTCCCTTCAACTGCATGCATGGCTCCTGCGGACATAGCTGAAGCCCGCTTTGGGGTTTCTCCCCAGGTGGCTGAGATCTTGGTGGAGGCTAGGAAGCCCTCCACTAGGTCTACTTATGCCATGAGGTGGAAACGGTTCTCAATCTGGGCCACTTCAAAGGGCTTTGAGTGTTTCTCTTGCCCAGCTGGGCGACTGCTGGAGTACCTGCGCCACCTCTTCGACCTGGGTCTTAGTCACTTGTCTCTGAAGGTACACATGGCGGCCATTTCGGCCTACCATATTCCCTTTGCAGATAGGATGTTTGCTCAACTGGAAGTCTCTAAGACTTTCCTCAGAGGGTTCTTCACTTGAGACCCCCTATCCGAGTTCCCACCCCTCCTTGGGATTTGAACTTTGTTCTTGAGAAACTTACTTTGCCTCCTTTTGAACCGGCGGCCTCAGCAGACATGAAGTTCCTTTCATGGAAGACGCTCTTCCTAAAGGCCATTACCTCTGCTCGGAGGATTTCCGAGCTCCAGGCCCTGATGTGTAAAATCCCATACTTGATTTTTCACAAGGAACGCGTGGCTCTCCGCACCAATCCTAACTTTCTCCCCAAGGTGATAGCGGAATCTACATTGAACCAGTCCACAGAATTACCCGCCTTCTTTATGCAGTACTCGAATCAGGGGGAGTAGCTTCTTCACACTATGGACGTTCACCGCATTCTGAGATACTACACTAATAGAACGAAGGATCTCAGAAAGACTGGTCAACTTTTTGTCGGCAATGCTGTTTCCAAGCAATGCCCGTCTAAATGGTTGGCTCACTGCATCACCTTCTGCTATGACAAGTACAACAAGACCCTTCCGGGTCAAATAAGAGGTCACTCCACTAGAGGGGTTACTGCCTCTGCGGCATGTTTCAAGAATGTGTCAGCGGCAGACATTTGTGTTGCTGCCACTTGGACTTCTGTCCATACATTTACAAAACATTACAGTTTGGATACTACCTCTCGCCGTAGAACAGGCTTCGGGCTTGCTGTTCTGCAAGGCCTTCACAGCTAGATAATCTGCTTTGAGTAGCTTTCTCCTCCCGTGTGCTTCTTCTTGTTCCAGACTGCTTAGGACTCAGTCCGATATGTAATTACCTACTGCAAGAGCCCTCTTGAAGTAAGATAGTACAGTTACATAAGAACTTACCGTAACAGTAGATCTTCGAGAGAGGTTCTTGCAGTAGGCAATACCTTTCCCGCCCTCCATCCCCCTAAGCTTTTTCAGCTCCTTTTCCAGGGACGGAAATATCCGCTTCTCTCTCGTCCGGTCTCTTGTGGCCTGTGGCAGGAAAGAACTGGAAGGCAGGCGTGAGGGACCGCCCCTTTATACCAAAGTCTCCTGACGCCAGTCACCTGACGTGGGAGCGGTCCCTCGCCAGAGACTGCTAGCTAGAAATGTTTCCGTGGGGTCCTGCCACCTGCCAACGTCAGTCCTATATGTAATTACCTACTGCAAGAGCCTCTCTCGAAGATCTGCTGTTACGGTAAGTTCTTACGTAACTGTACTTTAATGGGAATAAAGTTGCTGTATTTGCACTTACTGTTGGTTTTCTGGCTGGGGCTTGGTTAGAATGCATTGGGGGGGGGGACTGTTTCCTGTTTCTACTTCACCTGTGTGTAATTTATTTAAATGGCTTTAAAATTCTGACACAGAAACTGCCCAAAGAAACTGAAGCAAGTGAGTTTTGTAACTACATGTTCAAATGTTTACAGTTAGGTGAAACAATGGCCCTAATGGAGGGAGCTCCACTTACCCCTCTCACTGGTCTGCTCTTCCCTGTGTAAATTCAGGACTCCTTTAGGAGCCTGCTAGCCTGTAGCTACTAAATTTATACAGCCTAAGGCAGGACCGTTTGAATGAAGGTGGAGTTCATTAATTATTCATGAAGTCTTTTGGGTTTTCTTGCAAAATACAAATTAGAAAGTATTTGTTTCTAGTGTTACGTTATAACAATACTGTTAAATGAAGATTGAAGTAAAAACAGTTTGTATTGTGTAAATAAAAGTTTGAAATACTAGATGGGGTGGGCTCAGAATCACATGGGTTTGTAAGCAAGTATATAAGGGCTGTTATTGCAAGCTATTGCAGATAGGTATTTGGTCTGGATAGGTATTGGGTCTGGAGACAGACTCCAGTAGGGAGCTCTGAGTATTGCTCCCAGGTATTAAAGCAGAACACCTGGGATGGCTAGCCCTTTCTGGCCATGTATGCGAAGTGATCTTTATGATTTTTGGTTGCCATTTATGTTTTTATTTATGTTGTACCAGTTTGCTGTTTAAATATGTCTTGCTAAAAAAGAAGAAAGATGCTGAAGTAAAATAAATTTGCTGATTTTTTACCTGCAATTGTGTTACACTACTGTGCAGTTTGTTCTGTCCACGAAGTCACCCGCACCCTATGACATCGATCAACTGAAGGACCCAGGCATCTGAAGTGATTTTGGTCCATCCCTCTAGACAGAGGGAGAACTGACGCACTACCACTTCCCTCAAAGACTACGCTTGGGGGTCAGGCAAGTAGTCAGGCAGTGGCTCTGGAAGTGGGCAAAGCGACCTGGGAGGATTTAGCGTTCCTAGGTCCAGAGGCCCCTGAGGGCTGAGAAGGGCCTTACGTTTAAAGGCCCCCTCCTGTCTGCTCCCCTTTAGACTGCTGAGCCACAGGGCATTGAAAAGTCTTCCGTCGGGCAGGGGTTGGTTCTGATTTATAAGTTTTATGAACAGACTGAAATGCTTTGCCCAAGTCCGGAAGTCCTGTAATGATCTTCTCAGTACCCTCTCGGAAAAGAACAGATACTTGAAACAGAGCACCCAGAATAGCTTCCTGGAGGTCCTGACAGAAACCAGACACTCTGAGCCAGGAGTACCTTCTCAGGCAGATGACAGTAGCAGCAGCTCTAGCCACCATGTTGTAGGATGAACGTAAAACATGTCTTCCTACGTCCAGACCAGATTGGAGGATGTCTAACAGCTCTGTTTTTTGAGAGGAATCAGGTTGGGTCTGGGCCAATTCCAGGGTATTCTGCCATAGAGACTTCTGATATTGCATCATATGTGCCAAAAGGTTGAACGACCATATGGTTCAGGAGGCTGAAAAGTAACTCCTATGGCCGAACTGGTCCAGCCTCTTGGATTCCTTGTCCGGTGGCTGAGAGCTCATGTGCCGAGGTTGCTTAGACCTGCCATGAGCTGCCGTTAGGACCTCAGAATCAGCCTGTGGGTGCTCTCCTAAGAAGGGCTCATTTTTAGGGATCCTGCAGAGTCTGTCCACCTTTCTGGGGACAGGTGAAGCTGGGTTTTGATGAAAAAATAAGAAAACATGGAGAACGTGAAAAATGGCAGTTGACTGGTAGCTGGAGGCATCCATGGAGCCGATGTGCATGGGTCGATGGCGAGAAAAGAACTGAAGTGGGGCTGGGGACCACCCCTTTATACCACTAGCTGATGTCAGAGGTGGTCCGACATTGGGGGTGGTCCCTGCTGCATACAGCTAGCTAGAATTTTTCCGTGGCATCCTAGTGCCTGGCGGCATAGTCCTTATGATGTAGCCTACTGCAAGAGCTCCAACTCGAAGTAAGATTTATTGCTTCTCCAGGAGATGCACTTCAGTGCTTCTGAATATCAAAAACTCCTCAAATTTGGTTTTGGGCATGTCACTGAATCAGCATATCGTGGTTATGCCACTGTACAGATCACTAGTGAGACCTCATCTGGAGTATCATGTCCAGCTCTGGAGACCATATCTCTGGAAGGACATAGATAAAATAGAGGCAGTCCAGAGAAGGGCAACAAAAATGGTGCAAGGACTGCACCAAAAGTCATATGAGGAAAGACTAGAGAATCTCAATATGGATTTCCTGGAGAAGAGGACAGGGGGATAAGATAGAGAGACGTTCAAGTACATGAGGGGTATAAACAAGGTACAGGAGGATAGCATCTTTCAAAAAAAAAAAAGATGTACAAGAACAAGGGGGCATGATATGAGGCTAGGGGGTGGGCTCAAGGGCAACGTGAGGAAGTACTTTTTCACAGAAAGTGTAGTGGATACTTGGAACAGCCTCCCTGCGGAGGTGGTGGGGGCAAAAACAGTAGGGGATTCAAGAGTGCAAAGGACAAACATAAGAGTACTCTGGCAAAAGGGAAGACAAGGTAAGTCGCAAATCAACTAGGGTCTGCGGTAATGCATTAGTTAGGGAAAAGGGGCAGACTAGGTGGGCCACACGGTCCTCATCTGCTGTCACCTTCTGTGTGTATATCGTGATGGCCGGAGACGGGCTGTGGCCACTCTCATCCCTAAACATTCACCATTTAAAGTAGACTCATTTTACATGGATATGGACACACCCTGGATGCTGAGCGTGGCACTCACACCTGTACTCTGTACGAACACGCAAATTGGCTGTCATTAAGAAACAGGGTCAAATTCCAGACTTGCATCCTAGGGAAGAAGGCTCTATTGGGTAAACACCACCTTGTGTAGGCAATTTGATCAAGGCGGCCAACTCATTACAGGTCACCGGGGGAGGACTAGAGGGGCCTTGGCTATCCCCTTCCATCACACCATGCTTGGACAATATGCATTTGACTACCGGGCCCCCATGTGGATGAACGAACTTCCCGAGCACGTCGTGGCTACTAAATGTCTGGCCCAATCCAAAACTGACCTCAAACAGCACCTAATAACACTCGCTAAGTGCACCTGCCCCTAAGTCCAGCCACACCTGCTCTCTCTGCCCCCCAGCAAGCACTAGGCAGGCCTCAGGTAGCCCCTCCCTCTGTCCCTTCTCATGACTTGCCTCAGCAATCAGTTCGTGTCATGCACCTTTGGCAGCCACCACCCCACCTCCCCCCCCAACTCCCAATCCCGTGAGTTTCCCTAACAGCCACTACTAATGCAAGCTGCCTGACCACGCCCCCCTTGTACTCCACCATCTACTCTAGCATGTCTTCTCTGCTCAGCCTCCCCTCACCTCCCCATTTCTCCCTATACCTTATCGCCCTTCTTCTCCCACCCTTCACCTCCACCGCAGTACCTACCTCTCTCTCATACCTCCTTTCTTCACCCTACTGCCAGCTATCCCCGTCCCTCTGAACTACTGACAAGGCACTTTGTGACTGCTTAATCCCCCCCATAAAGGGTTTTTCTTGTTATTTTAACTTGTACCTATGTTTTGAGTTATTCTGTAAGTTCTGAATCCAAGCTGTATTGTCCACTGCAATCGTTCATTGTACCTTTGCTTTCTCCTATTGTACTTTGTTTTGCAATCTATGACGTGGAACTTTTGTAAAAGAGCTTGCGCTCAAAGGACTTTTCCGAATCACTAAATAAATAAAATAAAGGTGGCGGACTGGCCATAGTCACAGGCACCATTAATGACAAACCTCTCCCAGTGGGGAACTTACATATCCCCTCAGGCAGTGATGCTTCAACAATACAGCAACTTATGGACTCTCTGCTAGTGCATCAGCAGGGGGACATTAATACTGAGGGGTGACTAATTTTTTACTGAATCCGACAGCTGATACAAGCAATCCTTCATCAGCATTTACAGCTGGTCAGAGACATCACTACAGGTTTTATGTTTTACAGATGTTTGGCGTTCTTTGCACAGCAGGGAATCGGCAATACACATTTTATTCTCATTCCCACCATTGTTACTCCCACCTTGATTTTATTTTTTATTACTGTGGAAGATTTAGACGGGTTGGTTAAGGTGAAAACTGACCCTATTCTTCTTTTGGACCATGTACCCCTCACCCTAACTTTGTCAGCCTCTACAGAAAGGAGAACTATTTAGTGGCGCCTTAACCCCCCCACTTTTCAGAAACCTCGAGTATCTCCAAATGCTGAAAACCTGTATTCCAGAGATGGTAAAAACACTACTATGGACATACCATGAGCCACTCCCTGAGACACTTTAAAAACGGTCTTACGGGAGGGACATTATAGTGTTTGCCTCCCACCAAGGAAAAAAAACTCTGAGAAGTCCAGCTTGCTGAACTACAAGATGAATAAAAATTCCTACAATTAGCACAAATGCAGGGTGCTCAAACCCTGGGAGATCAGATTAAGATGACAACATGAAATACTAACTTATAAGACAGAGCAAGCCTTGATCTGACTACGGCAGTCCGTATATGAGGGTGGCCGTATATAGAGCAGCCAATGTTTTGGCACACCGACAGAGTTAAACATAAAAGGGCCATCGTCACAAAACTGAATGATCCAAGCACAGGCTTCCCACCTACCTAGCATAAGGAACTTCTGCAAAGTTTAGTGATTTCCACATCCAATTTTACAAGGCGAACCCTTCCCCATCTACAAAAACATCTGGACACTTTCTTTAACTCGCTCCCTCTACCTGGACTCTCCCATGATCCCAGGAATGCAAAGATAGCCTAACACAAGCCACTACTTTGGACAAGTCACTTTTAGAATTAAAAAACGTAAAAATGGTAAAAGCCTGATCCTGGATGGTTGCAGGGTGGAATTTTATAAAACACTGTTAGAACTACTCTATGGATTACTTCTCAGAACCTTCCAATAAGCCCTTGCCGCATCAAAATGTCCAGATACCTGGAGGAATGCTACCATATGGGCAATACTAAAACCTCACAACAATCCTATCAACTATGAATTGTACTGCTCCATTTCGGTCCTTAGTATGGACTATAAGCTATTCACAAGTATCCTAGCCCACAGATTAGATCGTATTCTCTCTCTCAAATTATACACACCATCAATCCAGCTTCATCAGAAGTTGACAAACTGCTGATAATAATAAGCATACCCTCTTAAATAATCGATTATGCTAACTTGCAAAAAATTCCATCCCTAATTTTAAGTCTAGATGCGAAGAAAGCATTCGACAGAGTGACTTGGCCCTTCTTACACCACACCCAGAGTCATTTCAACTTCCCCACCCCTTTCTAGACCTGATACAGGGACTTTACTCCTTGCCAAGAACTGCAGTGAAGGATGATGGATCCCTCTTTTCTCCTTTTGACCCATTAAGGGGCGCTCACCATGGTTGTCCCCTTGCCCTTACTTATTCACGATGTATGTTGAGACTCTGGTGCAATACCGTCAGCAAACCCCTGTTCTTCAGGGAACAGAGATTGGCGGGCATCTGTATAAAGCAGCGTACTATGCAGATGACCTTATTTTATATCTTACAGATCCATAATGCTCACTACCAGCCCTGACAACCTGTTTACTACAAAATGGAAAGGTTAGCAGGTTACAAAATGAATGAAGATAAATTGTTCGGCAATGTCTTCTGAGTGCTTAAAATAATTTTAAATTAAATTTGAGTTTAAAAAAACAAAAAAAAGGTTTGCCTGATAGTTAGCAATCTTTAGTCCAAGGGAAGCAGAAGCTAAGGTCCTCTTCATGTCCAGTTTCCTCAACTCCCTGTCAGGAGAAAAAGAACTCATGTTTGGGTGCCTTTAACACACAGTATCATGAGCAACCATTGTGATTACTGAGTCAAGCTGAGGAGCAGTAATAAGGCTTAGCAGTAGGGCAGTATATTGTTTATCCGCCTTTGTAGGGACAGCTGGCAGTTGAGCAGGTCGATGCCAGGCAGCCAAAGTAGCATCCTCTAGAGCAGAGTGTACAGGAAGGATGATAACAGTAGGGGCAGTAGAGACCTCCAAGACTCATAAAGGTTCTTCTTAGAGGAAATCTCCTCCTCAGTCTCAAAACCCAATTTAGCCTGAACCAGCTTGAGGAAAGCTTGGAAGGAGCCATCCTCAGAGGGTGACCTATGAGAGTTTTTCACATTCTCATCTGAGCAGGAAGACAGAACAGCTACAGCCTACTGCATCTTGAACTTCCTCTTCTTCATCCATGGCATCCTCCTCTTCCATATATTCTGGATTGTGTTTCAGTTCATCGTCAGCGTTGACTTTCACTGGAAGAGGGTTGACAGGACAAGGGGGACAATGGATGAGGAACCTTCTCTGGCTGTACCATCAATGGAGACCATTCAGGGCCTGGCACGATGGCAAGGACCGAGAACTGCTATGCCGATGACAAGGTCAATGACTGCATCACTGAAAGCGCCAGAAGCGGTGGCAACTGTGGCAGCAGCCTAACTCACTGAAAACACTCCAACATTGTTTGCTAAAGGAGCTGCATGCTGACAGGCCATGAATAGGTCAATGATGGCAGAACAGTCAACGATAAAGTGCGGTATGGGCTGTGAATCCCTGGCAGGAGAGGTAAGCCAGTGCCAGACCCAGACCTTGGTGTCCGTGAGATGGTCAGGGGGATGGCAGGACCTGAGGTCTTGGCATGGGACCTGTCTTTATCAGTAGACTTACCTCTTTTCAGAGTAAATTGTGAATAGCCAGGGAGAAGCGGTCATCTCTGTGCCGCTTCTTCTCCAAGTGGCAGCGTTTCTTCTGCCAACTTGGAGGACTTGTCCTTTTTTTGGTAGAGTTTTATTTATTTATTTTTAACAGTGCTGCAACGGCAGTATTGGAACAGTGTTTTTTTGTCTTTTAGTGGTGGCATAAAAGTTTAAGTTTTATAATCTTAAAAAGTAGCAGTATTAGTGAAACTTTCCAAAGTTTGACAGTGTTCTTCAGCAGCGATGGGCAGACAAGCGGTTGATGGCGAGAGAAAGAGAGGCTTAGTGGGGACCAGGGCTCCAGATAATTTTGGGGATGAATACTGTACTCCTCAGTTTGAAAGTGAGGTGAGTAAAATCAAATTCAGATGTGTACAAATGTCTGGACAGAGTGGAGTGAGGCATACATTTTTAAAAACAATGTAGTTTTTTTCTAGATAAGAGGTAATTAAGTGCCAACAACGCTCCAGATAATGTTGGCAGGTGGGAATAATTTACTCACCAGTTTTAAAATATAGTGAATAAAAAAAATTGGGACGCATATGAGTGCTGTAAATCTGATAAAAAATTATCTTTTTGAATCACCAGTTATGTTATGAAGCACTGTTCTTTGGTGTGGAGTATTTACAAATGCTTATTATTAGTACTCATTAAAACTTTTTTCAGAAGGGCATTTCCTAAAATGAGGCGAGTAAAACAGGTTGGTACTCCCCTTCCCTAAAGCCCTGCCGGGGACACCCCCATTACATAGGTGCCAAAGAGGCACGTCAACGTGGTCGGCCCTAGCCAGAAAATATTTCGGAGTGGTCCTGACACCGATGGCTTACAGTTCCATTATGTGGCACAATGGAGGGAGATGTCCTTGAAGACGACCTGGTAATCCAGCTTCAGCAGCTGACCCAGGACATTTGGAGTGGGCTGCCAGAATGAGACAATGCTGCAAATGGCAGTGCTTCCCAACCCCAGGAGGGGTTAGTGCCACATCCAGGACCAGAGCAAACCCTACGCTGAGCTTGGGAACTTCCTCTGATGCTGTATACAAGGCCATCACTAGGTTGTGTAGCACCATCTAGTGGGTGGAAGGAGGACAGGGAGAAAAACCCCAATGCCATCAGAATGACAGCCAGGGCACACTCAGTCCCCCCAACAGCACAGCATACAGCAGACTAGATCTTGCTTGCTGGTGGGAAGGATGGCCCTCGCCCGGGACCTGCCACTGAGGTAAAGTCATGGAAGATGATGGTGCATCAGTGCAGGATAGGAATGGGTGGTCACCCTAGCATAAGGAGGGGGTGACGGGCATTGGAGGAGGGATTAAAAGCTATATAGAAAAACAAGGAAACTCCTCTCAATGAGAACCAAGGGTCCCACAGTTGTCGCCCTTTTACTTTTCTTTGCAAATTCCAAGTCATGCTCTGTTATTATACTATCTGGTTGTCTGTAGCATACTCCAAGAATTTAGCCTCCTATGGATTGTAATTCTACCACATAGTTTCTGAAGTACACCAATTGCTTCCTACTCCCTGATTTTACTCTCTATGGCTAGCGACACAGTGTTCCCCCATGTCTACCTCTATACACCCCTGTCCTAGTCTGAAGTGCGTCAGTGCTTCTAGTTGCGAGTACAAGCTAAAAAAATAGACGTGGCATTGAAACTGGGCTACCCTGGGTAAATAAATTATTAAATCAACAAAGTATATGCAGAAGAAAATAGCCGCAATATGTAATATAATTTGTTGTATTTATTTCACAAGTGGCTTGAGGCTGCTACTGATCTACTGACTGCATATCTAGGGATGTAAGTTTGTCATGTCAGTCACACACGTCACGGATTCCATGACGTTTAATCTTTATTCAGGACTTCCATGACTTTCACTAGTGTCATCAAAATGTAGCAATGATGACAGTGCCACAACATTTACTACTGTTTACTAATGAACAAATGAACAAACAATGAGTCATTAAAACCTCATCCATGACAAACGTACATCCCTATGCATACCCAATCAAGAGCTGAAGTCCTTGATTTTAGAAGGGCGGACTTCAATAGGCTGAGGGAGCTGGTCAGGACGAAGTTAGCTGGGGTGGTCAACGTACGTGGGGTAGAAGAGAGATGGGGAACAATTAAGGGGCCATTCTTGAGGAATCTAACATGCATGAGAACAGTAATCAAAAAAAGAGTTTCAAGAGACTTATGGTTCTCAACAAGGGTCAGGGAAGTGGTGAGGGCCAAGAAAAACGCCTTCTACAAGTATAAAGAAAAGCAAACGGAGGAAGAATGGGGAGTATATTTACTGAAACATAAGTATGCAAAGGCAGTTGAGGAAGTAAAAGCAGACACAGGTCTGCGTATTGTGGAGGGGGGTCAAGAGCAGAAAAAAAACAGTTCTTCCATCAAGGGGAAAAGTGGAAAGGAGGGGGAATTGTAGGGTTAGCTGGGGGGGGTGATAGAGAAGGACAGGCAAAAGGGGGCAGTCCTCAGGGATTACTTTTGCAGGTTTTCACCAGGGAGGATGGTGGGCTCTTGCCAGAGTGGCATCAAGGCGGCCACTGAGTAGGTCCAGGAGATGAAGCAGCCAACATTTACAAGTGAAAGAGTCCAGTAAGGGCTGGCAGCCTTAAAGATAGATAAGGCCTTGGGACCAGGTGAGTTGCATCTGCGGTTACTCGGGGAACTGGCCAAACCCCTGGAAGGTCTATTCAACAGCTCACTGGGGACTGGGGTTGTTCCAAAGGACTGAAGAGCAGCGGACATGGTTCCACTCCATACGGGGGGTGGGGGGAGAGAGATGACAAGGAACAAGTAGGGAACTACACACCTGTCAGTCTTACCTCTCCTGTAGGGAAGCTGATGGAGTCACTGGTCAAAGAGGTCCTTGTGGACTACTTGGACAGCAACAGGCTCCAGGATAGTAAACAGCATGGATTCATGGCAGGAAGGTCTTGTCAGACTAAACTGATACGTTTTCTTTGATTGGGTGCTGGGGAACTGGATGGGGTCCATGCTGTAGATTTGCTCTACTTTGACTTCAGTAAGGCTTTCGACGCGTTGCCACACAGACGCTTGCTGAAGAACACTGAGGATCTGTGTGCAGCTAAGGTCATAGTAAACTGGGTAGTTAACTGGCTAAAGGGGAGGCAGCAGAGGGCTGTGGTCAAGGAGATCAAATCAGGAGAGAGAGAGAGAGAGGTCATGAGCAGGGTACCATAAGATCTGTCCGGAGTCCGGTCCCCTGCAATATGTTCATCAGCGACATTGGTGATGGAATCCAGGGCATGTTGTCTCTCTTCGCAAATGACACCAAGCTCTGTGGGAGGGTGGATACAGCGATGAGAGGGAATCAGGGAATGCTGAGAAACATACAAAGGCTAGAGTGGTGGTCTACGGTTTGGCAACTGAAATTCAATGCCATGAAGTACAAGGTAATGCACCCAGGGAACAAGAATCCCAGGACAGAGTACTGAATGGGTGGGGTGAAACTTAGTGCTGAGGAATGGGACCTCAGAATTATCATCAGTGACTTCCTCAATCAATCAAGTCAGTGCAACAAGGCATACAGCAAGGCGAGTAGGATGCTGGGTTGTATCAGGAGGAGTATTGCTAGCAGAAGGGAAGGGCTAATACTCTCCCAACCAATATAGATCCTTAGTGAGGCCACATCTTGAGTACTGTGCACATTTCTGGAGTCCTTACCTCAGGAAAGATAGGGATAAGCTGGAGACAGTGCATCGCAGGGTGATGAAAATGATTCAAGGCCGGCAGGTCCTATGAGAAGTGCTTAACATGTACTCGCTGGAGACCAGAAGGGAGGGAGGAGATACGATAGAGACCTTCAAGTTCCTAAAAGGAATTAAAGTGTAACTGTGGGAACTATTTAGCTTGAATACTAGCTTGCGGTCACGTGGACATGATTAGAAACTAACAGGAGGGCAAGAAGAAGTATTTCTTGACAGAAAGGGTGATGGAGCCATGCAGCAATCTACCAACTGAAGTGGTAGGTGCAAAAAACATTAGAAACACAGAAACATAGAATATGACAGCAGACAAGGACCGCTTGGCCCACCTAGTCTGCCCATTTTCCTACCCAACAGATAAGCTGCAGATTCTAGTTAACCAACAGCTTACTTTCTACCACCCCCCACTAGGACTGCCTTATGTCTGTCCCATGCATTCTTGAATTCCCCACTGTTCTTGACTCCACGACCTCCTCAGGAGGCTGTTCCATGCACCCACAACCCTTTCCATGAAAAAATACTTCCCTCATTACTCTGAGCGCCATCCCCTCCATCTTCAAATTAGCTCCATTGTTCTTGCACATCTCTTTTTCTGAAAGATGCTACCCTCTTGGACTTTGTTGATTCCCTTGAGGTACTTGAAAGTTTCTATCATGTCCCCTCTCTCCCTTCTTTCCTCAAGGGTATACATATTAAGCTCCTTTAGTCTTTCTTCGTATGTCTTTTGGTGCAGACCCTGCTCCATTCTGGTTGCCCTCCTCTGGACAGCCTCCACTCTGTCTATGCCTTTGCGGAGATGGGGTCTCCAGAACTGCACACAGTACTCCAGATGGGGTCTCACCAACTGTCTGTACAGAGGGGTAACAACTTCCTGTATTCTACTATTGATGCCTCTCTCTATGCATCCCAGTATGCCCCCCCAGCCTTCCTGACTGCCTTCTCACATTGCTTGCCCACCTTTAGGTCATCTGATATAATTACCCCCAGGTCCCTTTCCATTTTTACTGTTGTCAGTATCTCACCCCCCACTGTGTACTCTTCCACTGGGTTTTTGTTTCCCCAGTGCATTACCTTGCACTTCTTTGCACTGAAACTAAGCTGCCATACATTTGACCATTCCTCAAACCTTGCCAAGTCCCTTCTCATCCTTTCCACTCCATCTTGTGTATCAACCCTGTTGCAGATCTTTTGTGTCATCTGCAAAGAGACATACTTTTCCTTCCAGTTCCTCTGCAATGTCACTTATAAAGACATTAAAAAGGACTGGTCCCAGTACTGAACCCTGCAGTACCCCGCTAGTAACCCTCCTTTCTTCACTGTGGACTCCGTTTACTACTACCCTTTGCATCCTGTTGTCTAGCCAATTTTTTATCCAGGCTACCACCTTGGGACCCATTCCAAGGCTGACTAACTTGTGTATTAATCTTTTGTGTAGGACTGTATCAAATGCCTTGCTAAAATCTAGGTAGGCCATGTCCACAGATTCTCCCTGGTCTACTACTTTGGTCACCCAGTCAAAGAAATCTATTAGATTTGTGTGACACGACCTTCCCATCGCGAATCCATGCTGCCTTGGGTCCTGTGCCCCACTGGCCTCTAGGTACTCAACAACTCTTTCCTTCAGAAGTGATTCCATCATTTCCCTACCACTGAGGTCAAACTAACTGGTCTGTAGTTTCCTGCCTCTATCCTGCTCCCACTTTGTGAAGAGGAATCACATCCGCCCTCCTCCAGTCCTCATGTACCACCCATCCTCCCATGATTTGTTAAAGAGTAGTCAGCGGTGTCACTAGTTCTAACCTTAGTTCTTTTAGAATTCTTGGGTGAATCCCATCAGGCCCCATTGCTTTGTCACCTTCAATTTTATTAGTTCTTTCAGAACCCTTTCTTCTGTAAATGGACTGAGATACGGCCCCGTCTTCAGAGTTTCTCTTGTTTGGTTTAGGTACCTCCCCTCCTCTTCCTTTGTGAATACTGAGCAGAAATATTCATTCAGTATCCCTGCTTTTTCACTGTCACCCTCTACCCACATTCTCTCCCCTTTATTAAGCCACAGTATCCCTCCTTTGGTCTTTCTTCGCACCCTAATGTACCTATAAAAGGTCTTATCCCCCTTCTTAACAGAGTTGGCTATCCTTTCCTCGGTTTGGGCCATTGGTATTCTGACTGCCTTCCCTGCCTCTTTCTGCTTTAACTGATAAAGTTCTCTGTCCTGCTCCTTCTGTGTTTCCTTATATTTCCTGAATGCTATTCTTTTCTCCTTAACCTTCTCTGCCACCTCTTTTGAGAACCATAGCAGTTTTTTCCTTCGTTGTGTTTTGTTGATTTGCTTTACACAAAGGCTTGTTGCCTGTGTGATGGCTGTTTTGATTACTCACCATTGTTCCTGCACCCCTCCTTCCTGCCTGTTTGTTAGTGCTTTTCTGAGGCACTCTCTTATTTTCCCCAAGTCAGCCCTCCTAAATTCAATACTCTTGCTTTTGTATGGCTTGACTGTATGGCTGTGTTTATCATGACCCACACTGTTTGGTGGTCGCTTGTTCCCAGATGGCTACCCACTTCTAAATCTGAGAGTCTTTCTCCAACCCCATTTGAGAGTACCAGGTCTAAGATTGCTCCCTCCCGAGTGGGTTCCAATACTAGCTGTCTGAGGCATGCCCCTTGTAGGGCATCAAGAATGACCCTGCTCTTGGAAGTGCCTCCAGCAAAGGGGCTCCAGTTAATATCTGGCATATTCAGGTCCCCCATCAACAATATCTCCCCTTTTTCTGCCATTCTAAGGATGTTTTCTATCATTTCTTTGTCCATTCCCTTCCCCTGAGATGGGGGTCTGTATACAACCCCCATGCGGATTGTGGTGCCATTTCCTGTCTCCAGGGTGACCCAGAGTGCCTCATCTGCTCCTGTTTACTCTTTAGTTCTGTTGCTTTGATCCCTTCCTTTACATAGAGAGCTCCTCCTCCTCTTTACCTCCCGTCCCTCCTGTAGATTGTGTATCCTGGTATGTTGACATCCCAGTCATGGTTCTCTGTGTACCATGTTTCTGTGACTGCCACAATATCCAGGCAACCCTCTTCCATCAAGACCACTAGTTCAGGGAGCTTGTTACATAGACTACGGGCATTGGTACTCATCACCCTCCACTTTTTGATGGCCTTACCCCTTTTAGCCCCATTTCTGTCCTTACTGCCTTTGCCCTTTTTTTTTTTTCCACATTTACCTCTGTCCTGCTCCCTAATGACTTCTCTACATTGGTGTTTACATCACTAATTACCATGTTTTGTGGGGGGGAGGCTGGGATTTCCCTGCTCCTTTTCAGTGCCTCCCCCTTGACTAGTTTAAATGCTTGCCAATGAAGCATTTAAACCTCTCACCTAGGATCCTGGTCTCCCCCCCCCCCCGGACAGATGTAGACTATCATGCCAGAATAGGTCTGCATCCCTCCAGGTGGCTCCCCAGTCCCTAATGAAGCCAAAACCCTGAGCTCCACACCAGTTTTTCAACCATTCACTGAATTCCCTGGTGAGAGTACCCTAGCAATACCCTTGCCATAAACAGGCAGCACCTCCGAAGGTTACGTATCGCTACTGTGTAGGGCCTCCCAACTCTACAAACTCCTCTTGCACTGCTCTGATCCCATTCCTAGCCAGGTTATTTGTCCCTAGGTGGACAATGACATCCAGCTCCCTCCCTCGTGCAGCTGCTCCACGATCCTAAGGTTCAGCTCTGTCCTCCAACCCGTGGCACCAGGCAGACACCTTACCTCCTCTCCTTCCTCCCCATTTCTACCCCCTAATGATTGAGTCCCCACCAGGAGTTGTTTCCTTCCCTGTGGGATCCCATGCCACCATCCTGTGGGTCTCCTTTGTGAAGGTTCCCAGCATCCTCCTTGGTCTCCACTGCAGGTGCCTCCATAGAGGAACCACTATCCACCAGAACAGCGTATGAATTGTGGAGAGGTACAGTTAGAGGGATGAAACTCTATTCCATCACCCTCTCCCTCCCTAAGCCCACCCTGGTCCAGCCTCTCCTCTTTCTTATCAACCTCTGAGGTAGTGGCATTGGCCCTGGTAGTCCCTGGGTGGAGGAGGAGGTTTCACGAATCCTAGCCAGGTCAGCCTGGAGACGGGCAACCTCCTCCCTCAGACCAAAGAGGTGCCTGCAAACAGGACAGCATCCCAGCCTGCAGAATGTCTCCCAGAACACTGCCGCCTCACAGCCATTGCACTGCACCACTCCTATCATGTCTTATTTTGTGTCCCCTCTCCTGTTTCTCTGTATGCTTACTCTCTCCTCTCCTTACAACTCTCACCCTTCCTGTTCTGGGAGAGCAACTTCCTATATTCTTCAGAAGCCTCCTTCTTCCTTGCTCAGTGTCAGACCACCAGCAGCTGGTGGGGAGAGCGAGCTACTTCTTTCCTTTAGGGTTGAAAAAACAATGTTTCTCTATGATCCTTCCCTTCCTACTGACAAACAGGAAGTTCCTGTTGTCGGTCAAATCCAGTGGCTATAAAAGTAGAACTGGCTTAGGGTGGAGGGGTGCGATGGAGGACAATTAGAAAAAAGGCTAGCAAGAGGAAGTTGTAATGTGAGTCACCTGCTTTTATATTATCTAAGCCACACCCCCAATTAAGCTCTCTCTGTCCTACTGATTTAGCAAAGTAAGTTGATACAGTGCCCTTCCCAGCACAGAACACACACTGACCGACTTTCTTTTCTTTTTTTTTTTAACCCTAAGTAAGTCCCCTTCTACTTCTAATAAAGTATGTGTCTGCTTAATCTCAACAGACACCAAGTCCTGCTGAGATAGAAGCATTACATTAGTAAGAAAATGGCAGCTTCTTTTAGTTAGCTGCTTTCTGCTCTACAATCAAGGATACTAACAGGAAGTTGTAATTTGAGTCACCTGCTTTTATATTGTCTAAGCCACACCCCCAATTAAGCTCTCTCTCTCACTCTCCTCCTACTGATTTAGCAAAGTAAGTTGATACAGTACCCTTCCCAGCACAGAACACACACTGACTGACTTTTCTTTTTTTTAACCCTAAATAAGACCCCTTATACTTCTAATAAAGTTATCTGCCTGCTTAATCTCAACAAACACTGCTGAATTAGAAGTGTTAAATTAGTAAGAAAATGGTAGCTTCTTTTAGTTAGCTGCTTTCTGCTCTACAAGCAAGGCTAGCAACAGTCATTGGTGGTTTCAAGCATGGCTGGGACAGAATGAAGGGTATAGTGGTTACTCGAGGCAGCAGAAACAGGAAGGAGAATGGAGGGAGGTTGGGGAGGATTAGGACCCTTGAGGGACAGTAGGTTTCAGGGCTAAATAGGGAACTCGTGCTGATGGACCATGGGTCTTTTTCTGATATTACTACATTTCTATGAAAATACATAACTGATTTTAACCCTGCTACATGAAATGTTAACATACTGTACATACTGTAACTGCCCCCCACCCTTGGCACTCTTGCAAAACATTTTTTTCTCTCCTGAAAAAGTTTAGTTCCCTGTTAAAACAAGAGAAAAGAAAATGGAGGACATTTAGACAAGAATGTCTTCATCAATTCCATAAACACTAAGGCATTCTAGCGAACACACCCTCCACTTTTGTTTCTTGAACAGCTTTAGATAAATGTACTGCCTTCAGGTAAATTTCATTCTGTGTGTACTGATCTGAAGAACTTGACTAAACTGCTAAATTATTTTACAACTCTGTGAGAAATTCAAAGAGACTGTGTATGTGCAGAGCCTCTAACATTTAGAAGCCCCCCCCAAAAAAAATGTTTTGAAAGTACCACTACTGTTTCAAATTCAGTAGTCCCCTCGCAGGAAAATACCGTAAGTCTATGAAAATTATCCACAGAAATATAATTTAGGGTATCCAGAGGAAACAACTGGTACATTATCAGGCCGCATGCTGCTATGAACAAAAGTCTCGAGCAAGAAACGGGGTTCTGGGACCCTGCCTGAGTGGGTTAATGGAAGTTCTGATGCAGACAAACAATTTTCATCAAGCCCAAGAAAAGCCCTTTTAAATGAGGGACTAACTGGTCTTAATTAAGGTCTTAACTGACTATGCCTGCCCTATCTTAACATCACACTGCAACCATTTTATTGGAACCTTGTGATGTGCTCTGTGAGTCTGTGCCAGATTAAAGTGTAGTTAGGCACAGCACCCACCTGTATGATGACGTAACAAGGTTCCTAAAATGGCAGCAATGCAGTATTAATATAGGACAGACATAATCAGGAATATCTCTGGACTGTTGCTAGACTCCCCAAGCTACTGACATGCACTACATGTTGTGATGCTTTACCTCACTGAAACAGCGTCCGTGTGTAGTTAATTACATTTTCTTCGCTAGTTTTGAAGCAGAAAGGATCGTAATTTTTCTCTCCCCAGATCCCTTCCACTTCCCGATTTGATGGAGCCACCCTGCTCCAGCGCTCAGGCGTTTAATGACAAGCGCCCAGGGCGAGTGAGGGGACGCGCCCCATTGAAATCAATGGGATTCGTTTTATGTACGTTTTTCTGGACAAATATGGCCAGGTGGAGAGCAATCATGGACACCAGTCGATTAACAAGGCCTTGTTAATTGACTGCTGTTGTTGACTGCTCTCCACCTGGCCATGCTTCTCCAGAAAAATGTATGCAAAACTGACCCCACTAATTTCAATGTGGCACGTCCCCACGCTCTCCCTAGGCACACGCCATGAAGGGCCTGAGCGCGACGGCGGAGCAGGGCAACACCATCAAAGTGGAAGGGATCCAGGCAGAGCAAAATTACGATCCGTTCCACTTCAAAACTAGCGAAGAGAATTTAATTAGCTACACATGGACGGTGTTTCAGTGAGGTAAAAGCACCACAACATGCAGTGCAATTCACAAACGCACTAAGCTTGGGGGCCTCTAAATATTTTCATGCACTTTCAAACCACGAGGAACACTACTTAAGCAATAATACACCATAAAGGTGTTCAGTATCTTGGTATACAAGAAAAAGATGCTCAAAGACTAGCAGTCACAATATGAAATTGGAGGGGGGAAGGATTAGAGGGAATGGGAGAAAGTACTTCTTCACAGAAAGGGTAGCAGACCACTGGAACAGCCTCCCAGCAGAAGTGGTGGGGGCTAAAACAGTTACTGGATTTAAAAAAGCAAGGGATAGATGCATGGGTATCATAAAAACAGGTAGAGAGGGAAACCTGGAGTCTGAACAGGATCTGAAGACATCATTGACAGGGGAAGGGGGTGGGAGGGCAGAGCCAGAGACCCAGGAGGGTCTGCGATGCGATACTGTAGGCAGCGAAAAATGGGCAGACTAGATGAGCCAGGTGGTCCTTTTCTGCCATCAACATCTGTGTTCTTATGTATACTGTCTCACCTCAGGTGTGTTGTGAGGCACAGGGCCACAGACTGAGTGACTTCAACCACCTGAGAAGTTCATTTTACACCCACTGGGATAACCAAAAGCTGATCAAGTTGCAGAAGTTATAGATATCCAAAATACATAAAGAGTATTAGCTAAATGGAGAGGAGTTACCTTATTAATTCCCCCAGTGTACTGTGCAACTGACTTGTCCACGTCAGTTGGTTTTCCGGTCTCCCACACAGGTGCAACTCCAAGAAGAAACTTCCTGGCACACTTAACAAGTTGCTCGTGTTCTATTCCCACTCCTGCCAGCACCATCCTGTCAGAGGTGAAGTAATTCTGCATGTATGAGTGAAGCACCTTCTGATCAATTTTATCAACGTTCTCTGCTGGGGTGTACCGAGGAAGCCCTACTGTGTTGTCCCGGTATGCTGCCTGTTGGGAAAAAGTACAGTCTTACTTCTCTCAAACACGGTGGACGTACAGCATTAAATCCTTTTAATGGCCTTCATGTTACACACCTGGCTCTACAAATTAGCCGTGAAACTTTTTAGACACTTCAAATCTATGGTGTAACTATCAATTTTTAATGCGGACAACTTATTCATTAATAAAAATAAAACATTCCGAAGTGCAATAAAAACAGAAAACTGCATACACCAAACATGGGTAGACTGTAATATTTCTTTACACAATGCACTTAGCACTTAAGTTAACCCAAAATATAGAGTCAACCTAGTGGTGCGGTGGGCTGGGGCACTGGTTGCTACATTACCTATCACACCAGCGACCTGGGTTTGAGAACAGACCAGGGTCACTCAGAGGCTGGCTCAGGCAAGAGGTTTCAGCATCCATAGGAAACTCTCCTCCTCTGGGGTAGGAAGTTAGTGCATGCTGCTGCCCGACTGACACTTAGCGGGACGGACACAAGTGTTCGAGTAGAGTGGCATCTTTACGCCACAGGCCCACACCATTGCTAGCATCAACCTTGCAAAAGGGGAGAAAAACCAAGACAGTGCTGCCCTGGTAGACAGAATGACTCCAGCCACCTGCAAGCCCTGCACAGATGACTCAGACACCTCTATCATCCAGGTCCATGCCTTGTCAGAAGTAAGGGAACTCCCATCAAGCGCCCCCCCCCCCAGAGGAATGGAGTGGTAAAGTAAGTCCTTGGACAATTCAGGGTAACAGGGCTAGAGCAGCTGGCACAACAGAGGTCAGTTGGGATGCAGAAAATAAACAGCTCTATAGGAAGAAAAGAAAATCCAAAGTAACTTGGAAAACTAATGCCCCTAACCCACATGTAATATACATAAAGACCTGCCAGTAGGAGAGTGAGGATAAGTTGTAAACAGCCAGACTTGGACTGCTGCATGGGATGCTCTGCTGAAATGGTCGAGGCTGCTGAACACAATTAAAAGTTGATTCTATGTGAAGAAACAGGATGCAATCCCAACTTTTTTTGAATCAGATATCTGATCTAGTCCAAACACATTTCAGATCTGTGCAACACAGCAAGAGCCAGCACATCCCACAGGTCAAACAACAGGAATCCTCAAGAAAGATTAAAGTCGACAATGTCATTACATATAGGGCTAATGCTCATATTTAAATGCTGGGACGGCTCCATTACGTATAAAAGTGCAGCGCCGCATCGTTATACATAATGGAACCACCCCAGCGTACACCATACTTCCGGGTAGCAGACTTTTCATAAATAAAGTAAAATACTTTTCGGAGCAAGAAAAAAGGCGCTTTTTCTAAAAAGCTAAACCAGAGGGTAAGGTTTGCAGGGGCTGGAGCTCCTGCAAAAGTACAGTTACGTAAGAACTTACCATAACAGTAGATCTTCGAGAGGAGCTCTTGTAGCAGGCTATAAAACACTCAGGACTATGCCGCAGGCACTAGGACCCTCCAGAAACATTTTCAGCCAGCAGTATACAGCAGGGACCACCCCCCACGCCGGCCCCGGTACAAAAGGGGGTGGACCCAGCTCCACCTCAGTTCTCCCGCCAAGGCCTGCAAACGAGCTCTGAAAAGAGAAGGAGATGAAGTACATAGAAGAGATGTAAATGAAGATGGATCTGTACACCTTGAGGGTGAAGGCAGGTGAGAAAGTAGCGCCTGCTGCAAGAGCTCCTCTCGAAGATCTACTGTTACAGTAAGTTCTTAAGTAACTGTACTATCTTACTTCGAGTGGGAGCTCTTGCACCAGGTTATAACACTCAAAACTGAATACCAAGAAGTCCACGCCAAAGAGGTAGACGACCCCGGGAGGCGAAATATGCTGACTCCAGAGGCCTTAGGACAAAAGTCCTTGCAAAACAGCCAGACCGAAACCGGCTCGGCGTCTGGAGACGATATCCAAGCTCTAATGCTTGACAAAGGTATGTATAGAGTTCCAGGTAGTGGGTGCACATATGTCCCTGATAGAGAATTTCTCAGGGCGGCAAAAGAAGCAGACACTCCTCTGGTGGAGTGACCCCCTAACTGGGCCTGGTAGGGGCTTATTGTGTTTTTCACAGCAGAAGGAAACGCAGTGGACTATCCACTTCGATATTGTCTGCTTGGTTACCAGTTTGCCCAAGCATTGTGGTGCACAGGCCACAAAGAGTTGCTCCGATTGACGGTGTGTAGCTGTCCGTTTGAGGTAATACCTCAAAGTCCTGTGGACATCCAGTGGGTGAAGGAGAGCCTTCCCTCTATTAGATGGGGAAGGAAAATAAACTGGAAGGACAACCGACTGGTTGAGGGTCAACTCCGAGACCACTTTCGGAAGAAACTTAGGATTTGTTCCAAGGGAAACCCTTTCCTTGTGGAATATCAAATACGACTCTTTACACATCAGAGCCTGAAGCTTGGAAACTCTTCGAGCTGAGGTAATAGCAACCAAAAAACAAACCTTCCAAGAAAGAAAACGCAGCTCACAATCTGCTGCCGGCTCAAAGGGAGGGAAGATGAGCTTCTCCAACACAAGGAGAAGATCCCAGGGTGGGATAGGGTCCCGAATGGGAGGTCTCGTATGCAAAATTCCTCTCTAAAAGGTGCAGGCAACATCCAATTGTGCCAACGCCTCATCTCCAATGATAGCATGATAGGCTGAGACAGCCCACATATGCACCTTGATAGAGGAGTAACTCAGGCCATGTTGGTACAAGGAGAGGAGGTACTGTAACGCTGAGTTCACAGGACAATTGACGGGGTCCGAATGCTGTGACAAGACCCATAAACAAAAACGCTCCCACTTCATAGCATAGGCGGAGCGGGTGGAGGGCTTCCTCACCAGAACTAGGACTGCCACCACTTCAGGGGGAAACCCCGTATCTCTGTTGAGCTATGTCTGAAGGAGCCAAGCATGTAGGTGTAAGGAATGAAGGTCCGGATGGACCTGCGACCCCTGTTCCTGGGACAGCAACTGCGAGCATATGGGCAGTGGAATTGGAGGTTCTGTGGATAACTGCTGCAGGAGTGGGAGCCAAATCTGCCGAGGCCATTTGGGGTCACGAGAATCATTCGGGCCCCTTCTGCCTGTAATTTTAGAAGGACTCTCTGAATGAGAGGAAAGGGCGGGAAGGCACAGAGTAACCTCCCTGCCCAGGAAGGGGATAACGCATCTGGCCAGAAAACTCCAGGCGCGTGCTCTCGCGAGCAGAACATTGGCAGTTTGGCGTTGCATGGTGACGCAAAGAGATCCAAGCTCTGGATGACCCCACTTGTCGAAGAGCTGATCTGCCACGGACTGTAGCAGCTCCCACTCGTGTGCTCTGGATCGAGACCTGCTTCAGCTGTCGGCCAGATCATTGAGGACGCCAGGAACGTGCACTGCGGACAGCAGAATGCACCGCTTCACTGCCCAGTACCAGACTCTCAGCGCATCCCTGCAAAGAGGATACGAATGAGTATCCCCTTGCTTGTTGATGTAGAAGACGACCGCCATATTGTCTGTTTGAACCAGAAGAGAGCCCAGCACCAGTTCCTCTTGAAAGGCCTGCAAGGCATACAGAACCGCTCGCATCTCCAGTACACTGATGTGAAGGGACCGCTCCTTGGGTGACCAAACCCCTTGCGTTTGTTGAGCACCCAGGTGCGCCCCCCACCCCAGGTCTGATGCATCTGTTGTAAGAGTCTGACCTGGTGGCTCCGGACGAAAGCTGACTCCTTTCTCCAAGTTCTGGGGGTCCATCCACCAAAGCAAAGTTCTCCTGACTGGCTCAGTGATCCTGACCATGAAGTCTCGATCGTCGTAGCCTTGGTCCCACTGTACCTCGAGCATCCACTGTGGGATCCGCATATAGAGGAGGGCCAAGAGAGTGACCGGAATGGCCACCGCCATGTGTCCCAGTAGCCTGAGGAAGCTCCGTACTGGAACTTGAGGAGTAATTGAGATCCCTTCAGCACTGTCTCGCAGGCAATCGCCCCTGTCCTGGGGAAGGAATGCCATGCCCTGGACAGAATCCAGGACCACTCCAATGAAAACAAGCTTTTGACTGGGCACTGGGGATGATTTTCATAGATTCAGGGTGATCCCCAGCTCTCAGAATAGAGTATAGGTGTTTCCGAGGGCGTGAAGTAGGCCTGACCTTGACGGGGCTGTAAGTAGCCAATCGTCTAGGTATGGGAAAACGTAGTGCCCCATGCGCCTTAGAGCCGCAGCCACCACTGCCAAGCATTTTGTAAAGACTCGCAGAGTGGAAGAGTGGTCGAACTGAAGAACTCTAAATTGGTAGTCCTCCCCTTGGAAGTGGAACCTCAGAAACTTCCTGTGGGGAAGGAAGACCCTGATATGCATATACGCATCTTGCATGTCTAGGGAGCAGAGCCAGTCTCCTTGGTGCAACAGAGGAAGTAGACCTGGGAGGGTCACCATCCTGAACCTTTTGTACTCTATAAAGAGAGAGAGAGAGCTGAGGTCCAGAATGGGATGAAGATCCTGTGTCTTTTTTGGAACCAGGAAGAAGTGGGAGTAAAACCCCTTTCCCCGCTGATGCAAGGGGACTACCTCTATTGCCCTTTTCTGCAAGAGGGTCTGAATCTCTCCTTCTATTAGTGGGATGTGAGAAGGAGGATAAAGGGAGTACTTTGGCGGAGTATGTGGGGGAAACTCTGTGAACTCCAGCGTGTGTCCTCTCCTGACGATGTCTAGGACCCATTGGTCCACAGTGATCAACTTCCATTCCTTGAGATGAAGGGAGAAGTGGCCCCCAACCATCTCCAGAGTCTTCCTCTGGAGGAGGGGGCAGAAGGGAGTCATTGGGCTGAGCCGGGCGTAGACAGAGAGGCCGAGGATGACTTGGGCCCACAGGTAGGAGCGCCTCCAGGCTGCTGGTTACTGGTTCTCCTACAGAAGCCACCTCTCTGCCCCTGCTGATTATTACAGGCGTGACCTTGGCCACCTGAGGGCTTATGAAATGGCCGTTTTTTGTTGCCTTCGCTGGTCGCCGTGGTACTCTGACGGACCAACCAGATAGACTTGCCCGACTCTTGGAGACGAGAAATCAAAGCTTCCGTCTCCTGCCCAAATAACACGGTACCCTGGAATGGTAAATCCTTGATACTGGACTGCAGATCCTGGTGACAGCCCTAAAATCTCAACCAGGCGTGGCGCCGGAGGCACACCCCGGAAGCCGCTGCCGTATCTGCAGTGTCATACGAGGCTCTCAGGACATGGAAGCCTACATCTGAGCCCGATTTCATGATGTCAAGTCAAGTCATTTTTATTTATAAAGCACCTTTCAAAATCAAGGCGCTGTACAGAAATAAATAAAACAATAAAATCCAAACATTAAAACAACCAAAACTAAGACAAATAAGCCAGAGTAAAAAGATATGTCTTTAAAGCATTTTTAAAAGTATTAACGTCAAGTATCAAAGAAGTTCCGTCTTCTGATCAGAATCTGGCATGGCCTACAATAGCTCTTGTCCCCTCTCCCATAGAGCATTCTGGTACTGGACCATATGCGTCAGGAAGTTAAGGGACCAGATGGAACAGGTGGAGGCAGAATAAACTTTCTTGCCCACCTAGTCCAAATACCAAGACTCTGGATCAGGAGGCTGTGAGCTAAGGTGTTTCGGCTGCCTGGATTTGTCATGGGCGGCCGTGATCACCGAGGAGTCCGCCTGAGGGTTTTCTGCTAGGAAAGCTTCTGCCCTCGGGGCCTTATACAGCCTATCCAACTTCTTAGGAACAGCCGGGATGGAAGCTGGACGTTTCCAGGTAGTCCAAGTGAGGTCCTGAAGGTGTCCACTAAAGGAGGGACCACCAGTGGTTTTGGCTCCTTTTGCCTCAGGTATTTTGCCAGTCTCCGGCGTTCCGGATCCAGGTCCTCCATTTCCCACTCATTGGAGGCCTGGATATGCCTCATGACGTCCATGAAAGTTGGATTGTCTGTAGGCAAGAGAGGCTTGTCCTTCTCTCCCGGGGACTGCTCTAAGCTGAGAGAGGAAGTTGACAAAGATGAGAAAGAGGGAGATTGACTATAAGATCTAGAATAGTCTGATCTCTCCTTATGACCAGACTCCCTCTGTCGTTGGTAACTGGAGGACCAACGTCGGTCCAAAGACTGACTCTGGTCCCGAGACCAGTGACGGAGCAAAGACCGATGTCCATCAGAGGAATGACGTCGGGAGCGCTCTCGTCAAGAAGACCGAGAAGGGCTGCATGTATGGGACCTGGACCGGCGACGGTCTCCAGAATCCTTGGAGTGTCATCGGTGGTCTCCAGACTGGGCGCGGGAATGAGCCCTAGAAGGAAGTGTAGGCGGTCGCTCTGGGGCCTTCCGCAAGGAAGGCTCACCTCCTGGCTGTGGTTTGTCCGCTGGATCTGGTACCGGTGTCTGGGCTGGCAACGGGGGGGGGGGGTGTCCGCTTCTGGACCTGCCCCCACCAAAAGGAAAACAGCTCCTGTAGTTCGTCCTTCGAAAAAAGCTCAACCCGGAAAGGGAGTATCCAGGACGTCCGCCCGCGAAGGAGAGCCCTCCTGGGGGCCAAGGGGGGAGGAGGACTTGGGAGAGGGGTTCGTCGGCTCCTCCATGGCCAATCCCTCATCCTTCGCCCCTTAAACTGGCGTTGGTGGTGGTACCGACGACAGGGTGCCACCAGGGGACGCCTGAGAGTCCTTCGGCTCTGGAGCACACCTTTGGCGGCGTCGATGCCTTGGGAGGTGGGGCACAGCTTTCATCTCAGGGGCTTCGGTAACCCTAGCGGGGTTACCTGCTTGGCCAGCTTCTCCCCTGAAGGGCCAACCTTGGCCTGTGACGACTTGGGACACTCTCCTGAGCCCGGGGAAGGGCCGGCCTTCTTGGGAGAGGACCACGAGTGAGACCGGGACCGACTACAGTCTTTCCCGTGTCGCTTGGAGTTTTCTTTGCGCTTCCCCTCGGAGTGCAGATCCATCTTCTTCTCCAGAAGAAAAGCCTTCAGGGCCTTCAGACGATGGATCCGGGTCCGCTGGTAAATGCCTGACAGGCGGGCAGCGCGGTGTCGTTGGTCCGGCCGAGGCGAAACGAGCTTCTATGCCCGTCTCGCTGGATCTGCCTCCCACAATCGCACTTTTTCTGATGGGGTTCAGGCGAGGCAGACGATGGTGAAGACATCCAATGAAGAACTTCAAAAACCGTCTGAAACGGCCTGACAACGGTATACTAGAAAAAAACGGTAGCAAAAAGCAGGTTTCGGAAAAGTTTGGCTGTTCTGGCAAGCTAGAGCGAGATCTTTCTCTTCACGTGCAGGGGCCAGCGGCGAGAAAGAACTGAGGTGAGGTGGGTCCACCCCTTTTATGAACGGGCCGCGCTCGGGCAGTCCCTGCTGTATACTGCTGGCTGAAAATGTTTCCGGAGGGTCCTAGTGCCTGCGGCATAGTCCTGAGTGTTACAGCCTGCTGCAAGAGCTCCCACTCGAAGTAAGATTGACTGTTTTCCTTTAACAGTTGCTGACAACATAGGGTCAATATCTCAGACAGGCAGGTTCTAAGAACACGAAATAGCCTAGAGAAAGAAATGAGATAAACAGTCAAAAAATACAAGGATTACCGCATGAATTATTTCTGTAAGGAGAGGTTCGGGGTCGGGCCTCATATTTAGATCTTCAAGCTCAAATCGAACTGCCATACGCGTCATCTCAATTTCTTCATCTAAAGAAATATGTAAATGGTACAGGATATAAATTAAATGTATTACAGCCAGTTTACTTACTTAGTACAAACAGTACTGCAACCATTCTGAATGCTTAACAGATCTGACTGATATGTCCCCACTTAATGAGCTTTAAAAATGTTGATTTCTTTTTACAGGTATATTGACCCTGGTCAGTGGCATTTTTCTCACTGCAGTGTCATCAGATCCCGTGCTGGAACTCCATGGCCGTGCAGAAAGGACATGGCACTGTTTAAAGCCAGTCTGTCAGCATCACCATCAGCTTTTTAGATTGACAATGAAATTTTTGAAGACAAATCTTTAATCAAACTCAACAGTAAGGGGACAGTCATCACAACACACCGATAAAGGAACAAGTGACATCAGAGCAGAACAGAGTTTACTGCACTTGGTTCCCCCAAGTCTAATCTCGTTTCTACTGCAAGCACCTCTTCATATTATAACATTGCAACAGTCCTGCCAGAACCTTTTAAATCAAACTGGGATTGGGGGGTGGGGGCGCTGCACCCACATACCTTCCCTATTCAAACTAATTTATCAAAAATACTAAAGGGGGGTAGACAGTGAAGTCCTGCCAAATAAAAAACAAAATAACACAGTTCTGGGTGCAAAACTAAGTTTAATGGTGGTCTGGATGGACTGTACGCCTCCTTCCCACATAATTATCTATGAAACATGAATGGGGCTTGGGGCAGCACTGTGGAGGCTAAGCAGTAGGTGTTTGTTTACGTTCTTTCCACTGTAGCAGGTGTAAGTTCACTTTCTATTGGGAGTGTCACTTTTTACTGGAGTAGGTCTTTGTTTACTTTCAACCGGAGTAGATGTTTGTTGTCATTCTTTATATTTGATAGGTGTTTACCTTCTACTGAATAGGTATTTTTTTTAACTTTCTTTCTATTGGATATGTGTTTGTTTACTTTCATTCTATTAGGTAGGTGTTTATTTTCTTTCTTTCTACTAGAATATGTGTTTATTTACTTTCCATCAGTATAGTAATAAGCATATAAAGAGGTATATTAAAAATCAACCATGAAGCCTAATTTTCAAACCCAACAAAAGACAAAGCAACTACAGAAGAACACACATGCACAATGCCTAAGTCATAAACATTTAAAAATTAGACAAATACATTGTCAGCTCTTCTAGTCACTCCCTTTATAGAGAACTCTTTACACAGAAGAGTCCTTTCTGACCTTAAGTATATTAAGGTCACTAACAGGTTGTAGAACGCTTTGTATTTTGAAAAGTTGCAAATTCATTACTTATCACTGTTGTGATTTAAATGTCCTCGATTTCATGGCTCAGTCAGGAACGGAAAATAGACCAACTATAGAAACACCACAGGGAGGATCTATTTTGAGCTTTTCAGTGGGACAGCAATGATCTAAAAAAAAACTACACACTTAATAGTTCAGCCTTTACAATCATTTATGCAAAATTCTGTAATGTTTTCTGGAGTACAGAAAATATTTTTCCCCTCAGTTAAAGGGGAACGTAGATGGAAAGGGGGTAGTCTGAAAGCTCTTGGAAATTTCTTTGAAATAGGGTACTGAGCTTACCTGCCGATGTCAGCAGTCTAGTGATAACCCTATCTAAATCAAGGAAGCAGTCACTTCGCGGAACCGCGAGACAAAAGTAATGTCACTGTTAGACATGCAGTACTGAGCACCATACAGAATAATGTCTGTCAACCATACACAACAAGGATGTTTTTCCCAACGAGGGGCTGCCATGACAACAGGATGACAGAGCAAAGCTCTCAAAGTCCTTGTCATCACAGCAACCTCAAGGTGGGGGGAAAAAAAAATAAAGTCTTGCTTGTTTGTGGTTGCAATGTATTATTCCATAGTGTATGGGAATAAAAAAAAGTTGGTATCTAAAAGCACTGTTTGACTGACACAGATTTATGCTATCATGCTGACTTTCATTCCACAAAGAAGTATGCTCTTGTGAATGTCTGCAGTGATCCCTACTATACATTCAGGATCAGATACAACCGTCACAGTTCTTTATCATCAGTGTGAACAGAAAAAAGACATGCCTTACTTTTTGGCATTGTTCTTGGATTTATTTGTACTCTTCTAACGCAATTTGTTTTTAATCCAGTGCGACAACTGACATCCGATGCTTCAACCCCCCACCCAACCCAGAGGCAGACTGTGCTTAATCCAAGACTTACCTGTGCCAGACCCCGACTGCCAACAAATATTTCAAACCCACCTCCTTTCTCAAAACTGACACTATTACTATGACATACAGATTTACTCTTTGCTGTATTGATCCTTGTAAGAACAGTTCCAGAAGCAAATGATTTGATACCTTTTATTGGACCAACATAGATGTAACAAACAGTACAAAGTGCTTTAGCTTTCGGACCAACCCAGTCCTTCCTCGGAAGCTTAATGACAGTTATTTAGAAAATCCTATACTTTTAACACCCAGATCATGCAAAAAAAAAAAAAAAAAAAAAGAAAAAATTCCCGTTGGTTTAAAATACTCATTTAAAAAAATAACACAAGACTCATCAGAGAAGCTGAAAGGGTCTAAAGGACAGATGTGCTTAGAGCATAAAAACATGCAGGGAGTGCACTGCACATTAATTAAAATGACTTATAGATACATTCAGAGTAAAGTAACAACATCTCGAGCATAGAGCTGTATGGCCCAATTATGAGCCAAAACTCACTCAGATTAAAGACATGCTCAAATGTGACCTAATTGTAAATTGAAACCAAGCTCCACAAAATAGAACTACAAAAAGTAAATATACATGACATACAAAGGGTTTAAAGTAAAGTTTACCTAATGTAAGCAACAGTTTCACACTATATAGAATGTAAAACTAAGCTGGAAACATCACTCTGCTATACTCTTAAACTGGTTATTATGCTCCATAAACCTTAAGACCTTTGGTGTTATAACAGTTTATACATGATAATATAAATTGGCAGTATAAGAGACAAACAAAAAAGCTGCTTGTCAAGGAGCACCAAGAAACGAAGACCATGCAGTCTGATATGTTCAGATTTCAACTTGATGTACCGAAAATGTTTAAGGAATCTGAATAAGAAATCATAGGAATTAAATCCCCCTGAAGGGATCACACACACACACACACACACACACTCACATCACTACCTGTGTGTTTTTATGCTCCAAGCACATCTGACCTTTAGGCCCTGTCACCTTTCAACTGTAGCTGAACTGGCACTTTTCAGATTCTCTGATGGATATTTAGTTATTTTTTAAATGAGTGTTTTAAACTAATGGGAATTTTTTTCAGTTTTTTTATGCATGCTCTAGGTGTTAAAAGTATAGGATTTTCTAAATAACAGTCATTAAGCTTCTGAGGAAGGACCGGGTTGGGCCGAGAGCTAAAGCACTTTGTTCTTTTTGTTACATCTATGTTGGTCCAATGAATCATTTGCTTTTGGATCCACTATTACTATGGTCACTCCTTCCTTCATGTTGGCACAGCTGTTCAGTGACGCAACTACTGCAGTAGAACGAAAGTTGTTGTGCTGCAGCAGTTATATGACTACTGCGGCACAACTGTATTTCACAGTGTATGGATTTCCATACACAACTAACCTTGACATACACTATTATACAGCCTGCCCAGCAGTGACATCCTTTGTCTAAAGGTTCCATGAAATGTCTGCTCCTCTCATTTAAGACAGGCAAGATTTAAACAGGGTTCTCTAATGGGGTATCAGGATAACTGCCAAAAGCTTTTAGGACACAACACGTGGAGCACATTTGGTTTCCTTTCAGTGTTTTTTTTAAGTTACAAATCATTATACAGGGTTTTAAATAATTGATTAGCAGTTTTTTTCTTGGGACAATGCTAACTGTACAGAAAGTATTTATATAGGTTTTCTAGAACTGTTATGTTTGTTAAACACAGTGAAGCAACTGCTATGCATTTTCACAATGTTTTAGCACTTTTATGAGCAAAACACTAATCAACTTTTGGAGTTAAATAAATCCCTGTTATAACATAGTAATTTAGGGTCAGAAGGTACTCTAGATCCATTGTGGCCAGCCGTCTGCTTCCTAAGCAGGGATGAATAAATATCACGTAACCTGTATTAGTGTAAATAAGACAAGTTAAAAGATTTTTTTTCATGTCAAAATCAAAACAGACTTCAAATGAAATATAGGCTCAAACTCATAAGGCTGCTGCTGCTCTCTTCTTTGACATCATTATGCTGCACATCAGCAGCTGCTGTACAGTTTAAACGGGGCAGGATTTTTAAACCATGAGAGGTTTGTTTACAGTTTAAAAATACTATAAAAACTTAAATAAATGCAGTTTCAGAATCAGTGTTAAGGTCTCTCCTTTAAAAGGTTATAAAGCCATTTTCTAAAACTTCAAATGCAGTGGTTTTGACATTCTATTGCTTAATCTTCAGGTCTTCATACTTTGACAGTGTGACGTTCAGTAAACCTTCATTTTGTGGAAACAAAGTGTTTGTTTTTTTTTTTTTTTTTTTTTAATGGGGGTGGCAGCCCAAGGGGTACGGCATGATGCAGGTTCTTGTTTAAATTTGGATTTCCATATCCTGGGACCAGTGGGGCCAAACACACTGTTGAGGTAAATATCAGGTAACGGAATGGGTGCTCAAGTCCCCCCCCCCCGCCACAGAGCAGCCTGTTGTCTGTTGTGAAGGCAGATACTCTACTGTCTATCTGGCCAGAAATAACCATGGTGGCCTCCGAGAATGCAGAAATACAGTAGGGGAAATAGGGGCGTATTAGACAAACACACACACTTCTTTTAAACTTCCTTTCTAACATAAAGCAATTTAAGTTTTAATGGAGTAATAGATTCTCCACAAAACAGTGGTGTTTTCATTAAATCCTATTTTTTGTTTTGTTAATTTGTTTTTGCTCCTCTGGTATAGGCCCTATTATCCTAGTCCGATTCCATCAGCCCCATCACACCCAGCAACCAAGGGACTTAGCTCGACCTCCATTCTTCCCCCGTGGCTCAGCCCCATGGAGGGATCTGCAGGTCCCCCTCTTACCTGCCAGAAAATGGAACTGGTTCATGGAGGGAGGGCCCTGTCGCCAATGCGGAACGGAGGGGGCAGACCTCACTTCATTGCTTTATCCAGCATTGTCCCTCCTGGTTCTGTCCCCAGGATGCTGGCTTCGGGGTGGTGCACAAGCTCATATGCAAGTGTGGAGTGCATCACCACCAGCACCCCCCATTCAATATGTCTCTCGAAGGGCACTGCCACCTGTGGTCACTCAGGTGGCAGTACTGCGTCGGAGCACGACTGTCCTCCCTCTCCAGGGCAGGAGAGCATCCCCTGTGAGGCTCAATGCTCCTCCCTTCCTGGCAGGCCCCCAACAGCCCTGGCTCAGTACTGAACCCAGGTTGCGGTAAGGCAGCAAGTGTGGTGTCCAGTGCCTCAGCCCTCCATGCCACTGGGTTGGTCCCCATTTTTTATTAAGTACACAGTGCCTTTATTCTACAAAGAGGCTCTACTTGGTGAGCAGATCCATGACTGTCACATGAGAACAATATACAAAATTCAGTAAAGCAGTCAAAGAAAGCAACTGTTTAATTCCTGTCTTTATCATATATGTACAGTTACGACATTTCTTATGGCTTTCAGAGTACCTTGTCGAGTTCTGGTGACAGCACTATAAAATGATTTTGCACTACTGCTGGTCAGTGAAAGTGCCAGGATACCTCTCAATTGTCCCATATTACCAGAGATACCCTTCATCTTGACTCTCAGAATTGCTCTGTTCTGCATGGAAAATGTGCTGCCCACAAAGAACTTGCCGGCTCATCTTGTAAACTCAGACTTTAAAGCAGATATTCACAATGCTTCAGATGCTTCCACTTCATGATATCTGTGTCATGAACTGCCAGCTGCTCCATCTTAGTGAAATAGCAGTTACATAAGAACTTACCTTTAACAGTAGATCTTCGAGAGGATTCCTGCAGTAGGTCTTCACAAGTAGGACTGCGCCCCCTGGCATCAGGACCGCATGGCAAAATTGTAGCTAGCAATCATGAGTGGGGACCGCCCCCGGCATCAGATGACATACGTCAGCGTGACTATGAATAGGTGTGGTCCCCTGCCCGGCCTCCAGTTCTTCCACTGGAGACCACTAAAGAGGAAGCAGAAAAAAGGAGTGATAACTCCTGGTACCCTGAGCCCTGGATAAAGCAAAGTCCTGGGAAGGGAACAGAGAGGAAAAAAACACAGGAGCTGGGGGAAGGTAGGTGGGAAATCTAGACCTACTGTAGGAACCTCCTCGAAGATCTACTGTTACTGCGAGTTCTTACGTAACTGCTACATCTTACTTTGAGAAGGTTCCTGGAGTAGGTCTTCTCAAGTAGGACTAAATACCAAGTAGTCAATTAAAAAAGGAGGAGTCAGAGATGAGGTTCTGGTAGGAGGAAATGTCTGCCAACTATAGGTCACTCAGGACAGAAGTCCTTGCAGGACCGCTGGACTGAAGCCAGCCCTGTGCCTAGAAGCAATGTCCAGACTGTAATATGTCGTGGAAGTGTGGACGGAGGACCAAGTGGCTGCTGCACATATATCTGCAGTGGACACACTCCTGAAAAAAAGCAGTGGAAGTGGCCACTCCTCTAGTTGAGCGGCCCTCACCGTCCCCGGAAGGGGCTATTCGTACTTCTGGTAAATATAGTGAATACAATTAGCCAGTCACCTAGACAGTGTCTGTTTTGAAATAGCCTTGCCCTGGCAGTTAGGAGCAAAGGCTACAAAAAGTTGGTTCGACTTGCGAACCTCCTTACTCCTTGAAACTTAATATCTCAGAATCCTGTGCACGAGATACTACCCCCCCCACCGCTGGAGTGGTCAGGGTAAAATACCGGCAGTTCAACATTCTGGTTTAGAGCAAGTTCCAAAACCACCTTCAGAAGAAAAGAAGGATTAGTCTGCTGAGCCACCCTGTCTCTGTGGAAAACCAAGTAACGCTCTCTACAAACTAGAGCCTGAAGCTCTGAAACTCTTTGAGCTGAAGTGACAGCAACTAAAAAGAGTGTTTTCCATGCCACAAAACGCATATCACTACTTGCTGCTGGCTCAAAAGGGGGCAAAGTAAGTTTTTCTAAAATAAAATTAAGATCGGGGGGGAGACAGAATTCCGGACCGAAGGTTTGAGATGAAGAATCCCCTTCAAAAAAGTTCTGAAAAACCTCTAGCTTAGCCAGAGTTTTGCCCTCCACCAGAAGGTGGTAGGCCGAAACCACAGAGAGATGGACCTTTGGAGAGGAATAACTGAGGCCCAACTCTGACAGGTGCAAGAGGTACTCTAAGACTGGGAAAGCTGAGCAAGAAAAAGGGTCTAGGCCTTTAGCTGTGGCCCAGATGGAAAATCTCTTCCACTTCATGGCATATGTGGATCTAAGAGAGGGTTTTCCAGCCTCCCCTAAGACCTGAGCGGCTCGAGAAGAAATGCCATAACAAGAAACCACTAGGTCCACACGTGCCATGCATGAACGTAAAGCGATTTGAGGCTCGGGTTTACCAGGGTGCCCTGCTCCTGGGACAGAAGGTCATGAGAGAGAGGAAGAGGTTCTGGGGGTTCCAGTGCTAACTGCTGAAGTGGAGGGAACCAAATCTGCCAAGGCCACAGGGGGGCAATGAGGATCATGTGTGCCCCATCTTCATGAAGCTTCAGCAGAACCTTCTGAAGGATAGGAAAGGGAGGAAAAGTGTACAGAAATCTCCCTGTCCAAGATTGAGACAGTGCGTCTCGCCAAAAAGCACCATGCCCGGGACCAAGAGAGCAAATGCTGGGTAGTTTTGCACTGAATGAGAAGGTGAAGAGGTCTATGTCTGGCCAACCCCACTGAAGAAACAGATCTTCTACTACTGCCTGCTTTAGTTCCAAATCATGAGCCCTGGTGACTGATCATCTGAGACTGTCCACCAGAATGTTGTGAACATCTGGCACAAGGACTGCTGTCAAGGACAGGCCGTGTTGAACAGCCCAGTACCACACCCGCATCGCCTCCCTGCAAAGAGGGTAAGACCGGGTGCCTCCCTGTTCGCTGATGTACCAGACAGTGGCCATGTTGTCTGTCTGGATGAGTAGTGTTCCTGGAACCAAGAGGGACTGAAAAGCCTGAAGAGCATAGAGCACTGCTCTTGTCTCCAGAATATTGATATAACGGTTCTCCTCCATGGGCGATTAAATGGCCTGGGTCCGATGGTCTCCCACGTGTGCTCCCCATCCCAGGTTCGAGGCATCAGATGCGAGAACCATGAAGGGAGATGGAGAGTGGAAAGGGACTCCCACTGAAAGGCTGGAGAGGTCCTGCTACTAAAGGAGATCCTTCTGAAGGCTGTTGAAGACTTGAACCTTCTGGTCCATGTCGTCCAAGCTCTGATCCCATTGAACTCGTAGACACCACTGGGTCACCCTCATGTGCAGTCTGGCCAGAGGGTGTGTGGGTATGCCAGCTGCCATGAGTCCCAAGAGTCGCAGGACCGAATGCACTGTGGTCCAACGAGATGAAGCCACCAGTGCAGCTTGTGAGATTAGTGTCTCTGCTCTGTCAGTTGGGAGGAAGACCTTGCTCTGGACCATGTCCAGCACTGCTCCAATGAATTGGAGGGTCTGGGAGGGTAACAGCTTGGACTTGGGGTAGTTGACCGAGATGCCCAGACTGGAGAAAAGGTTCAAAGTGAAGGAAAATGAATCCTTCAGACTCTCCAGGGAAGGGGCTGAAAATAGCCGGTTGTCCAGGTACGGGAACACATAAATGCCCCTGCGGTGTAGGAACGCCGCTACCACCACTAGGCACTTGGTGAAAACCTGAGGTGCTGAAGAGAAGTCAAATGGGAGGGGTCTGAACTGGAAATGCTCCTCCTGGAAGGAGAATCTCAGAAAGTGGCGGTGGGCTGGAAGAATGGGGATATGTAAACAGGCATCCTGCATATCCAGGGAACACAGCCATGTGTCTGGTTGGAGCAGGGGTAACAGTCCCCGGAGGGTCAGCATGCGAAACCTCTTGTATTCCACGAAGAGGTTGAGTATGCCGAGATCTAGGATAGGCCTGATGGCTCCCGTCTTTCTGGGAATCAGGAAGAAGTGGGAGTAAAATCCCCTTCCTGTCTGCTGTGATGGAACTCGCTCTATGGCTCTTTTTTGCAGCAGAGCTTGAATTTCCTGTAGGACCAGAAATTGTTGGCCTGATGGGTAACGAGACCTACCTGGAAGGATTGGTGGGTGGCCTCTCCAGGAACTCTATCGAGTGCCCTCTTGCTATTAGTTGTTGAACCTATGCATATGCGGTTATGGCCTTCCGCCCTTCCAGATGAAGGCCAAATCTTCCACCCACCAGTTCCTCCATGGGGGTGGGTTTGTGAGTCAGGATGCTGAGGGGAGGCGTACTTTTCCTCCAGTGGCAGTTTGGAAGAACTTGGTCTGGGGGGTTGGGCGCCAGAGCCCGAGGAACAACGCTTGGTCTGGCATCTGCTCTGGTTCTGTTTGTTCCATTTCTGTTGGCAGCGAAAAGGCTGCCAGGGTTTCTGACCCGAGCAGTACAAGGAACGGACATCTTTCAAAGATTAGCCGCTCTTTTGCAACTCCGTAATTATGTCCCTGGCGTCAACACCAAACACAACTGGACCCCTGAAGGGAGCATCCAGAAGTGTACTCGGAACATCCTGTGCCAACCCTGCCAGATGAAGCTAAGCAAGGCGCCTGAAGCAGATGCCCATAGCTGCACCATGTGCTACCAAGTTGTAGGTTGCATGAAGGGCATGGTGGCAGAACGATTTGTTCAACCTTATCTTGTCGAGGAGTTTGTTCCTCAGGTACCTCCTGGATGTCCTTTTCCAGGTCAGACAGTGCCAATTTCTGGAAAGCCATCATGTGGGCCACATAATTCAATGAACGTATGGCGCAGGTAGACGAGGTGTAAATCTTGCGGCCATACTGGTCCATTTGCTTCGACTCCTTGTCTGGAGGGGAGGCACTGAGATGTTTAGGTTGTGCTGACCTATCGTGAGCTGCAGTTATAACAACAGAGTCATCTTTGGGTTGGGCAGTAAGGTGGGAAACCCCTTCTGGGGGATGGCAGGTCCAGTCGGCCTTTTCTGACACGGCAGGGATGGATGACGGCTGCTGCTAAATTGTGGAAGTGAGATCTTCATGCTGCCTTGTCCAGGGGGATGGGGAGGGGGTCCGCACTGACCAGGTCCAAATGTTCTGCCAGTCTTCTGTGTTTGGGGTCCAATTCTTGGGAAGCCCACCACTGGACTTTTGAATGGACCGGAGGAACTCAGCAAAGGATGGGTTCTCCGGAGGGAATTTAGGGGACTCTCTTGGCTGGGGCTCTATGAGAGAGTGAGGCTCTGATTGGTTCCCCATGTCTGAGTCCTCATCTGAGTCCAATGATTCCGGCCTACTAGGCAAGGAAGGATCTGGAACAGACTCTGGAAGCCTGTGTTCCATAGGAATCCCGGAGGGCAGAGCACCCAAGCCTCTGTCCGAAACTCTGCTGGAAGGTGCAGGGCTTCCAGGTGGCACCCTGTGAGGTGGGGTAGCCCTGACCACCAGCTGGGGTTGACCCAATTCCTATAAGAGTTTGGACTTAGCGTCCTTCCATCAGGCTGGGATGGGTTCTTGTTCTGGCTTGGGGGGGTAGAGGAGGAGGGGCTGGAGGATATCCTAGATACCCCATAGAGTATGAAGGGTAACTAGGAAGTTGGTACCAGTAAGGGTACTGATAGCCTTGATATTGAAGAGCCTGACCCAGAGTCAGTGGAAGGTAGCCCAGCGTTGGGTAATGCGGAAACTGCAGTGTGTAGCTGGGATAGTAACCTGTCGGACCCAACGGGGGAGGGACGTAAGGCCCGGCAGGAGACAGCACCGAGGGACCACTGGGGACTGGGTCTATCGGCAGATTCGGGGGGGGGTGCCCCAAAGGCCTAGGGGGGATTCTGATATATACCGCCCCCAAAAAAGTCCGGCGAGGGATCTGGCAGTGGGTGCAGATCCGTCGACGGAACAGAGACCCGCGACAGAGGAAAGTCCAGTAGAGCCCCCATCAACGGGTCTGTCTGGAGGGTATCCGACGGAAGAGGATCCTGGGGCTCAGGCCCAAAAAGGTCAGAAAAGGACAGCGAATCCCTAGAGTGAGAGCCCTGGTGGGATGAAAGGGGACCTGCGAGCTCGCTCTGCCTGGCGTTGGGGCCCACAAGGGAGTCCGACAGGAGAGGTCACCACACGGTCGCCGGACAGGTTGGCTGCCGACTTACAGGTGACGGTCTGGTGGGCATCGGAGGAGCGTATGGCCGGCTTACAGACCGGGCTGGGCTGAAAGAAGCTGGGAGATGAGAGTCAGGCTGATCGGGCTGGGCGCCTGGATGGCAGAGTCGGGGGAGACTTATCGGCGAGCTCAGGCAGAAACTGCAACTGCTTCTCTAAAGAGGTGACTGACTGCCCGCTGACTCTCGGCAGGGGTGGGGGGAGGGCGTCCGTCTGCCGGAATGAAGGCCCAGGAGGTGGGGTACCATGGAGGTAGAGGCCCCACCGAGATGGTGTCGCCTGTCTGGCTGGTTTTCCTCAGGGGAGAATGTCTCCATTCCCAGCATTTCTCCTTTTTGTTGTTCTTTTCTGAGGCCAGCGACGACGATCTTTCCTTCAGCTCCTGGAGGTCTCTTTCCATCTATGCCAGTCTTTGTTTCAATGAGCATCGAGGGTCCTCTGGTGACGAGTGCCCATGGCCTGGTTAACATACACCGCTGTTGAGTAAGGATTTAACGTTAATTATGTACTACGATGAAAAATGGCAGGCGTCTGAAGCTGTTCTACTGCGAGGTCAGACGAGTCAGGTCGCTAGCGGGAAAGAACTGGAAGGGAGGCGGGGGACCACCACTATTCATAGTCATGCTGATGTCCGTCACCTGACACCCGCTGATGACTGCCAGCTACAGTTTTGCCGTGCGGTCTTGACATCAGGTGGCGCAATCCTACTTGTGAAGACCTACTGCAGGAACCCTCTCGAAGTAAGATCAACCATTTCAAATGAAAGAAAATTTATGGGGTTTTTTTTTCCCGTTAATGCTGTTTATCCCCTCACTGCGGTGCAGGCTTAAACATCCACCCCCCCCCCCCAAATCACCTGGCATCCCAGGGACTTGCCTCTTTCCCGCTGCTTTCCCCACAGCTTACTCCCAGTGGTGGGGGTCGATGGCTGACACCTTACCGCCGACAGACAGACAGATCTGGTTCTGGGAAAGGGACCTGTGGACAGTGTGGACCCTGCGAGGAGTCTGTGTCATCCTGCACTGCACCTGGTCATTTTACCTGTTCTTGTGCCCCATGGAGAAATGAATGTGCAATGCCGTCCCGACATACCCACGCATGCTACCATGCATGGGTCATCAACGATTGCCATCCCACCATCCCCCCGTTTGCTGTCTACAGTTGCCTGACTCCTAGCCTCTGCTAGAGGTCAGACAGGTGCTGTGAACTTCAACCCTCTCTTTCCAAAGGAGGAGAGCAATCCAGTAGACACTCAATCCCCTCTCCCCAGCCTGCCCAGAGTCCGTCCACAAACCTGGGTCGCCAGTGTGGCAGCAAGTGAGACATGGGTGCCTCTGCCCTCTGTGCCACTAGGCCGGCAGATTGATGGTATTCTGCCATGAATTATATAAACCCTGCTGCACTATGCCAGGGTTTTAAATAACTGATTAGCAGTTTTTTTCTTGGAAGTATACTAACTGTACAGAAAGTATTTATATAGATTTTCTAGAAGTGCTGCGTTTGTTAAATACAGTGAGGCAAGAGCTATACATTTTCACAAAGATTTAGCACTTTCATGAGCAAAACGCTAATCAATTTTTTAGAGTTAAATAAAACCCTGCTATCCAGTGTTGGGTAACAAGCCTATAGGATTAACATTTAGTCAGACAGTGCAAAGTACCAGAGACATCCAGTGGCAAACAACTGTCTCTGACAGATACTACTTCTGTAAAGCAGGTCATTAAATATGACTACCCCACACCCTGTAATATTCAGAATTGAAGAACTAATACACCAAATTACCTGTTAATCTTGGCTGCAGCACCACATCAGATAACAGACTAACCACAGTTTCTAAGCCTTTTGTTTCAGCAGACACAGCATACATTGTAGTATCTCTGCAAAACAAAGCATCTGTCTTTGGCCAAAAATATCCTTTCTTTCACATATCCATCTTGTTGGTCTCATTCTCAGCCTGGTTATTGAGAAATGCATGGCCCAGTCAATGGTGAACATTCTGGAAAGATTACGTCTGAGCAATTTACCTTTATCTGAGCAGTTTCCATTTAACAAGCCTGTTCACAGGTATCAGAACATTTCAAGAGAATATAACTCTCACGATTATGTTGGTCATCAATTCTGCGCTTATGAAACTCACTTGTAAATTTCCTTCGATTCTTTGCTGATCCTTCCTTATCCAATCTTTCTTGCTGCCTAGATCTCATTAAATCCTGGATGCAGTCTAACTTTCTTCAGCTTAGTGTCTCAAAAACTGAAGTCCTCCTTGGTAAGCCTAGTGTTTTTAAAGAGACACTGGCAACCCTTTCTGCAACATATAATTTTCTAGTTGAAAACACACATTTAATGATTGCTTACCACTTCTAAAATTCACTGATGGTGCTGGTTGCTTTATCTGCTTCTCCTCTTGGCAGAACTGAAACACATACTAATGTAGTTATACCAAGACTTGTTTTGTTTCAGATCCCTTGTTGCTTACTTCCTGAACATTAGCAACACTTCCGAACAGTCCAGCCACCCATGATGTAAACTTCTCCTTGCCTCCCACTGCATCATGAGTTGCTAGACTGTGTGTGGGGTATTTCCAGTTTCAGGAAAGATGCAGTGGGAGCTGAACAAGGACCGTAAACAAACATGTTTTTTGCATGGTAACACCACTATGGTGGGTAGTCTGTTTTTCACTTTTAAAAAGAAAAAGGAAAATCATAATCAAACTGCCAGCTACATCAGCAAATCTTTACAGACTGTGACCAATCATAACATGTGGTTCTCAAACTACAGACACCTTTGAGGCCTAAGGGGACGGACAGTCTCCTTCTCCCGGTGGCCATTTTGGGTCCATTCCAGCAATGGATGGTTCCGACGCCATATGGTGTCTATAGGAACAAATGAGTTTTAAGCATCTCTGCAACCCCGCTATCCTCACAAACCTCTACGTTTCGCTGACAGAAACGTACCATAGGTGTTACTAACCCTGAAGTCCTTCACTGTTCACATCTTTTCATCTGTAAACTGTCCTGCCTTCCTTTGTAACACTGCAATATCTATTACCACCATGCTTAACTGCAGCTAACACTATTCAATTTTCGCTTTCTCCTGTTTCGCCTTTTGTAACTTTCTTTTTCCAAGTCTCTCCCCTCCAAAAACTTCAGTATGTTCAAAATGTTGCTGCCTGTTATTTGGCTAATACCAGAAAGCATGATCCCATAATACCTATTCTTAACAATCCACACTGGCTCCCGTGCCTTTATGTAACCATTACGGAGATAACACCATAGTGCTCTGGGTTTACAATGTAATAACCGGATCTGGGGCAATAAACAAGACTGAAGGCCAAGGTGTTTAGTAACCCCTTGTCCGGTTATTACAATGGAAACCAAGACAACTATTTATAGTATTACTAATATACTAAAACAATTGTTAAAGGGACACTGTCAACCCCCTTAGGCCTGACTGCCAACATTCCTTAAAGATTGCTGCAGTAGCTGATAGATTCTGATTCTTTTTTTCTTTTAAAAAATGAAAAACAGACTGCTCACCCTACTGGTGTTACCACACAAAAACATGTTTGTTTACATTCCTTGATCACCTCCCACTGCATCTTTCCTGTACTTGGGAACATCCCCAATACAGTCTAGCCACTCATGATGCAGTATGAGTTTAGGAGGCTATTGCAGTATGAGTGACTGCATTGTTTTGAGATATTTCTAGTGTTCAAGAAGTATTTAATAAGACAAGTTATAGGATTGTAAATAAAACAAAGTCGTTTATAAATATACATTACCATGCATTTCAGTTCTACTAAACAAGCAGACTGACAAATCAAACAGCAATATCAATGAATTTTGGAAAAGGTAAACAATCATAAATTGTGGGGTTTTAACTAGAAATATGATGCAAAACAGGCTGCCAGTGTCCCTTTAAAAAAAAAAAGTCAGAAACTGCCAAAATCGGTTTGTTACAATACAACGCATCTGTGAGAAAGCAGGAACTCTTTCTCACACGCACACTGTGGCGCTGCTAGATATCTCTGATTTGCTGCTGCATGCGTGTGTGTGTGCGCGCGTGTGTGTTGAAGCTGGAGCACAAACTGGACTTTCTCTCTGATTAGCTAAGAGCACATGCACCACTCAATAACAATGCAGGGTCACTGCACCATTATTCAGTCTACTGTGCAGTTATCACAGAATATCTGGACAGTTATTCTAGCCTCTGACTGGCTAAGAACGATTTTTTTTCAGTACAATATAAAATCACTCTTACCATCTTCAAAGTTCTTAATGGTCTGGCTTCTTCATCTCTCTCTGTCTTAATCTCTCCCTGCTGTCCTACTCAATACCTTTGTCTCTTCTCATCCTCCCTTACTGCATTCCCTCTCTCTCTTGCATCTTCTGACTATACTTTCATTTTATCCACTCCTATGTATACAACAGCCTACTTATATACCTTCAGCACATTAACTCTGCCTCACTTATCTCAAAATGTTCTCTTTCTTGCATAGCCACCCTTCCCCTGAACCTATCAAAGCATGCTACATCAAAAGGTATATTTTATCTACATATATGCATTGTGTGTGTGTATTGCATTAGTTAGGGTTGTTCCACAGCGACAAAAGCGAGGGTCGGTGATGGGGTTGAAAGCCCCTTGGACCCCCCCACACCCCAACTGGCATTGGGGTGTCGTTGGATTGCCTCAACTCTCACCCCATCCAATGTGTGAAAAGCAGAGGTATAGGAGAATGGAGTGAGAGTTAGGACCGACAACCCCAACGTGCACCCGATGTCGGTTGGGGGTGTGGAGTCAGAGAACACTTGCAATTTCCTACGCTTTTTGTCATGTGGGACAACCCTAACTAATGCATTAAATGGAGTTTTTGCCTCTAATTTCCCTTTTGAGAAGGATAATGAGAAATAGTGACTGTAATGCGGCGAAGGATGTCTTGTCACATAGTAACACGGTGCCCGCAAACACAAATGGTAATGCGCATGGTGACGCAAAGCGAAACAGAAAGATAAACAGTACTGTACACAGAAATGGTTAAAATAAAGCAAACGCAAGCGCAAATGGAAACGCACATGGTGCCGTAGACGGGAACAGTAAGTGAAATGGTTACGGAACCGCAAGCAGAAGCAGTAAGGGTAACACAGGGTTTTAAATAATTGATTAGCAGTTTTTTTCTTGGGATGATACTAACTGTACAGAAAGTATTCATATCGATTTTCTAGAAGTGCTGTGTTTGTCAAACACAGTGAGGCAAGAATTATGCATTTTCACAAAGATTTAGCACTTTTATGGGCAAAACGCTAATCAATTTTTAGAGTTAAATAAATCCCTGTAACAGTAATGTAAGCACACAGGCTAGTTTTCCCCCAAAAGTTGCATAGAGAAAGACAGCGAGTACAAAGAATGCATGCATAATGGGTCTTGGAGCAGAAAATGAGGTGTTGGAATAGTAAATTGCTTATATCTCAGGAACCGTACGACGTAGAATAAAAATGTAAAAGTCATATGATTTATGACTTTCCTGGCTAGTTTTGTACTTAGCCCCCACTAGCCTGAAGGGTTCCGCAGCTGGAAACAAGAGCCAGAATTAAAGGGAGGCAGGAGGAAAGAACGTCTCCAAGCCCACAAGCATGGAAGGGGGGCCCGAGCAAAGGAGTAGAGCTGAGCTTGGCCAGCCAGGAGCAGAAGACTGAACTTTTATGCAGGTCCACAGCTACCATGGACAAGAAGCTGGACAACATTACAGGTCAACTAGCCAGAATGGAACAAAGGGTAGGTGCCACTCAAACAGTAATGCAGGACTCAAGTTCAGCAGCAGAGCAAACAAGGCTGGTGTCAGTGCAGTTGGTGTAGAACACCATGCGGGGTTACCGGAAGTGCTAGAAAACAAGGTAAGGGCAATAAATTTTCAGGCTGTGGGCCTCCCTGAAGGGATCAAAGGGGATTCCATGTTCCTATTCATAATTGAGTGGCTAATGCAGGGACTGGGTGTGAAACCAGAGGGGGAGTTTCTACAAAAAGAAAAGGCCGACAGGAAGAGGAAAAGCTAACAGCCTACTGTGGAGGATGCGTTTCTCTCAAGCTGTACACCATTAGAAATATTAAACAGATTAAAAAAACTCTTTTTTTTTGGTTAAACCAAACCTTTGAAAAATGAGCAATCCAGTCGGGTAGCATTTGAAACACCTCACAACACAATTTGGAGCCATGGGTGTCCAAGAAACACAAGCAAACAGGAGCAGTAGGGAGCAGAGCTCTCAATACCGGAGATGCTACTGTAGCATGAGAAAAAGTAGTTGACCAGCCTGTTACCCAAGACACTACAGCATCCCATAAACTTTCTCACTCAAATGGCACAGCGCCAGCACAACAAATAACCAAAAGGTGGTGCTGGTTGAGAACAAAATGGATTCAATGGGCGGTGCTGTTGTTGAAACTAGCAAAATTCACAAAGAATGCACTGGCCGAAACCACAACACTGATCAAAGAGCAGAGCACCATTAAAACTGGATTAGAACAGCCTGAAAATCAGGCCATGGTAGCGAACATATGAACATACAAAAATGCCAGCAGATTAGGCCTTAAGGTTTATCACACCTGCTCTAAATGCAGCTCACAGTTCAATCACTGCTGCTGCCCCTCCTCCCCCTCTTCCTTCCATTGCTCCACGGTTTCACATCCTGAGTTCCTCTACTGGTCTCTTCCCTCCCTACCTGTACCTTGCCCATGTATCTATTCCATCCCTTCTTAAATCCTCCCACTGATATCACCTCCTCAGGTAGTGCGTTTGAAGGCGCCACCACCCTTTCCGTGAAGTAACGTTTTCTCAGATCTCTTCTGTACTCTTCCCGCCCCCCACCAAAAAAAAAACAGTTTTAGGCTATGACCCCTCGTGGTCCCTTCTCCCTTCAATCTGAACAAACCCTCTGTGTTTACTCTGTTGATGCCCTTCAAGTATTTAAAAGTCTCAATCATGTCCCCTCTGTCCCTTCTGCCTTCCAAGGTGTACATGTTTAGCTCCCCAAGTCTCTCCTCATAGGGCTTCTCCCTCATTCTGTGGATCATCTAAGACGCCCTCCTCTGGACTCTCTCCAGGAGCATGATGTCCCTCTTTAAGTAGAAGCGCCAGAATTGTACACAGCACTCGAAGTGCTGCCACACCAAGGATTTGTACAATGGCAGGATTACCTCCTCCCTTCTTGAAGTGATGCCCCTAGCAATGCACCCCAGCATTGTTTGCCTTAGCCACTGCTGTTTTGCATTGTTCTGAGCAATTCATTTTGCCAGTGATCACCACCCCCAGATCTTTTTATTTCTCTGAGACTGTTAGTTGTCCTCCCTCCCCCAAATGGTAGCTGTACCCTGGATTCCTAGCTCCCAAATGCAGTACACTGCACTTCCAAGCGTTAAATCCCAGCTGCCGTGTGTCCGACCACTGTTCAAGTTTTTATAGGTCTTCCTGGAGTGTCCTCCTTCCCTCCTCAATGTCCACCACCGATCCTAGTTTGGAGTCACCACTGAATAGGCTCATTCTGCCCCTAACTCCCTCCACAATGTCTGATATGAAAGCATTAAATAACACTGGACCCAGAACAGATCCCTGCAGGACCCCACTAATGACCTCTGCACTATACTGCCTCCTCCTCCTATATAGCTCCCCTCCTACCACCACCTGCTGCTGTCTGTTGCACAGTCAGTTCTCAATCCACCTCACCATCAACTCCCCCACCCCTAGGTTCCTCAGGCTGCAAATGTCTTGCTGAAGTCCAGATACAAGACATCAACCAGACAACCACCATCCAGAGAGCTTGTCACCCAGTCAAAAAATTCAACCATGTTAGTTTGACAAGATCTCCCCTGGGTGAATCCATATTGCTAGACATCATGAAGGCCATTCACCTCCATGAACTTCACCAGCCTTTCCTTCAATATGGTTTCCAACAGTTTCCCCACTATGGACATCAGGCTGACCGGTCTGTAATTTCCCAGCTCGTCCCTAGGTCTGCTCGTATGCAGGGGCACTACGTGTGCCATTCTCCAGTCCAGTGGTACACATCCAGATAGGAGGGAGGAACTGAATAATTCCGTCAAAGGAGATGCCAGGACATCCGCCAGTTCCTTCAGGACTCTGGGGTAAATCTCATCCGGATCTGGGGCCTCATCTGTCCTCAAGGACTTAAGGCCCTCCCACACTCTCTGCATCGGTATCTATCCAACAGTTAAGTGTCCCTGCCTTACCTCCCCCCCCCCCCCGTGGAACTGGCCCATTCTTTTTCTTTGTAAAGACTGAGCAGAAGTACTCGTTTAGCACCACAGCCTGCTCATCCTAACATCATAATAATGTGTGTCCTAAAAGGTTGGAGGATGGAGACTTGGTTACCGTCCTTGAATGTTGGTCAGAGGCTGTAGGACTGGGACATGCTGCATCTGTAAAGAAAGCCTATGAAATTGCACTGTGAAGGGCAGATGGGGATGGAGAGGACCCCTGCACCATTCTCTTCATGTTGGCCTCTTCAGGGGATAGGGTCATGATCTTCCACACAGCTGAAGCGCAAGCTCCAATACCGATGGGAGATAATGTTGGCAGACGATGACACTCCTTCCTTCCTTCCTGGATTATTCCTGTGCCACAATGCAGAGAAAGGCATTCAAGGGGGTGGCACTCCAACTTCGTCAAACCAGGGTGATGTAGCAGATCGCATTCCCTGCCCGGTTACATTCACCTTACAGGACAAACACTACTGTTTTACCTACCCGAGGGTGGCAGGGGGCTTTGCCTATGAACTCCCTAAAATAGACACAAATGTGCCAGACATAGCAAAAGAGTCAGAAGATGACAGTAGAGATACTTAGGTTTGACTCTGTAAAACTCTCTGATCTATTCGCCGCTGATAGTGGTATGTTACCTTACACAAACTTTTACAAGTGGACTCTCGGACTAAAGGTTCTATTACAGTGGTGTGTTTAACTTTTAGCCTCTGTTTAGGAGTGTGAGTTCTACATTAATGAAGGCCTCTAGTGAGATGTATGCTACTAATTATGTGCTTTCCTTCTTTTGTATGTCTGATTGTGGATTATAAAGTTATGCACACCTCAACATCAATATAAATAGGACACTTCCATATGAGAAGAGATAAAAGACAGGGTTAGTCCAAAGTGGCCACTTCCCTCTACTTTTTTTTGCACAATGATCATGTGGTGGATCATAAAGCCATCTTCCCCTCAGAGTAACAGAGAACTGCTGTGGCCGGGGTGGGGGGTGGAATACACGATTGCATCTTCCATGTAGCATTTTGTTAAGGGAGTTAATGTGATGAAGATGTGTTTCTTCACTGTATTCGCTTGCAATATATGCCGGACTACACCATTCTGAATATACTAAGGCACAAGGGGTAATGCAAGATAAGAAGGGAAATGTTTTGAAATACATACTGTTTTGCTCACTAGTTAAATCTTAGAGTGACAGGATATGCCATTTGCACACTCTAATAAGATTTTAATGGTTTGGTTTTAGGGGCCTTAAACCTGAAAACACTGTGCTTATCAAGTTTACTGGTAAATTATGGAATCGTTTCTACCAAAGGCTTACAGCATGCGTAGTTATGTTGTAGTTTCCATGGAGCTTTGGCTGTATTATGTCTCCATACTGTATAGCTATTCTTTCTACCGTGTGTTTTTCCCCAGTATGGTTACAAGGAGAGCCCGGTTACATTACTCCCTATTTGAATTATGTGTTTAATGCTTCATACTGCCATTGGACCAAAAATGCAAAGAAAACCCAACACAGGTTTACAGGGTGATGCCACATAAGAACATGGCACTGGTAACCGGCCTAAGAACACTTCTGGTGGTAACAGTGGAGTCCTGAATGTGTGACCGGGTCTGGCAGCTAGCTAGAAGGAAGGAAGGAAGAATGAAAGCCTGGCGAAGGGTAGCCAGTTGTCCATATTCCCTGATCAAAGTTAAGCCACGGGGCAGAAATGGAAACAGTTCAATGGAGTCCAGGCTATTCTCTTTAAGACGACCTTCACACTTTCAGTGCTATTTCCAGCCCAGCTACAAACCGTTCACCAGCTCAGTTACATCTCCAGCCCAGCTACATACCGTTCACACGCTTAGTGCCATCTCCAGCCCAGCTACATACCGTTCACACGCTCAGTTACATCTCCAGCCCAGCTACATACCATTCACACGCTCAGTGCCATCTCCAGCCCAGCTACATACCGTTCACACGCTCAGTGCCATCTCCAGCCCAGCTACATACCGTTCACACGCTCAGTGCCATCTCCAGCCCAGCTACATACTGCTCACACGCCATGCCATCTCCAGCCCAGCTACATACCGCTCACACGCTCAGTGCCATCTCCAGCCCAGCTACATACCGTTCACCGCGCTCAAGTGCCATCTCCAGCCCAGCTACATACCGCTCACACGCCAGTGCCATCTCCAGCCCAGCTACATACCGTTCACACGCTCAGTGCCATCTCCAGCCCGGCTACATACCGTTCACACGCTCAGTGCCATCTCCAGCCCGGCTACATACCGTTCACACGCTCAGTGCCATCTCCAGCCCGGCTACATACCGTTCACAAGCTCAGTGCCATCTCCAGCCCAGCTACATGCCGTTCACACGCTCAGTGCCATCTCCAGCCCGGCTACATGCCGTTCACACGCTCAGTGCCATCTCCAGCCCAGCTACATACCGTTCACACGCTCAGTGCCATCTCCAGCCCAGCTACATACCGTTCACACGCTCAGTGCCATCTCCAGCCCAGCTACATACCGTTCACACGCTCAGTGCCATCTCCAGCCCAGCTACATACCGCTCACACGCCATGCCATTCTGCCCAGCAACATGCCATTCACACGCTCAGTGCCATCTCCAGCCCGGCTACATACCCGTTCACACGCTCAGTGCCATCTCCAGCCCAGCTACATACCGTTCACATGCTCAGTACCATCTCCAGCCCAGCTACGTACCGTTCACATGCTCAGTGCTATCTCCAGCCCAGCTACATACCATCTACACGGCCAGTGCCATCTCCAGCCCAGCCACGTGCACTGCCCACACGCCAGTGCCATCTCCAGCCCAGCTACGTACCGCTCACACGCCAGTGCCATCTCCAGCCCAGCTACGCACTGCTCACACGCCAGTGCCATCTCCAGCCCAGCTACATACCGCTACACGCCCAGTGCCATCTCCAGCCCGCATACTGCTCACACACTCAGTGCCATCTCCAGCCCGGCTACATACCGCTCACATGCTCAGTGCCATCTCCAGCCCAGCTACGCACTGTCACACGCCAGTGCCATCTCCAGCCCGCTACATACCGCTCACACGCCAGTGCCATCTCCAGCCCAGCTACATACCGCTCACACGCCAGTGCCATCTCCAGCCCAGCTACATACCGCTCACACCAGTGCCATCTCCAGCCCGGCTACATACCGCTTCACACGCTAGTGCCATCTCCACCCAGCTACATACCGTTCACACGCTCAGTGCCATCTCCAGCCCAGCTACATACCGTTCACACGCTCAGTGCCATCTCCAGCCCGGCTACATACCGTTCACACGCTCAGTGCCATCTCCAGCCCAGCTACGTACGTTCACACGCTCAGTGCCATCTCCAGCCCGGCTACATACCGTTCACACGCCAGTGCCATCTCCAGCCCGCCACAACGCTCACGCTCAGTGCCATCTCCAGCCTGGCTACATACCGTTCACACGCTCAGTGCCATCTCTAGCCCAGCTACGTACTGTTCACACGCTCAGTGCCATCTCCAGCCCGGCTACATACCGTTCACACGCTCAGTGCTATTTCCATGATTACTGTTCACGACAATCAGTGTTATTTCCAGCCCAGCTACGTACTGTTCACACACTCAGTGTTATTTCCAGCCCAGCTACATACCGTTCATACGCTCAGTGCCATCTCCAGCCCGGCTACATACCGTTCACACGCTCAGTGCCATCTCCAGCCCAGCTACATACCGTTCACACGCTCAGTGCCATCTCCAGCCCAGCTACGTACTGTTCACACGCTCAGTGCCATCTCCAGCCCAGCTACGTACCGATCACACGCTCAGTGCCATCTCCAGCCCGGCTACATACCGTTCACACGCTCAGTGCTACTTCCAGGATTACTGTTCACGACACTCAGTGTTATTTCCAGCCCAGCTACGTACTGTTCACACACTCAGTGTTATTTCCAGCTCAGCTACATACCGTTCACACGCTCAGTGCCATCTCCAGCCCAGCAACATACCATTCACACGCTCAGTGCCATCTCCAGCCCGGCTACATACCGTTCACATGCTCAGTGCCATCTCCAGCCCAGCTACATACCATTCACACGCTCAGTGCCATCTCCAGCCCGGCTACATACCATTCACACGCTCAGTGCCATCTCCAGCCTGGCTACATGCCGTTCACATGCTCAGTGCCATCTCCAGCCCAGCTACATACCCTTTCACATGCTCAGTGCCATCTCCAGCCCAGCTACGTACCGTTCACACGCACAGTGCCATCTCCAGCCCAGCTATGTACCGTTCACATGCTCAGTGCCATCTCCAGCCCAGCAACATGCCATTCACACGCTCAGTGCCATCTCCAGCCCGGCTACATACCGTTCACACGCTCAGTGCCATCTCCAGCCCGGCTACATACCGTTCACATGCTCAGTGCCATCTCCAGCCCAGCTACATACCGTTCACACGCTCAGTGCCATCTCCAGCCTGGCTACATGCCGTTCACATGCTCAGTGCCATCTCCAGCCCAGCTACATACCATTCACACGCTCAGTGCCATCTCTAGCCCAGCAACATACCATTCACACGCTCAGTGCCATCTCCAGCCCAGCTACGTACTGTTCACACACTCAGTGTTATTTCCAGGCCAGCCACATACTGTTCATGAGACTCGGATTTACCAGTATACAGACCCTACAGATAAGGTCGTTGGGCAAAAAGGCTGGAAGAGACTCATGATCTGCATCTAGAGACAAAAACTATGGACAAGGAACAAGACCACAAACCGCGACAGCAAATATTTTCCCATGCTGTAGAAGGGTCGATTTTTATGTCAAGTGAAGAGGGAGTTATAACTGCTTTTGGTACTTGACTTTGAGAGGTGTGGAACTACAGTAAAGAACTGGGGAACTATTTGGGACAGTGTTAAACTGGGGTTGCAGTTTATGACTTTAACTATACATTGTTTTAAAATGACAAGTTCACCACCATTAGCAACTGAGACATGATAGATTGCACCAGTGGTTATGAAGCAGAATACCATTTTCAGGAGACACTGTGGACGTTTTATCAAATTTTTCTTTCTAGGATCTGGAATGCTCCTGCAGCTATATGTGTCCTTCTCAGAAGTCCTTATGCCTTGGAATGTTTTATTCCCCTCGGCCATTCGACATGCCCCCTCTGTCCACCAACTCAACACTCTTCTTACAGCCCACTTCTGCCCTGCCTGTGCATGCACCTGACTTCTCCCTAGTCCCTAACTTAGCCAGGGCACTCTTACTCCCACTGAGCAGGTCCGTGAAGGCTGTCACAGCTGCCGGCTTGTCGCTCTGGTCAGGCACTTATGGTCGTGGCTGTTTACTCTGCCTGATTATACTCTCCTGAAACACTGTCTTAGAATCACTGTATTATAGTGCACTGTATTATAGTGCACTGTATTATAGTGCACTGTATTATACTTCCTGCAGTTCACCGTACAGAAACTGCTGCTCATATATACTGTTGTGGTAATGTATACTGTGTGCTAACCTATGCCCCCCTCCCCCCAGGACGCATCTGGAATCGAGTGGTAGTCCGCTCAGTATGCCTTCCTGGTAAAACTTTCAAATTAAATAAATAAATATAAATAAAATTCTCATGCTAGTTTAACGTATAACTAGTACAATTGCGATCTGTTAAATAAGAGCAAGTTGTGTGGCTTCCCTGACCAGGTGCACCTTTGCCATTTCTCTAATCAGGCTGGCCCACTGGCTTGCGAGTACTGGCCAACCTAGTTTGGGAACAAGCCTGTGTCATCAGGGGCTGGGTGGGGGATTCAGCATCCCAGAGGATGGGGGCGGGGCGGTGGGATTCAGCATCCCAGAGGGTGGGGGCAGGGGATTCAGCATTCCAGAGGGTGGGGGCAGGGGATTCAGCATCCCAGAGGGTGGGGGGCAGGGGATTCAGCATCCCAGAGGGTGGGGGGCAGGGGATTCAGCATCCCAGAGGGTGGGGGCAGGGGGGATTCAGCATCCCAGAGGGTGGGGGGCAGGGGATTCAGCATCCCAGAGGGTGGGGGCAGAGGATTCAGCATCCCAGAGGGTGGGGGCGGGGGATCAGCATCCCAGAGGGTGGGGGCAGGGGAGTTCAGCATTCCAGAGGATGGGGGGGGGCGGTGGGATTCAGCATCCCAGAGGGTGGGGGCAGGGGTTCAGCATTCTAGAGGATGGGGGCGGGGCGGTGGGATTCAGCATCCCAGAGGGTGGGGGCAGGGGATTCAGCATCCCAGAGGGTGGGGGCAGGGGATTCAGCATCCCAGAGGGTGGGGGCAGGGGAGTTCAGCATTCCAGAGGATGGGGAGCGGGGCGGTGGGATTCAGCATCCCAGAGGGTGGGGGGAGGGGGATTCAGCATTCTAGAGGATGGGGCGGGCGGTGGGATTCAGCATCCCAGAGGGTGGGGGCAGGGGATTCAGCATTCTAGAGGATGGGGGGGGCGGTGGGATTCAGCATCCCAGAGGGTGGGGGCAGGGGATTCAGCATCCCAGAGGGTGGGGGGCAGGGGATTCAGCATCCCAGAGGGTGGGGGGCAGGGGGATTCAGCATCCCAGAGGGTGGGGGCAGGGATTCAGCATCCCAGAGGGTGGGGGCAGGGGGATTCAGCATCCCAGAGGATGGGGGCGGGGCGGTGGGATTCAAGCATCCCAGAGGGTGGGGGCAGGGGATTCAGCATCCCAGAGGATGGGGCGGGGGCGGTGGGATTCAGCATCCCAGAGGGTGGGGGCAGGGGTTCAGCATCCCAGAGGATGGGGATTCAGCATCCCAGAGGATGGGGGTTCAGCATCCCAGAGGATGGAGGGGCAGGGGAGAATTCAGCATCCCAGAGGATTGGGGGGCGGGAAGGAGTCAGCATCCCAGAGGATACTCTAGTCCTCCTTTAGGGAGGGAACGCTGATGTACTCACTGCGATACTGCCACCTGGGTGACCACTGGTGGCTGTGTAGCTGAAAGCACCCAATGGAGAGGGACACTGGTCAGAGTGCTGTGCACGCAATTAATGCACATCTGTCCTCCTTCGAGTGCGGACGTCTTCCAGGGATCAAGGGAAATGCACACCAGAACACAGAAAAAGTGGCCCTGGTGCCAGCATCCTGGGACCCCTGTATATCCTGACCAGTCCGTTCCACTCGACGCTGAGCATGTTTGTGGGTACATGCTCCCGCCCACTAACCTTGCCAGGAGTGGGAAATCCAAGGCTCTTTATGGGGGTCTAATGGGTGTAATAGGTGAGCGAGGAGGGAGATGCCAGAGGTTCCAATGTAAGGCAGTGCCAATGTGTAATGGGACAAAAAAAATCTTAATTAAAAAAGAAATCGCTAATAATGATACATTACTAGGCTTGCACCTAGATTAATATGAATTGTTATGTTCTGTTTGAATCTTAATCTATGCTGTTAGGTGTGGTAAGTGACAAATCATTGGGTTCATGCTTTTTGTAGCCAAAATAAATCAGCATTATGAATAACCTTATGCTAAGTGTCTGACAAGAGTAAGGAAGGCACCCTAGATTAAGTTTATGTATGCTGGATGGGCTGGTGACTCTTCAGGTCAGATATTTTCTCACGGGGCATGCAATGCATATGTCTTTTGTATGTGTATTGCGTGAAATGTTTTAAACATATCAGACTTGTTGGATGTTGTGTGTGTTAGTATAGTGTCCAGAGCCACTCTTAGCGAAATAGGAGTAGTTTCACTTGTGTTCCCAAAGTGACTGAACATCTCAGCTTTGTTTCACTGTTCACCAACTCTAAGAACATGCATGAAACCACTCTTATTTTGCCAAGAGTGTCTACAGATTCCACATTAATACGCGTAGAAGTGTCTGGAATGTTTAGAAATAAACTAATCCTGACTTGCCACAAATGGTATCATGACTAATAATATAGCACTAATGATATCTAGAATAATCTATCAGTATGTTCATCATAATTGTTTAGTTGTACGTTTGATCACTTTCATTTTAAATTTACATATTTTCTTTGGATTCTTGGCAAAGCATTTTGCAAAAGTAATATGAAAGACGAAACATGAAAGTAAACTGTATCATAACCCATTCTGCCTTACATATGAGGAGCTAACATCCCAATATTTAAAACAGTTTGGTTAAATATTTATGGGGCTAATGAATTGTACCGACCACACCAGCTACCACATATTTTCCACTCCAGAAATTTGATGACAACCAAAATATAAAAGTAACCAAAACGGGCACACTTAACCCATTTGGGGATTAAATATTCAACTGCTAGCAAGACATGAGATTTAGGAGCCATACAGGAAACCAGTACAGAAACCTGCAATGGCAACTGGGTCTAGTTTTGGTAAGATGGTACTTAGTTATCGGATAAGATGCCTAGTATGGCACAATGAGGCAGCTCCCTCTTGGAGTGCATGAGAATTAAAAGGATGCAATATGCTGTCAGAAATGAGCAAGCGAAATATTTATTAATTTCAAAGATTCGTCAGGAAGGGCATACTGAGCAGTGAATGTTCATTTCCAGATGCATCCTGGGGGAGAGGGGACTGGGATAACAGCAAGGATACATACAGCAGTAAAAGACAATACAGAATGATAAATGATTTAAGAAATACAATCAGTAAACAGGACGACAAAGTCTGAATAACATTTGGAAACAGCCAATTCAACAAAATCAAGCAAGTACAAGGGAGCTACATTAAATAATCAATCTCAATATATGAGAAAATGAGAATATGTGGGCAAAATGTGGAGTCCCCTAGAACAAAAAAAAATACAGTAAAGTTGGTTTCCATACTAGTCACAGGTGGGATTAATACATACCTGTTTTCAGTGACAGCACTGGGGGGTTTAAAACATGGGTCAAATTGGACCCACTGGTGTAAAACATGTGGGTCTAAAGAGGTACCTACTGGGTCAAAACATAATCAGTGGTCGAAAACAGTTCACGTTCCATTCCTTTAGATATTGTTATAGAGTAAGTGCATCAATGTGGACCCACTGGCAAAGGAAAGAGGGGTCAATTTTGGAAAGGATGCAACTTCTGCCCTTTTGGTGCGTGCATGTTAGCGCCGTTACTGCATGTTTTCTTTGGTACCCCAAAGGTCCAGAAACAATTGGAGGTGGGGGGTATTTGCTCAATGTAAAGATGAGACTGTCTAATATATTGACTTCTTGCATGTATTTTGTCAGCACCTGTCTGGGCGGGTTAATACAGGGGAGTGATACGATATTTACATTCTATTCCACTACAATGGATGCTTAAATGTATGTCATTTAACTGTCGTGAATCAATTTACAGTTATGTTGTAATATTGTCGTTTGTCAATTCATAAAAATATTTTACAAAAAAAGACAGGATACAAACATGTACTTTTTATTTTGTTTCAGAAATTTTCTTCCAAGCAAAGCTAATTATTAACAAAAACAACCCCCTCCCAACAATGTTTTAACATAGTTTACATACCAGAGTCATGTTTTTGTGGAAGTCCACAACAATGGTAAGAATGCAGTTTTTTGGTTTTTAAATCCTGGCATGAAGAATCATCTTTTTAGCAAAAACCAAAAAGCAACTGAAAGCAATCTGTATTTAATGGATTCTCTGATCTCTACTGTGGTTTCAATGGTATTGTCAAGTTTATAAGGGTTGGCAACGCTCCTCTAAAGCATATTATCACAATGTTTACCTGGATGTCTGGCAGTCACAGATGCCTCCATGTTTTTCCAGAGTCAGCAGTATTTCATCCTTGCTACCAAACTGCGCTGTAGACTTAAAAAAAAAAGAAGAAGAAAGACAATGACTATAACTATGCCACTCGACAGCTTTGAAAACAAGTCCCTGTTTTTCTATACCCACGTTTGCTTCAGAAAGTCCACTTGTACAGCCCTATGCTCAGCTGGCGAGCACACTGTAGTGTATCCACAAACAAAATGTGATGGGTCCAACAGCCTTGTGGAAAGCATTTCTGCCTTTCTTGCAGGAAACATGGATTCATGCCCAGAACTTGGGAATTCCCAGTTGGGCCAGTGGAGGCTCTGCGCAATATGTGAGGGATGCCTCAGGAAAAGACAGTACCCACTGGACTGGGTGAGAGGAGTCACATAATGCAGTACCCCCAATTTAGAAGCTTCACCCTTTACATCAGGTGGTGCACCGGTCTGGAACATGAATGCATCTCATGACTCACTGCTTGTGCCTGTCATCATAAGTGGAGACAGCCAGTACTGTGGTTGCTCTACCTGCAGCAGAGAAGGTAAGGCAGCTGACTGTACAGGGGGTACCATGCAGTAAGGGTGGCTATAACGGACAGAGGGATACATGTAGGTGGTAGTTACCTATCTTGAAACTGTAGTTCTAATTGATATGTTCATCTGATTACCATTTTTTTTGTATATTCTTTTTTCGCTCTCCTCATGCTCGCAGGCCCCCACTCCTTCAGGCTCTGCACATCTCTCGATAGCTCCTCCTGTCCTAACCCGGCCCTCCTCATATCGCAGCCGATCCCCAGGATATCCCAGCGTATCCCTTTGCCGGGTGGGCCCCCCTCCTCTGAGGAAGAAGGCACCGGGGAATAGGGATGACCCCAGCACACTCTTTCTTAGGGCCCGGGGATGCTGCCGTGGAGGAGGAGGCCCCGGGAAGGCACTGGAGGCAACCGGGGAGAGAGAGCCCGTCATCCGGTGACCAGCGAGCGGCATTTCCATTTTCTGGTGTTCCTCTTAATGCGATTCCTCTGTTGTGCCCCTGTTCTGCACCGGGGGCCGCTGCAGAGTGATCATGCGTCCCTAACTCTCCCCAGCAGAGGAGAGCAGTCCTATGGACGCTCAATCCTACCCCTTCCCCTGCCGATCCACGGCGCCCCAGTCCGTTCCTGAACCCGGGTCACTGGCATGGTTTGAGGTGTGGCATCCAGCGCCTCAGCCCTCTGTGCCACCGGGCCTGATTACTGTTTTAAGCAGATAGTCTGCATGTGCTCTCTGCCATGGAATATTACAGTATTTTGCTGATCACGCTAGCCCTGAGCCTAAACTGTTCGATCATTTAGCACTAAATGCAAGAAGGACAGAAACACAATATTAACACATGTAAATTTAGGAAAGAATATACTGTAATACAATTTTAAGACAAACATTTTTGAATAAAAGCTTTTATGAACTAAACCACTATAAATAACCATGAGAACATAGAAACATAGACTTTGACGGCAGATAAGGACTGCTTGGCCCGCCTAATCTGCCCATTTCCCTACCTACAAGATAAGCTGCAGATCCTAGTTAACCAACAGCCTATTTCTTTCTGTCCCATGCATTCTTGAATTCTCCCACAGTTTTAGACCCCACAACCTCCTTAGGAAGGCTGTTCATGGGCTGAGTTACTCCCTTCCCAGGCCTGTGGACATGGTCGCCCCCCCCCCCAAGGATCTAAGCCCCCCAAGACCGCCACTCCTTACCTGGCAACCTTTCTGGAATGTAGATGGTCAGTTTGCAGCTGGGTCGAGGGGCTAGGGAGAGCCAGTGGGGAGGTGGTTCAGTATTGAGGATGTAGACATCGACCACTGAGGTCACCGTCGCCTTTCTGGACCTTTCGGGGGTTCTCCGCGACGTTTCCCCTCAGACTCAGCGTGCAATGACCCTGTGCGGCTCCTCCTCCCCCACAGGCATCTGCAGTCACCTCGCTCCCCTCCAACATCCCTGCTCATATGCTGTCCCTGGTCTCCACTGGGAGTCACTACAGAGTGTGGAACCCCGAGACCCACCCTGGGGGACGAGATCAGTCTCCGGACGCTCAATCCTCTCCTCCCCTGCCAACCCCCGGCATCCCAAGTCTGCTCCCGAACCCAGGTTGCCAGCGTGGCGCGAGGTGTGGCGTCCAGTGCCTCAACCCTCAGCGCCACTGGGCCAACTTGCTGGGCTCATTTCAAGTCTCTATGTAGCTCCCTGGCAACTTACTAACTCAGGCCATGTGACAAAGCAACCAAATGGCCCGTACCACTTAAAGTCAAAGTACAAATAAAAAACAGAGCAATAAAAGACAATGTGGTGCGCCTTTTTTCTATAAATCTTAATTTAAGCATAGGACAAGTGCAATCACTTAGAGGGGGGGCAGTACAGCCGAGCACCACCTTCCCAGGTGAACCAGTGCCAAAAAAAAAAAAAAGTTAAGCCTGGCCCCTGGTGTGTGCCTCCACATGCATGCGCTTACGACACTGCAGCCATGGGACTGGGGAACAAACAAATGGGGACCCGTGGGCTACATGACACCCTGCATGACCCTCCCCTTTCTGGCCCTGCCACGAAGGGCAAATCTGTTGCGGAAACCAGCTCCAGGAAGGTCCGGGGGAGGTGGTGTTGGCTGGCGGAGGGGAATGGAGAGAGGACCGATGCGCCGCCAAAAGGGGCAAAAAGTTATACGGGGGCAAATGTAAACCTTATTTTTTCTATATAGCTTTTCTCACTGGCCATACTCCATTACAGGGATATTTATGCTGATGAGGCCATTGTTCCCCCACCCACACCACTAGGTCTTGCACGGTCTAAAGTCTCTCACAGCTTTCCTCCATGATAGGAGCTTGGGGGCCCCACAGCGCAGCCCCCACTCCCCATGGCAGTCCACTGTTTAGACTAGGATCTGGTGGCCATCAGCACTAGGACCCAGAGGGTACAGGGAGCCAGGACGTAGTACAGATGGCATACAGGTTTTTTACTCTTGTATGCCCTTCCCTCCCTTCTCCCCTGCCGTGGGCGAAGCCCTGCTGGTTATGGCTCCACACAGTGACATACTGTGGAAGCAGCAAGCTTCGATCGCTGTGGCACCATCTGCCCAACACCATTCCTCCTAACTGCAGCACACTGCCGCTGCTGCTGCAATGTGGCTTGCCCTAAAATGCAGTGTCCCGATCTTAGTCCCATGGGGTTATCAGGGTGGCCTTTTTATTTCTTTATTTCTTCTATTTTTTTTTTTGAAGTTGCAGTTCCCTTTTGAGACCGAAAACCAAAACCATATGCAATTGTGAGTGCTCGATTCCCAAAAATAAAATAATGAAACTGGGTCCTAAACTGAACAGAACCTAATTTCGAACAAAGTATAAGTCAAATTGGACATAGAATAACTTTTTTTTGCTGTTGAAGGCAGGGATCTTCTGCTAAGTCCAAGACATCGTGTCTTTACTTGCACTGAAAATTATCTGGCAGTTGAGACTCCGAGGTCATGCAATTGGTGCTTGAACTAGTTCAAACTACTATAATGTTCCAAGGCCGAGTACATGCAGGCTATCTGGTTAAAATGGTAAGTAGCTGAAAAACTGATGTTCTTTTAAACTAACAGAAATAATGACTAATGAAAAAAGATTACTGGATGAAGAATCATAATAACCTACCAGGGAGTTTGTAAATTAGAAATGCCAGATTTAGAACTGCACAACTGATTTTACAGCACAAGGACTTAATACATTACATAGACACAAAGTTAAATGTTACGCCCTATGATACTTACAGAAAAGGCTAACTTTTCAATAAAATGTGAAATACCACTAAGATATTTTGCTTCATGTCTTGATCCAGAATTTATTAGAACTGAAAAAAGAAAAAGAATTTAAATAAACCAGTTATCTTTATAATCATTCTGAATTCTAGTACTACTAATTTGATTACTGTGTTGCTTGATAACAGTTTACATTTTTCAAAATTCCAATTTTCTCACATTTTTCCATTTATCATGGAATGAATAGACTACTGTCTACCTAAACTGAGTCTTCCTTTGCGTCATGTGAACAAACATATGGCTTCAGATTCTTAATTGATATTAAGGCATATTTTGAATTTTTTCTAAAATGACCCTTTTAAAGATGTTACCTGGTGTTTCAGCAACCCTATGTCAGATTCATAAGTTTTTGCTCCGTACATGATGGACTGGTCATCTAAACATTTAAATCCGCAGCAAAAAAAAAAAAAGCATGGGTTGCCATGCTTCTGTTAAGTTACATGGTGAGACTTACTCCCTCTATGGAAAAAAACCCTTAAGGGGTCATGCTGTTTTATGTAGTTATAACATCAATGTTTGGCCCGGTGGCGCTGAGTGTTGAGGCGCTGGACTCCACACTGGTGACCCAGGCTTGGGAACGGCCCCGGGTGGCTGGGGGTCAGTGGGGGCAGGAAGAGATTGAGCTTCCGGAGGACAGCGCTCTCTCTTCCCGGGGTGGGTTAGGGCTGCAGATCACTCAATGAGCGCCCTCTGGCGGAGGCTGGGGGGGTGAGCCAAACATAGCATCGCAGGGTGTATGCCAGAGGTGAAGCTATGACTCCAAGAAACGTAGAAAAAAATTGAAAAAAACCTCAACGCTGATAGGTGAAGGTGCCTCTCCTCCGCATTCCACAATCCCGTAGTCGGGCCCGAAGTCCTCTCCACTTTCCTCCCCTCTCTGGCCCGGTGTCTCAACCCTAATAGAAAGAGCGCTCTGGGTGAGGGTAGCCCTTCCCCGGAGGGTAGACCCGGGGGGGGGGGGATGCCCGGTGCCAGGGGGTAGCGGAGGAAGACACAGAAGGGCCATGCAGGAAGGTAGAGTGTGTGGCAAGGTAGGGTCGCTGGAGAGAGTTCAGTGGTGTGGGAGAAAAAAATAGATTTCAAAAAACAAAAATAACATCAATGTTTTAGGTGTCAACAGGACTGTGAAAGAAGGGCACAGCATCTGTCATGTCTGCCTCGTTGTTTCCACCAATCCAAAAATTAAAGTGTAAATGACCAATACTACTGTATGACACCCTCGTGAATTAACATTCCCAAAATTGGGGAAATATCTGTATGTTTTTTATGCATAAAACCACTTCAGTTTCATGTTATTTTCATAAATCATTTTTGGTAGATGTAGACTATGACTGTGAATATAGCAAAATAAAGATTTATAGGGGTTGCCATGCTTCTTTCGGTTATATCTGCTTTCAAAGTTGCAGCTTCTAAGGTGGTTTGTGCAGGACAAAAATAACTAAAAAATCCTAATTACAAAAAAGAAACTTTCAGGAACGGACTCAGGTGCTGGAGGGCTGGCTGGGGACAGCAGGCTTGAGCATCGGATGACTGCTCACCTTCTCTCAGGGGGGAGGGTGGGGAAGCGACCCGGCGCTTGCTGACCCTTGGCAGAGGCTGAGGGCACGGCAACGCGCGGGGTTCCACTAACTAATGGGGCATGGTGAACGTCGGCAGAAGCCTGACGTCAATGGCATGCCACGCTCCCGGGAAATAAACAGAAAGAGAGCCCCGAGGCCGACTGGATGACAGTTGCCAACTCCCACTGCCACAAGACCTCAGGCAGTGCATGGAGGACCATCCCAGCAGCACCCGGGCCAAGAAATGTGCTGGCTGCCCAACCGATGCACTTCCCCCTCAGAAGAGAGGGACACCTGACGAAAGGTTACATCTGGGCTACCCGGGGGGCTGCTATATGGAGTGATGGGTGGCTGCACCGAGGCAGTGTAGCAACGAGGGGCACAGGAAGGCCTGAAGGAGAGGCTGGCCAGAAGCTGGGGGGGAGCAAAAAAAAAAAAAAAATTAATAGGAAACTTGCCAGAAAGCTATTTTAAGAGTACATGCAAAACGACAAGTACTTGCAAACATGCACATAAAGCACCACGATTGCCGCCCTGTACATATTCTTAGCCGGACATGACATAATAATAGAATAAACATTATTTTAATAATGCTTCCACATACTTAAGAATGTACCAGTAAACTGCCTTGTTAAATTTCTGGGCACATCAGAAAAATGGGAATTGAAACACCAGGGAATGGCTTTAAATGATTCACCTACTTTTCCAGTTTTTTGTGAGGCATGATGCACAAATAGCTGAAGCTATGCCTTATGATCCATTAGGCCAACATTTTGGGTTAATCAAAACCTCCGCAAAAACAATTCTTGTATCCAATTTTTTTTCATCAATAACCTTTCAGCCCCGGTTATTCTTTCTCTGTTGATTCTCTCTTGGCAACCTCCCAGCCCTGTCTGCTGCTCCTTCAGCCGTCGTAGCCAACAAGGATCCATGGAACAGTCCCCAAGAATGCCACAGACTATTATTCTGTCTATGTGACATAGGTTCTTCTAGCCTGGTCCCTTCCACTCCCTGCCAACCCACAAAGCACTAGGCAGCATCCTGACACCACATCGACCCACCTTGAAGGAGACAAGCTGCTCGGCCCACCACAGGGGTCACTGCAGCAGTGGAATATGGCACCTACCCTCCCCAGCTAGGAGTGCTTCCCAATCCCAATCCCAATCCCTACCACCAGTTCCCGAGTCCGAGTTTCCAGTGTGGGAACTTATGGCACCACAGTATTCTCACAATGTTCCAAGCATAGGATGTTTGTTTGTGAACCAACTGTTAGAGCAGTACTTACTCCCTACTGTGCAAAACTGTCCAAATTTATTCTGTGATGCCACTCGTAGTCCATTCTCCAACACGGTAATTTTGGTTTCATATTTTTCCTCTCCATCTACTGTTGCAAAAATGGGTTTAGGGATGCCTGGTAAGGGACTCGAGAGGGGGGTGTTAGTATAACTGCTCCCACTGCTGTATTTTCGGTACGTCGAAAGTCCATACCTATAAACAAAGATGTCTATTTAAATTTTGGAAAAATACATATAGACATGTATCCACATACACAGCAAAGCAAGGCAAGGCTTTTTTTTTTATTAAAATAGTTTCTTACCCAAAAGCTCAGGGCAATTAAACAATTATAAAATAAACATAAAATTCAGACAAAAACATTTACAATATTCAGAGGTACTTGTTCAACATGAACTAATCAATAGGTCTGTAGACCATTTCAAAGAGATTATTTTTCAGGCCCTATGTGAACACCTCCACCGAGGGGAATCTCTTAAGATGGTATGGTAAGGAGTTTGAAATTGCTGGAGGTTGGCCCGGTGGCACAGAGGGTTGAGGCGCTGGCACCTTACCTCACACCACACCGGCAACCCAGGTTCGGGAATGGACTCGGGTCATTGGGGGTCGGCAGGTGAAGGACTTGGGTCGTTGGAGGTCGGCAGGAGAGGATTGAGCATCCGCAGGACTGCTCTCCTCTCCTGGGGTGGGTTCCAGAGTCGCTTAGCTCTGCAGCAGCCCCCGGTGGAGACCAGGAGCACTGCACAAAGCATCCAATGTGGGAAGTACCAGAACACGGAAAAATCACTTCAGATTGGCCGGCTGATGGCATCCGGTCTACCAGCACACCTAGAAGACTTCCTGTGGATCGGCCATCTCAGCTGTACCAGAGGCCGAAGGGAAAAAATACAGCGTACTGGACTGCCCCCACCGGTGCCTTCCCCTCAGAGGAGAGGGAACAACTCGGCGAAGGGTAATGTGAGGTGAAGGGGCTCAGAGGGGGTTAGAAGGGGTGCTGGTGACCTAGGATGCCCAAAGGAGAGGCGGATTCGGGGCACGAAGGGGAAAAAAATAGATCACAAAAAAAAAAAAAAAATAATTGCTGGAACCTCCACTGGAAAAGCCTATCACCAGACTGCATGAAAAGTTTTATTTATTTATTTATTTAGCTTTTGTTGACCGGGTAAGTGCACTAGACAAATCCTGCCTATTTTCAGGCACGACCCGGGGGAAGGGGATACAGATGAATGCCAGCTGACCTTGAACCAGATTAAGCTGTTGGTGGTATTTTTAGTGAATCTCGGGACAGCTAGCAACAACTCCTCAGTGGAGTGGAGAGAGCAGCTGTGAGCATACCAGGCAAAGAGGTCTTTCAAATATGCAGGGCCGGAGCTATGCAATGTTGTATCACCTAACTGGAAGCCAGTGCAGCTACCGCAGCACAGGGGTAACAGATCTCAAAACGACACACCTGCCACCATCCTGGCTGCGGCATCTCCACTAGCTGCAAGCCACGAACTAAACCCCAGCTAGCCCGAAGTACAGAGTGTTACAGTAGCCCAATCACGAGGTCATGAAGGAATGTACTAGGGCCACCAGGTCCTCCTGAGCTAGGTAGGGTCTAATCCAGAAGACATTCCTTAACTGGAAACATCCACTGTGGACCACAGCCGACATCTAAGGTTTTAGAGTCAGATGAGAGTCTACAATGACTTCCAGATTTCCGACCCTATCCACGGCTGTCAGAAATGTGCCACTCAGAGATGGAATTCTGAAAGCATCCTATCTTGACACTGTAAGGACCAGTTCCACCCGTAACTTCTCTGTCTTGGTCGGATTGAGACTCAAGCCAGCTGGGGGCCATCCAGTCGGAAACTTCCTTAAAAAAAATTTTCTAGCACAGCCACCGCCTTTTGCCCATCCAACGTAAAGGACTTGCACAGCTGCATAGCAGTGAAAGCAAAGCCTGTCCTGTTTCAGTACCTGCCCAAGCAGCACCATGTATACAGAGAACAACATGAGGGACAGACCTGAACCCTGGCGAACACCACAACTGATCGCAGCTGGCTGCGCTGAGAAAGTTCCCATCAAAACCAGCTGCGACCTGTCAGGAAGGACACATACTATTTTATTGTTGTCCCGGCTAGTTCCCCATATTCCCCAAAGTGACCAAAACCCTATGGTCCACAGTATCAAATGCTGACACAAGATCAAGAAAAAGAACTGAGCACTTCCCCCCATCTCTCACTAACAGCTGATAGACACCTTGATGAGTACTGTCCATCCACTTTGGCACAGTCTGAAACCCGACTGGAATGGCTTACAGATGTCACACTGCTCAAGATGAGCTTCCAGCTGCACCACCACCCCCTTCTCGATAGCCTTCCCTACAAAAGGAAGGTTCGAGACAGGCCTGTAGTTTGCCAACACATCTGGGTCCAAAGAGGGTTTCATTAAGAGCAGTCACCATGGCTTTTTTCAAAGCCAGTGGGAAACGGCCCTCTGCTAGGGAACCCTTGACTGTGCTGACAAACACTGGACCCATGGTCACCCGGCAGTCAACCAAAAACCTAGTGGGTCCCGGATCTGACATACAGTAAGTGGGGTGCAGTGCTATTATCACCGAGTAAATCCTCCATAAGTGACCCACGAAGTGCCCTTGTGCCTTTCCCTTGGACCATGCTGGACCCTAACAGGCCACCTGTAGAGATCCCCACTCAAATGGAGGACATACTGTCCAGAAAGAAAAGCCCAAACTCCTCATATTTTTCTTGAGACAAAACTCCAGACTGCAGTCAGCCAGGGTTCAGCAACCCGTCCACAGCGTGTAAGAGCTAAGCAGGCCTACTTCCTCCAAAGGCAATAACCCATGACAGGAATTCTGCCATTCTCAGGGTTACTGCCCTCTGATGGTCCCTATAAGTGGACCTCAGAGTCATCCTGTCATCTATCAAGTCGCCCTCTTCCAGGAACGCTCAGACCTCACCCTGTTGCCTTCAACCACCTCATCGTTATACCAAAACGAAGGTGAAGTGCGACAGGAGGTCAGAGCCGACATGGATCAGTGCGATGAAGTCAAATGCCGCAGTAATAGCCACACTGTAGCCATCCACAACTGCCTCCACACCTCCATCGCACGCTGATTCCATGCCGGAGATGTCCAATACCGCCATGAGATCATCCTGTGTCAAAGCATGTCTGGAACAGTACTGAATCATCTCCACAGGGGAAAGATGGTTTGCGGAGGACCCCTGCAAGAAATCTAATGGCATGGTGATCCAACCACCCTACAGGATCCACCCTGACATCAAAGATGTGCAGCCCTAAAGAGAAAATGAGGTCCAAAAGTGCAGCCCCAAAGAGAAGACGAGGTTCAAAGTGTGCCCAATGTTCATGGGAGGCGGAAGAAACAATCTGTGTGAGGGGTTCAGTGATTCCATCAACTGCAGGAACTGCTGAGCATATTGTGAGGTTTTGTTGACCTACACACTAAAATCCCCCAACACAATAAGACTGGAGGCATTCATCCATAGGTCGACAAAGAAACCTGCAAAGTCCCATAGGAACTCCCGTTCCCAGCCCAGAGGGCAATAAACCTGAAGAATTCTACACCTCACACCCACATCACCCTTCACTGCCACACAAACAACCCTTCCTACCCAGTGGGTATGACGTTAACCTCAGGCAGAATCTAAACCAGATGGCCACTACATGCCTGTTTTTCCCACTGTTCTGGTTATTTCCTGTATCCGACCCTGTTGGCCACGGTTCTTATTACTGTTTTATTTGTGTTCTTTTTGGCTGATCTTTTTGCTTCTACAGTTGTAATCACAAATGGTAGCAGAAATGGGTCTGGAACAGCTGGTGTTACATTGGTATGTTGGCGTGGGGTATATCCCTATGTGGTAGATACCCTAACAGGGTCATATGGATGTGCTATTTGGCTTTTCCCCTCCCTTTTCTGATATGGCTGTCCCTACTAAGATTCCTTCATATAATGTGAACGGGGTACATGATCCTACTAAATTGCGAGGTTGGTAGTATAGACTAGCGGTTAGGAAAACCAGCTGTGAATGAGCTTGGTACATCCAGCAGACTGGGGCTTCATTCCCACAACCTCTACTTGCATACCGTGCAACTCTGAGCAAGTCACTTAACCTCCCCAGTGCTCCTAGGTTGCCCCTGAAAACCAGCACTTGTGCCTAGTGGGCCTTACCCTTACCAAAGAATTAAAAAAAAAAAAACACAATAGGTCGCTGCAAACATTTAAACGGGAATGCCCAGAGGTTCTGCTGTTACAGGAAATCCACTATCCACTGCTGAACACCAACAATTTTTTTTAAATTTGAGTTTGATTATGTACAGGCTTCCTCTCATAAAAGCGGTTGATGACAAGGTACAGCCCTCCTTTTTTCCCCTGGGGCACACCCTTTATAATGCAAGATTAAGTTACAGACAAAGAGGGTAAGTCTGTTATATGGTGGGCAACTTATGTGACGAACTGGTAACTATGGTTGCTGTTGGTACTACCTACACAGCTATCCCCTTGAAATACTGGAAGCTTTGTTACCGAAAATATCCTTCTAAGGAGGAAGTGGAATGGCTTAGGGCAATAGCCTATGATTTAGGGTTTCCACCTAACAATATAGATGCTGATCTTAAAACATGGAGAGAGAAAAGGTTTAAAATATCAGTACCAATATTTCACTAAACAAGGGGTACACCCCTATCAGGAGTTGCAACAAGATTTCTCTCCCCTTGGCAGCATATTTTAGATACTTGCAGTTTAGGTCATATTTCGTGGGATGACGGTCAACTTTTCAACACCTCCCTTAAACCCATTCCACTTTATATACTATAATTCAGGACTCTCGAGGAGGGATAAACTGGTCTCATATGACAGGCTTCTTATATACAGGGTTTCTAGAAATGACCCCGGAACATATTAGTACAATTTTAGACAAGTGGAATACTGAAATACAAATTTCTCACGAGATGGGTATGTGGTTGAAATACTCAGCACCTAACTATAAGGTCATAGTTTCAGTCCAATGGCGAGACTTTGCTTGGAAGTGCAGGACACACTATTTTTGCATATCTACCATCCAGGCCTCATACATGGGCCACCACAAGAATATTTGCTGGAAAGGATGCAGAGAGGGCAATGTACATCATACTCATGTATTTTGGTCTTACCCCTATTTGACCGAACTGTAGGACCAAATAAATGCAAATTTAAATTCTGTCTTCTCACAACCAGATCTACCGACTCCATCCCTAGCACTTCTAGCCATCCCAGGGATAAGGGGTTCGACCCTGAAATTACTGTTGACCTTGAAAGCAGCAGCTAGAAAGGTAATCGCCCACCTCTGGCTGACAGGCTAAAGGTGGGGCCTGGCTTACTGTGGGTAATACCATATACAGACTGGAGTTATTTACTTGCACACTACATGGATGTCACGAAAAGGAAGAGGAATTCTGGCATCGTTAGGGTTTCTTTCAATCTGAGGTCAACCTAGACTTTATTCCATGATTTTACACTGCTCTACTACGTACAATAATAAAATATACAACTAGAATAGAAAAAGCAGACATCCTGCACGAATACTTTTGTTCACAGAGGAAGAGAGGAGGAAGGGCCACAGAAACTTAACAAAAGCTCTGGAAGGAGGGAGGTAGACACTAGTTCTTTTTTGGAGGCGAGAGTCCTGAAAGGAGTTGCTAATCTTAAGGTGAACGAAGCAATGTGGTGCACTGAAGGGTATTGAGGGAGCGCAGGGAAATATTGACTGCACCTCTGACAGTTCTGTTTAAGATCTTGCTGGAAGCAGGTGTGGTCCCGGAGGACGGCAAACATAGTCCCGGTACACAAAAGTGGTACCAGGAAGGAGGCTGGCAATTATAGGCTAGTCAGCCTGACATTGGTGGTGGGAATGTTAATGTAGTCACTGATGAAGGAAAGGACTGTGGAATAGCTTGAATTCAGTGGGTTACAAGACCCAAGGCAGCATGGTTTCACAGGGAGGAGGTCATGTCAAACGAATCTGCTAAATTTCTTTAACTGGGTGACCAAGGAACTAGATCAGGGTGGAGTGACGGATGTGGCTTACTTAGATTTCCACGAGACATTCAACACCGTTCCACACAGGAGGCTAGTAAGCAAGCTGGGTAGCTTAGGAGTGGGTCTAAAGGTGGTACACTGGATAAGAAATTGGTTAGGGGACAGGTGACAGAGGGTGGTGTTAAATGGAGTTCACTCCAAGGAAGGGAGAGTGACCAGTGAGGTGCCTCAGGGATCAGTGCTGGAACCGGTTCTCTCTAATGTTCTTGTAAGCGACACTGCAGAGCAGCTGGAAAGGAAGGTCTGCCTCTTTGCAGATAACGCTGAAATCTGCAATACGATGGACACTTCCGGGGGGTGGAAAGGATAAGCAGAGCTCTGAGAAGACTCAAGGAGTGGTCAAGGGTATGGCAGCTGGGTTTCAGTGCAAAATAATGCACTTAGGGCATTGAAACCCAGGGGCAGAGTACAAAATGGGTGGAGTGGTATCGACGACCACCAAGCAGGAAAGAGACCTACGGGTTATCATACGGGATGACCTAAAGGTGGCCAAGCAGTGCAACAAGTCAGTAGGAAAGGCTAGTTGGGATGCTGGGGTGCCCAGGAAGAAGCATCTCCAGCAGAAAGAGTGTGGTGGTGTTGCCTCTGTATAGCTTGCTGATAAGTCCACACCTAGTGTCCTTTGTCCAGTTCTAGAGACCGCATCTCTGTAAGGACATAGAGTGCAAATGGTCCAAAGGAGGGTAACTAAAATGGTGCAGGGTCTGCATCAAAATCCCTATGAGGAGCGACTAAAGGACCTCAATATGTACACCCAGGAACAGAGGAGAGCGTGAATATGACAGAGACCCTTAAATACCTCACAGGGGGGTTAAAAAGGTACAGGAGGGGAGTATTTTCCAGAAAAAAGGTGCTCAACAAAAACGGGACATGCTACGAAGCTGGAGTGGAATAGATTCGACACAGATGTGAGGAAGTACTTCTTCAAAGAAAGACTGGTGGATTCCTGGAATGGCCTTCCATTGGAGGTGGTGGGGGAGTGAAAACAGTGATGGGGTTCAAGAATGCATGGGATAAGCACAAGGGGATCACAGTGGAAAGGGAGTGGGAGGGAAAAAGAGCTGTACACCCAGTATGGTCTGCAGTAATAGTGTAGGTAGGGAAAAATAGGCAGACTGGATGGGCCAAGGGGTCCTTATCTGCCGTCAGATTCTTTGTTTCTATGTTTGTCTTAGCAGGTGTACTGCCAATAGCTGTACCTCCAGAAAATATGCTAGGTTCCAGATCTTCATTGCTTCTGGGCATTGCTTTGAAGATCTTGTTCCTCCCTGCAAGTTTATATAATATATGGTAGTGGTGCTGTCTGTCCTGATCTGGACAGGCTGACCCCTTATGTGGGAGGAAAAGGCTTTCATCGCCATGTACACTACCCTGAGCTACATGAAATTGATGTGCCTCTGATATGCCGGTGGGCTCCACACACTGCTCACAATGAGGTCCTCCAGGTGGGCACCACAACCTACGAGGGAGTCATCTGTAGTGAGTACGACTGTGGCCAACTGCTGGAGGAAGGGAACTCCCTTTCTGAGGTAGTCTTCTTCCTTTTACCACTCCAGTGCTCTTATCAGACACTTTGTGACTGGTACTAGTTTTAACAGTGGGTCCACCTTTGGGATCAATGACGTCCCAGGCAGTACTCGTGATCCCTCATTTGGAATTTGGCTCCTGGTACTACTGCAGTGAAGGAGGCCATGTACCCCAGCAACTGAAGGAAATCTCTTGCAGGTCTGGACTGACCTGTTTTGAAGGATTTTGTGAGTATTCTCAGGTTTACCACCCTTTCCCAAGGGAGGAATGCCTTCTCTTGGTGGGCCATCCAACTCTGCGCCTATAAAGTCCAGGACCTGAACTGGTTCTGTTTGGGACTTCTGGGCATGTATGAGGAAGCACAGGTCCTCCAGGAAACGCTGTGTGAGAAGAAGGGAGGACTTGGCCTCCTGGTGTGACTCTCCTGATACTAACCAGTCATCTAGGTAGGGAAAAACCACCACCCCTTGCCTCCTCAAATGCGCTGCCACTACAGCTAGCTACTTTGTGAACACTCTAGGTTCTGAGGATAGGTCAAATGGGAGAGCTGCGAACTGACAGCGGCAGCTCCCTCCCCTGAATCTGAGGCACTTTCTGTAAGTGGCCCTGACTGGAATGTGAAAGAAGATGTCTTTCAGATCTGGTGACCACGACCAGTCTTTCTTGTTGCAGTGATGGAATTTCTGAGCCTTGTGTTACCATCTTGAACTTTTCCTTTTTCAAGTGTTTGTTCAAGTATTTCAGGTCTAGAATGGGTCACCGTTCCCCATTTTTCTTGTGGGTAAGGAAGTATCTTGAGTAAAGCCCCCTTCCCCCACAATGGGGGAAGGGGGACCTTCTTCACTGCATTTATGCTTGCAGCAGTTTTTTTTTTGTTTTTTTTTTACCTCCAACTACAGCAGGAGTTTCTCTACTGGAGTAGGGTGGGGGGTGAAGGTTTTATGATTCTGCAGTCTTGGAAATTGTTTGAACCACAAGGTGAGACCTTGACTCACTACTTCCAGGACCCACCTGTGTGTGGTAATTCTTTCCCAAGCCTGGAAACAGACAGTCAGCCCCCTCCCCCCACTGGTAATGGCTGGGCAACCCAGTGCAGACTTGCCAGGGGTTCTGTTTTGCATAGGCTTTGGGGGCTGGTGTTGCATCTTCACGCCTATGACACCTTCTGCCTCTACCTCCTGAAGAAACCTCTCTGAGAGGCAGTCATAAGTAATATAAGCACACAGGTAGTAACTCCTGCCCCATCCACCCTTCCCAAAGGCCTGTGGGAAGTATAATTTTTTCCTTCTTAGTATTTGTTTTTTTAGGTGGTCTTGTACTCGTCCACCTTTTTAATGTAAGCCTCTGTCTTGCCACCAAAGAATTTCTCTCACAAGGGAAATCCATTGCTTTTTGAGAGTCCTGAGAGAGGTTTGCGGTTCTCAGCCAAGCAAACCTTCTTAGGGACACTGCATGTGCCAAGACCCTAGATGCGGTGTCACTGGCATTTACTGCCATGTGGAACTAGTACTTGGTGGCACCCATGGCAAACTTTGCTGTGTTTGTCAGATCTTGTGCCAAGTCACTAGCAGCTTTCTCACTAATTGCCAAAATGGAGCTCCAGAGGGCTTTTTGGTGCCTTAACTCATTCGATCTTGTGTGGCCATTTTGGGTCGGGTTAGACAATAGATGGTTCCGACGCCATATGGTGCTACCAGGGAAGCGGAGATATAGACTTTCTTGCCCATACTATCCAGCTTCATGGTATCCTTTTCTAGAGACTGGGCAAAAGGGGTAGTTTGGTCTTATCACAGGCGGCAGTCTGGACCACCCCCTCATGATAAGGATGGAAGTTCAGATACTCAGTGCCTGTCCATCTGATATTGCTTTTCTATTTTCTTGTCTGTGTCAGCAGCTGAAGTGGGTGCTGAGAGCACTCTGGAAGTAGCCTTGTCAAGGGATTTGTGAATGGGCAAAAGCAACCTTTTGTGGGGATTAAGCCCATCATATCCAAAAACTACACCTCATCCTCATCTTCAGCAGTCTCCTCCAATGAGAGATTGAGAGTGTTGATCATTTGCCTCACAGAGGTGTAGTGTGAGGTGCAGTCATCTGAGGGATGAGGAGGGGACCCGAACTCCTATTCAGGAGAACCATCAGGCTCTGTAAGGTCTCCTTCCTCCTCGTAATAAACTCAGCCGCCTCCTATGCAGGCACTCAAACTGGCACTGGAGCCTGGGGAGGAAGGGTGAAACTGGCACTGGAGCCTGGGGAGGAAGGGTGAAACTGGCACTGGAGCCTGAGAAGGAAGGGTGAAACTGGCACTGGAGCCTGGGGAGGAGGGGCAGGCATACTCATGACGCTCCCCATAGAAGGAATCTTATTTTTGCCCACTGGCATCTCCTTTCCTTCTTGAGGAGGAGGGAAAACAGTGACATGCTTTTCTTTTTGCTTTTTCTTAGCAGGCACCGAATCAGATATCTGCTCAGAGGCTCTTTTATTTTTGATCAATTTAGGGTTCCCCTATTCAGACACCCTGATTTCTGAACCATCTTTAGCAGCCTTTTCCTTCTGCTTACTTTGAGAGGTTGGACCCTCCTCTGAGCCTTTAAGTGATAAGGAGGCAGACTGAAAAGCCATAAAGTTTTCTAAATGTTTAGCCCTTTTCTTTTGCGTTTTAGGGCAAGATCTAACAGTTTACAACTGACAAATCGTGATCTGGAGCCAGGCACCCCAAACACAACTTATGGAGCTAGAAACAGATTTTACCATTTTTAAAGACTGTAGGCTCTGTCCTTTTTATTTCCATGCCAAAACACTAGTGACGGAAAAGGATTGTTTTGGTTCCCAACAAACTAAAATGTAAAAGAAAAAAAAAGAAAAGAAAGAAAGTGATTCCATTCCTTTTTTAAAAGGACTACTATAAACTAAAGCCAGATAAAAAAATGATAGTCAAACAGCATCTTAGTTCTGCTAAAAAAGGGAACTGGGACCAAAGTAATCAAGAACCCCAAGGGGCTCCTAAAACTTTATTACATATATCTATACTTTTTTTTTTTTAATTCAGTAAATAAAGCGGTTCCTGAAAAGCAGGAACTGTGCCACAACAGGCCTTTCTCCAGTTCCTAACACCAATGCAGAACTGGAGAAACAAAGAAAAAGTACATAAAACAAAACAAAAAAATACATACACAGAGTTATCGAAAGCTAAACTACACACTAAAACTAAAAAACACAGAAAACAATAAACTGTAAACACTTAAGTAGGAGAGATGACTTTGGGTGACTGCTTACTTCAGGCTGAGAAATAAATCTACTTTTAGAGGGCAGAGGTGAGTGTAACCATGCAGCAGAGTTCAGAATTTCATTCTAAGATTCCATAATTAGCATAAAATTCTAGGCTCCAGGGCAGCTCATTCCAGGGAAATGATTTGCAGCTGTTAAGCACAGTGGGGGATTCCTGGGGCTTGAATGGATGTTAAACAGAGTTAACATTTTGCATTAAGGTAGTCCAGTTTGTTTAGAGAGACTTCAGCTATCTGTCTGTAACACATATTGTGGTACCTTACCTCTACGACATGCCATCCGTGTATATCTGATAAAATATTATTCTGTTAATTTCAAGTAGAAGGGATCGTAACCTTTCCCCCAGCTGATCCCTTCCACTTCATGGTATCGGGAACTAAGGTCTGCCCCCATGCTCAAAACTGACGACAGTCTAACCGGCCTGTAGTTCCCTGGATCATTCCAAGAGCCTCCTTTGTGGATGGGCATCACATGTGCCATCCTACAATCCTGGGGCACACAACCCGATTGAATAAACGTGTTGAAAACGTCTGTCAGAGGCTCTGTCAGCACCTCTGCACGTTCTCTCAGAACCCTCGGGTGTATCCCATTTGGTCCCAGTGCTTTATTCGTTCTCAGAGCCCTCAGACCCTCCAGTATCCTCTGCCTATCGATCTCCTCATCCACCATCATTGCTCCCTTAACGTTCCACACATTTCTCTGCCCATGATGACTAGGTAATCCCCTCTCCCTTGTAAGAACTGAACAGAAATATTCATTAAATACCTCTGCCTGTTCATCCCCCTTATCTACCCATCCCTCATCTATCTTAATTCTAGAGATCTGCTTCCTGCACTTCCTTCTCTCCCTGATGTACTTGAAGAACCCCTTCTTGCCCTGACTAATCCCTTGAGCAAGCCTCATTTCCTTCTCTGCCTTGGCAGCCCTTACTACCCTTGTCACTTCCCTGGAACTCCTAATATAATCCTCCTTATCTGCGTCCATACCAGTCCTCTTATAGTTTTTAAAAGCCTCCCTTTTCCCCCCCTCACCTGTACTCCCCTGGTCCACCAGCTTGGCTTATTAGACCTTGCCTTCTTACTTCTCCACACAGTACAAGTCCAGTCCCAACCTTATGATGTCCCATTTTTGTGTGGTATCTATGTCAGATTTTATACTAGCCACACGCTTCCCTAGTACTTCTGCCATCCTACTGTAATCATCCCTCCTAAAATCAATAATATTTGAGTCTGTATTTGTCTCCTGACTGTCTAACTCAAGTGCAAACCCTACAGTGCTATGATCACTCCCGCTATGGGAGCATCCATCGTCACTTCCCTTACTTGATCTCCATTTGACAATGCAAGGTCCACTACACTGTCCTCTCTCGTAGGATCCCTTACCAGCTGAGACAGGAACACATCCTGAAACACATAAAAAAATAACCTGTTTCCTGCTTCTATTAGATGACATGGTGGACCAGTCTGCCCTGGTAGGTTGAAGTCTCCAACCACCACTTTGCTGCCCCTTCTACAATTCCGCTGTATAACATGAACTAACTCATTGTCCTTCTGGGATGGTGGTCTATAACACCACCCCTAGCTTAACCCTCTTGGTTTCTGACTTCCATAAAGTAATCCACAAGGATTCCATATCCCCTTCACCCCTTCCTCCCTATGACTATTTATTCCCTTATGTAGACAGTCACCCCCTTTTCCCCTACCAGTTTCACTATCCCTCCTAAATAATAATACCAGGTTTTAGTTAAGTCCCATTCTCTATCCTGATTTGCCCACATTTCACTGATGGCAGCAATATCTAACCCCCTCCTTCCGCCAGAAGTTTTTGGACCTCTGGCATCTTATTATCTAGGCTCTTCGCATTCATGGATACAATCGCCCATCCTTTCCCATGCCCGTCCCCTCCAATTCTTTCCTCATACCCCCCACCAGTACCATCCCTATGCCCTTCACACACACCCCAGTGGGGTAGGCAATGGCCCACCACTGGCCCTAGTCTCCAAATGCTTGATATGTATTCTCCCCCTCACTAGTTTAAACCAAAATAAGATGTCAGAAACTCCTCAAAATTATTTTTAAGAACTGTTGTACCCTCTTTACTGAGATGCAACCTGCCTGGGGCATACAGACTACTATTTACCAATGTCTCCCCCCAATTCCCTACCAACCCATATGCCATTTATTTCCACCATCCCCTCAAACATTCATTAAAATCACTTCTTTTCTTAACTCTTTATTTTAACTTTTTTTTTTTTTAAATACAAACATACAACAATACAGTTACAAGACATACAATAAACATATACGTACATACACACACACACACACACACACAGGTCAGAGCTAATTAAATATCCATATAGTCCTTTGTCTGTATGAAACAGTTAAGATTCAAATAATTATATCACAATTTTTTCCCTTCTGCGAGCTTAAACCAATAAAATACAAAAGGATATTAATTTCTTATTTTGCATTTGTCTATATTTCATTTTGGTTTCCCTAGCTCTTTTGGGTCTATTCCCTTCCCTGCCTCCCCTTTCACTACTATGGTATAAAAAAGGTGTTATATCTCAATTATATACATCACCCATTTCCTCCATCTCACTTCAAAGTGTTCCACAGAGTGTCGCGTCCAAGCAGTAATTTTTTCTATTTTATATATTTCATTCATAAGCTCTTACCATTCCTTAATTGTGGGAATGTCTATTGTAAGCCATTGTCTTGTAATCATTTGCTTAGCTGCTAGGACACACACCTGCAAAAGCACTGCATTATTTGAGTCCCTCAGTTCCTCTGGAAATTGGGTAAAGAGAAAAAAGTGCTTTGTCATTACTACCGAAATAGAGAATCTCTCAGATAGGGCATCTTGTAGGCCAAAAAAAAAAAAAAAAGAACTGAAGGGGGCAGGTCCAAAATATATGGCCCTGTGTAGATGGGGCTGTTCCACACTGCCTCCAGCAGGTGTTTCCTAATTCTGGGAGATATTTTTGTTTTGAAGTATCGGATTGACATCTTCCAATTGAACTCCTCCCAGCGAGGAGAAGTAGCAGCTAAATGTAAAAGGCGAATGTGCCTTTCCCAGTCCTCTTTTGGTATTTCGATCTCTAAATGTCTCCCATTTCTGCTTAATATAGGATATTGAGTCTCCTCTCAATGCCATAAGTGGCTTATATATTTGTGATAAATGTGACAGGGAAGGCAATTCCTTCTAATGCCCTTCTGATTAAATCTACTTATGGGGCATTGAAATTCTGAAGCAGGAGTTCTTGTGGGACAGTTTTGATAAAATTTGATGCTTGTATATAGCGGACTCTATCTTGAGGGATTAGATCATATTTTCTCTTAATAGTTTCGATTCACTTAATATTCCTCTATCCAAAAGATACCGTATCATAATATTTCCATTTCTCCCATCGTTCAAAGCAGCTATCCACTAAAGCTGGAATAAACTGATTATTACTTGGAAAGAAGATAATCAGGGGACTCACTGGTTTAAACTGTTTTTGACCATGAAGCATAGTCCAACATGTCAGAGTATTAATTGTATACGGGTTGTTAGTGAGGCTCTCCAGTTTACGTCTAGGGTAGGTTAGTAAGATATGGTAGGGGTTTGTGAGATCCTCTGCTTTAACCTCTAATTCTTTCCACTTTGCATTATAAGTTATTTGACACCATAAGAAAATAGTCCTTATCTGTGTGGTTAGATGATAATTTCCAAAGTCGGGCAATGCTAAGCCCCCCACATTGCTTTGGCATTTGTATAGTTGCCAACCTAACCCTTGGACGTTTATTATTTCAATTATACCTGGAGACTATCTTGTTTAACTCCGCAAAAAACTTCCCAGGTGGGTTTATAGGTAACGTTTGTGCAAGCCCAAATGTGCTCAAGCAAACATTAAAATTGCCACAGACCATGAACAAGACCTGGAGGTCATCACTGTTGGGAAAGCGAAGCTGTCACAGCAACGTGCAGCAGCATTAAGTATGGCAACTTGAATGATGAGCTGCACTGAAAGGGGCATAATATGCTGTGAAGGTAAAGGGATTCTTCCCCTTTATCAGGCACTGGTAAGGCCACTTGTGGGGGCACTGTGTGCAGTTCTTGTCATCACAATACAAAAAAAGGAAGTTGCAGCAATTGAGAGGGTGAAGCAGACAGCAACTAAAATGATTATGAGAATGGAACGGTTAAGCTAAAAGGAATGTTTAGACATGCCAGGTACTTGCCTATAGGGTAGCTGGTCCATGCCACTGGGGTGTCAGACGAGGCATACTGATGAGTCCTGGTAGGACGAAACACGTGTCTATGTCTTCTGTTAGCACCCTTTGCAAACTGTGTGAGAGGCCTTTCGGCACCATGTAATTCTGCTTAAAGTTGGACCAGCATAACATTCTGTGGTGATTTGCATATGCAGTCCATGATGCTTTGCATTGTGGGGGCATGTGTGATTTTGTATTTTCTTGAAACTTGGCTTCCCAGCCAAATGCCCTTTGGGGTAACCCTTGCCTTGGTGTTTACGCACAGAGGTTCTTTGTCTTTTAAATAGTTTTTTATTTTAATGGGTTCACCACGATATATCCCAGGCACACTGCCTATAGGGTAGCTGGTCCATGCCACTGGGGTGTCAAACAGACAAGGCATACTGATGAGTCCTGGTAGGACCCTTTGCAAACTGTGTGAGAAGCCTTTCGGCACCATGCAATTCTGCTTAAAGTTGGACCAGCATAACATTCTGTGGTGATTTGCATATGCAGTCCATGATGCTTTGCATTGTGGGGGCATGTGTGATTTTGTATATGCCAGGTATGTTCTCCCTGACAAAAGCAAGTGAAGAAAATAAACTATTTCAGTTGTTTTAAATTTAAAAAAGGACTGTATAAGGTAAATCTTGGGAAACATTTCCAGCTCTATGCAGTGTTGTGAAGTCAGGCAAAAAAAAAAAAATTATACTACCCTTAGTTTTTTCCTTTTATGTAAAACATTATATTCTAGACATCCTTCATCTGCATGTAACTTTTTTCAGTTTAACAGAATTCACATTTTTTTTTAAGTTGTTTCACAAGTAAAGAAGTTTTTTTTTTTTTTTTTGCATTCTGCTGTTTAGCCCCCGAGCCACCTTCTTATGCTCACTTTTAGACATTCCTCTGGGCTCCAGTCTCAACCACTACTCCAGTCATCTCGCCAGCCAGGGTCTATATAGTACAGGACCTGGAGCTTAGGTGTCATCATGAAAGCAGATCATGAGGAGTAGCATTTACATATTTTCCCCACCACACCCATCTTGTAAGTCCTACCATCTCCCTGGTAATGATCTAGCCTTCTAGTGGCCTCAATCACCGCAGTGCTTTCTGGGGACACACTGCCCCTCATGGAGAAGCAAGCTCCTTGGCCCACTGGGGAGCCATACACCTCCCATCCCTGGCTGGTTAGCCCTGTTCCCACAGCACTCACCAGACTGCTCAGATTCCAGTTCCCAGGGCTTTCTCCCAAACTAGGTTTTTGGCATGGAAGCGTAATTTGCTTCGGCTAGGCCTCTGTGTGGCCCCAAGATGAATGCTTCTTGAAACAGTAGGGGGCTTGCATTAACCCCCTACTTAAGTCCCCAAATGGGATTCTTGAAGATTTTTAAGTACACAAACAGAGATTGCAGCCATATTGGTCCTTGCAAAACAGGAGAAGATGGAAGGTTTGATACATTTTATTGGACCAACAAGTGTCTTGTACAAAGATGGAATTATACACAAGCTTTCGGGGGCACACAGGTCCGGGATTCACCTGAAGAAGGGACCTGTGTATTCCCGAAAGCTTGTGTACAATTCCATCTTTGTACAAGGCACTTGTTGGTCCAATAAAAGGTATCAAACCTTCCATCTTCTAACAAGTACACAAATAAAAGCAATGCTTCAGCACACCCTGAATATTAAAAGATCTGCACCTAGATAATGAGCAAAATAAGGATAGAAAAACTGAATACAAAGACACCACAGAACATTTAAGACCACAGGATTTTCTGGGATGACCCCCAACAATTGAAGCAGCAGATCAAACTGCACCCCCCCCCCCAAAAAAAAACACACATTTATAGAACTGACAATGGGTTAGGACCGAGAAAATACTGTATATAGTGCTCAGCACAGAAGCAGTTAAAATTATTTACTTTCATGGTAATATTTGTAATAACCGTAGCTGGAAGCTAGCTGTTAAGAGGAAAAACACCTTTGTTGCACTGCTACTTTAAAGGGGATAGAGTGGACAATGTAAGCATTTTTTCACCGAATAGTGGTACACCTATGGAGAAAACTCCGAAACACCGGTATTATCGACTCCTCGTGAGAATAAATGATGGAGGGAAAGGTTTCCCTGACTTTTCCAGTTGTTACCGTACTTGGGTAGTATGTGATGCTGCAGCTGACCGGACAGTACGAGGCTGTCACGGTGCTTGCGGGTTGTGTGTATGTCTAGCATTTCTCATGTGTGACTACATCTGTGATGGTGAGAAAGCATGGTGAGCTACAGCCGAACCAATCATAGCAGGCGGACCAAAAACAACAACCGAACCGAACAACAAGGGCCAACAAAACCGACTTACAAACTAATCAATTACATTCTACCTCCGGAAGTGATTACTATATTCTCACCTCTGAAATCTGCTCAATGCCCTAAAGCGAACTATGTAAGCCGCCATGTTGGATCATGCCCCTCCGTGGCCACGCCCTTTTCCGCCAACGCGCGCTCTACGCGGTGACGCAGTTCCTCCTCCCGCGCGGCTGTTCCTGGGTCTCGTGAAAGTGAAACTGTGCGCGTTCCGCTCCGGTGCAATGGGTGGCATATTCTACCTGCTGGTTACTGTACCTTCCAGCCTGACCCCGTGACAGCAGTCTGGCTGATGTTGTCATGTTCGCTCCTGTTGTTATTCGAGCAGTCCAAGCCTGGCGGTTGCTACAGAAGTAAAACCACTAATTACCGTGCTTCCCAGGTGTGTTTGCACTTGGTGTCAGGAGTTGCGTTCCCGTATCCCAAGCTTTGGTGCTACCTAGTAGAATGACTTTGCCACAGGTACCATAAGGAAAATGTCTCACCCTAAACACACATCGTCGGGAAGAACGTTGCTTATTGCGGATGGTAAGCTGAAGCTGTGTTTAGTTTTTGTGAAATACTTGCTCCACGTAAACTTCCTTGTACACTTAGAAAATAATTGAGTTTGCTCTGACATACTTGTACTTGTCGTAAACACTCTGCCAAAATCTTGGCAAGAAAAATAAGGTTTGGAATAAAGCTTTCACGCTTACAAGAATGCATACACCTTAGGCAATTCTAAGGTAGACCAGGACGCGGTAATACGCGAGTAATATTGCATAAAGATCATGGTGGCATCCACTGATGATAGTAGAAGGGGTTGAAGCCTAATCTGGCACTGGCATGCCAGTCCAGATGTTGGAAACCCTGCACTTAGAGCTGCATGCCGGGCACTTTCAGTTGTATGCTGGTCTAGGTTCCATAAGACTGGCACCTTGAGTGGCATGACAGGCAGCGTTATGCCTCTCTAAATGCTGTGGTTCTGGCACCTGAACTGGCATGCCAGTCATGCTGGGACTGTATAATCCTTTTTAAATGCACTGAAATCTGAATTGAGTAATGACAGTTCAAGGACAGTCAGCCTTAGCAGGATGCCCCCCCCCCACAAAAGAGGGTACATTCTGGACCAGCTGAGATCAATTGAGACCATCATATTGTGCGGGATCATGAAGATCTTAAAGAGGAGGTGCAGCACTCCCCCTGCTCCCCCCCACCCCAAAAAAAGCAACAAGGGCATCTATTTTTGTTTATTGATTTTCATCAGGAGTGGTGTTCTTGTGTGTTTCCAGGTGCCAGAAATACAACACCTACAGCGGCATGTCATGCACTTATAGTGGCATGCCAGTATATGTGCTGTGCCACTCACTACTGCAGCCCAGAAATATATACATTTGTTTATTTAAATGGCAATTTTTAAAACAATTTGGCTCCATTAAATACAATTGACAGTAGGTCCTGCCTACCTCATGGTACAGATATTTTTATTTTGGTGATGGTACTGGTGCACAACAATAAGAAGCCCCCGGGCTGTTTGGTGCCGAGTGTTGGGGCATTGCTCTGGCACGCTGGTGACCTGGGTTCATGCCCTGAGCCTGGATGTCAGGAGCTGAGACCGGTAGGGGGGGAAGTTAAAGTATCATTTGGACGCGTCCTTCCGTGGGGGGGGGATGTACAGGACCGTGCAACAGGCGGCTCCTGGAGATGGCTAGTGGAGGAGGCGTTCTCAGTGGTGTGGGCCTCAACATGCTGCCAAAATGTCCTCGCCCCCAGAACACCGCCGCTGCAGCAGTACACCTCCACCATGAGATCAAGGAAGGACTCAGCAGCTGTAATAGACTCCAACACAGAATGCCAGCTCTTCTCCAAATGACTGGCAAATCAGTGTTAATTATCAGAGAAAAAAGTGCCCTGCTTAGCCAAAGACCTGTTGTGAAGCAGGGCTTATGGATATATATTATAAATAGGCACTGCATAATAATTGAAAAGACACCCCCATTATACTACGTGATGTTTCAGCACGGGATGCCGGCTGTGTATAGTAAATGGATGTGTTTGTTATAACGAGGATAAAATGTATAAGATCATTGAAAACGCGCGCGTGTGTGATTGTGTGTGTAAGTAAGATTTTATTTAAAAAGTGCCCTATCCCCGAGGCTCAGGGTGCTGTACAATATACAGATGGTGGCAATAAATTTAAATGTGTGTGTAGCATTGAACTAGTTACCCCACCATATAACCCCTCCTTTGCCTCTTAACACTGGTGGTACTTTTCATTTAATTTTAGCAATTTACTTTACAGGCACTCACTCCTGCTCGAGCATTCCAGGGGCAGCAGCTTTCAGTTCCGGCACAGATCACATCTCCAGAAAACTGTCCCCTTCCCTCCCTGTCTAGGGGTTTTTATGTTATGCAGTCTCTGGGAAATGGGAGGGGCACTGTCTTGAGATAGCAGCACATATGATCTCACAAAACACAGTACCTTAGTGCTGAAGATAAGAGATTCCACAGGTAATGGCACAATCTCCATCGAAGTGCAGGCTAGCTGGAACTCTCCTCCTAACACGATTGGTGGCCACAGGATCAGACAGGATTTTCTGGAAAACATTTGGTTAAACAGGCAGCACAGCAATAAAATTTCTCAGCTCCAACTGATTCGGTCCCAAACTGAAATAAAAGGCAATCGGGCAGTTTTTTTATTTTCATTCCCAAAAGCTCAAGCTGTCACATACAACATTTCTGAGGATCATCATTTTAAAAAGAGAACAGTCTCCACATTTCTGTGGCTCTTGGCCGTGGCACAGTTTCTTGAGGGATTCGTGTTTGAACCTGTGACTTACGCATTACTCTGTTCCCAATTTCGAGCCAAACTGGGCTTTGATTCACTTCAGGATCTTTTCTGTGTCTTAACTGACTTTCACTGTGCCAGATTCCCCACCAGTAGGAGCAGGGGACTTAGTTCTGAACTCAGGCCAAAACTCTCCTCAGGGTGGGAGGGGGGTACAATGGAAATCTGTACAATAGCTGCTAATCCTTTCCTCTAGAGGCTTCTGTACCTGTAGATCCACTGGCAGGGTTCTCACTGGGCAGGGCCAAATCCTTCTCAACATCAACGATCCCAGTTCCCAATAGCACATTACCTCAAGTGGACATGTCGAGCAAAGGGGTAGCTCTGCCACCTACCCCACCGGAGACATCACTGCCACCTCAGTCATCAATGGGCTCTCCATAGCAGCCACTCCTTCAGTATTCAAGAGCCTAGCAGGCCCTCTGCGACCCCCAGCAGTTTTGCTGCTCCTTCATGGCTGTTGCCCCACCCAATGCCTGTGGGGGTCCTTCTTCCTCTTTTGGGACCGGGGGGGGCAATCTCCCCACCCTGGCCCCGGGCCTCGCCGGCCCCGACTGTAGGCCTCCCCTCCTCCTCGAACTCCAGCCGCCACCAACTGACTGTCACTCTCTCCCCCTTTCTTCACGCCATTTGGCGCTTTGAAAAAAAAATCTCACCCAATGCCGCCTGGGCAGTGCCCAGCTGCGTGTGCACCTCCTCGATGCCGACAGGGCATCTTTAATCATAACCCCTGATTTGGCACATGGGTTACACCCCCCCCAGAAATGCTTCACCTCCCAGGGAGGCTATCCCCACCCTGTCTAACCATGGCTACTGTGCACTGTGGGATAATGCGCACTCTCCCACAGGCCATCACATCCAGGCTCCACCAAGCTGACTGCTTGATAGCAGTCTAAATAGAACTAGGTGGGTAAACCCCCGATTTGGCACAGGGGTTACACTATTGAGAAAAAAAAAAAATAGATTTGAAGATGTGCACTTTGCACATTAACACTGCACACACTCACAGTCAGGGTGCTAAGTGCAAATGAGTTATTAGGTTCATTTACTTCTCTTTCCACCCGCCACAACTGGACTGGAAACACTGGGATGGTATGCATGGCTGACTTACTAACCAGATAGTTGAGGGAACCTGTGTGGAAGAGAAGGCACTGTACTGGACTGAAAATGGGAATTGTGAGACTTGGATACCCTTGAAGTAGAACTCGTACACGTCAAGTGAAATAACGTAAATTTACTGGGCTGTTCTGTGAGTGTGACAATCACACCTTACAAAAATAAAAATAGCAACGACAGCACTTTTGCAATTAACCTCATACACTGAGTGTAACTTAAACTCTGTGCATTTTTACTTAAATTTTTTGACCTGCAAAATTGAACGTGGACCCCCATTTTCAGGACCAGTGGGCCACATTTGACCCATGTTTTTGAACCCCTGCTGCTGTTACTGCCTACTCGGTGGTCTGTCATGCACTTAACAGTGTCATGCAGGTCCAGTGCTGGAAACCCGACACCTGCAGAGGCATGTCATGCAGGTACCGTGGCGTGGAAACCCGACACCTGCAGAGGCATGTCATGCAGGTACTGTGGCATGGAAACCTGACACCTGCAGAGGCATGTCATGCAGGTACTGTGGCATGGAAACCCGACACCTGCAGAGGCATGTCATGCAGGTACTGTGGCAGGGTGGACCAGGTGCCAGTAACCACGGACCCGGACTAGCATGCTGCTGTAGATGCCTGGCGTGTCACTGTTGGTACTGAAACCGTTTACCTGGATTGGCATGCCAGTAAGATATTCCAAGTCTGTAAAGTCTCCTGTTCAGATTACTCTAATGGTTATGCCTTTTTAAATGTGTATTAATATTTTATTATGTGTCACGCCAGTTCTTGGTTCTGGTGACGGGGGGTGTTGATTTAGAGGGAGATGGACTTTGTGTACAGATTCAGAGGCAGGCTCAGAAATCATATCTGTTTTGGACGTATTTTTTCCGATAGAGATTTTTCTTGCCTGCCCCCCACTGGCAACCCAGAGACCCACAAGTTACCAACTATGTACTCAGGACCACAAATGTGGTGGCTGGCCTGCTCGTTCAGTCCTGCGTGCGCCTGCACCTAGTGCCGGCATCAGCCCAACAGAACAGAGATTTTCCCCATGAGGGTGCCCAGTGCCAGATCCTGGATGTTTCGAGGGGGGGGTGAATACTTGCTATGCAATTTTTTAAATTATATTAATTCTTTATACTGTTTGTTATTATCATTTTCAGTACATTGTGACAGAAAATACAAATGTAACGTTTTGCTTTGAATGTAAACTATTGTACAAATCGAAAATCAGAGTTCTTTAACAAAGTGAAATGCAGCAATGTTACAATGGGGGGTGCAGCCGCAGCCTTCGCCACCCGCTAGATCCGCCACTGAGGATGCCAGTGTGCAGTGGTACATACGCTGTGTGGATGGTGCGTGACAGAACCCTTTCTCCTCTTCCATGTTTGCCTGCTGTACTTCCGCATGGCCTACAGGCAGTGGTCCAGTTAAGGGGTGTATTAGAGTATTTTATACCCAGCTTTGCCCTTTTTACACCCTGTGTAGAGTCCTGGGTAGTATCATCACTTCCAGGTGTTTCTGCGGGCTTTGTGCATTCGCACTTCAGTTCACCAGAACAGTGTGACCGTGTCGCAAAATACTACCTGACATACCGAAATACTACCAGCTTGGAAAACTAAGAAGTTTTTACTTCCTGGCTTAAAAAGTTATCTGGAGCACTGCCTATAGGACGTAAAGTCAAGTAGCAGGACACAGTACCCACTCCTCCCTTATGGAGGAGAGCTGCCCTTGAGACACGTGATCCTCCCTCCCTCAGCAGGCCCACACGCAACAGGAGTCTGTTACCTAAACCTGGGCTGCTGGCGTAGCAAGTGGTAGCATTACCAAGCCGTTCTGCTTTGGACATCTTAGTGTATAATGTTTCTACCTAGTGATCCTAATTCAGTCTTGTACAGAGTTACATTTTTCCTGTAGTAGTCGTTATGTGTAATAGATGTGGAGTAAATACTTGTCTTTGTATCATAAAGGCAAACAAATTCAGTTCCAAAGGATTTCTTCTTAGTTAACAACCATATACTTATACGTTTTATTCAATTTTTAGATGAAACCCAACATGATCCTGATGAAACCAATCCTTTCTCCTTCAAGGAGTTTGTAAAGAGCAAACATTTCTCCTCTCTTAAGGAAAAAGACAAGAAGAGTCTTGACACAAAATATACAAAGGTACGTGTCCAGACTTTAAATGGCAGTAGGCTGAGGCTTCTAGTTAAGTGAGCCGTAGGGGTGTGGTGTCAAAAGAATCCTTTACCCAGTAAAGAGGTAAACACATGGCTACTATATTGGGCAAGTGCTGTATGGTTATCCTAACCTATATCTTTGCCCACTTGTCTCCTTCACCTCCAGATTCTGCTTTGACTCTCCCTTCCTACCTTTCTGCCTTTCTCCACCCTCCACTTACCTTCTCCAGAACACTGGGTCCCACTCCCTCTCCCTCCCTCCCCTCCAAGAAGACTATTGTGGGGCAAGCTGCTTTCTCGTATCATTTCCCCAAGCTGTGGTCCTTCTCTTCCACTGTCTGTCTGCACTGCTCCTTCCTTCTCTTCTCTCCAGTCCCTTCTTCATGACTTTACTACCCCTGCCTGCAACTGCACCTGTCCCATATTATAGCGTCCCCGTCTCTGTTTGGTGACCTCCCCCCACCACCCCCGCCTTGGAACAATATCTCTTCAACCACCATAAGCCTTCAGTCTGTGTGGCATTTGAATCTGCTCCTAAATGTGTTCACTTCTGGTTTTGCCAGTTTTATTTGCACCTGTTCCATATACTGACCTTGCACCTTTTTTATTGATATATGTTGCTACTGTTCATGCAATTTTGCGACTGGCCAAGTAATAGTATTTTTATTATGTTTGCACTGCTCACCAGAACAGAAATGCATGTAGAGGTAATTGCTGGTGTGGAATACTTTATTAACAGTGTCTGACATATAACGTTTAAATGATGGGCTCCTGTAGGATGTAACCGCCTGACTTGTTTGACACTAAGACATACCGCTTTCTCAAAGGCGCAGAATTGATGACTGTATAAATAGTGTTTTTTCTTAAAGAGATACACACTTTATTAATATATGTCAAGTAGCATCTATAGAACACAGTATAAAATAATAGTGATTACAAACAGAGTGCAGTAATATAAATACAGAAACAAGGTCAAAAATGAGCACTGAACTCTCATTACTAAATAATGCTGATTTATGCAATTCATGTAGGAGATCATGCACAAGGTCACTGTGTTCAGTCTCAACTCTAGAACTTCAGAAATTTGCGACTTTCATCAATTCCACAAACCCGCATCTGAAGTTCACTTGCAATTTTTGATTCTGAAAGAATCAATTTCTTGGATTTGGAGATTTCAAGGGGCAGTAATGGCAACAGGGATACAGATATTTATCAAAAGCCTACAGACAGGAACACATTACTCCTGTCATCTAGCTGTAATCCACACCACACGCCACAGATATCTCCAAGAGTCGGTACCTCTGCCTCTGGAGAAACTGCAGCACTGAAGAAGCATTCACTCAGTGCTATTGATTTGAAAGAAAGGTTCTCGGGGTGTGGTTATTCACAGGACAATATTATTAGAGCAGAGAATTTTTCTAGAAGTCAGAATTGGAATGATTAATTATTTAGGGAATGCACACCTACAGATAGCCAGAAAAAAAGTAGATGTTATCACCACCTTTTCAACATGCTCTAAAAAGAGGTGGAAAATATCATCAAAAAATATATAGGTCTGTGGTAAGGGTTGACAACGCTCTTAAAAATATGTGGTCGAGCTGCCCAGAATGGCCTACAGAAGGGCTGCTACATTACATGTTAAAGTTGTGTATAGCAAACAGCCTAAAGAAGATGGGACATTCAAGTAGCTATCTAATCGGAGCACGGGTCGTATTGCATGTAAAGGATGCACATACTGTTCTGTCATTTCTCACGGGGAGGATTTTACCAACCCGAGAACTGGATCCACCATAGTCATCAAAGATCTGATCACCTGTGACATTAGTGGAGCCATTTACTTGCAGTGTGTCATTGTGGGGTCTACTTTGTAGGTAGGACTGCTAGGAAATTGTTGTGTAAGGGTGGGGGAGCGTTGCCATGCTAGTTTACATAAAAATGTTAATTATGCAACAGCTCTGCATGTACAGACAGCCAGGGGTGGCCAACATCAGAGATGCATGCTCAAAGATATTGAAAAGGTTCATCCTAATCAGAGGGGAAGGGGTGATTTTGACCAAAATGTCCAACAAATGGAGGCCTTTTGGATCTATACTTTGGGAGCCAGTGAATGGCTGGGTCTTCACTCTGGTTTTGACCTGGCACATTTTCTGAACACCAGAATCATTTTTTGTTTTTGCTAATAATATGATGTCCTTTTTATTCTCTCTCCCTTTCTTTCCCCCTTCATGGTTCTCCTACACAATTTGTCTATTTTTTTTCTCATTCGGTGAGGTTCCTAGTATCTAACTTCAGGAAGACCAGAACCAAAAGAACACTGTTGAACCCACCATGAAAGTACTTTTGTCTTCAGCAAGCAACCTATTTGTCGACTGAATACAGTGACTTTGAGCATGCCCTCCTACATGAATTGCAAAAATCAGCATTATTTAATACTGAGAGTGCGATGCTCTTTTTTAACCTTTTCTTGTTTCTGTAGTTATATTATTGCACTTGCACATGATTTGTAAGTAATAAGGCTGTTATTTTACACTGTGTTCTGTAGGCACTACTTGACATTCTAATAGTGTGTAGCTCTTTAAGAATTAGTGTCACTGTTCATACTGTCACCAATTCAGCACCTTTGCCTATGTGAAACCATTATGTCTTCATGTGAAATGTGCCAGGCAGTTAAATCTGAGAGGAGCCTGTCTTTCAAACTTTGTATCCGACACACTGTTAATAAAGTATTCTGCACCAACAATTACCTCTATGTGCAGTTCTGTTCGGTGGTGAGTGCTGCACATTTTCCACTATAATTGAGTCTTTCCCTCGCCAGCACTTGTTTCCCTGGTGCAATAGTTTCTCCTCTGACTGTTTTTCCTTTAACATTCTGCACTGCAAAGTACTGTGTTTTGCCCTAGGTGTTTTAATTACCTGGTGAGTGGGGGAGTCTGCTACAAGATGCTAACGCTTTAGAGATGGAGCTGGGCTGATTTAAAAGCTCTTGCTGTGTGCTGCTTTCCAAAATGTCTGCTGCTATTTGCCGCTGTAACCTGAGAGTTTGCACCAAGAATTCATCACGGAGGTGCTGTACCATCTAACTGCCAGCCAGCTATTGTGAACTTGCGTGCCTGCACCATAGAACATACTAGAGGTGTTGCAGTATATGCCTGTTTTGTCTTTAACATTCTGCACTGCAGAGTACTGTGTTTTGCCCTAGGTGTGTGTGTGTGGGGGGGGTCAGCTAGCAGGTGTTGACGCTTTAGAAGTGAGTCTAGGCTGATTTAAAAGCTCGGGCCATGCGCAGGCATGAGCACCACTCAGACACAAAATTACAATTTTTCACTATAATCACTATGATTTTCTGTAAGTGTGATTTTAATAAAGAATGGTGGTAGTTTTAGGTATTTATTGTAGGTGATTGTTGGGGTCAGTCAGACTCATATTTTAACGTATCATTCCTGTTGAAACATGATGATAATAATTTGGTTAACTGTTCATCTGCATGGGCAGTCATTTAATACCCTCACCAATTAAGGGGGAAGGGTTTTTGACTCCCCATGCAGTATTACTCGATGTTCATTTATGGTATATTGTGTAAAAGTCTGCCTTAATATATGTGTACATTCTCTGTAAATAATTTTATGCTGTATGCATATGTATTTCTCCCTCTCCCCTCTCCCCCAGGATGCTTGTGGAAACAAGTTGTTTACAGCTCAGTATGTCTCTTCTGGTGACACTTTTGAAATAAATAAATGGGATCAGCTTGAATTGAGACATGGAGGAACTTCGATACGGAAAACTGAAATTCTGTTTCAGTGGAAAGAGAGAATAACATCAGGACTGACTAAACACATTGAATTTACATTGGATAAATGGACATATATTGTTAAGGGATTAATAGCAGGGTGGTGCCAAAATGAAATTCTATTTGACAAAAATCTAATTATTTGAAAGATAAATAAAAAAACTATCCCTAAACACACATTTATTTAAGTTCTGTAAATTAGTGATCACAATGAGCCTAATGGTTAGTGGGGACATGCATCGTAACCCAGGACCTTGTCCTAATTAAAATCAAGACTACTCTAAGGAACTATTAGGGGAGGAGGGACTCCATATTGTTCATATTAACATATGTAGTTTACTGAAAAATGTGATAATTTGAAAGAGTGGATTAGTAAATACAAACTGGATTATTATAACCAAATATTGGCTTAATGGGAAAATAGCAGAAACTAATATAATACTGGATGTGTATAACTCCTGGAGGAAGGAGAGAACAAAAAGAGAGGGGTAATCATTTATTCATCTAATCAGTGGGATACAATGGAAACTGGAATTACACTGGAATGGAAGGAGGTAGAGATTATTGTTATAGCTTGGTGCCTACCACCCTTCTAAGAATGGCCTAGATACATTTGAAAATCTGCAAGATTAGGATTATCTAAATAGTCCCAAAGTTTACCTAATTGGTGACTTTAATGTGGATTGGAGGACGGTGGACACCGGGCATGACATTATGGAAATGAGTAAGACACTGGGAATAACAGAGTTAGTCAGGGAGATCACTGGAGTAAATACTAGAAAGCCAAATGCTTCAATGATTTTGGCTCTGATCTTTATCACTCATCAAGAAAAAAATATTGCAGGTGGTGTTCTCACTGACTCACTGTCTGATCATCAGGTGGTCTATTGTTTAAGAAAACAACATAAGGAAAAACTGCCAGGAAAAACAGTGAATCATAGAACCTTCAAAAACTTGGTGAAACCAGTACACATAGGAGGTAAGAAACTCCAGGCAGGAATATTTCAATAGGGAATTGACTGCCAGTTTCAATGAAAAAGTAACAGGGTATACAGAAAATGAACTTTCCGGATAGAGTTGTAATTGAAAACCAGAAGGTAACATTGGAAACAATGATTGCTGACAAATTTAATGACGATTTTGTATCCATGGGTTCCCAATCAGCTGTTCAATCCACTGGAAACATAACTGACATCAACGCAGTGCCCTCTCCAACTTTGGAAGAGTTCAGTGTCCATTCAGTTGAAGTAAAGGAAGTACAAGATGTTTTGCTAAAACTGATTGTAAAGAAGGCAGGAGGGCTGGATGGGATTCCAACACTGCTTTTAAAATATGCAGCCCCTATTATTGCACACACCTTAAAGAGCAGCTGACACCTTTGGAAAACACAATATTTAGACACAATTTGGCTTGTATTTCATGTCTTCTATAGATGTATCCTCTTTATTATTTATTGATGAATAAATTCTCATAAAAAACAAGGTTTTTATCCCTGAGAGTTCACCTGCCTCTAAAGCTTATTCCCTTCTTGAAATGACAATGCTGTGTTGTGACACCACATTCTGTTGCCATGGGAATTACTGTGTTGTCACAAGCAGGGTATTATGACATCAGGTTGGGAAGAAGCAATAGAAACCGATGCATTCTCAGGGAACACATATCCTGTTTTCATCCATGTGACCTCAGTAATAAATAATTGGAATGAGAAATACAGAGTTGATCAGAAATATAAGATGCTTCATGTCCAAATATTATGTTTTTTAACGTTCTTCTCGAGGCATCGGTGGCCCTTTCACCAGAATGTTTAATATGTTTTTAACACAAACTGATTATCCTGAGCAATAGAAAATGGCCAGGCTTGTGCCTATTTATAAATCAGGACCAAAACATCTAATTGAGAATTATCAAGCAATTTCACTCCTGCCAATTACAGCTAAAGTGTTTGAAAGATTGGTGGCTAAACAATTGCAAGACTACCTGGAAAAAGGCAAAGTTCATAATGGTTTTCAGTTAGGATTTAGACCAGCATATAGTACAACTTTTGCCATAGTAAAGGTGTCTGGTGATATCACTGAGGTTCTGGACAGGAGGATGTCAATGGGGGCAATTTTTCTTCAAAGCATTTGACACGTTGGACCATGACATCCTCCTGTCCAGACTTGGATCCTCTGGCATGTCTGAGGCAGTGGTGAAATGGTTCCAGGATTATCTTAAACAAACAAACAAAAAAAAGCACAAATGGTATCAATAAATGAATGGACATCAAAATTGACAACCACTGTCTCGAGCGTGCCACGGGGATCTATTTTGGGCCCTGTTCTATACAATTTATATGTGAACAATTTTATTTTGATAGACTCCAAAGTAAGATATCATCTGTACGCCGATGATACCATTATCTGTGTGGAAGGAACATCCATAGAACAAATACAGAGTACCCTTCAAGAAGCGTTAGACGAACTTCAGATATTCTTACTTCAATCTAGGCTTGTTCTGAATCCAAAGAAATTGCAGGTTCTGCTCTTTGGTAGAGATAAATCTATGAATCAAATGGAGGCAACCATAGAAACTGAAACATTTAGTAAAACCAAGCTGGCACAGGTCACAAGCTATAGATATCTAGGTTTGCGTTTAGATAGTACACTGAAATGGAATTTTCATATTGACGCAGTTGTGAAAATAGTAGGGAAATGTTTGGAGATTCTCTATTGAAACAGGAATTGTATGCTAGAAGTAACAAGGAGACATGATGTTAATTCATTAGTGCTACCATTGTTGGACTATGGGGACATTATATATGCAGGGGCTTCCCAAATATACTTAAATAAAGTGGATGTTGTGTAGCATAAACTAGCGAGATTTATACTAAATGCTCAAAAAAAAAAAAAACACGGAATACAGCTTTATAATAATCTGAATTGAATAAGTCTAAAAGATAGAGGTCCCCGCTGTGCCCTTCTGTATATGGGAAAGAGTAGTAAGGGGCAAGTACCCGATTATATTACAGAGAGATTAGACATAAGAAACCTCAAAAATGGTCTAAGATCGGCCCAAGGGGCGGAATATTTGCTTCCAAAATGTAAACCAGACCTAGGCAAATCTCACTTTTTCCACAGGGGTCCATGCATGTGGAACGCCTTACCACTCCACCTCAGATTAAGTAATACAAAGGTGCAAGTAGCAAAAATTAAAAATTGGTTCTATAATGAAGCAATGCAAAAGTTACCCACAGCATTGACTTGATTGGTCCCAACCCATATAATGTATAGCAGATGTACCACTTTATTCCTATTTAGAATATTGTGGTCTGAATTATTTATTGTCCTGTTGTATATGTCACCTGTTGATAACCTATGACCTGATATTGTATACTTTTCCTTTTATAAACGTTGCCTAAGAGTACGTGCACTTTTTGTAACCATTTGTATCAAGGACCTCACTGGAAATGAACATGTCTCAGATGAGTTATCTGATTCATTCACGCTGAAATGAATAAAAGCTTTTACAACTACTACTGCCTTTTGCTACTATGCATTTATGCGTATGCCGATTGCACATCGAAACCTGCACCGTGAACGACAGTACAGCAACAACATCAACAGGTCGCTGTACTGTCACCATGGGACCCGCACTGCTTTCTGGGGTCGTGCACCCTCTCCTGAATAAGCTCTGTCTCTGAGTTGATTAGTTTAGTTACGGGCGGCAAAACCCGCCAAGAAAACAAAGTCTGTAGTGAACGGTTTAATGCCGACCACAATTGTGGTCGACATAAAGCCGTCACTGTAATGTCGGTCAACAACGAAGTTGTCAATCGGCGTCGTGGAGCCCATTTATGCATTTTGTATTTTATTATGCCTGCCAAACTATATTGTAGTTTTGATTGCGGTTGCACCTTACTGTACTGTGTTTTCTGTATTTTATTTATTTATCACTTTGCTATTGTCTACTCCCTCCCCACAGGACGCATCTGGAAACAAATTGTTACCAGCTTTGTATGTTTTTCCTGGTAAAACCTTTGAAATAAATAAATATCTGATGACTAGAGTGTAACGGCCATTACAGTATCTTTTCTGGTTTCTAGGTATTTTGTCAAGATAGTTGTTGTTTCTGATAACGTTTTGGTATGGTTGAGGTTCGGGCTTGATGTTCTTAAAGTGAACAGTATCACCCACCTAGATGTACTGTAAAGTGGGAGCACTTTGTATTTCATGATGTTGCAACTGGTCAGAGACTAAAACCCATCCCTGAAGTTTAAAGTGCTTCCCGTCGACTCGGTGTGATCCAGTGATTGCAGAATTGGGAATGAGGACGTCACAGATTTGAATCCAGCCATAGCCACTGACTCACTGTGTGACCATAACAAGTTACTAGGCCCACCTGTGCTTCACTCTTCTGTTCTGAGGGACACATTGGAAAGATGAACATCTTAGTTATCTGTCCCTGGATTAATGAAAATATGAACATTTCCAATTAATGTTGATTCATTTAAGGCTGGTACAAGGGGATTGAGGGAGCATATATGGGCAGATATTCTCACTTGCATGCAGACCAGTATGAGTGCACCTACAAAAATGGGCGAACTTGAGGGTCCGATGCATTCTGAAGGCCAGTACTCAGTGGCACTCACAGAGCTCTGGCAACATGCAGGGAAAAAATTGACTGGGACACCAAGATAGAGAGCTACAGGCTATTTTAAAGGTATAGGCCAGACAGGAAAAAGGGGTAGGTTGGCTCTCTTCATAAGGGAGTGAGTCACTGTGGAGAACACAGGGATTTATTTAACTCTAAAAATTGATTAGCATTTTGCTCATAAAAGTGCTAAATCTTTGTGAAAATGCATAGCTCTTGCCTCACTGTGTTTAACAAACACAGCACTTCTAGAAAATCTGTATAAATACTTTCTGTACAGTTAGTATAGTCCCAAGAAAAAAACTGCTAATCAATTATTTAAAACCCTGGAACATCATATGGGGGCAGTGCAGCTGAGTCTGTCTGGGTCATGTTGGAGGAAAAGGGAGGCAAAGGAGTCACCTTGGGAGTATGCTAAATGCTTCCAAACAGCTCAATGGAGCACGATGCCCACCTGATTATGGAAATTACAAGAACGGCCAAATCGGATGCAGTGGTGATCCTGGGGTATTTCAACCTCCCGAACACAGACTGGCATCTTAAAAAGACTAATGGCAGGGTTGTGACTAAGTTCCTGTCTGCTTTCAAGGCCTACAACAACATGCCCCACAAGGGACTAGTTTGAAGCCATCCTTGACTTGTTTTGAGTACTGGGGATTGAATCCTCTCCAGTGAGAACATCAAGAAATCTGTATTGATGAGGATCAAGAAACCAGTGGGAGGCAGTGACCATAACCAGGTAACTTTCTCCCTGGTGATAGAGAAGACTAGTTAGGCCTCAGCCACGAGGACCCAGAATTTCAGAATGGCAGACTTTGCCAAGATGAGGGATCTGGTGGCAGAAAGTCCGGAGAAGCTGCATGAAGCTGGTAGTGCAGAGCATATGTGGGGTTTGTTTAGAAAAAAAAAAAGATACTTGAAGCAGCTGCAGAGGGCTGCATCCCTGTAAGCAATAAAAGGTAAATGGCCAAGAAGTGGCCCTTTTGGCTCAACATGGATCTAAGACAATTGATCCTACTCAAAAAGAAGGCCTTTACCTGCCAGAAAGAGACAGGTTGCCTCCAGGCAAAGGAGCAGCACTAACGGTCTTCAGGACTAAAGGGGAGCCAAGTAGAGGCTGGAAACCAGGATTGCACTGAGAGCTGCAAGACTGCAAAATGAATCTGATCCCATTATTCAAGGAAGTGACCAGGGAAGTGGACGGGGACAGTATCGTATACAGGCTTGAAGAGAAATTGATCATCTTTGGTGGGGTTGACTTAATTCCAAACTCCAGTGGGTAGCATTGTCCTCTCTCCAACAAGGCTGCTCCCCATCATCCGACTTCAGGCAAATGGATGCTCCGAGGAGGAAGATGTTCACTTTGACCAAGTCTTCCTTGTCTATAATGTCATACCAGGAGGCACACAGGGTGACTCATCAAAGGCATCAGTGGTCTCGGATGCTCGCTCTGTTTTTTGACATGCCTGCAAGTGATTAGGTGAGGTCCGGCCTTGGCTTAGTTGTAGAAGGCTGGAGACAGCTGGGCGCCAGATCAGGTGGCCTCAAACTGTGCAGCATCTGTCATCTGCCTGCGATGGTTGTCATGACTACACCTGTCCCAGTTAGGCCCAGTCACATGCCACAAAGCCCTGAACATCCTGTTCTGGGAGAATTTTTTTTTTTTTGACAGATTGTATAGCAGCTGTCAGCCACCTACCCCAACGGTCCCTCTGGAGCAGCTGCACTCTCCCATAGTGCCCGTGGGTGAAGATGACCTGGGTGGCCCCTCTCCTCAGTTTTCCCCTACTGCAAACTGAGGCATGCATGCCTCTAAGGTCAAGCCTGAATGGGAAGTTTATACTTGACCAAAGAATGGGGCTGTATGAAGATTGATTCTTGATAGATTAAAAAAAAAAAGATTTACTGTAAATCCTGGTTTTTAAGAATATATGTCTTACCCTCTGCGACGGCACATGTGTTTTGTGAACTACTTATTTCCTTCTGCAGCCTCCAGCTGATAACCCTGACTCCTTGTTTGGCCTAATGATCACTTGTTTGCCCACATGGGTGTGTCTGTGTGTGTGTGTATGTATGTATGTATATGTGTGTGTGTGTGTGTGTGTATGTGTATATATATATATATATATATATATATGTGTGTATACAAAAACACTACAAAATAAGAGAGCAACTTAAAAAAAGGGGGATATGAATGTGTATATTAAAGAAAATGTTTTCGGAGGGAGAACATTTGTCTTCTCCCCTTCCTACCATATCCACTTGTCATTTTACATACAAGGTACATTGCCTTATTTTCTGTCCCAGTGGGATGTATCACCATTTGAATTTTCATAGTTTTGCTCCTTTTTTGTATGTGATCTAGACTGGGCTTCCAGTGAGGCAGATAGTCCTCTCACATTGCTGTGACTATCCGATGGACACATGTCGCTGTGTCCTCATAACGTTACACTTTCAATGATCTTTCTGTTGCTGTCATGGTATTTCCCTTGCCTGCACTGTCAGAGACCCAATATCTTAAGCTGTTTTTATGTCTGGTTCACCCCTGCCCATGTAGGACTAGACCTGCATTCTCCTCCCCCGTCCCGTGTCCCAATGACCTACTAATACCCTAATTTTTTTTGAACAGACAATACTGATAGAAGTCTAGCATGCCCTCAACCACAGTATGCAGCCTTCTCTGTGCCCCTTTATATGCATGTTGCATGTTCATGCCTGTGGGCTGTCACAACTCAGTAATGAAGCTACTCGTCCAAATAAGAAGAATCCAAATCATAGTACTCTGCTGGATCTCACTGGAGTAAGTAAACCTCACTTATTTTCCCACGCTGGTGCATTTTTCTCTGATATCAGTGACCATTGTGTTATCGCATGCGTAAGAGCCAACCCAAAATCGACATCGGCCTCCAAATTTACTACAAGAGGTGTCGACGTAACTTTGATCCTCGTGCTTTCATCACAGAGCTAAGAGGCTCCTTGCTTTGGCAGAAATTCTACCTAGCAAAATTGGTGAAGACGGCGTATGATATCTTTCATGATATTGTGTTAGGGGCACTGGTTAAGCATGCACCTCTGGCTAAAGTCCGCACCAAAACTAAATCATGCAGGTGGAGCTGAAGACCACATTGTGGAATAGGGACGTCCTTTGGAAAACAGCCTGGAAAACCAAGCGTGAAGCTGATTGGATGTAATTTAAAAGGGCAAGGAACCTCTGCACCAAGATGTCCAGAGAGGCAAAGGCTAACTTTTATTACATGGAACTTGACTCCTCCTTGAACTGTCCATCCAAATTTTGGAAAACCTTAAAGGACATAGAAGGTCACACATCTGGTAATTCCCTACCTACAAAAATTACTGTTGGTAACACCATGGTCTCTGATAGGCACACTATCCTTGAGTATCTCAACAATCACTTTGCTACCTCATGTCTCGCATTCGATGTGTCACCTGGCAATAATCTTCGCTCACAACTTGGTGCACAGGATCAGGAGGTCCCTGTCACTAGCTTAGGGTTTTATTTAACTCTAAAGATTGATTAGCATTTTGCTCATAAAAGTGCTAAAACGTAGTAAAAATGCATAGCACTTGCCTCGTGTTTAACAAACATAACGCTTCTAGAAAATCTATATAAATACTATCTGTATAGTTAGTATTGTCCCAGGAAAAAAAAATACTAATCGATTGTTTAAAACCCTGCTAGCTCTATGTTCTCACTGCAGCCGGTATCCTTCAAGGAGGTCGAAGACCTCCTCTTATAGCTGGATACTTAGAAAAGCACTGGAGCTGACCTCATTGACCCTTTTTTTTTCCAGAAGATGAGTTATCAGGTCCTGGCTGTGCCATGTACACATCTCTTTATCTCTCTTGCAGGGTAACCTTCCTCCTATATGGAAAACCACCCATGTGATTCCCCTTTTCAAATCTAGAGACACCACTGATCGTAATAACTAAAAAACACAAGAGCAGGAGCGCTCAAAACAAGGCGGGTGCTCATTCCAATAACAAACACTAGTGTAGACAACACAAAGCAGGAAGAGTCACAGGTGTAAAATAAAAATAAAAGAATGAGTCAGCACACCCAAATGCTAAGAAAGCACAGAGCCCATGGCTGAAGAACGGTCACGAGTAAGACCCGAATCGTGGGGTTCCTGTAGCTGCGGGCTCCATGCTTTCTTAACATTTGGCTCTGCTGACTGATTCTTTTATTTTTATTTTACACCTGTGACTCTTCCTGATCTTAAAAACTACAGGCCAATCTCCTTACTCCCTATTCTGTCCAAACTACTGGAAACAATTGTGAGTGGCCTGCTCAGATATAATTTAGATTCCGCAAAACTACTTAATCCACTACAGTCAGGTTTTAGACCACAACAAAGTACCATTTCAGCACTTGCTAAAGTGACCAACGACTGGCAGTGTGCTGTTTGGGCACAGGATACCCTGCTTGGCAGTTTTTAGAGGATAGCTGTACAGAGTCATGGCCTCATTTTTTTTCTCCCTCTCTGTAGGTTTATGGGTGATAGCCCTGGTTCCATGCGTCCTATTAATTGTTTATGCACAACCTGCCTATCCTTAAAGAGGGAGTATTCTGTCTGTAGCCATTTTTTTCTTTTTTTTGCAGCAAGCACAGTGCTTGTTCCTTTCACTATTCTTGCTAACATAACCAAGGCAGTTGGGGCATTCTTGATGATTTCTAGTGCGATGTCACGTGTGCCACTGCTGACACCATTGTTGGTTTGCTTCCATGGGTCCTAGCACATCCGGCCCTAAGACCAAAGAGTTTGGCTGTATGTAAAAGATATTCCTGAAAATCTGGAGCTTCAATAAGTAACGTTTTGTGTTTGCATGGCATATTTATTGATCCCTGCTTATGAAGTGGGGGGGGAGTGACCCAGTTGTTCCTTACTACCTTAAATTACTAGGTTACTATGATAACGCTAATCCTTTTTTATTTTGAGCTAAACACCTTTTTAACCCCCAGGCCCACACCATCTGTGGCTTCACCTCAATCTCCAGTGGCATAAGTGGAGGACAAAGGACCCCACCCTAAGATGTATGTGTATGTACGTGTATACCAAAAATGCTACTATGCTAGATTGTAGCGTACCGCTCCAGGACCACTCAACAAAATGGGGGAAGAAATGGGGGGAGAGGGGCAGAACCCCCCATGTAACAAAAACCTACTTATCAGCTGATTGTTTTTTTATTTTTTATTTATTTTTTTTTAAACAGGAGCATGTTTGCTTGTTTATGCTTGTATCAGTACTGCTAGGTAGCACCTCAGCAAGCATGTGCTACAAACTGCCCAATAGAAGCCAGCCTTGTGACGCTGAGGGTTGGGGCACTGGGCGCCACAGGTTGGCCAGGGAGGAAAGGATTGAGCATCTGGAGGACTGATCTCCTTTCTTGGGGAAGGGGATTGGCACTATGTGCTGTTGACTGACACCTGGTGGTGGCTGGGTGTCAATTCAGATGCAAGCACAAGAGGGTTGGCCCATGCCCAGGGCAATTGGCTGCCTCTGCGGAGGTGGAGGCAGCCATCCTGCCCATTCCACAGGCATAAGATGTGGGAGAAAATGGAGGAAAACCGGGACCTGGCAGGATCCGTGATGGCCCCAGTCAGTCCTGTGCGTGCCCCCCCCCCCGATTCTGGATTGCTGTGTTCTGAGGGGGCTGTGGGCATACTCGCCCTGGTCCTGCCACGGAAGAGTCTGCAGGGGAATTTGGGGGGGTGGCAGCAGTCAGTAGGGCCGGAGGACGATCCTCTACAAGGGAAGGATTGTAACTCCTGTCAGGTCCGCAGAGGCACAGAAAAAGGTCCAATAAAAAAAAACAACAACTGCCCAATAGAACTGCCGATAGGTTGCTTAACATTACACTTAAAAACTAAGGAGTCCTTGGTCCTCCACTCATGCCAGCTCCAACTAGGAGGATGAGCAAGTAGCTGCTTTCACAGCCAACACCCATACCACTCTCTGGTTGGCTGATAGGAGTCACATGATCATTGGATGGCCAGGGGTCACATGAGCACTGGATGGCCAGGGGTCACATGAGCACTGGATGGCCAGGGGTCACATGAGCGTTGGATGGCCAGGGGTCACATGAGCGTTGGATGGCCACTGCCCTGACAGTAGCTGAGCACCTTGACTCCATAAGGCAGCCTTAAGCAGACCCCGGTGAAACTTATTTTAAAAGAAAACTGCACCAAAACTGTAGGTCACTTTCCCAATAGAAGATTTTTACTAGTTTGTTTATTTTATTTGGTTTTTGTTGACCGGGTAGGTGCACGAGACACAAGCTGTCATTTTTCAGACATGACTTGGGAGCTTGCAAGGAGAGAGAGGAGCACAAAAAGACCAGGTACATTGAGCTTGCCGTAAATACAAAGATTGAAAATGCAATGAAGAGAACAGATATGAGAACAATCCTGGTTTTTAAATACTGATTAACGTTCTGTTATTGTTCTATGTATATAGGCTTTTTAGTAACCTCAGTAAGTATTTCTGCTTTACAGTTTGGTGAGAAGTGCCATTATAGAGCTGTATGATGTGGTTTATGTCCCTTTCAGCCACATAGCTCTATAATAAAACATCGTCATGGATTGTGGCAACAATAAGAAGAGTAAAACGGGGACATAAAATACATCATGCAGTTCTAAAATGATTCTTACCAGCAGCATGTAAATCGGAAACAACCAACAGTATAACTAAAAAGCTTGGATAACAAGAGCAATAACATCATTTTAACCATGATTTAAAAAAACAGCTTGTACTAGGAAAAATGTTTTTTAGATTCATTGCAATTCTCCTTCAGTTTAAAGCAGTAAGAACGGTGCTTATTCTCAAGTCTTGTAAAGCCATAGTGGTCGGAGTGGGTCAGTTTAAATAACAGGTCATTCTTTTTCTTTTCAGAATACAGCCGGTAGCAGTTTGACATGTAATGATTCTTTATCTCATGAAAGACATGGGCTGAACCTAGGTTTTCAAGAGCCGTTTTTCGCTGGGCTTAACTTAGATCGTCAAGAGCCATTTTTCACTGATCCAACCGTTGAAGACCATTTTTTGGAGGACGAGGAGGAGGAGGACTGGAGTGGGAGTTACCAGCCCTCTGCTGTAGAAAATGCCCACGAGACTGATCTCTTCAGCTCCGCGTCAGATAGCACTTACGACCCTTATTCTTCAAGTTCCGCAGAACTCTCAGACGCTGGTAGAACATTTGCAACATGGCAACCAGATGACAGCGGTAATACTAGTAATGGGGACTCCTGTCTTGCTGCTGCGTCAAATAAAAAGACGGATGAAGATGTTATAGCCCATAAAGATTTGGTTGAAGACGTACTTTATCATCCTAACCGGTCAAGTGATGAAGATGTAAGTTTCTGCAAACTGATTTATCTCTATGAGTCTGGGTTTCATATGATTTACAGCACCTCAAAATGAACCTGTTTACTAATCTGGTCCCCTTCCCCCAGCTGGCATGCTCCACCAGAAATGGAGTGTTCTATGCCACATAGCACAGTCCAGAAGAATCCATAACTAGCTGAATGAGAGCTAGAGACATTTAGAGAGTACAGGAAATTATTCCTGCTGGGCAACTGTTTATAGTGTTTCCATTTACAGAAGTGCTGTCCGTAAGCCTGAATGATGCCTGTGTACCTGTACCAGAAAAAAAGTGACATGAAAAACTGTAGTTTGCATTGTTTTGTTTTTATAGACCGCGTTCTGTAACATTTCTCTTCATAAGACCAGTGATCTGGAAGTTTAATTATGTCACACTATGTTCACAGAACTCGGAGCATGGTACTGATAATGGCTCATTCTTGGCATTCTGTTCACAAAGTGTGACCTAGTAAAAATTCCAGTTTACTAGTTTCATAACGAGAATGGTGCAGAATGTTGTCCACAAATTGAAAATGATTGAAAATAGTTTTTCACATCAGTATTCAAGTACTATTAAATATGGCTCATGTGAAGGTAAGTCTTCTATTTCTGTTACTAAGAACGTTACTAACTGCTGCCAATTAGCACTAATTTCTTGTCCCCTTTAAAAAGAAAAAACGCCCCCTACAGTGGCCGTGTGAGACAACAGTGGTTAACTTTATGGCAGTACATACCTGAAATATCAGGCAGGGCTTCCACACTAAGGTGTCCAGCACAGTGCCTGTGAACAATTCCCCCTAATGCACTGCATCTTGATAATACATGCAAATTAACGTAAACATGGGTTGGCCAGGCCTTAAGCAGGAACACAGTAGTTTCATTCTTTTTTTTTTTACTTACTTTACCGGCAGTAATCTCAAACTGACTCTTGTTTGTAACTCTAGGTTCCTGCTTTTTTTCTCAATATATTGTATTTTTTATAGTTGTTTTTTTTTTTGAATACTCTTTTTATTCAAATTTCATTTATACAATACCTCCAGGTACAAACATGCAAAGAAAAAGACCCACAAATACAAATTTACTTACAGAAAAGAATAAAACAAAAGAGAAACACACATATAACACATACAGATGCGGTCAATCATATGCATTGAATCTTATCAAGTTCCTTAAAAATACCTTTACCACGTTATGTCATGACATCTTTTTTTATTATAATTCCATTACTGTAATGGGGACCTTAAACGTTCCAGTTCCCATAAACCTTCTCCCTATAGGTCTTCCACTTTCCTATATGGGCTTAGTCAATAGTTCTTACCCTTTCTATCATGTCCGGGACTATTTCAGCCTAGGCCTGTCCTTAACATTATTCCCTCCGTCAAACTCAGGGAGGACAGGAATGGGGCCCAATCCCTTAAAAATGTTTCCTCTCTATCCCGCATCACCATTGTTAATCTTTCCAGTGCCAAGGCATGTAGTGTTATCTGGCACCACTGAAGAACCGTAGGCGTTATGTTCGATACCCATGTATTTTGGATACAGTGGCGTGCCATCACCAGTAACGTTCTTATCCACCTTGGCAGGGGATCCCAACCCCCCTCCCACCATCACCCAAAAGAGACACATGATTGGATCTCTCCTCAGGGGAACTCCTGCCATCTTAGATATTTCTCCCACTATCGCTATCCAAAACTTAGCCAGAACTGGGCACGTCCAGAAGCAGTGCATATACGTGCCCCTACTTCTCCCACATCTTCCACACATCAGAGACACCAAGGGCTGCGCCTTATGCACTATAGCTGGGGGGGATAATACAGCCTATGTAAGAATTTATAAAAGGTTTCTTTGAATTTATTACATACCATAATTCCTTCTGGCATACGAAGGACCAATGTCCAGTTTTCCTCTGAAATACCCTGTTCCAGGTCCCTTTCCCATAGCGCTTTAGTATTACCTGTCCCATCCGGCAGTCTCTGCTTCCCCAACCTCACTGCCTTCCCCAAAAAGCCCTTGGGGTCTGTCCTCGTCTGATAAATCAACTGCTCAGCCTGATCCAATTGTAGTCTAGGTCTATTTTCCCTATCCAGTTTCCCAACATATGCCCGAACCTGCATATAGCAGTACCCATGCCGGTCTGCCAGCCTGATCCTGTTTTTTAGGTTTTCAAAGGTGTGCAATTCTCCTTTGTCTACTAGGTGCCCTATACTATTGACCCCCCTTTCCTCCCATTCCCGGAAGCCCCCATCCTCCCAGCCAGGCAAGAAGAACGGGTTCCCAGCCACTGGCATAAGCAGAGTCTCCCCTTGCCCCACCACTTTTAGCTTCCTCAACCACCCCCACGCCTCCAGTACTGCTTCCACCAAAGGGTTCCGCTTCTCCAGTGCTCTATACGCCTTCAAACCTTTAGTATGACTGTATGCTGTAAGTCTACCCGGGGTGCCATCCTGCTCCAAGTTGACCCAGCTAGCCACCGTCGGCCTGTGTACCCAATCTGCCACACACCTCTGCTGCACTGCCAAATAGTAGTTGTCAAAGTCTGGAAAGTTGAGACCCCCCGCCCCTTTTCAGCTTTAAGCCGGCGTAAGCTAATCCTCAGTCTTTTCCCTCGCCAGATAAATTCATTAAAGATTCTCTCTAACCTCTTAATATCCCCTTTATTTAGCCCCAAGTGCAACATTTGCATGGGATATAAAATCCTGGGGAGAAATATTCATTTTTATCAAGTTTATCCGCCCCATCCATGCTATTTGTAACTGTGCCCACCTCCTTAAGTCTGCCGTGATAGTTCTTATTAGAGGGAGATAATTCAACTTGTATAAGGAGTCTATCCCTCGACCCAGTCTGACTCCCTAATATGTGAACCCGTTTTGTGCCATCTTTAAACCTAGCTGTTCCACTGTTCTGTCACTTTCAGGGAAGCACATTAACTCCGATTTCTCTAAGTTAATCTTATATCCCGAAAAACTTGAAAATTTCTCTATTATGGACAGTACAGGAGGAAGAGATGTCTGTGGGTTCCGCACAAATAGCAGCATATCATCCACATATAAAGCAATTTTGTGTACCGAATCTCCTACTCCCTTCACTCCCTCCACTTGCTTATGCTGGCGGATGGCCACTGCTAAGGGTTCAGTTGCCGGTGCAAACAGAAGGGGAGACAATGGGCACCCCTGCCTCATCCTTCTCCCTAATTGAAACTGCTCTGAGAGACCCCCATTCACCAGGACTTTCGCCTTGGGGCACATGTACATTGCCCTCACCCAGGCCATATACGAATCCCCCAGACCAAACCGGACCATCACCTGAAATAGATAATCCCATTCCACTCTGTCAAGTGCTTTCTCAGCATCCATTGACACTATACCCACCTTTTCCTTCCCTTGATTGGCCTTCCAGATAACATTAAGTAATTACGCATGTTATGATGTGATTTGATGGCCTTTAATGAACCCGGTCGGGTCTGGGTGGACTAACTCTGGCAGAATGGCTTCTCGTCTGGTTGCTAATACTTTCACTAAGATTTTCAAGTCACAGTTGAGCAGGGATATGGGTCGATATGCCGCACAGTCATTGTCATCCTTGCCCGGTTTTGGTATGAGGCATATAGTAGCCTCGTAGAAAGTCCCTGGCAGAGGGGACACTACTGAGATATGTTTATGAAAGCACATACTGAAGCGTACCACTGCTGCTTTATAACCGACAACCCGGGTTCACGAATGGACCTAGGAGTCAAAGGGCCGGCCAGGGTAGAGAAGGACTGAGTGCCGTATGGCGACTCTTCTTCCCCGGGGGGAGGGGGAGCATTTAGTCCATCAGCAGGACCCTGGCAGAAGCTGGGGAGGTGCACAGAACCCGAGCCTACGCATTAAAGGGCCAGGACAGGCCAAACTAGCAGCGTGCCATTAATCGATTACCGTCCCGCTCCAGGAATACAGGCATCCACAAAAATTGAGCCCTAAGAGTGACAGTCTCCTCCGCCACCACTCCCATGACCAAGGTCCACCGGGGGGTCCCGCTCCCATGACCCCATCCTGGAGGGAAAGCCAAGGCTCACGACCGAACGTCCTGGGGAGGTGGTGTCTGCCCAGTTGCCCCTCGCACGGGGGGGGGGTTAAGCACGGGGCTGAGGGGTGCCGAGTGGGGAAGAGGGCTGAGGAAGCCTCTGCCTGATTGGGGAGAGGTGCAGGGTAACGGGCCCAAAAAAAAATAAGAGTCTTGGTGAATGGAGACATTAGGGAAGTAGAGATGGTGGGGGGGGGATGGTCAGGTGCCTTCGTGGTGCATCAGCTGTCCTGGATGTATGGAGGGTAGCAGAGAAGGGGGAGCTGATGGTGATGATGTAGTTAGAAACCAAAGATCTAATGAACCAGCCTGTAGAGGCAGTGAAGCAGAACCTTAAGAGGCTGCGGGACAGATTGAAGGCACATTCGACATCCCTGGCCTTTTACTAGGTCCACCCTGTGTGGAATGGGGAATGTGAATAACAGAATAAGGCAGGAAGAGACTGAGGAGTTTAATGGATTGTTGAAGGGATGGGGTTAAGGGAACGGGTAACACTTTCGGGGGAAGGGGGGGGCTTCTGTGCCAGGAGGTTCTTAAAAGATGACATCCTTCACCTGATCAGAAGAAGGAGGCAGTGCTCTGGGGCAGAAGCTGAATGTTTGCATTGGACAGTCAAACTGACTATGGGGAGATGGAGGCTAGGGGAACCACTGAGAAGGGTAAGTGGCTGGGGATCCTGGCTGGAGCTCTCCCCAAACAAGGGACTAGTAGCAGCAAGATGGGTAATGGTAAGTTTCACGGTCGAATTAGGGTAGGGAAAGATGCCAATAAGGGATTAAAGGGAAACTGTCATCTACAGGGTTTCTTAATGACTGAAAGGCCATAAAAAGCTAATCTGAGTGAGCCATTGTGTTTCTCTGTGAGTCTTTGCAGTCCAGAGTTATTCATATGTAAATCAGTCTGTAATTAAGGGCTGGATCAGCCATATGTTTTAGGCTCCTGACAGGAAATTATGTCACTGAGGGTCTTGGCCCTCCATTTACTGTTGGTTACATAGGAAATTGTACAGATTTCTGGGGCTGCCACAGCACCAGTGTCTGTCTTTTTCTATTCGCTCTCTTACAGCCTTTTCTCTTACAATTTCAGGTGTGAACTCAGGTCTACAAGATGAAAATGTGGCTATGTACCTACTGGCCTGGCATCATGGGGCCAGCCTTGAAATGTGTAGTTTTTTAGATTATCAACTGGCAGTACAGCCTAGAAGTTAAAGCAAAGAGCTGTGAACAAGCTTCGTTCATCCAGCAGAATGGGTTTTGATTCCAACATGTTCTACTTGTATATTGTGTGACCAGAGCAAGTCATTTAACCTCCCAAAACACACCCTGGAACAAGCTGTAGCTGTGTACTTTTCCTGGACAAAGACAGTAAAAACAATCTGAGCATGTGTTATGATTCTGAAAATATTATGCTCTTTCCATCCAGATTTGACTTGAAAAGAAAAAAACAAGGACACCACCATTAATTGTTTATTTAAAGAGATCCACTAAGTTTTGCCTCTGCACCCGATTAATAGGTGCCTTACCTCCACATTAGTAGAATAATGACATGCTGCACCCCAAGAAGTCCTCTACTGAAAAGTTGTTTTACTGATAAAAATGCCATAACCGGGTCCCAAGGACTTCCCAATTTTTTCGGCTGCCAATACTCCGCCCCCACGCTCACTAGCGTCATGACAAGATGCTAGGGAGAGCGCGGAGGGGCGCTCTATTATAGTCAATGGGAACCAGCTTTCACATCAATTTTTGCAATTAGAATGGCCACTTTATAATAAAACATGGGCACCGCTCGACTAACAAGGCCCTTGTTAGTCGAACGGTACCGCTAGTGAACACAGGCAGAGCATGGGAAGTCCTTGCAACCCAGTTTTGGCATTTTTACGAGTAAAATAACTTTTCAGTAGAGGACTTCTTGGGGTGCAGCGTGTCATTATTGTACTAATGTGGAGGCAAGGCACCTTTTAATCCGGTGCAGTGGCAGTACAGTTGAAATTGGAGGATCTCTTTTAATTGCAAAAACACATGGATGGACATCACAGTTAAAACATGCATAACCTGAAATGCATTATTAAAATAGTATTTCATTTGTTTTAATGAAGTTAAAAGTATCTTACTGAAATACTTTGGATGGAATAGAATTTTCTACCGTAAAGGAAAAAAATCAATCTGGTTGATCCTGGCACTTGTATCCTTCGAGTTTGTCTTACACTCCGCAGCTATGCCGACGGACTGCAACTTTCCAGAATGACATTCCCACTGGGGGAAAAAAAGGGATAGAGTGTGTGTGTCTCTCTCGATCTCCGACAGAAGTGCTGCACTAACTGAGCTGTGCCGAAAGGGAAAAAATTATCACCATAATATATGGGTAGATGTAAAAAAAACAAAAAAAAACCAGAATTTTACATACACCCTTAGTGTGGGATGCCTTTGTAAACCCCTTGGACTTTGCCTTCGAGGTTAATGTAGCATCCCATACCTTGGGTGTGTGTAAAATTTTGGTTACATACACCCACCCATATATTATTCTATATTTTAATAATGCAGTTCATATTATGTTTTTTTTAAAACAATGTTGTCCGTCCATGTGTTTTTGCAATTAATAAACGGTTAATGGTGTCCTATTTTTTTTTTCTTTTGAATTCCAATCTGGATAGGAAGAGCATAATATTTTCAGAATCATAACACATGCTCAGATTGTTTTTACTGTCTTTATCCAGGAAAGGCACACTGAGCCACAGCTTGTTCCCGGGTGTGTTTTGGGTGCACAGGGAGATTAAGTGACGTGCTCTGGTCACACAATATACAAGTAGAGCATGTTAGAATCTAACCCCATTCTGCTGGATGAACGAAGCCTGTTCACAGCTCTTTGCTTTAACCTCTACGCTACACTGCCAGCTGTTAATCAAAAACTGCTCATTTCAAGGCTGTCCTCATGATGCCAGGCCAGTAGGTAAGGAGCCACATTTGCATCTTGTAGACCTGAGTTCACACCCAGAATTGTAAGAGAAAAGGCTGTAAGAGAGCGAATGAAAAAACACAGAAGTTGATACTGTGGCAGCCCCAGAAATCTGTACTGACATGAACACAGCCGGGGTTTAGAAATCCTGATATGGGACCCCAATTCTTGTTGGCATCACAGAGCCAGCCTTGAGATGTGTAGTTTTTAATCATCAGCTGGCAGTTGGACCACAAAGACTCACATATAAACACAATGGCTCACTCAAATTAGCTTTTTATGGGCTTTCAGACATTAAGAAACCGTATAGATGACAGTTCCCTTTTAAGGGAGACTATGGAAGAATAAGGTAGAAGAAACAGGAAAATGCAAGAGGGGATCAAGAGAAAGAAGGAAAGGGGTCTGTCTTTATGCCAGGATCTGAGAAGTAAAATTAGTAAACTCTATGCAGCCATGGCAGATACTAAGATGGACCTAGAAGCCATCACAGAAATCTGGCTACAGAGAATTAACGATTGTGACCTGGCAGTCCCAGGCCATACCATGTTTAGACAGGATTATGGAAAAGGGGAAAGGAAGAGGCGTAGCATTATATATCCGGGAGGGCACAGAGGCAGCGAGGACAGAAACATCAGGGGAGGTAAAGGGGAAACAGAATCGCTGTGGGCTCAGCTCATGGTGGCCTCAGACAAGAAGCTGCAGATGGGGGTGAACTACAGACCTCCAGGACAGGGGAAGAGTGAGATAAGGGGCTAGGGGAGAACTAGAAAGTGGGGTGCCAAAAGGGGAGTGGGGGTGGTGGGAGATCTAAACCTGCCAGATATTGATTGGGACATTCCAGCGGCCAGGAGCTCCAGATGTCCGACCCTGCTAATGCAGCTGGTTAAGGAACGCTGTAAGCAGGCTGCAGTTCTTGATGTGGTGCTCACCACTTCTGAAGTGGTAGGAGGAGTGAGGGTACCGGAGCCGCTTGGGTCCAGCCATCATAACTATATATGGTTCGACTGGGCCCTTGGGACCAATAAGCCCTCATCCAGTGCTGAAGTCCTAGATTTCCAGAGGGCAGTCTTCAGTCAGATGAGAGAGCTGGTTCGGGACAAGTTGGTAGTAGACAGCGTCAGGGATGTTGAGGAAAGATGCGGGGCAATCAGGGGTGCCATTCTCTATGAGTAAAGTCTTTTATAAGAACGGTAATCAAAAGAAACGGGTACGAGATACCAGTAAGGTTCTGTGGAAAGTCAGGGAAGCAGTGATAGCCAAAAAGGCCTTCACCAGGTATAAGGAAAAACAAGCGGAGGAACAATGGGAAGAGGATCAAATGAGAACAAAGGAAACCCAGATGGTGGTCAGAGAAGCTGGGCAGACACTGAGCTGCATGCTATAGATGGGTTCAAGGAAGGGGAAGACAGTTCTTTGGGTATATTGGGGGGAAGGACAGGAGAAGGAATTGTTAGGCTAACAGAGGGAGGTAAGGTAATTGAGGAGGATGGGTGTTCTGGGCCTCTGCAAGAGAGTGGCATTAAGGCAGTTGTGTTCTGGGCCTCTGCAAGAGAGTGGCATTAAGGCGGTTGTATGTGGGATCCCGGAGATGAGGCAGTAAGTGTTTACCAGTGAAAGGGTTTGGAAAGGGCCAGCAGCCTTAAAGATAGATAAGGCCACAAGGCCAGATGGGATGCATCCAAGAGTGCTCAAGGAACTGGCAGAGCAACTAACTGAACCTCTGGTAGGGCTATTCAGTAGCTCAGTTCAGACAGGGTTGTTCCAAAAGACTGGAGGGGTGATGGTTGTAGTTCTGCTTCATAGGGGAGAACAGGGAGCAATCGGGTAACTACAAACCTGTCGGTCTTACGTCTATTGTGGTAAACTGATAGAGACACTAGCCAAAGAGGACCTTGTGGACTACCTGGAGTGCAGTGGACTCCAGGATAATAAAAGCACGGATATGTGGCAGGGAGGTCTAGTTAGACCAGTTTTGATAGTATTCTTCGACTAGGTAATGAGAGTAGTGGATAAGGGTCACACTGTGGATTTACTCTGGTTCGATTTCTGCAAGGCTTTCGACTCAGTGCCTCACAGAAGATTGCTGAAGAAGCTGAACGATCTGGGTATATTGAAGGACAAGGACACAGATGGGTGACAAACTGGTTGGAATGGAGAAAAGAGGGTGTTGTGATTGACAGAGTTAGATCAGATGAGAGAGAGGTCACCAGTGGTGCACCACAAGGATAGGTCCTTGATCCAGTTCTTTACAGTATGTTCATTAGTGATGTAAGGGAGAAAGAATCCAGGGCAAGATGTGTCTCTTCGTAGACAACACTAAGCTCTGTGGCAGGGTAGACAGCGAGGAGGGGTTGGGGAGATGCAAAGAGACTTGCAAAGGCCAGAGAGGTGGTTAGAAGTTTGGCGGTTGAAATTAAGTGGCAAAAAGTGTAAGGTGATGCATGTAAGGAACAAAAACCCGAGGACAGCGTGCTGGACTGGGGGGGGGGTTAATGCTGAGTACGATCGCTGAGGAAAGAGACCTAGGTCATGATCAGGGACTCCCTAAAACAATTGAGCCAGTGTAGCAAGTCCTACAGTAAGGCAAACAGGATGCTGGGGTGTTTAGGAAGGGGCATTGACAGCAGAAGAAAGGAGGTATTACTACATATCTGCAGACCACTGGTGAGGCCCCACCTGCTGTAGTGTGCCCAGCTCTGGAGTCCTCACCTGAGGAAAGATCAGGGTGAGCTGGAGACCGTGTAACTTAAGGTGACCAAAATGATTCAGGGCCCTGAACATGGTACCACTGGAGGCCGGATAATAGAGGAGAGAGATGACAGAGACCTTCAAAATTCCTGAAAGGAATGAACAAGGTAAACTGCGAGGAATTATTTAGCATGAGTATTGGATCAAGAACCCAGAACATGAATGTAAATTATTTGGGGGGTGGGGTGTTCAAGAGGGACGTGACAAAGTTTTATAATAACTGGGGAGCAGTTTTTTCTATGAGCTTATCCAATTGATATTTTCCATAATAACCGCAAACACATGCTGTCTGAGTCTGAAAGCGTGAGCTCCGTTCTCACAGCTGCAGACACTTTCACTTCCTGCTGCGGCTGTGAGAACGGGCGTGGTCCTGTTAGAAACTAGTAAAAATGGCGAGACTACACACTTTTTCGTTGTAAAATAGAAATGTTCACAGCACTGCTCCACAAGCAGTGCACTTAAAATCCAAATGAAAAAACAGCTTTTTCCTCAACTTCTCTCACTGTTCTTCACCCCTCCACTGTTTTCTTAATTCAGCATCATTCTCTGTATATCTTAATAAAGTTTTTTCAGTACATTTTAAAACTACATACTCCTGTCATGTATCTACTATGTAATTTTTTTTTTTTTTTTGCCTATGCACCTAACAGCCACCATAAACACGTAACCTGGTGGGAAAAAATTGCTCCCCAGTAAGTATAAAAAAATGAAGTATGGGATGGTGTGCATTATGAGAATATTTAATGCACACCCTCGGTGTGCAATACTTTTTTTTTTTTACTTTTTGTGCCCCTGGGTCATCAAGGCTCAGCCCTGGTCATGCCCCCTGTACTCTCACCTCCAGTGACTGATGGTTATCCCCACGATTAGCCCTGGCTTGCCCCCCAGAGGGTGGGGTTGCGACGCCTCTTCCCCTGAAGGGTGCCGCACTACTGGTCCTGATCGGGGGATCACAGGCGCTGGAGGCTAATTAGCCGGGGAAGGGGCTGAGAGCGACAGCAGCGATTCTTTTTGTTCCCCTGTAAGCAGGGGCGAGGACGTGCAATGACGATCAGCGTCCGCCCCTAAGTTGCTGTGGCATCTTGTGCATGAGCAATCCACCCAGCCTCCACCGGGTATCGCGAGTGCACCAGACACTCAACCTTCTCCCACAGAAGGAAAGCAGTCCAAGTGATGCTCGATCCTTCTCCCCCCAGCCGGCCCTCTGACGACCCGAGTGCATTCCTGAACCCGGGTCGCCGACAGAAATCCAACCACTACACCGGCAGTGTGCAGTGCTTTTATAAACCCCTCAAGCTTTGCTCTCAGGGTTATGTAGCATCCCATACCTCAGGTGTGCCTTACATTTTCGTAATGCACACCACCCCATACATTGTTCTCTATATTTTACAGAAAGCGCGCTGGAGCTGCGAAACAGTCTGCCAGCTAATGCGGTGGGCACCCAAACCATCAACGATTTCAGACACGGCTGGGCAGAGTGACGGGCTCAGTGGTTGCTCAGGGTGGAAGCAGCAGAGCTGGGAGCATGGGCTGGACAGTGTGGGTTAGAAAGAACTTTGATGAACACTAGGTCCTGGGTTTGTTAGTGTTTTTAATGGACAGACCAATGTTTTTTTTCTGTTGTCATTGTCTATGTTGCTATATAACATTATGCTGTTTAATATAGAGTTTTTTTTTCTGGATGAATTCAGTGTTCTTTTTCTGGCATATAATAGCCATATTTTGAATTTCCTGTACTGTTTGGAATATGTTAACCTCTCGCATGTCTGGTGTAACAGAATATTTAAGACTCTTGTCTATGTGGAAATATTACACTGCATAGATTGAAAAGCAGTACATTTTGCCCGATGTCTTAGCCAATGCTCCCCCTCACAATAAAACTGCTTAAAGGGGCACTGTCAGCCTTGACCCTCGTTTTTGTGCAGAATTCTATCAGTGTGCCTCTATGCACACACTGATTCTCTATGATGTACAGAATAGTATAGATATATTTTAGAATAGTATTCTTACCAATATTTGTTATTTTTAAGAATGTCCACTTTCATTCGGGTCTGTCTGCAAGTCCCCCCCGGAAGCATAACGCAGCCAAGCAAGTACGTCTGACACTGAGCGCCGGCATGGAGACTGATTTTACACATGCCCGTGCTGACAAACTGAATACAGCATGTATATTCTACTGATGTACAGACCTGCTCGTTTTTAAATAAAACCGAGCCCTGAGAAAGTTTAAAAAAGCTTTTGAAAGAGGTCGCCGAAATCTCACGCATGCGCAAAAGCAGACGCTCCCACACATGTGCGGGATGTGTGCTTCATTCCGCTTTCATGCATGTGCGAGATTTCAGTGACCTCTTTCAAAAGCTTTTTTAAACTTTCTCAGTGCTCGGTTTTATTTAAAAACGGGCAGGTCTGTACATCAGTAGAATATACATGCTGTATTGTTGAGCTCCTGTTTAAAAAGTAAGGCATATTGTTTTTACTCACTGGGTAGATCATTTTGTGATGGAGTCTAGAGAACTCAGATCCCCATGTCAATCTTCCAGCAGTTCTGAATCATTCTCTGTGACACCTGGTAGTTTCTTGATTATGTCCTGTAAAAAACACCATAGCATTCGATTGTAGTCTGCATCGCCGGGATGCTGGAATGGCGCGGTAAAATCTGGTACCAGTCTTGAGTCAGATCCTGCCTTTTCTGTGGCGAGGATCTCTGCAGGACTGGGATCTCAATTCCTAGCTTCTGAATCGCTTCCCTTGCAGATTGCGGTGTGTCATAGACCTCAGGGCCCTCCTTCCAGTAAATCCTATGCCTCGCTGGGTATGGGGTCTGTATTTTAATTTGCTTCTCACAGAGTACTTTGATTAGGCTCCCGTATTCAGGCACTGGCATTGAATCCCCAGAGGGTAATCCTGGTCGAAAAAAAGCCTGGAATCTAAATATTTCACTTCCTTTGCTTGCCAAGTTCTGCGGAGGATATCCTCTTTTGTATGGCAACTATTAAATTTTATTATGATGGATTGTGATTGTGCTGATGGTTCTTTCGGCCTTGGAAGCAGGGCTCTGTGAGCACGCTCAGTTCACAGGTCATATCCTGACGGGAGATCCAAGACATCTCAAAGGAGATCTGAAATAAATTGCACTATACAGCTTCTTCCTTTATACCGTACATTCTCATGTTTTTTTTTTTTTTTGTATAATATTTTTCTTATTTTATCTTAAAATATAACAGACATTACATGTGTCACATACTCTACAATGGTAACAGGTATATTACACATAGTATCTATAGTTATCAGTACACTTTTCAGAAAAAAGTGTCTAAGGCTGGGCTTAAGGTCCACTTTTCAGCCAACCCCCTATAATAGGGTAATTAAATGCCCAGTGATAGTGAGACTATATAATCAATTAGGAGTAGAGTTGTGAGCTCTTATCACATATTAAATTCCATAATCAATTTACAACAAACATAATCATAAAAAGAAACTGATTATTAACAGGTAAGAATGCAACCCATTTCATATGTATACAGCATCAGACTAAATCTCAAATTGTATTAATTGCAAATGACAGGGCGACTACTTCTTTCCCCATAGTATAGCTGTGAACGAATGGAGAATATTATTATCATATTTTGACATTTAAATTATTCCCCCAAAACTTTCGGAAAAAATTAGTAATTCTGCGGGTGTAAGGGCCGCTATACATGGAACCCACAATCTGAAAATAGATCCACCTTTGCTTTTAGTGCAAAAGTCAATCTCTCCATTGCTAGAGTAGATGGCATTAGGTTTCTCCACATATGTATGATGGGTATTGTACAGGAAACCCATGCATTTAATATAATTTGTCTGGCTAAAGTAAGCAACACCCTTACCCATCTTGGGTACATGGATCCTTCTCCCTGCTAATCTTCCCGTTTTCCAAATAGCAGGGAGAGTGGGAACATCTCCAGAGACTGACCCCATAATCTACCACTTCACTCTTTATCTGGCCCCAGCAACGTTGTAAGATTTGACATCCCCAAAAACAATGACGGTAAGACCCCTTTTCCTTCAAACATCTACTGCACATTGGTGAACTGGCAGGGTGAAATTTATTAACCCTGGTTGGAGGATAATAGAGAAAGTGGAGAAACCTATACTGTGCCTATTTCAGTTTATTGCATGTTAGTAGACCCATGTGAAATAGTAGTATTTGTTCCCAAATCTCATCGGCCAAAGGTAGCCCAGGTCTCTTTCCCATTTTAACTTGCTGGCCAGTGCTGGTTCACCAGAATATTGCCTATCTAGTTTTGCTACTCTCCTGACAAGTCCCTTCTCACCCCTTGTAGCTGCTCGATTTTCTTTTTCTATTTGCAGGATCCTTTCCTCTATGGGAGCATGTGTCAAAATTTTCCCCCCATAGTGTCGAACTTGAAAGTAACGGTACATATGCGAGTTTGGTAATCGAAGGCTTTTTTTTATAGTTTCAAATGTGAAAGCTCCATCTTTCCCCCGTAAGTCTCCCAGACAGTCAATCCCCCTGGATTCCCATAGAGCAAACCCTGCATCTTCCCATCCCAGTAGAAACTCTGGGTTTCTAACTATTGGGACCAGGGCTGTGCCACTGTCTAACACACGATTTCTCTTCTTAAGGCACTCCCATGCCTCTAAACTTACCAACACCAGAGGGTTAGGACAGAGTAGTCAGGCAAAAGCTCCAGTACCACCAGGTGCCAAGTAGGCTGAGAGGCAACCAGGGCAACCATCTTGTTCCAAAGCTAGCCAGGAGGCAGCTTCCCCCCTTGCCACCCAGTTATATATGTACCTAATTTGAGTCAAGAGGAAATACCCTCTCATGTCCGGGAACTCCATTCCCCCTTTTTCTTTAGTTGCCTTGAGTCTGTTCAGGGCCATCCACGGTCTGTTCCCCTTCCATATAAAATTAGAAAAACTTCTGTCCAGTTTCGTAAAATAATTTTTAGTTGGGCTAAATGGCATCATCTGTATTATGTATAATAACCTGAGTAGGGTATTCATTTTTATAAGGTTGATCCTGCCAATCCATGATAACAGCAGGCCATTCCATCGTGACATATCCTCCTGGACTCATTTTATAATTTATTTATTTATTTATTGTTAACCGGGTAAGTGCACTAGCCAGCAGGTGACTATTTTCAGGCACGACCCGGGAGAGTACAAGACAAATACATACCGAGGGGGTTTAACATATACAGTACAATTAGTGTGGCAGTACAATGTATAGACAGAGGAGCCGAAGCTATGAAGCTAAGATAACAGTGAGGACATTAGTCTAAGTAAAAAGAATACAACATTGTTCTGTATAGAATATAACAGGCAGAGCGGATACTGGTACAAAGACTGAGTTATTCGTAGTTCCCCAGGCAGACGTAGTTCAAAAAAACGGGAGAGGGAGGGTAGAAGGAGTGGAGGGGCGGTCTGATGTTATGATGAGCATGTAGGGACCTCACCGTGAATACGGCTTTAGCGGCTCAGGGTACTAACAAGCGGCCGGGCTCATGGTACTGCTTCCTGGGTGCGATCACGGCAGGCAGCCCCTGATAGCAGACTTCCGGGGGGGGGGTAAGGCAAGGTCCAACGCTGTTGGTCGTTTGGGCAATCAATTCAAATAACATATAATTGACATATAATAATAGAGGTATAATTGAGCTCATACAATTATTTGAGGTCTCTTCCTACTTTAAGCCCCAAATATGTGAGGCTCTGTCTCACCGCTTTTAATCCCCAGGTATTTTTCCCTCTAAAATTGGCTTCTTTGTCTAGGCACATTAGCTCAGACTTTGCAAGATTGAGTCTGTACCCAGAGAACACAGCAAATTCCTGCACAAGTCCCAATAGAGCAGGGATTGACGATTCTGGCTTAGTTATATAGAAAATCAAATCATCTGCATATAAGGATATGCGATGTTGAGTACCATTCATTCATTCTCAGGTTCCCACGTCGGGATCTACTCTCAAGGTCAGTACGTTTTTTTTCTCCGGTTGTATGGCGTGATGGCAGAGTACTTGAACAGCGTGGCCTAAGTATTGTACTCCATACTTCGTTCATGAGAGCTTGTCTTCTGCCTCCTGTACTTGGTTCTCCACCTGGTTTAATTTCTGATTTAATTGGCGGAATTCACTTTTATTTGTGGCCCTCATCTCCTGAAATTTCCCTCAGGATCATGTCAAATCTCTGTCAAGACAGCTTTTCATTTGTATCATAAGGGATAGTTGATTCCGTGGCTCTGTGCTGGCTGGCCATGTGGGTGGGAGAACAGTGTTTCGATCCTCCGGCATCCTTCCCAGTTTTATGCTGCTAGGGTTTAGATCTGGGGCCCCTTTCCCTCTGAGAACCACCTCCTGATATGTCAGTAGTTTTTTGCTGAATATTTCGCTGAAATGGGGGGGTCTTTTTGCAGAGCGGGAACGGAGCTCTTTCTCTGGCTTCCCTGTTGAGCCATGGTGGAACCGGAAGTCGTAGATAGTTGTTTTAACTAAAATAGAAACAAAAATTGGAACTTTTCAACTGTTAAATATTCAAGTTTGAAGTAAAGGAAAACCGTGGCTGACGTGTCTTTTTGTTTTACTGTGGTTATGATAACGCTAAGGTACAATGAGTGGAGAAAGTGAAAACAGGTGGCGGGAGTCGGTGCCGGGGAAATCACAGCTGCAGTTAATGATAACTTTAGGACGTGCACAACAAGGTTTTTAGAACTGCTTGAATTCCATGCACAATAACCCCTAACCGTACGCTATAAAACGGTTGGGATTTTAAACTACAAAAATTAGGTATAAGTTGCTAATTTTATAATTAATGACTCAAATTGTTAAAAATTGCCACCACTAGCAAATAAAAAAAAAAAAAAAAAAACTTGCCCACAAGGTTACTTTTTTGAGTTCACATACTGTATTCATGATGTGGCTTTATTAGGAGGGTGGTGACACACACTTCCAATGGTAAACAGCACACCACAACACCAGAATATTTAATTTACTCACAGTGGGCCTGGCTGGAGAACAGGGACTTTTGAAAACCCATATGGCAGTTTAAGAGGAAAATACAGTGAAAATAAATATGGATATGTTGCTGTCTCTGTCAACAAAAATACATTAGTAATAAAAAACTGAATGATGAAACTTCTTTCCGCTAACAAATACTGCTACTTTAGTAGCATTATAATGCTCCAGGGGTTAGGCTACCTTTGTTAATCTTAGCCAAGGGGCATAAGGCACTTGGCTTTGCCTCATGATCTCCCTAGGGTTGGATTAACAGACAGTATTCCAACCCATGCCATAATGCTTAAGACGTACGTGCATGTGAACATCTTGGTAGTAATTTTCATCTTCTAAAGCTAGAGGCATGATCCACTTGGCTGTCGGCTTTGTGACTTATTCTGCCCCCAGCGTCACTTGATGTAATGGCCACCGTGCTGCTCACAGGCACCAACGCATTGTCCTCTAATAGGTTACTGTGGCAGCACTACATTAGGCAAACAGCTGCTTTGGCATTTATTAGAAACATAGAATTCGACAGCAGATAAGGACCACTTGGTCCAGCCAGTCTGTCCATTTTTGCCTACCTATGGTGTCACTGCACACCCTACTTGATCTGCAGCTCCCCCCACTTTCCTTCCACTAAGATTCTGTTATGCCTATTCCATGCATTCTTGAACCTTGCCACTGTTTTTTTTTTCCCCTAACCACTTCCACTGGAAGACTGTCCCAAGCATCCACCGCTCTTTCTGTGAAGAAGTACTTCCTCACATCCCTCCTGAATCTACCCTTCTCCAGCATCATTGCGTGTCCCGTTCTCCTGGGGCATCTTTTTCTTCTGAAAAAATACTCCCCTCCTGTACCTTATTTAGCCCCAAGAGGTATTTCTAAATATGATACTCCCCAACTCCTCCAATGTGTACATATTGAGGTCCTTTACTCTCTCCTCATGGGGCATCTGGTACAGACCATGCACCATTTTGGTTACCCTCTTCCGGACAGCCTCTCAGCTGGTTATGTCCTTTCGGAGGTGTGATCTCCAGAACTGGATGCAGTACTCTAGGTGGGCTTTCACCAGCAACTTATACAGCGGCAACACCACCTCCCTCTTTCTGCTGGTGATACCCCTTCCTGTGCACCCCAGCATCCCACTAGCCTTCCCAACTGCCTTGTCACACTGCCTGGCCACCTGTGGGTCATGTGATATGATTACCCCAGGTCTCTTTCGGGTTTGGTGGTCGTCACTACCTCTCTACCCATTGTGTACTCCACCCTGGGTTTCTGTGCCCTAAGTGCATAATTTTGCACTTTTTCACATCGAAACCTAGCTGCCATACCCTTAGCCATTCCACAGTTTTTTTTCAGGTCTCTGCTCATTCTTTCCACAGCTGTAGTGTCCGTCCTATTGCAGATTTTGGTGTCATCCACAAAGAAGTAGACCCTTCTCTTCCAGCTCTTCTGCAGTGTCACTTAAAAAGACATTAGAGAGGAATGGTCACAGTACGGATCCCTGTGGCACCCCACTGGTCACGCTCCCTTCTCCGGAGTGAATGCCATTTACCACCATACTCTGTTGCTATCCCCTAACCAATTTCTTACCCTTTGGACCCACCCCAAGCTGCCTACCTTACTTATGAGTCTTTTATGTGGACCTATGTCGAAAGCCTTACTGAACTATAGGTAGGCAACATTCACGGCCCACCCTGATCTAATTCCCTGGTCACCCAGTAACAGTGACACCCCACCCCACCCCCGTGAATGTATGCTACCTTGGGCCTTGTAACCCCTTAGATTCAAGATATTCCACAACCTTTTCCTTCAGCAGTGATTCCATTAACTTTCCCGCTGCTGATATTAATCTGACTGGCCTTTTGTGAAGTAGGACTACATCTTCCCTCCTGTAGTCCTCTGAAACCACTCCTGTTTCCAGTGAGTTGTTAAATAGGACTGTCAGAGGGGAAGCCAGTACCTCCCCAAGCACCCTCAATAGCTTTGAATGCACCCCGTCTGGCCCCATCGCTTTGTCCACTTTCAGGTTTGTGAGTCCAGTTAGGACGCTCTCCTCTGAGAAAGCACTAGTGTCCACCTCCCTTCCTCCAAAGCTCATGTTACTGTTTTAGTGGCCCCTCCCCTTCTCCTTCCTCTGTGAATACTGAACAGAAGTATATGTTCAGGATATCTGCCTTTTCCTGGTCCTCCTCTGCAAAGTCCCACACCCTTCCCTGCTTAACCTTGCAATCCCTCTCTTGGTTTTTCTCTTTTTACTTGCATACCTAAAAATGTCTCGTCCCCTTTCGTTACTGACTGGGCTATTCTCTCCTCAGGTTGTCCCTTTGCACTGCTTACTGCTTTCCCTGCTTCTGTTTCCCCGGATACACCTCCCTATATATCCCCTAATACTTTCTGATACCCTTTTAGCCTTTACCTTTAGCCACTCCTTCCAAGAACCATTGTGGTCTCTCTTGCTTTTGTTCACTTGCTTGGCACAGAGGTTTATTGCCTTCCGTATGCCTTCCTTTGGCTTTGCCCTGTTCCTCCACCTAACCCAGGTCCCCCAGCCAGGTCATCCCTGAGGTATTCACTTTTCTTTTAAAATCTGCCCTCCTGAAGTCCAAGATCCCTTGTGTTGTTCAGTTCTGTGGCCATCCTTATAGTGAACCACACATTATTTTCCATTCCTATGGTATGTCTTAGTGATGTGCATAAAAATGCTTTCTTAGTTTGCTTAGATATTTTATTTTTTCTTTGATTTATAGGTTAGAGAAGAAAATGCCCAGCTAAGAAGAACTATTAAGGAGTTGCAGAAACTGGCAAAAGCACAGACCAAAAAGTATGTGACCTCAGACGTACTTGAGCACTGCAACACAGTAGTGTATAGAATGCCTATTGAATTGTTTTTTGATTTCTAAATGTTATAGTAAGTGGATCTATAACCTAGGAAATATGTCAGAAGATTTTAAATGTGGTAGCCATGTTAGTCTAGCCAAAGATGCAGGAAAAAACAAGAAAAACATTGTGAATTATGCCATTTATTGGACCAACAAAAAATTGAGACTGGCACTTGAGAGTTGCACTCTCTTCCTCAGGGCAGTGAAAGCACAGCTGCATTTCATGCCAGATGTACAGGTCAGCTCTTCATGCAGATCAGACAGGGGAGCCTTTTGAATATCAGAGTGCTGCAGGGTCAGTTCAGAGACAGAAAAGCTGAGTGAAGAGAGGTGGTGGTTGCTGCAAAGTAACCTCTCAAGTTTACTGTCTTGGGACAGTAACAAAACAGTAACACCATACTAAAAGGTGTTCATTATCAGTGATGATTTAACAGAGAGCAAGTCTGGTGTCACATCTCTGTGTAGACCCAGCTCCATTCTTCTCCTGGTTCTCATGAGCAAGAATACTGTAGGCATGTGTATAGGAACTTCTTGGTGGCATACTGCCAGAGTGGCAGTTTGTAAGAAACTCGATGTATTGGATCCGTAAAAGATTCAAGCAGAAAAGAAACGTCCAGATTGTTTGGTTTCTGTGTGTGACTCTCCAAACCACATGCATACACTCTAAAGCCTCAAACCCTGAGAGGCGGAGTAGTCTAAAGGTTAGAGCACTGGCTTGGGAATCTGGACACCACAGGTTCAAACCCTGCTAGAGCCAAATGCTCACAGCGTGACCTTGGGCTACTTCCCTAACCTTCCAGTGTTTCAGTTCAGCCATTGCAGAAATGAGTTAAACCAGGACCTCACTGGAAAAGAGATGCTACATTTAGCTGGGCCGTCCTGGGTAAATAAATTGGAAACTGAAGACATAAATACATTGGAAAATAAAGAAATAAAAACCTAATGCAAAGCAGCATGGGAATTTATATTTGTGTGGGGTCGGCAAGTCCCATTTATGTAACATATTTTTTTTCTTTATTGCAGATAAATGGTGTTTAAAATTTTACTGAAGAATAGTTTTAATTAAAACATTAGTTTTTAGCCAGCTGCACATTTGTGATCTGATTTTGCACCCAAAGCCCAGGATGACCCAAGCAGAGACCAGCAAGGAGGGTGAAGGAGCATCTACACTAACGGTTTCCTCCCAACGGGAGAGATTGGCATGCATTACTCCTAGAGTGACTCCTAGTCTTGGTGGAGGTGCGCTTGGTGGTGTGGGCGACCACATGCTGCCACGCACCCTCCAGAATGCTATAATGTGCTTGCACAAGCGAAAGGTAGATGGAGGGAAGGTGAGCAGAAAACAAGCAAAAAGCCCACTTCATAGCGCCACCAGTGCTCCTTCAACACTTCAGGACCCCTCAGCATACCAGTTCTCATGCCACTGCGGCCATCGCTCGGACATTAGCAGTGCTTTTTTTTTTCTGGTGGCCATAGGAGAGGTCACCTGACAGGGATACACATAAATAATGGCAGATGGTCCACCAAGGGAGCGTGAAGGTGGATAGCTAGTCGCAGGATATGACTCCTGCTGACAACAGGGGCACTTGTGGGGCTTGAAGCAGTGGGATGCTTTGGGGCACTGAAGAGAAAAAAAACATGTTCTTGATCATGGGCTCTTCAGTGCAGCCATAGCCTTGCAAGAGTCAATAATTAAGGACCATCAGGGGCACACTTCAAGTACCCCAAGGGCCAGGACTGGCCCCCCCATACTCTTCAGTATATTTCTAGGGTACAGAAGGGTAGGGCTAGAGGGAAAAGTCAGTCTGTTTGCAGATAACACCAGGATCTGCAATACAGTGGACATTACGGAGAGTGTGGAGGCCATGAGGAGTGACCTGGCAAGTTTGGAAGAGTTGTCCAGAATTTGGCAGCTGGGATTCAGTAACAAAAAGTGCAAAGGCATGCACAACACAGCAACCTCAGAGCTGAGTACAGGATGGTAGGAGAGGTTCTGGCATGTACCGTGGAGGAAAGGGACCATTGGGTTTTCATTGCTGTCAGCCTGAAAGTAGCGGCTCATGCTCATGGGAGATGGGGAACTCAAACAGAAAGATGGGCTGCATATGGATGGTGATAGCAAGCAGAAGGAGGGAGGGAGGGAAAGGATACTCCCCTTGTATAAGTCACTGATTTGCCCCCACCTTGAGTGCTGTGTACAGTTTTGGAGCTCTCCCCTCAGAACTGGCATTAGTAGGATGGAGGCTGTGCAGAAGAGGGCAGCCAAGATTATACTGGGACAGCAGGGCAAGCCCTAAAAGGAAGGGCTGAAGAGCCTCAATATGTACTCCTGGCTTAGAGAACAGGAAAGCCAGGGAGGACATGACTGAGACCTTTAAATACCTCCAAGGGATAAACAGGGTGGAGTGTAGGGAGCTTTTTATGTTGCATGTGGGAAGACAATGAAGTTAGTGGGGAGAGGTTTCAAGCGGGAGGTGAGGAACCATTTCTTCATGGAAAGGGTGGTGAAAGGATGAAACGGGTTTCATAGGAATATAGTGGGTGCAGAGACGGTTAGGGATTCAAGCTAGTGTGGGACAGGAACATGAATATGTGAAGCCAAGAATACACCCTATCTAGGGTAAGCGTGTAAATTCTTTTTAAGGTAGTAAGCAGAGTAAATTTGAAAATGATGGGAGTGGTGCAGTGCAGCGGCTGTGGAGTGGCAGTCTTCCGGGAGACCTTCTGGAGACTGTTGTGCTGCCCCATTTACATGCACCTCTCTGGGCAGAGGGGGAAGGTCTCTAGACTCTGGGCTTAGTTGGCTAGGATTCGAGAGGCCTGTTACCCACCTGGGGCCACCAAGTCCTCTGCTGTTGCCTCAAAGGCTGCATGGAAGGAGGGCCAGCTGGACTGTGATGGGCTCCTGGAGGGTGGGGGTAAGGGAACACATTCCTCAGCCTGTACCACTAAATAACTTTTTTGCCACACTGACGAGATGAGTCTGCCAGAACGAGGCACCCAGGGTAGTGGCAGGGGAGGATGTGGGGGTCCTTCACACTGGAGGCCCCAAGATGGGATGAAGAGGACCTCAGCAGAAGAGAAAGTAGCTTCTGGTGGGGACTCGATCGTCAGGGGAATAGTTTTGGGAACAACCAGGGGAGGGAGGTGAGGTGCCTACCCGGCGCATCAGCTCAGAAGGATGGGGAGTGGATCTTTAGGATCACCAGAGCAGCGGGGCAGGTGGGGGAACTAGATGTCATTGTCCATCTGGGGACAAATGGCCTGGAGGAGGAGGCAGCCAGTGTGGTGCAGGACACGTTTGGAAGTTGTGGAGGGGCCTGAAGCAGGTAGCATGCACAGTGGCCTTCACTGAGGTGCTGCCTGTGCAAGGCTGGGGGGGGAGGAGGGCGTATACTGCACCATCTGCTTCAGCACCTAGTTGAAGGCACGATGCAGGGAGGAGGGATATAGCTACATTGGGGACTGGGATCCTACCTGGAGGGATAGAGAGCTGTACAGATGGAGTGGCCTCCATCCATCCAGGAGGAAGACAGCAGTCCTTGGTGGGTGGTTTAAATGCTACTTCGATGGACATTTAAACTAGCCAAGTGGGAGCTGATAGAAAAAACTAAGGAGGCAGTGAATGCCCCCCCCCCAAAAGACTGAGCAGAAGTGATGGATAGCCCAGGGGTAGTGAAAAGTAGGGGCAAGGGGGAAGAAAGGACGGGAGAGCCGAGAGGTGGAACTAGGGTGGAGGAAACTACTTGGAAGGGTGGGCAGAGTAAGGATAAAAAGGGAAGGACAGTACCAGTGAAAAAACAAGGGTGATGGATTGGCACGTGAAGGGAGGGTAAAGGAGTGAAGCAAGGGACAGAAGAAATGGAGAGCCATGTGTGCCAGTGCAAGGACAGCCGCGTGTGCCAGTGCAAGGACAGCCACATGTGCCAGTGCAAGGAGAGCCACATGTGCCAGTGCAAGGACAGCCGCGTGTGCCAGTGCAAGGACAGCCGCGTGTGCCAGTGCAAGGACAGCCATGTGTGCCAGTGCAAGGAGAGCCAGGTGTGCCAGTGCAAGGAGAGCCATGTGTGCCAGTGCAAGGAGAGCCATGTGTGCAAATGCAGTGAGAGCCATATGTGCCAGTGCAAGGAGAGCCATGTGTGCCAGTGCAAGGAGAGCCAGGTGTGCAAATGCAAGGAGAGCCATGTGTGCAAATGCAAGGAGAGCCAGGTGTGCCAGTGCAAGGAGAGCCATGTGTGCCAGTGCAAGGAGAGCCATGTGTGCAAATGCAGTGAGAGCCAGGTGTGCCAGTACAAGGAGAGCCATGTGTGCCAGTGCAAGGAGAGCCATGTGTGCCAGTGCAAGGAGAGCCATGTGTGCAAATGCAAGGAGAGCCATGTGTGCCAGTGCAAGGAGAGCCAGGTGTGCCAGTACAAGGAGAGCCATGTGTGCAAATGCAAGGAGAGCCAGGTGTGCCAGTACAAGGAGAGCCATGTGTGCAAATGCAAGGAGAGCCATGTGTGCCAGTGCAAGGAGAGCCATGTGTGCCAGTGCAAGGAGAGCCAGGTGTGCTAATGTAAGGAAGGAGAGCCACATGTGCCGGTGAAAGGAGAGCCACGTGTGCCGGCGCAAGGAGAGCCACATGTGCCAGCCCACAGAGAGCCATGTGCGCCAGCCTATGGAGAGCCACATACGCGGCCCACGGAGAGCCACATGTGCCGACCCACAGAGAGCCATGTGTGCTAATGCAAGCAGCCTTGGAAACAAAATGTGTGACCTTGAGGCTACCATTGTGGAGGCAGACCTGGATCTGGTGGCCATAACAGAGTCATGGTGCACTGACAACCACAGCTAAGAAGTGGCCATACCGAGGCACAATATGTTTAGAAAGGATGGGGCAAGGAGAAAAGGGGGAAGGGGTTACATGTAAAGAAAGGTATTAAGGTCACAGTAATACAAGGTCATAACGGGGAGAAGAAGGGGCTGGAGGTTCTTTGGGTTGGCTAGGAGACTGGGTCAGGGACCGTTGTATGCATAGGGGTGGCGTACAGGCCACCAGCACAGGGGGAGGATATGGACAGGGTTTTGGGGTGGCCATAGGCAAAATGGCAAAAAAAAAAACTGGGGGGGGAGTAATAATTACGGCTGACTTTACTCAACTGGAACGTGCAGGCTGCAGGTACAGCTAGAAGCAAGGTCATTCTAGCCTCCCTGCAAAGGGGCATTTCTCAGGCATCTGATTACAGATACCATTAGGGAATGGTATTGCTGATTCTGGTACTTACAAAGACAGCATCACACACATCACAGTGGGTAGCCCTTGAGTTCTAGCAGTCATCGTACAGTGTGGTTTGACATATGGATTGGGCAAGAGAAAAAACACACTAGGATGAGGGTCTTGGACTTCGGGGTGGCACAATGGAATAGAATAAAGGAGGGAATAATTAAGGCAACAGCAAGCTATATAAAGATAATAAGTAAGGGGAAGATGAAGAGCAAAGGAGGGAGAGAGGTGATATGATCGAAACATTCAAACACCTTAAGGGCATTAACAAGGTGAAAGAGTCTAACATGTTTCAATATAAGAAAAAATAGCAGGACAAGAGGACACAGCATGAGATTAGAGGGAGGCCGATTAAGGGGAATGTGAGGAAGTTCTTTTTCACAGAAAGGGTGGTGGGTGCATGGAACAGCCTACCTCAGGAAGTGGTGGATATGAATACAGTGCAGGGCTTCAAACAGGCATGGGATAGACATAAGGGAGCAATACAGATGAGTATGAATAGATAGGCCATTGACAGAGCAAAGGCCGATGGCACATTCATAAGGTAGAAAGAAATGGTCAGACTGGATGGGCCTTGCGGTCCTTATCTGCCATCAACTTCTGTGTTTCTATGAGAAAGAGGCCACTGTGGGTCTCGAAGGAGGTGGATAAGATGGTAAAGGGAGGTATGTCTAGTGAAAAGAGGGAGGCAGGAAGGAAGGTAAGGGCAGCAAAGGCTCAAACTGAGGAAAGGATGTAAGACTTTCTTCTAACCCCAGTAATGCTAAGAATATTCCTAACTTTATGCAGTAAGCCTGAAGGGTTGGACTGCCCAGAGAGATAGAACACATGCAAATGATGGAACACTTTGCACGTGAGCATCTTTCAAACACTGCCTCTACTAACTGCCAGTGTTCTAACCTCTTCAGATTTTTCTCTCTCCACCTGAAAAGTCTGGTCGCTCAGAGTCCTGTTAGTCCACTTTCTCCTGCGTGATGAAAACTTCAAATACTACTTATAAGTATGTTTTGTTTTCATTTACTGCCTTTACTATTTGTTTTGTATTATTAATCTAGTTTACGGTTAAATTTGTTATTTTACCCGGTTCCTTTTGGTTCGGTATAACCGCGGGGGATCCGGGTTAGTTTTTGTTAAAATCTGGGTTCTCTGATTTAAAGAACCGCCTTAGTTTTATCTTTAAACCTTGTTTTATTTAAGTTTTTGTAACCGATAATTCTCGGTTACCAGAACCGCTGACCCGGTTCCATACCGCTACATCAGTTCGGTTCCTTCAGTTCCTTCTCAGTTCCGGAACTGATCGTTTAAAACAATAAAAAATGCTTTTGCTGTTTAGTGGTTAGGTTTTTTCTCTATTTTTACATCATGTCTGAGAAACCCAAAAAGAGAACAGGTGAACCCGGGTTCAAGAACTGTTCCCAGTGTGGGGAAGTATTTGCAAAAGCAGATAAACACACTTTATGTGTGGTTTGTTTGGGTTTTGACCATCTTAAAGAGGAATGTGAAATGTGCAAACCATCCCCAGATAAAACATTGGAAAAACACCTTGAAAGACTCAAGAAAAAGTTTCCAAGGGTCCCTCTGGCTCTGACCAGCCGATACTCCAAGATATTGTGGCTGAACCCACATCTGCTTCTGTGCCTGCCCCTGAGATGGGCAAAAAGGGCAGTAAAAGAACAAATTAACTGGCTGACTCCCTGGTTCATTCTAAAAAAGTTAAAGCACATAGAACCATCTCCTGCCAAACCTGGGACTTCTGTGCCTGTTATGCCTGCACCAATGGCCCAAGAAATTGCTCAGGCCTTTAAAATAATTCGATCTTTGCAGGCAGTAGTTCCTCAAGGGAATCAACAAAGTCTAAGAGGGTAGCATCTTTCAGAAAAAGAGATGTGCAAGAACAAGGGGGCACAGTTTGAAGATAGAGGGGGGGATGGCTCAGGAGCAACGTGAGGAAGTATTTTTTAATAGAGAGGGTGGTGAACACATGGAACCACTTTCCTGAGGAGGTCGTAGGGTCAAAAACAGTGGGGGAATTCAAGAATGCATGGGACAGACATAAGGCAATTATAGTGGGGGGGGGGTAGGAGAAAGTAGACTGTTGGTTAACTAGAATCTGCAAGTTATACAATAGGTAGGGAAATGGTAAGGCTGGGTGGGCCAAGCGGTCCTTATCTGTCATCAAAGTCTTATGTTTCTAAGACAGTGGGGGGCTTCAAGCATGTGTGGGATAGACTCATGGTTATAATAAGTAGAGGTAAGTGGGGACACCTGTGCCTGATTGGAGTATGGGGTGTAGTGTTAGGCATGGAGAATACTGCAGATTAGATGGGCCTACTGGTCCTTTTCTGCCGACACATTCTATATTTCTATGCCATCACATAGTGCAGGTAGAGTTTCTGTGTTTCTAACTGCTTTAAAATCTGGTTTGATGATACCTGATCTAAAATGACATTTACGAAATCTGTTTCTAAAGGGAGGCAGACTCCAGGGGTGATGGAGAACTTGAGTCATAGTGGAAGGTGGTGCCTTTGAATGCAAGGAGCTTGGGGAACAAAATGGTTGAGCTACATTCACAGATGGCTGAAGGGGAACTAGACAAGGTTGCCATCACAGAGACATGGGCCTCGCCAAACCATAACTGGTATCTCTCCATCCCTAAGTACTAGCGGAATAGAAGGAATAGGGGATAAGTAGAGGGAGGGAGTGGCTCTGTCTGTGAGGAAAGGGATCACCTGTACTAGAGAGGAAGATACAGCTGGAAGGACAGAGCTACTGTGAGTACAGGTGCAGCCATCAGAAGGTAAAAAGCTAAGGGCAGGAGTGGCGTACAGGCCACTGAACCTGCAAGAGGGTTTGAACAGGGAGCTGGGGTCCATAATTGTGGAGGTGGTCAGTGGGGGGAGTAGTGTTCATGGAGGACTTCAGTCTAGCTGGGGTGGATTGGAAGATTCCTGCTACCACCTGTACCAGGACTCGGGGGCTGCTGGAGGCATTCCAGAGTGGGTTTCTGTCACAGTGTGTTTTAGAATCCACCAAGGAGAGGGCTATATTAGATCTAGGTCTGGCTAATGGTGGGCATGTCCAGAAAGTGAAGGTGGAAGCACCACTGGCAGAAAGTGACCACAGCACTGTGTGATTTCACCTGGACAAGGGCAAGGGGAAGATTGGAACAGAGGCAAGGGTGTCAGACTTCAGGAGGGCATACTACAGAAAGATGGAGGGAATTTAGAGGGGCACATCGCTGGGATCAGGAAGGAGATGGGGTTAGACCAGAAATGGGTCATTATTAGGGAATGGCTGTTGGGAGCCACTCATGAGTGTGACAAGATGAAGAGCAAAACATCCTGAGCCAAGAAGCCCAGCTGGTTTGACAGGAAGGTAGCCAGGCAGTAAGAACAAGAGGGCAGCCTTCAGAAAGTATACGTACACCCGGAAGGACGAGGACAGAGAGGAGTACAGCAATAGGGCAAAGGAGGGTAAGCAAAGCAGTACAGTAGGCCAAGGTCGGGTGAACCAGCAGCTGGCAGAGGGGGTGAAAATGGGAGAGAAGGGTGCTTCCAGTACATCAGAGAGAAGGATATTAAGGACGGGATTATCAGGCAGAAAAAGGATGAAGGGTGGGTGGAAGGTAGTGTAGGAAAGGCAGAGGCACTTAACAAATACTTCTGTTCAGTCTTCACAAAAAGGAAGAATAGCCCAGCACCCAGGAGAGGAAGGGGGGTGGTAAGGGGGATCACAGACTGGCGCATTGAAATTGATAGGGTGAGGTACGGATTAAAGGCCCTGAAGGCGAATGAGTACCTGGGACTTGATGGCATACAAGGGTTCTAAAGAAACTAGCGGATGTGCTGGAGGGTCCCCTGGTAAACTGGTTTAACACCACTCTAGAGATGGGAGTGGTACCCCTGGAATGGAGGACAGCACATGAAGTGCCACACAGGAGTGGGCTGAGGAACAACCCTGGTGATTATTGACCAGTAAGTCTGACCTCAGTAAGTTCAGGGAAACCATTCTGAAGGAAAGATTGGTAAACTTTCTGGATGAAAATGAGCTATGTGATGATAGGCAGCACGAGTTCATGTCAGGATAGCCCTGCCAGACCAACCTAATTGATTTCTTTGATTGAGTAACCAGGGCAGGGGACAAAGGCCAAGCAGTGGACATACTTTATCTAGATTTCAGCAAGGCCTTTGACTCTTGTTTTTTACAGGGGATTTACTAGAAGCTGGAGGACTTGGGGGTATGGGCAAAACTGGCTATGGGGGTAAGACACTGGCTGCAAGACAGAAACCAGAAGGTAATGGTCGGGGGTGGAATTCTCAGAAGCTAGACCAGTCACTAGCGGGGTCCCACTGGGCTTGGTGCTTAATCTGGTGTTATTCAACATCTTTATCAGGGACATTGCAGATGGGGGGAAAAGGAAAAAATATGTCTCTTGCGGATGATACAAAGCTCTGTGGGACAATAGACACAGAAGAGAGGAGACAGGACATTAGGGAGGACCTGGTTAAACTAGAGGGATGGTCAGGTATTTAGCAGCTGAGATTGAATGCCAGAAATTGTAAAGCAATGCAGTTGGGCGAGAAGAACCCAGAGATTATATACTGGCTGGGTGGTGTGCAAGTCACCAAGTCTAGGGGGAGAAGGACTTGGGTGTGATCATTATGAGTGATCTGAAGCACTCTGCACACTTCAAGAGCAGCGGCCAGTGCAAATTGGATGCTGGGATGTATAGCCAGGGGTATAACCACTAGGAAAGCGTAGATTATTCTGCCACTGTACAGGTCACTGGTTCGGCTGCATTTAGATCACTGTGTGCAGTATTGGAGCCTTTATTTAAAGGAAAACATTTACCTACTGGAGATGGTACCAGAAACAGTGATCAGAATGGTCCCGGGACAACAAGGCAGGCCACACATGGAGAGACTCCCAAGACCTCAACATGTACTCTTTGGAGGACAGAAGGGGGAGGGATGACATGGTATAAACCTTTAAATACCTTAAGGGTTTCAACAGAGTGAACTCTGAGGGTCTCTTCAACCTTACTGGGAACAGGACCACTAGAGGGTACTGCCTCAAACTGGCAAGGGGACACTTCAAGAGGGAAATGAGGAGGAACTTTTTTACTGAGAAGGTGGTAGCAGAATGGAATGAGTTGCTGGAGGAAGTTGTTTCCTTGAGGACTTCAGACTGCTTCATGAGGGGCTGGGACAAGATGAAAGGGAAAATTGCATGGAGTAAAAAGAACATTGGGGTGGGGACATTGATATGGAGGAAGAAGTTGATAATGGAGGGGGGTGGATCCCTCAGTAGTTACTGAGGGGTCTGCAAACTCGAGCAGACTAGATAGACCGAAATGCCTTTTTCTGTTGGCGTTTTTTTTTTTTAATAGTAGCTTATTCCTTCTCCCCAGCATCTCCAAGCCCTGCATCATCGGGAGCACTTATGGTGTCTGCCCCTGCTTCTGACACCTTACCTGGAGCCCTTCATTTCCCCTATGGAGCCGTGGTTCTCCCCCCCTAAAGGCGGGGATAAGGTGTGGCTGCTACACCCCGATCTATTCGAGTCTCATCGGGTTCTGGCAAGTACAGGCAAGTGTGAACTTTTGGGGTCTGCCTGAGCGCCCCGTCTTCCCGGAGCCTGGAGAGTAATTTTCCCTTGTTCTGTGGGCATGACATGTTCCCTGACTTCAAGGCATGACCGCCGACGTCCGTCGCGTCCCTCCCCCTGTGACAGGTTAGGTGCTTACTGTACCCCAAGGCTTCACCTGGGGCCAGTCAAGTGCCAAGCCTCTTCCCCCCCTTCCTCCCCAGGGAAGGTGAGCGGTCCCTAGGAAGCTCAGCCGCCTCCCCTCAGCCAGCTTTCCAACTCCCTGGGCTCATTCCCGAACCTGGGTCATCAGTGTCGAAAGCGGTAGCGCTACCACTGTGCTGGCAGGCCGGCCCCTGTTAGCGGTTTTTGTGTGATCCTATGCTATAGGTCTGGTGTATGTGGCCAGCTGCTGTAGGGTTCCATTACTGAACATTGTACAGGGTGTACAGATGCTTGACAACCTGCATGTTCTGAAGCTGAAAAAGCTGTTTTAGTCGACTCAAAGTTTGCTTAAACCCCCCCCCAGTCTGTATTATGAAAAATTCTCCCCAAGGCAATTCAGAGTGCCAGGCCTGTCTGTAAATGTGGCCTGATGTTTTCATATTAGTAACTGCTGTATCCTCTCCCATCCTGTTTTACCACTACCAACATGGCCATCCACCTGCACCTTTACTTCATCGGAGAGGGGGAGTGGTAATGAACATAGCAGTCACTAGTAGTGATACCCGAACAGTTGGTGGAAAATTCATACTCGATGGCAAGGCCTCTTCGCTGAGAGCTTTACTGCTGCAATATTCCTAACCTCCACCAGTCTGGGACCTAAAAGTTCATACCTGCTTCAGAAACTGGATGTTCCAGTTGGTAGGGCAAGACACTGGTGCCACACCACTAGACTAGCAGAGTCTCCAAGGCAGCGCCCCCTTACATGAGGGAGATCTGACTGCTGAAGACAAAGAGAATTTCGCAGAGCACCCAGTTTATGCATGGAGATGATCATAAGAAGATACAAATCAATTGCTAGACCTATTAACAAGAGAAACATAGTAACAAAACCTAGTGTTGGGCATTTAGTACAGTGTCAGCATATCGAAGAGGCAGTTTCCAAGAAGAGTAGTGCATAGGATGTAGAAAAGGATGCGATGCATAAAATCCATAAGTGGATGCTAGCAAAGAAGAAATAGCCCAATTGTTTGTTTTTGTATATCTCTTCATAATCCCAGTGCAAGCCATCATGGGTATGCACATCCTTGTGCAAGGCAGACTAACAAGATTTTGCCAGAAAATACATCACCTTTTAAAGGAAAGCTGTCCAAATATTCAGGTCCCCACTCCCTAAAGGCTTACCCCCCCCCCCCATTAAGCTTTTTGCAAGGAAAAGCCTTCGTTTTATGAGCTGATACTTAGTTTATTTTACTTTTGAAAACTCCAGGAGTCGGGAATATGGTGGATGCTGCACGGCTCCATTCAGTGTGAAAGTGTGACGCTTTTCAGAAAGGGTCCAAGTGGGATCAGTCGTGCGTCAGGCGGGTGCTTTCATGTCTGTTTTATTGCCAGTAAACATGCTTTTACTATAATCCACGGTGTCAGCATCATATGTGGTGGTGAGTGCCCAAGCTGCTTCTCCTGTGACATTGTTTCTGTTTTAACCTAAGAGCACCACAACCGTGTGTGCACTCTTTCAACTGTGTTAGTAGTTTTTATATTTTTTCAAACTACTGAACTGTTGAATGACTTAATACAGAAACTTTCATTTCAAGGAAAATGACAGATGGTTTACATTAGCTCTAGCCTTACTTGCTCAGACTTTTGTTTTCCACCTGTTCCTAGGTTAATTGTCCCCTCCTAGCATGTTTCTCTGTAGTTCTGGCAGATGACTGTTTTTTACTCTCTTTTGAGGAGACCTTGTTGTTCAAACTGCAGGTGAATATCCTGTCCTGCTTTTCTTTGCCGTGTGTTAGCCTGTAGTGTTCTCGAGTTCTGCATCTGAGTTCTGACTTGGTCCAGACTCCCTCCACCCTTGCTATTAGTTTGCAGTTCAGTAATTTGCAGGTCTTGTCAGGAAGACAGTGCAGTCTGAGTGTTCCCTGCACAGGTTGCATTCAGCTCAGTAATTAAGGAACATAATGAGTTGCTTTATAAACAGCAGTGTACTAATTTTATGTTTTGCCATGAGCTCATTACTAGCTTGAGAATGTAGTTTGGTAAGCCAACTAATGAGTAAATAGGGGAATTAATCAATGGTCAGGTGATTGTTTAGAACAATAAAGTTTGTAGGATTCTGAAACCCATTTTATAATGAAACTTAAATCAAAAGAGACTCAAGGTCCATCAAGTCTTCTCCAACCCTGTTTTATAAGCAGGGACTAACAAGTGTGCTGGCCAAACAATCCGCGCGCGCCCCCACCAGCACCACCATGACCACCACCATCATCTTACTACCCAGGTGGTGCATGTGCATTCCCGTGATTCCAGTTATTTTCCCCTGATGGGAGTGGTCTACATCAAAGACTCCCTAATAATATGGAAACCTGGACAGCATGGGATTCTGCTTCCAAAGCTAATACAAAATAAGGATCAAAATGTGGATTTTAATTTATTGTTTAGAATGAAAAGATTGGAAGAGGAACTGGAAAAGCGAAAGATCACAGAAGAAAAAGAAGCTCAAGCTTTAGAGTCCATGGTTCAGCAAGTGGAACAGAACCTGCAGCTGATGACAGTAAGTGCACGTGGCTGATGGCCACTTAAATGTATTGTGAAGATAGTTGTCTGAGCAGTCATGCTTTTATTTTTTCATTCAGCTTGGCAGTACCGAGTTGTTTATTTTGTCCCATCACTTAACCACTGACTCGACTCCCCACCCAGCACTGAATAGAAAGGCCCCCAGTACCCAATAGCTCCTACCACAGTGGTCTGTTGAGAGGGAATGGGGAAAATATCAACTTGAGATCCCCCCCCATGTGTAAACGTAATGTTCCTGGCATTTCCTGTTGTTAAATTGATGCCCACCTATTTTAAAAAGACATATTTTTCCATGTGATTTTGTATGCAGGACCAGGCTCCGGCACTTACTTTCTCTAGGTTTTCCTTCACTTTTTTCCTGAACTTGAAGGTGTTGTTCAGACCCTGTTGCCCACACTTATTCTGGACTCTGATGAAGCTCCACCTCCCCTTCAGTTACCATAATTTTATGGGTGAAGTTACAGTCATGCATAGCTGGGATAGGTAAAACTGGCACAAGCAGCAGTGCTGCTGTTTGCAGCGCTAGTGACCCAGCTTCAGGAATGAGCCCAGAGTGTCAGAGGGATGGCTGGGGGGGGGGATGAGCATCTGATGAACTGCTGTCCTCCTCTGGGGTGGGTGGGTTGAGGTGACCGGCAACAGTCCGAGCTCTAACCTTGGTTAGGAGTCAGTGCACCTGACACCTCATGCGGATCCGGGACTCGGCTGGTGTCGGCATATTCAAGCGTGAAGAGTGTACATTACTTGCCTTCGCCATGGCACATCCAAGTCCTAGGAGTCAGCAACTAAGGAAAAACACCCTTGACTCAGTGCAGTATGAGATGCCAGGCACCTCTCCACTACTCATGCTGAAAAACACCAGCCGAAGTCTTGGATGGACCAAAGGTTGACCTTGGTCCCTTCCCCTCCTGGGGAACCCTGCCATGAAGGATAAGTCACGGGCTTCCCACCCGGGCAGCCCGGGGCATTGCCAGAGTGGGTGTGGGGTGTGCTGTCTGGGGACTGATATGGGGTACATCCCCATCTGGCCTAAGAGCCATAAACAGAGTTAAAACAAAAAACCAAAAAAACTGGGTTTAGATACAGGGACACACTTGGCAAGACACAGCCTTTTTTTCTGAAAGGAGAACTGTTTAGGCTGCTGTGATGTGGTTAGGGATGGCATACTGGGAGTGTGGCAGTGGGCAGAAAGGTGTTGCTTGATGTTCAGCAGCTCGGGGAACTCATCACTGATCAGCTTCTGTCGCATTGTATCCCGTCCTGTTTTTTGGGCGAGTGAAAGAACACACGCAAAAGCTGGTTGTGACCATTGATGCTGCACCAAACCACACCACAGATGCTTGTAGTAAAGGACAGTAAGTGTCTGTATCCAAAAATGGACTGGACACTGTTCTGACAGAAACATAGCCTGTTGTGCAGTGAGATACTTTGCTGGCTTTGAGGGTTGCAAGAACTGCTCTGGATTCCTTGTTGGAAAATAAAGTCAAGGTAGTACTGTAGTATGGGTTTGAGTGGGGAAATTGCCTGGGACCCTTGTTGGCAAGGCGAACTAAAAGGAGACATGTCACCCCCATAATTATAGCCATTAAGTGACATGATGGAACTGTGGCCCAGACTAATAGAGATATCTATGAGGCTTTCATTAAACATTATCAAGAACTCTACATGAGTGAAGTCTCAAATGCAATACCAGCAATAGAGGCCTTTCTAGCAAAAGTACAGATGTTTTAGGAGCAAGAATAAGAGATGGTGAGGTTCACCATGCTGTTGGATCCCTTCAGCTTGGTGGAGCGGGTGGACCAGATTGCTACCCTGTTGAATTTTTTCAACTAGTAAGGGAAGATGTGTCACCGCTGCTTAAAAAAGTCTAAAGAAGCCAGGGAAAGGAGGCTGCTGCCACACACTAGTTATGATACCACTAATACTGTTCTCCCCAAGAAAGGGAAAGAAATCAACTATGATCCTTGTATCATCGTGTTTCATTGTTGAATGTAGATGCCAGCATTTTTCCCAAAATTGTGGCAACCTGATTAGAGACAGTATTACCCCAAGTAGTCTGCACAGACCAGATGGGATTTGTGACGGGGAGACAGGCATACCATAACATACAGAGACTGCTGAATGCGATACATACGAGAGGTGCTCAATTCCTTTGTTTTCACTAAGGATGCTGAAAATGCATTTGATAGAGTCGAGTGGCCCTACCTATTTGCCACATAGTGTAAGTTTGGGATGGGGAGGGTGTTTATGGTCTGACATGCTTAATGTATGAGACTCCAGCAGCAGTTTCCACACATGGGGAGAGATCAGGGACATTCCTTTTTTTTACTTTCTTTCTTTATCCCTCCTCTCTCCTCTTGGTGCCCACTCCTTCCATCCGCTCATTTCCTCCGTTCCACCTTCCATGGGATCTGACCCTAGAGTGCCTCCTCTACTTTTTCCCTCCTGCACAGTGGGGTCTGTCCCTTCTTGGTGGTCTGAGATGGAACCGGAGCAGCCTTCATCCAGGGCTGCCGAGAGGTGTTTTACCGTTTTCTCCCCCATAATCCCCTGACCTCTGAGACGTTCGGCTACAGGGACGTCGTCCAGTGTGGCGTGCTAATACGCGCCATACCCTCTCATGAGCCGTCCGACATCTCCCCAACCCGACTCCAGCGAATGGAGCTGCCTCCATCCCTTCCTGTTGCCGGTGCTTCCACTGTCTATGGAAGGGATGCAGAACGCAAGTGCGCTCTTGGTCACCCACCCCTGAGGGAGGAGAGCATCCATTGGGACGCTCGATCCTTCCTCTCCCCTGCCGACCCCCGGCCACCCGAGTCCATTCCCGAACAAGGGTCGCCGGCGTAGGGCGAGGTGTGGCATCCAGTGCCTCAACCCTCAGCGCCACTGGGCCAACGTCAGGGACATTCTGTTCACCGCTTGGTACTAGGCAGGGGTGCCCTCTTTCCTCATTGCTGTTCTCCTTGGCTATATAGCCTTTAGAAGAGACCATCCGGACCAGTTCAGAGACTCCTGGAGTTACATCAAGGGAAGGGGTCTGCCATAAACTCTGCTGTTACATGGTGTTCTCTTGCACTGCATGGACCCAGAATGCTCACTTCCAGGGATTAAAAAGGATATTGTTGACTTTTTGTTATTCTTCAGTCATAAAGTTAACTACAGTACTCTATATAGCAGTGGTGTGATGGATTGGGGGTACCAGGGGTTGTCTGTAATTCATTGTGTAAAAATAGCAGAGAGAGAGAGATAAAACCTATGTCGGTATGAATGTGTCTTGCAAGCTTTCAAAGCTATATAAATTGAACTATATCCCTCTGATTAATAAAGTGCAGTCTGATGTGCAAAGGACATATTCTTTCAGTGAAAGTTGCCTCCAGGGCTTCCCTGCCTTGGACGCAGCACTGTACTCTTGCAGTTATTCTTTATTACATTTAAGTCCCTTTTCCTAAATTTCTACTGTGTAACTCCACACCACCATAGATCACCACAGTGAAATTCTGACAAAAGAAAACTGAGAGATCATGTCTGGATTAGAACTCACATAGAAACATAGAATTTGACGGCAGATAAGGACCGCTTGGCCCACCCAGTCTGCCCATTTCCCTGCCTACTGGATAAGCTGCAGATCCTAGTTAACCAGCAGCCTACTTTTTCCTACCCCATCCCCTAGAATTGCCTTATGACTGTCCCATGCATGCTTGAATTCCACCACTGTTTTTGACTCCATGACCTCCTCCGGAAGGCCGCTCCATGCATCCACAACCTCTCTGTGAAAAAATACTTCCTTAAATTACCTCTGAGCCGCCTCTATCTTCAAATTGTGCCCTTGTTCTTGCACACCTCTTTTTTGAAAGATGCTACCCTCTTGGACTTTGTTGATTCCCTTGAGGTACTTGAAAGTTTCTATCATGTCCCCCTCTCCCTCCTTTCCTCAAGGCTATACATATTAAGCTTCTTTAGTCTCTCTTCATATGTCTCCCTGCAGACCCTCGCACCATTTTAGTTGCCTCCTCTGGACAGCTTCCATCCTGTCTATGTCTTTGCGAAGACTGGGTCTCCAGAACTGCACGACAGTACTCCAGATGGGGTCTGACCAGCTGTCTGTACAGAGGGATAATAACTTCCTGTTTTCTACTGGTGATGCCTCTCCCTATGCATCCCAATATCCCCCCAGCCCTCATTGCTGCCCTCTCACATTGCTTGCCCACCTTTAGGTCATCTGATATGACTACCCCCAGGTCCCTTTCCATTTTTGTTGTTGTTAGTATCTCACCCCCCATTGTGTACTCTTCCACTGGGTTTTTGTTTCCCAGGTGCATTACCTTGCACTTCTTAGCATTGAATCTAAGCTGCCATACATTTGACCATTCTTCTAACTTTGCCAAATCCCTTTTCATCCTTTCCACCCCACCTTGTGCATCAACTCTGTTGCAGATCTTTGTGTCATCTGCAAAGAGACATACTTTTCCTTCAGTCCTCTGCAATGTAAACATAAAGACATTGAAGAGACTAGTCTAATACTGAACCCTGCGGTACCCACTAGTAACCCCCTTTCATCAGAGTGGACTCCATTTACTATTACTCTCTGTGTCCTATTTTCCAGCCAATTTTTACCCAGGCTGTCATCTTGGGACCCACTCCCAGGCTAGCTAACTTGTATATTAATCTTTGTGTGGGACTGTGTCAAATGCCTTGCTAAAGTCTAGGTAGGCCATGTCCACAGCCCCTCCCTGATCTACTACTTTGGTCACCCAGTCAAAGAAATCTATCAGATTTGTCTGGCATGACCTTCTGCTGTGAATCCATGCTGCCTTGGGTCCTGTGCCCTCTGGCCTCTAGATACTTGACAATTCTTTCCTTCAGAAGTGATTCCATCATTTTCCTACCACTGAGGTTAAACTAACAGGTCTGTAGTTTCCTGCTTCTGCCTTGCTCCCACTTTGTGAAGGAATCACATCTGCCCTCCTTCAGTCCTCGGTACCGCCCATCCTCCCTTGATTTGTTAAACAGGGTAGTCAGTGGTGTCACTAATTCTACCCTTAGTTCTTTTAGAATTCTGGGATGAATCCCATCAGGCCCCATTGCTTTGTCCACCTTCAGTTTTAAGAGTTCTTTCAGAACCCTTTTCTTCTGTAAATGGGCTGGTATCAACTTCTATATCCTGTGTGTTTCTACTGTTTGTTCTAGGTACCCCCTTCCTTTGTAAATACTGAGCAAAATATTTGTTTAGTATCTCTGCCTTTTCACAGTCTCCCTCTGCCCACCCCTCCCCTTTATTAAGCCTCACTATCCCTCCTTGGTCTTCCTTCGCTCCCTGATGTACCTATAAAGGTTTTATCCCCTTCTTAACTGAGTTGGCTATCTTTTCCTTGGTTTGGGCCTTTGCTGTTCTGACTGCCTTCCCAGCTTCCTTTTGCTTTAACTGATACAGTTCTCTGTCCTGCTCCTTCTGCGATTCCTTGTACTTCCTGAAAGCTTTCTTTTCTCTTGAACCTTCACTGCCACTTCCTTTGAGAACCATAGTGGTTTCTTACATCGTTTAGTTTTGTTTATTTGCTTCACACAAAAGGCTTGTTGCCTCTGTGATGGCAGTTTTATTATTCCCCATTGTTCTTCCACCCTCCTTCCTGCCCATGTGCTAGTGCATTCCTTAGGCACTTACCCATTTTAGCAAGTCAGCCCTCCTAAAGTCCAGTACCTTTGCCTTGTATGGCTTGACTCTATTGCTGTGTTTATTGTGAACCATACTGTTCGATGGTCGCTAGTTCCCAGATGGCTACCCACTTCTACATCTGTGATCCTCTCTTCATCTCCATTTGAGAGAACCAGGTCTAAGATTGCTCCCTCTCGAGTGGGCTCCAATATTAGTTGTCTAAGCCATGCCCCCTGTAGGGCATCTAGAATAACCCCACTCTTCGAAGTGGCTGTGGCAACTGCACTCCAGTTAACATCTGGCATATTCAGATCACCCATCAGCAATATCTCCCCTTTTTTTGCCATACTAAGTATACTTTCTATCATTTCCTTGTCCATTTCCTCCCCCTGAGAAGGGGGTCTGTATACAACCCCTGTGCGGATTGTGGTGCCATTGCCGGTCTCCAAATTTACCCACAGTGCTTCTTCTCCTCCCTGTTTTCTCTTTTGTTCTGTTACTTTGATTCCTTCCCTTATGTAAAGAGCTACTCCTCCTCCTCTTTTACCCTCCCTGTCCCTCCTGTAGATAGTGTATCCTGGTATGTTTATGTCCCAGTCATGGTTTTGTGCGAACCATGTTTCTGTGACTGCCACGATATCCAGATGTTCCTCCTCCATCAAGGCCACTAATTCAGGAAGCTTGTTACTCAGACTACGTGCATTGGTACTCATTGCTCTCCATTTTTTGATGGCTTTACTTTCTGTTGCAGCATCCCCCACTGACCTTTCTACCTCGGTCTTTTTCTCATTTAGTACCCTGTTTTGTAGGGAGAGGCTGGGATTTTCCTGCTGCTCATCAGTGCCTCCCCCCTTGACTAGTTTAAAAGCTTGCCAATGAAGCATTTAAACCAATTGCTCAAAAGACTTGTTTCCTTCCTGGACAGATGCAGACCATCCTGCCAGTATAGGCTGGTGTCCCTCCAGGTGGAACCCCAGTCCCCAATGAAGCCAAACCCCTGTGCTCCACACCATTTTTCAACCACTCATTAAACTGCATGGTGCAAAGTACCCTTGCCTCACTCATGCCATTTACAGGCAGCACCTCTGAGAAGGTTACTGTGTGCTACTTGTCTTAGGCCCCTCCCAGTTCTAAAAGTCCTTCTGCACTGCTCTAATCTCATGTTGAGCCAAGTCATTTGTCCCTAGGTGGACAATGACATCCAGCTCAGACTCCGTGCAGCTGTTCTCGTGATCCTGAGGATGCGCTCCTGTCCCTACAAGCCATGGCACCAGGCAGGCACTTTACTTCCGTTTTCCTGCTCCCCAGTTCTATCCCCCTAATAATTGAGTCCCCCACCAGGAGCTGCTTCCTTTCCTTGTGGCATCCTTTGCCTCCCTCCTGTGGGCCTCCCTTGTGACAGGTGTCCTCAGCCTCCTTAATCTCCTCCGTGGGTGCATCCATAGGGGAGCTGTGCTCCCCCAGAATGGTGTATGGATGTGGAGTGGAACAACTGACTGGGTGTGCCTCTGTTCCACCCTCCTCACCCTCCCTGAGCCCACTGTGGTCCAACTGCTGTGCTTTCTTTGCAACCTCTGAGGTAGTGGTGGTGGCTCTGGTGCTCCCTGGATGGGGGTTCCTTCCTACCATCAAGTCTGGCCTTGGGAAGGTTCTCTTACTGCTGTCCAGTGTGGCCTGAGGCAGGCAACTTCCTCCCTCAGGGCAGAGTTGTCTGCAAAATAGGGCAGCATCTCAGCCTCAGAAAGACTCCCGGAAGACTGCTGCCCCACAGCCATTACATGCACTACTCCCCACATGACTATGTACTTTTTTTGTGTGTGTGTGTGTGCTTGTGTGTGTGATTGGTTTGTTATATAGAAATATATATATTATATAATGTGTATGATATTTTCAGTGCTGTGTGCTAGAGAGGATATGACATTGATATGCACCTTGCACTCTTGAGGAAATGATGTCAGAACCCTAGGTATAAAGGAACTATTTCCGGGGTGAGGGGTGGGAAGGGTTGAGCCTAAACTGTGCCCTCACAAAACAATCAGCTAAGAGCTCTGACCCACCGCATGATGAGTGCCTTCCTGTCTGCAAGATACTATACACAACAATTTGGAAGAAAATCCCTGCTAATCAAACAGAGAAAATCCAGACATCCAAGTCAGACACAGGTAAACCTCCCCAGCCCCAAAACAGCCTGGTGGTTTGTGCTCTGAAAAGCAGTCAGCCCAAAATAAGTCAGCTGTGCTTTGAACTCTTCCTGCACTGAAAATCTTAAGAATTGTAACAAGACTGTCTTTTCCTGATAATTGTAAATTCCTTCTTTCACCTTTCAGTTAGAAGCAGCCTCCACCTGCAGTATATCTGCTACAAACCACAGACAATTGAAAGGTTCCCCTTCCTCTGTTGTGAGCACAACTCGCTTTCTTGCAAATCCTATGTTCAATATTGCAGCTCCCAACAAGAGATAGTTTGGCTAGGAAAAATATTAGCTGTTCTGACTCTTGTTTATCAGACTCTTAACAGACTCTTGTTTATCACGATGTAGACCTTTCCACTAAACCACCAAGCTGGCTTAGCAGTGAACATCAGCTCTTTAGTTATAGAGGGTAAAGCACCTCCTGATAGGCAGCCCTGTCCATAATATCTGCCTCCAAGGCAGTGCTGCCTGTGAGGTAGGGCTGCCCTGGAGGCAACTTTTGTTGAACTAATCTGTCCTTTGTATCTGGCATGGAAAGGTGGAATGGTTTGCCAGTGTCATGGTTGGGCAGAATGAACCTGATAAAAATGAATATTTTGCCTAAGCATCTTTATCCCTTGCAGATGCTGCCATGTGGGCTCATGAGACAGGGTAGGTGAAGTCTGGACAAGGGGTTCTCTGAATTTATATGGGGAGAGGAAAGAGATCCAGGGCTAGCCTAATACGATTATGGGCAGTTCAGTGGCAGGAACGAATGGATTTTTCTGATTTTGGTAGTTATTTCAAGACTCACCAGATGAGATACAAGTATGTCGCAGATTGGACTAAAAGGGACCTGGATGTCACATGGAAGGACTTGGAGAAAGTTGGAGCTCCATACGCCCCTGCATTCTGCATGGGTAAGGGAGGGCTTCAGCAATATAGTTGAGGTCCACATGTGAACCTTTTGGTCATGGCGACTTTGCTGGCCAGGCAGAGAATCAGAAAAGAAGGCGGGAAAGGGGGGGCATTTTCTTTTCTCACGCCCATGGTAGGAAATACAATTCTTACCAGGATTGGAGGATAGAGGTTTTGCACTTTGGCAATTAGCTGGGATTAACAGTTGGGCTGACTTAACTTACCTGGGACAGGATGCTTCCATTTCAAGTGTTACAAGGGAAGATGGGTCTCTCCAGGCACCAACTATGTCATTCAGTCCCTCAGCTGGAACTTGAACCCAGGCCGCCTGGAATATCGTTCTGGTTGTGCTAACCAGCTGCACCACAAAGGCAACTGGAACTTGGGCTGTCCCGGAGCACACATTACTCTTTCTCTAATGCACAACCTGGTGATATACAAATAATAACTACATTTTCAAACACATGGGTGCGGTGTGCATATTTATGGAATGGTATTCCGGGCGGCCTAGGTTCAAGTCCCAGCTGAGGCACTTACTTCTTTCTCTCCTCTGTTTCAAACCCCAGGAAATCTTTACTGTATTCTGACATATGCAGTTAGCCTTCACCATTCAACTGCCCCTGAGTGAAATGAGTTAATGGAACCTATGCTAATAGTGGAACGTTGATAGGCTCGAGCTCGGTTTTCAAACCACTGTCCCTGGTACATTCTATGCAGCTGTCAAATTCTTTACTCCGCCTGCCTAGTAAGACACGCGGAGACTTCTCTTTCAGCTCTCTTGAAGATTTTACTTTATTTTCTCAGTTTTCATAGTACCGATTCATTTTATTTAGGATTTTCGAAGCACTGTCCTCGGTACAAGTAGTATGGTCTAGATTTAGTGTTATTTTGGTACGTTTTGCAGTTCCTTTGCAGTTCTCAACGACCAGGAAGGAACCAGACCCTTTCTTTACTTTCCAAGGTAAAGTTCTTATTTTTTCTTCAGTTTCTCTGTCAGCTGGATTCTCATTTTTTAGTGTGGGTTTTTTACCACGTTTGATCCCGCTTTATTGGTCGCTGAACCGACAGCAAAAAAACCCAAAAAAACATAAATACAGTTTAATTTTATGCTGACAGAGAACTTCCAGTTTTTCCTGAGTACCCACACTTTATTTTTAGGTAATGTCACAGACTCCTAAAAAGAGAACTGTCCCTGCAGGTTTTCAACATTGTGCTGAGTGTGAAGAAACATTATCCAGAGTTCACCCACACCTTATTTGTGTAGTCTGTCTAGGCTTTGACCACCTTAAAACAGACTGTGTTATTTGCAAGAATTTTACTCAGTCCACTTTGGACAGGCATTTAAACCAATTGAAAGAAAAAATGTCTGAAAAAAACACTGACCTGGCTTCTAGTCCTACAGCTCCCTTACAGAGCATAGATAAACCGAAGGAACTGGATGAGAAGCCTTCTGACAAAGGCAAAACTCCTCCAAGCGCTAAGAGGAGCGCTGAACTGGCCACAAAAAAGATGATGAAAGAAAAGCATACAGCGCAAGAACCACAGCTGAAAGAACCGACGGTTCCTACTGCTGAACAGATTGCAGACACTTTTAGGCTAATTCAGCTGCTGCAGTCCAGTACCTCGGTTCCAGTTCCACAGAAAGAACCGCAATTGGTTCTGACACGGGTTACCTCTACTCTTCTCGGTTCATTTGAGAATGAACCTTACTATGAGGAGGAGGAAGAAGAGGATTATGGGAAACCTCCTGAACCAGAGGTTTCTCCAGAGAAGGAAGAGTTTGAATCACCTCCCAGACAGCCTGAGGATTATTCTTCACATTTTTCCTTCATGAAGAAGGTGGCAGAGGCTCCGGAACTTCCCACTCAGGAAACTACAGAGGAGGAGGAGGAGGAGCCGGATTAAAGCCGGATTACATGAAGGTGATGGATATGCTAGAAACTAAAAGATTGTTTCTCTCTGTCCATAAATCTCCGAAAAGACGAGCTACAAAAATCCTGCAAACTCCCACTTTTATCCCTCTGGTGGGTAAGAAGATGGAGAGAAAGTACTTGGTTGCTAAGGGAGTAGCTGAATTCCTCCTAGGCCATCCCAGTCATGCAGGGGTAGTACAGGCAGCTGCTTGTGATAAAGCAGGCATACCTCTATCCTCCCATCCCTCTAAAAAGGATTCCAAGAGGATGGATTCAATGGCAAAAAGGCCTATTTAGGAACTTCCCTAGCTATCAGGCAAGCTTCCTACATGGCTTATGTTTCCAGGTATCAGAAGAATATGTGGAATTCAGTTGTGGAGATGGCCAAGGCAGCTGCCTCGCCACTGGCAAATTACCTCATGGAAGCTGCAAAGTGTGGTATTGAAGCTTTAAAGTACCAATCCACATGGCAGTGGATTCTAATGATACCATAGCTGGAGTAATGGCAACCTCAGTATCCCTGAAGATTTTTGCTTGGCTCAGGGCCACTAACCTATCTCAAGACACACAGGCTAAGGCCCTGGATTTTCCCTGTAAGCAAGCCTTGCTGTTTGATGAACAGACATGAGGGCTACATAAAGAAAATGGATGAGTACAAAGTGGCCTAGAAAAGTGTGGCTGCTAAAGAGAGAGCATCACCCCCAGAAGCACCACAGTAGGGGTGGCCTTACCCACAATCTTTCTACCAGACTCAGGCTTTCCCAGCCTATCAGCAGCAAAGAGGATATTTCAGAGGCAGGGGAAGAAGGGGCAGCAGTTGTGCTGGACCCTCTCCCCAGCCCACTGCCCAAACAAAACAGAACCCCTGAGGAGCTTGTCAGAGTTGCCTTCCCTGGGTCCAGTAGGGGGCAAGCTGGCTTACCACTTCCAGGCATGGCAGAACATCACCATAGACAAGTGGGTCCTGGAAGTGGTAAGCCTGGGCTTTGCTGTCAGCTTCAGGGTTATACCAAGGTTGAGGGCAAGGCTATTCAGACCTGCCACCCCAACAGAAAAAGTATTACTGGAATCAGAAGTAGCAAACCTTCTCGAGAAGGCAATGGAACCACTTCCCCTGGATCGGAGGAGACAAGGTCTGTATTCAAGGTACTTCCTAACTTTAAAGAAAACTGGGGAGTGGCGACCCAGTCTGGATCTCAGACACTTGAACAGACACCTTACAAAGCCAATGTTCAAAATGGTCAGGTTGGCAGCTATTCTCCCCACACTTAGGCAGGGAGACTGGTTGGCATCTCTGGACCTCAAGGACACCTACTTTCACATTCCCATCAGGCAGTCCCATAGAACGTATCTCAGATTCAAGTTGCCATCAGGCCATTATCAGTTCAGAGCTCTACCTTTCGGCCTGACCTCTGCACCAAGAGTGTTTGCAAAGTGCCTAGCAGTGGTGATAACACATTTGAGAAGGCAAGGGGTGACAGTCTTCCCTTACCTAGACAACTGGTTATTCTCAGCAGGTCAGAGATGCTCTGACCCTTACACAGGACACTCTGCAGTCCCTGAGGTTCTTGGTAAACCTGAAAAAGTCAGTCTTGCAACCAGGGGTATAGCCAGGAATTTTAAACCTGTACTCAAAACTTATGCACTGTTGCCCCCCTCCATTATGTAAACATAAATCAAAATATGCACTGCCACGCCACATCATTGCTCCCCCCACCACTAGCTGTGTCCGAGTTCAAGTAATCAGTTTCCTCCTGTAATCCTCTTTCCTTTGTTTTTCTGCCTGCCTGGTTTGATCTTGTGTGTGTATTTGGCTGGTGGCATCAGTGGCCCATAGCAAACAACAAAGGCAAAAGGGTTCAGTGCGACACAGACACAATGTAACTCACAATATCCTTGCTTTCCTCTTTTTGTTGCCCCGCCTGATTTTTTTGCTGAACTCTGCTGTGTACAGTGCATATGCCTGCCGACACCCCTGCTTGCAACCAGTTCAGCTCCTAGAATTCATTGGAGCAGAATTGGACACATTGCAGGGAAAGGCATTCCTCCTTCGAGAAAGGGTGGACACACTGGTGCAGCTGGTAAGTTCCTTCCAGCTCCACACACACACCCCCAGACCAGCAAGGCATTTCGTGTAGCTGTTAGGCCATGTGGCAGCTTCAGCAGCAATAGTACCAGGAGCCAGGTTCCAAATGAGGGACATTCAATTTCACCTCAGAACTTATTGGTCCCAAAGAAGGAACTCTGTCAGAGCTAGTGCCAGTCACAGGAACTTTCCTTCAGGCACTTCAGTGGTGGCAGGAAAGGGACAACCTCAGACAAGGTGTGCCATTCCTAGCGCAGTCCCCAACAGTAGTGTTAACCGATGCCTCCCTCCTAGGGTGGGGTGCCCACCTGGGGGAACACACTGTACATGGCTTCAGCAGGAAACTCTGTCCCACATAAACCTGCTGTAACTCAAGGCAGGTCTCCTAGGCATCCAGTCCTTTGCAACAGTGCTCCAGGGAAAGCTAGTACAAGTCAGAACGGACAATACAACTGCCATGTACTACATAAACAAGCAAGGGGGCACAAGGTCAACCTTGCTGTGCACAGAAGCTATGACAATCTGGAGTCTGGCTTACTCTCAGAATTTCTCTAACAGCAGTTCATCTGCCAGGGAAGGGCAATGTCCTGGCAGACCCCCTCAGCAGGATCATTCATAACTACCACGAGTGGTCTCTGAACAGACAGGTACTTCAAACTGTCTTCAGAAGATGGGGCACGCCTGAGGTGGACCTCTTTGCATCCCCAGACAATCACCAGCTGGCACAATACTGCAGCAGGCCTCCCACACTGGGCATAGTGCCAGTGGATGCATTTCTGCTGGATTGGACAGGGAAGTTCCTGTATGCCTTCCCTCCTTTTCCTTTGTTGCCCAGGGTACTAAACAAGCTCAAGACCCAGCCAGCAACAATGATCCTCATAGCACCAGACTGGGCCAGACAGACTTGGTACTCTCTGCTCCTGTCCCTTTCAATCTCCAGCCCGAGTCACCTCCCCAGGAGGCACAACCTACTGACATCCATGTAAGGGAGGATCCTTTACCCCAACCTCAAATCCCTCAGGCTCAGGGCCTGGCTCTTGAGGACCTAGAATATGCTGGTCTGCATCTTTCAGAAGGAGTCCTGGAGGTTCTTAGGGTCTCTAGAAAACCCTCTACCAGGAAGACTTACACTTCCAGGTGGAAGAGGTTCTCCATTTGGTGCCAGTGGAAGGACATAGATCCTCATCAGGTTGGGCTGCCGGTATTGTAGGACTGTCTAGCCCATCTCCATTCCCTTGGGTTGAAGCCATCCACTCTCAAGGTACACCTGGCAGCTCTCTCAGCCTGTCTCTTGGCAGGGAAGGGCTCTTCACTGGCCTCCAACCCCATTTTCAGGAAGTTCTTTAAGGGACTGCTGGATTTGCAGAGACACACACACACACACGGAACCAACCCCATCGTGGGACTTGAATATATGCATTGCGCAACTGATGCAGCCCTCCTCTGAGCCCATGTCTTTAACACAGCTCAAGTATGTGACTTGGAAAACCATGTTCTTGGTAGCAGTCACTTCAGCCGGGAGGATCAGTGAGCCGTACATCTTGTCCATAGAACCTAAGTACATTTCCGTCCACAGGGACAAGGTAGTGCTCCAGACCAGTAGGGGGTTCCTCACAAGGTGGTTTCTGACTTGCATCTTAACCAGTCCATTATCCTGCCTGTCTTCTTTACTGATCATTCCAGTTCAGGGGAACGTAGGCTACATAGCCTTGATGTCAAGAGGGCTAATAGCTACTACTTGGATCACACAAAAGCCTATAGGCAGGATAATACTAAGCTTTTCTTGACCTGTGGGAAAGGGAAAACGAGCTTCAGAGGGAGCCATTACATGCTGATTGTAGCCTATATCCAGTTTTGCTACAGCAAATTGGGCAAGGAACCCCCTGTGGGCCTCAGAGTCCACTCTTATCAGGGGTACAGCTACCTCCATAGCAGCTGCCAGAGATATTCCTCTGTTAGAAATTTGTAAAGCAGCTACCTGGAAGACTGTTCACACATTTACTAAGCACTATTTGCCTGGACACCCAGGCTAGAAGCGATGCCAGATTTGGCACAGCAGTATTGCAGAGCTTGTTTCCTAAGTAGGTTCTCTGCCCACCTCCAAAGGTACTGCCTGGATAACCTGCATATGTCAGAATACAGTAAAGATTTCCTGGGGTTTGAAGAAAAAATTACTTAACCATAGTAATCTTGTTTCTTCCAAGGGAATCTTTACTGTATTCTGAGCTCCCACCTACCTCCCCTACTAGAACCTAGTGGGCAGTGCATTCTAGCTGTCCATGTTATTGATGAGATCTGTTTGAATTGGTTGTTTTTGGGCATCTGTGTCTTGAGTCTTGGGGATGCCACCATTGTTAAAAGGGGGGGGCTATTTATTGGTGGGTGCGTTTGTTTTTCTTTAGGATAGTATAGTTAGTATTTTATGATGCTTCGTAAGAATCTGACGGTTGCATAGAATGCACCAGGGACAGTGGTTTGAAAACCGAGCTCGAGCCTATCAACGTTCCACTGTTAGCACAGGTTCCATTAACTCATTTCTCTCCGGGGCAGTTGAATGGTGATGGCTAACGGCATATGTCAGAATACAGTAAAGGTTCCCATGGAAGAAACAAGATTACTATGGTAAGTAATTTTTTCTTGTATGTGTTCCATAAATATACACACCACATCCATGTGATTGACCTCCGTATCTGCAGGTGCAAGGGCAGCTGGTACAACAATGACTTCTGCCAAGGGGAGAGAGCGATTGCAGAGGTATATCGGACCTTGAGGGAGGGAGGCCCTACCAGGCCACTAGATGAAATAAAGGTGGGGGGTGATTGATTGCGCAAGTGTGTCGGACCTTGGCGAGGCCCTGCCAAACCCCTGGATGAAATGTTAGGCTTGGGGAAGGAGACTTTTGTACCCCAGTAGATGAGTAGGCATAGGCTGAGATCTGGAAGGAGCATATGGGCCTATGTGTATGCAATTAATACAAGGAAATGCAATTTAAGTTTCCAAATAGATCATTTTGCCTAGCAGCAGTTCACACATTTCATTAGGAGATATCACAAATGTGTGGTAGATAAAACTAGGCACATATTTCCAGAGCTTTTTAACATGCCCAAAGTAGAGTCCAGTGCCTGTGGTGGTGTAGCAAGAAGATGACTGTACGTTCTACCTGTTACACAGGTTAATATGAATTCTGTTGGTATTGGCCAAAATATGTATTCTAAATGTGTATTAGTTTGGAGAATCCTAATGGGCAATGGGTGAAATTGCTATGATATGCCCTGCAAAAGGTTGATGTTACTATACAAAGGTATGTGGGACAGATTTGAACACTCATGGGAACAAGTACTGGAATCGCTCCCAGAACCTCCCCGGACAGCTACACTACAAAGGAGACCATCACTGAGAATAAAATTGTAGTCACAGGGAGGTGACTGATCAAAAACCTAAGGGGAAAAGTGCCGGATACAGATTAACGTAGATCCCAGAGTGTATACCTTTGAGGAGCCATACCTGTGATTATGAAATGGGTAGAAAGAATGATGTATTCTGATTGGCCGCGAGCTGATTTCAGCTGGGCCGTTATCCCAGCACAACGGCCTAGCTGAAAGTATTATGTTTAAAAATGCATAAAATTTACTAAAAATTACCCATAATTGCAATAAGGCACTCCAGGAGGTGTGTTATGGTTGTCTAACGGCCCTTCTCGGGTGGTGGAAGCCCTTGGCTATGCCTCGTACTTCAACCCACCCCAAAGGCAGGGCCGGATTAAGGCATAGGCACAATAGGCCCGGGCCTAGGGCCTCATCTGCTAGGGGGGGCCCTTGGCTTCATTTATTCCCCTTGATTCACTTTTTTTTTTTTTTCTCCACGGACTAGTAGTCCGATGATAATAACTTATGGCAGTAAATGCATTTTTTGAAGGCGGCCGCAGGCGGCGGAAAATTAAATTCATGGGCACACACTGCGCTGAAGACGAGACCAAGGCGAGCTAGCTAGCCCCACAACCAAGACCTTCGCGGCTCCTCACAGTCTAGAAGACAATATCCAACCAATCAGTGGTGTGATCTGTTTGCGAATTAAGTGTTAGCACGTCAGCCGCTGCATTGAGTCACATGGGTGCTTTCCCGCGATTCCGATTGGCGATCACAGTTTTGTGTGGCTAGTAATAGCCATTGCCTTCCCGCCACTCCAGAACAGTCCCCGTAGTTTGCCTCTCCATCCTCCTCATGGTGGATGTATGCAAATATTTCTTCCATCGTTGCTCGGAGTCGTTGTGAGTTCTTCCTTCCAGCTCCGCCGCCTCGCTCTCAGCGCTAGCACTCCCCAATCCCGACCGAGCCGACAACCCGACTTGCTTCCACCGAGGCTCTCTGAGACTGAGTCCTGTCGATCAGTGCCCATTACCTCAGCCTGCCGCCGTGCCCGCTGCTGCCTCGCCGCCGCCCACGTACCCTCGCAAAAGTCTGTCTTAGTCTGACCCACCACGCCCGTGACACCCTCTGGCCTCCCGTGTGGCCTGCCAGTGCCACCTGCTGCATTTGCAACCCTTTTCTGAGTGCCACTGCCTGCAGTAGGTACCACACCACCACGCATTTGCGTGTTGCACTTGCGGTGTCACCGCCTGCCCAGCCCAGGTCTGCCTGCCTGCCCAGTGCCACTGACTGCCCACAGACACCCAGTGTCTTGCCACTGCCAGCATCTAGGAAGACTGACTCAGGACGGAAAACAAAAGAAGTAAAGAAGAACCTGACTTCCTTCAACCAGCAGCAGGTAAGGCAGAGAGTCAGAGAAGAAAATTAAATCAAAGTTGTTTGAGTTGGACCTGTCCTCTCCTCTACAGATGAAGAGTAAAAAGAAGGCAACAGTCACACACAGGCTATTATTGTATTTGTATTGTTGTGTGGCCAGAACTTTTAGTGTCAGCAGTGCTTGTGCTTTTTTAGCAGATAGTCTGAGTAGAAGCCTTCACTAGAATCCCCTTCTTAGTTCAGAATGGGGGGGGGTACCAAGAAAAGTGTCAGGATGAGGAGGAAGATGTATGTACTGCATACCTCTCAAGCTTTTGTCATCACTGAAATGAGGGACATGGACATGTTTTGCAGTGCTCCCAGATCTACGGGGATTCCTGTATTTTATGGGGTTTGGGGGTTAAAAAGGGGGTACGGGAGGATTTCTTACTTTTGAACAATCTACAGGAGAAATTGGTGCCGTCATGGGGAAACGTTGCTGCCGAGTGTCCCAGACGAGAATTACACAAGCCTGCCTCTTGATTGGTTCAGAGACCCAGTCATGTTCTGATCATGCAGTGACTGTGGTCTCTGATTGGCTATGAGCAAATTCTTTGATACAGTGGCTGGCTGGCCCGGGAATATTTAAACTGGCTATACAAGCACCATTCCTTACTTTTTGCCTGATTTTGCTGCCAGAGAGAGGAGAGTGCAAGGATTATCCACAGTTAAGCTCGCCGTAACCGTTGCCCGCCACCATGTGTTTCAGCTTCTCATCCCGAGACCAGCGACCTCACCAGCTGAATCCGATCGAGAGAGTCCAGTCAAGTGGGGAGACCTGACCTGCCACTGTCCCGCCGGTCCCTACTCCGTTTTGTCATCTAACTAGTACTGCAGACCAAAAGGAGACGTCTCGGTCTTATCCCTGAGCTGCCTGTTTTTCACTGGAGACCTGGTCCAATCTTTAAAATAAAAGTGAAGCCAGGCAAGCATCACCCCCGAAGACTGGTGGTTCTGTTTCTTTTGAGTCAGCCTTTAGAGCCCAGATGCCAGCATCTTGAACGGAGCCCGATCCCTGAGCTGCCTTCTCACCGGAGAATCTGCAAAAAAGGTAATAAAAATAATAATCTGTCTCTGGGGGTTATGCTCTTCAATGTAAATTGAAATGCAATGAAATAACTGGTTTGGGTTATCGGCTGCATCTTCATCCTGGATTTTCTGTGCTTTACTGCTAAGTAAGCTCCAGGGACATGGGAGGGGGGGAGTGAGACTAATATCTAGGCTAATTTTAATTCTTAAAGTAAATAACAGCACTTAAAACAGCCAGAACATGTGTTGTAGTGATTTTATTGACAACTATAATGACGCCAATTGCAAAAATAAATTGGCTTGAGAATACAGGAAAATCTACAGGAGAGTCACCCCAGTTTTACAGGGAAAATACAGGAAAAATTAGGGTCTGCTACAGGAAAAATGCTTTGGCCGATCTGGGAGCACTGTGTTTTGACACCCAAAATGAGGGACAATGAGGGACACAGACGGAACCTCAGAATGAGGGGACACATCCTTAAACATGGAGATACAAGCTCAGATTAATTTTATTTTGGATTAAGTATTTTAAAATATTAAGAGTTTCTGCTTGAAAGTCTGAATTTACAGCAGCACCTTGTGTGGACAGCACCTTACCATGAGGGACAGAACAAAGGGGCCAAATGAGGGATATCCCTCATAATGAGGGACACTTGAGAGGTATGAATTGTACTGTACTAGTAGGCAGCGAACTTTACTGCCAGGCTGCCAGACCAGAGATTGAGTGGGGGGAGAGACTCTCGTCTCGTACATCTCAGCTGCTGTCTGTGATTATGAGGGACTGGGAGGTCCTTGATCTTACTCAGTGATGGTCTGGAATCACAGTTTATGAGCTTTGGGAGCAAGGGAGCCCCATAGGGGTGCTATCTTTAAACTATGAGCCTCCTTTCCCATTGTAAGTCAATGACAGTGATGCGTGAGCTACTGGGGCTCACTTAAGAGCTGTGGGGTGAGCCCTGTTGACAATTCCCCCAGTAATTCCAACAGAATTTTCACCCTCAAAATTGCTCCGTACTTCATCCATTCCACATGGAAAAGGTGCTGCCCACCCAGAGAATGTGTGAAAGCAGAAGGTGAAGCTCATAATATTCTAAGATGCTAACACAATGGCTTTCACAGTGTTCTGAGCTTCCATCTCCATGTTTTGAGGATGGATATGTGTGTGTGTGTGTGTTCCTCATTATGTGGGTCAGTGTCCCTCATTTTGAGTGTCTTTGCCCCTCATTTCAGTTACAAAAGGAGTACAGTGAGTGAAGATGGGTACAGTGAAGGAGGAGGTACAGGCAGATGATGGGTGCTGGGGCAGGGGTACTGGTACAGCAAACTTGGAGACAGAGAAGCACAATGGTGAGTGAGCATAAAATTAATGAAGCTGCAGCCTGCACAGCATGAGTGACAGGTACAGTCAGTGAGTGAAGTCATGAAGTGCAGGGCCCTAGGGTAGAGTAAGTAGAGAAGTGGGGATGGACGGCACAGAGGTGTGAAGGTGGGTACAGTGACGTGTGAAGGAGGAGGTACTGTGTTGCGGGTGTGTCATCCTTGGATGAGACGTTAAACTGAGGTCCTTTCACCCGTGTTGGTGTTGTCCTGGTGGGTGTCCAGGTGGAAATAAAAGAACCCAGGGCACTGTTCACAAAGAGTAGAGTAGGGGACATTCCTGGTGTCCTGCCAACATTCCCTTCCCATAAACCAGTTCATGCAATTGTCCAAGCTGTGTGTGGTGTTGTTGTGTGTATGGTTGTCACTACACATTCAGTCACTTCACTACCAATCTAGCATTGCTTGTAAAACACTTTGGGATACACTGTGTATGAAAAGCGCTATATAAATGCAGATTCTTCTTCGCCTTCAGTGTGGATTTTGCACATTTAATTTGCATGCTTTCTGATATATAATTGAAAAGAGATAAATGGCAGGCCATGTAAAACTGCTAGTAGTATTATTTACTCTGCTTTTTACACCATAGTGCAAGAAATCATGTTAAAGGTTACTAAGCAGTTCATAGGATAAAAAGGTAATTCATACTACATTTAGTGAAGGTGCAAAGGTAAAGGTTGCCTTTTCCAGTAAAGCATAGCAAGCCATCGGTTGCATTATAATAGCGAAAGTGGGTGGGGAAGGAGGTGGCATAGGTGTCGGAGGGTTGGGAGGCGATGGGTTCCAGAGGGTGGCATGTGTCAGAGTTTGTGTGAAGCAGGGAGCAGGCATGGGCCAGATAATGGGGGGCTGGGGAGGGCAATAGTGTCAGAGGGTAGGAGAGGGAGGTGGCTGGGTGCCTGAGGGTGGTAGTGAGGCTGGCTGGGTGCCAGAGGGTGGTGGGAGGAGTAGGATGCCATGGGTGTCAGAAAATGGCAGGGGATGAGGGGAGCATGAGTGCTAGAAGGTAGTGGGGGCAGGAAGCATGGGTGGCAGAGGGTTGGGAAGGAGAGTGGTATGGGTGCCAAAGGCTAGGGAGGGGTATGGATTCCAGAGGGTGGTGGTAATGGAGGGCAGCATGTTGGCGAGAGGCTGGGGGGGGAGATGGGGAGCATGGGTGCCAGAAGGTGGGGAAAAAGGGGAGCATGTTTACCAGACAGTGAGTGAGGAGGATTTCATGGATGCTAGTGGTGGCAGAGGAGGATGGCATGGGTAGAAGGGTGTGGAGGGGTTATAGCTGACAGATGGTTGAGGGAGGATACATGCATGGGATGGTAGAGGGTGGTGGAAGAGTTGGTATTGGGTGCCACAGGGTGAGTTGGGGCTGGGGAGGGGACAGTAGTGCTAGAGGGTGGGGAGAGAAAGGGGCATGAGTGCCACAGGGTGGAGAAGAAGCCAGAGGTTGCATGGATACCAGAGGGTGGTTCTGGGTGGGAGACAGGCATGCATGTCACTGTGGGTGAAGGTAGGTGGCATGCCAATGTAATCGTATTAAAAAGATGGTGGGTGCAGTGGTTCTGGTTGTGTTGAGCCACCAGTAGGCATGCTAGGGAGGGCATTTGGTGATTTGGCTGATAGTTGTAGCAGGTTGCGATTGGCTTGGACTGGTGGTCCTGATGACCCGAGCAGTTACTAACTGTACTGGAAGTGGGGTGAGTTATTTGGCACCACAGAGGTAACTCAGTGGGGCCCCAAGGAGCTCAGTGCTGGGGCTGGTGTTGTTCAATATCTTCATTAATCACATTGAAGATGGCATTAAGGGAAAACTGTGCCTATTAGCAGATGACACGAAGCTCTGGGACAGTGGACACAGCTGAAGGGATACAGAACCTACAGGAAGATCTGGAAAAAGCTAGGAGGTGGGCTAGGATCAGGCAGCATGGCTTCAATGCCAAGAAATGACAAGTTATGCATATTGAGCTAGGAATCCCGGGACAGAGTACTACATGGGTGGAGTTGGAGTATCTGCTTCAGAGGAGGAAAGACCTGGGGTGATGATCACTAGTGACCTACCTTGTACAGTTCACTGACAAGGATGCATCTAGAGTATGGAGTTCATTACTGGCTCCCACACCTCAAAAGGGACATTAACTGCTAGAAAATGTCCAGAGGATGGATACAAAGATGATAGCCGGTCAGCAGAGTAAGGCATATGATGAGTCTGCGGGCACTGAACATGTACTCCCTGGAAGACCGGAGAGAGAGAGAGGAGGTACATGATTGGGATGTTCAAGTACTTGAAAGGGATAAACAAGGTTGATAAGGAAGCCTCTTTAAGCTGAGTGGCAACCATAACACGAGGGGGCACAGTCTTAAACTGGAGGTGGGTGGGAGGTTTAGGAGGGATGTCAGGAAGCACTTCTTCAGAGAGACGGTGGTGGAAACTTGGAATGCACTGCAGGAAGAGGCGTCTCGTTCAAGACATTGGGCAGCTTTAAGACAGGATGGGATAGGTATGGGGAAGGTAAGATCATGGGCAGGGAGGATGGGAGGAGTGAGGAGGGGAGGGGTTGCAGGAACATTAACTCAAGTCAGCTGTGGGAACTGCAATACTACGAGCAGACTTGATAGACCAAATGGCTTTTTTCTCCAGGCTTCTTCATATGCTCATAGGTATGTTCGTATTAACACTTTTTCTCTTTTGGAATAATGTTTTTACGTTCGATTGCACGCATGCGCAAGGAATGTCTTGGGAGAATGGGGCACTTTGGAGGTGTGCCTGTCCTGTGCAATCCCCTGCTCTGTTGAGCAGGCGTGGCAGTCCTGCACCAATCAATGTAGTGACAGCAGTGTTCTTCTCTTCAAAGAAAACCACTGCTGTGTGCTGGCAGCACATCACGCCCCCCCCAAATCTTTGGTGCCACGCTGGGAGCCCACCCCAGCATGGCAAACGCCCGCGTAGTATGAGTAAAAAAACTGTAAAAGGAAAATGTTCCATCGATGTCTCCCAACCCGCACCCACCACTGCGCGACCTGCCTCCCCACACCCCTCACCCCATACTTACCTCCGGAGCTCGGCGCAATGTTCATCGCTGGACCGGGAACACGTCTGCACTCTTCAAAGCCGACCACGAACTGAGGAAATGCCGGTAAGCTGTATAATAGGCTAGATGTTTTCCATTCTTTGGTAACTGGATAAGGCACAATGTACATGAAGCCTGTTTCCTGGGGACGGTGTCTTTTTGAACACTGGGAGGACACTTCAAGGGTTAAGTGATTTTCATGTATTCACACAGTATGCAAGATGATCTGATGTTGTGGGGTTCATATCTTAACTGTCTGGATGTGGTGCTACTTCTTAATTTGTTTTTTCTTAAGTACTCTGCTGCGTCCACACTTTTGGGGGCGGGGGCAGGGGCACTTGTAGGTAGGGTAAACTTGTAGAGAGTTAGTGTAAGTGATCATAAGCTTGGTGTATTTTCAGTGACAAGATTCTTTGTTAATGTTATTATAGATAATATTGTAGAAAGATGGAGTCGAGCACAGCACAGAAATATCTAAGCGGGTCACAGAAGCGTAAACGTGCTAGGGATCAAGTAGAAAAAGAGAAACAAATACTAGCAAAGGTTCCAAAGTTAACAGATTTCTTCTTGGCATCAGGCAGCAGTGCTAGAGATAAGGAGGCTGTTGGTCAGCAATGTCAGGGTAGCAGTGAGGGAGGCATTAGAAATGTAGACACCAATGTGTCAAATATTGCAATGGAAATGATGGATGCAGGTCCCTCTGAGGAAAAAACAAGCAATGTTGTTTCTACATGCCAAGTCCAATACATCACAGATGAAGAAGTCAAAACCAATATTTACCATGAGAGTCCTTTGGAAAGCAGCCCAGCGGTTACTACATGCCATGGGGTCACAAAGGGTCACGTTGTCAGCACCATGTGCAATCTGACTTCATTTGACAGCAATCCAGTGGTTCCTACAAATACAGAAGTTACTAAGAAACAGGTTACTGATATTTGCCATCAGATTCAAGTTGAAAGCTCTCAAAAAACACAGCTGTACAGCAACGACCCAGCGCAATGGACATCTGTATGTGAAGAACTTAGGAATTATTTCATAGATCGTGATGTTGACCAGAACATATGTGACTTCTCCAAGTCCATGCGTTTGTACCCAGATAAGAAGCGTTATTTATCCAAGGATCTTTTCTCTAGAATCATGTTAAATGGTGAATGTAGGACACGGGATTGGCTGATTTATTCTCCTTCAACTGGGAATGTCTTCTGTTATGTCTGTAAGCTCTTTTCAGTGAGGAATACTGCATTCTCACAATCTGGTTTCAGTGACTGGAAAAATGCAAACTCGTGTAAATGAACATGAACACAGTCATGATCACAGGATGGCGTTAATCACACTGTATAAAAGGAAAAGGACCACAGGACGAATTGATGCTGAAATTGTAAAACAATATCAGAATGAGTATCAGTACTGGAAAAATGTACTGAAACGTGTCGTTGCTGTGGTTCGTTTCTTGTCAGAACGTGGATTGGCTTTTCGAGGTGACAATGAACTACTGGGGTCTCCAGGCAATGGAAACTATTTGGGTAATTTAGAGCTTATTAGCCAATTCGACCCTTTTCTAGCTGACCACATAGCAAAATTCGGCAATGCTGGAAGAGGACGACCATCATATTTGTCCTCAACCATCTGCAATGAATTAATTGACCTGATGGGTAAAAATGTGATGCACACTATTGTGGAAGAACTAAAGATGGCAAAATACTATTCTATCAGTGTTGATTCGACACCGGATATTTCTCATGTGGATCAGCTGACTTTCATTGTTAGATATGTCAAAGCCGATGGAAATCCAGTTGAACGTTTTCTTAAGTTCATTCCAATCCATAGTCATACGTCAGAAAATCTTGCAAACACAGTGATGTCTGTGGTTCAGGAATTGGGCATTGAAATAAAGGATTGCAGGGGTCAGACATATGATAACGCGAGTAATATGGCAGGAAAATATAGCGGCCTACAAGCCAGAATAAAAGAACACAATCCTTTGCGGACTTTATCCCTTGCTCTCGCATTCCTTAAACTTGGTTGGGTCCTGTGCTGCTGAATGCTGTTTAGAGGCTGTATCTTTTTTGATTTCTTCAGGCACTGTACACATTCTTTTCAGCCTCCACATCGTTGGAATATCATGAGGCAACAGTTGCCTAGTGAGGTGAAAGTACCAAAGTCACTTTCAGTTACTCGATGGTCTGCTCGGCAGATGCATGCAGTGCCCTGTTCGGTGGCTATCAACACATGAAGACTGCATTACAGAACATGGCTGATGATCCTTCAGAAGGACCAAGCACAAGGATGGAAGCTGAAAGTCTGGCAGAGAAGATGGAATTGTTGGAAACTGCACTAATGACAGCCATTTGGAATTCAGTATTACAAGCCTTGCATGCCACAAGTAAGAGTTTACAGAAAGTAGGCATTTCTTTGAAGATGGTGGTAGATTTATATTCATCTCTAACAGGATTTCTCCAAGAGATCACGCAACAATTTTGATGAGTATGAAAGGAAAGCAAAATGTTGGTTGACCCAGAACGCCATACAAAGCAGACATCAGTAGGCAAGGTGTCGCAAATACATGTTTGACGAACCAAGAAATGAAACAACATTAACAGGTAGGGAAAATTTCGCTGAGACATTTCTTGTTATAATCGACACATTAAGTGCTGCCCTGCAGAAAGAAAAGATGCTTATGATATATTACAGAAAAAATTTGGAGTGTTAACAGACTTTCCTCATCTGAATGTAAATGAGATACGGAAGCAAGCAGAAAGTCTAGTTGCTGCATACCCTCAGGATTTGGAGGAGTCGCTACTGATGAATTTGTACATTCACATCATTTGTTTCTTGTGAAGAAGACAAAGATGTTCTTAACCTGTGTAAACTTTGAAGGCTCGAGGACTGGAGTCAACATTCCCAAATGTGGAAGCTGCCTTTCAGATATATTTAGCACACCAGCTGCAAACTGCAGTGGAGAACGGTCATTTTCAACCTTGAGTAGAGTCAAGAATAAATTAAGGAGCACGATGGACCAGGAAAGACTCAATGCCCTGACTATTTTATCTATTGAAAGTGAACTGGTTAAGACCATAAACTTTGATGATCTCATCAGTGACTTTGCCCAACTTAAATCGAGGAAGAAACAAATCTAGGCTGAGTAAAGCACTATCAAACATCATAATTCTAAAGGAGATGACATAAGCTATCTGAGAAGACTGCCAATACTCGGAGCCAGAATATCGTGAAAAATGCCACAACTCAAGCCTGTGACCCCAGTGAAGCACACAAAATAGCGCTGGTGCCACAAAGAGCTACAGCTCCTGGAGATGGAGATGACAGAAGCTGTCTGAGAAGACTGATGCCAGTACCCTGAGCCAGAGTACCATGAAAAATGCCACAACTCAAGCCTGTGACCCCAGTGAAGCACTGCAAGAAATGAAGAAAATAGCGCTGGTGCTACAAAGTGCTCCAGCTCCTGGAGATGGAGATGACAGAAGCTGTCTGAGAAAACTGATACCAGTACCCTGTGCCAGAGTACTGTATAAAATGCCACAACTCAAGCCTGTGACCCTAGTGAAGCGCTGCAAGAAATGAAGAGAATAGCATTGATGCTACAAAGTGCTCCACCAGCACCGTGAGATGGAGATGACAGAAGCTGTCTGACAAGACTGATGCTAGTACCCTGAGCCAGAGTACAGTGAAAAATGCCACAACTCAAGCCTGTGACCCCAGTGAAGCATACAAAATAGCGCTGGTGCTACAAAGTGCTCCAGCTCCTGGAGATGGAGATGACAGTAGCTGTCTGAGAAGACCGATGCCAGTACCCTGAGCCAGAGTACCGTGAAAAATGCCACAACTCAAGCCTGTGACCCCAGTGAAGCATACAAAATAGCGCTGTGCTACAAAGTGCTCCAGCTCCTGGAGATGGCGATGACAGAAGCTGTCTGAGAAGACTGATGCCAGTACCTGAGCCAGAGTACTGTGAAAATGCCACAACTCAAGCCTGTGACCCCAGTGAAGCATACAAAATAGCGCTGGTGCTACAAAGTGCTCCAGCTCCTGGAGATGGAGACGACAGTAGCTGTCTGAGAAGACTGATGCCAGAACCCTGAGCCAGAGTACCGTGAAAAATGCCACAACTCAAGCCTGTGACCCCAGTGAAGCACTGCAAGAAATGAAGAGAATAGCATTGGTACTACAAAGTGCTCTAGCACCTTGAGATGGAGATGACAGAAGCTGTCTGACAAGACTGATGCCTGTACCCTGAGCCAGAAATCAAGCCTGTGACCCCAGTGAACCACACAAAATAGCGCTGGTGCTACAAAGTGCTCCAGCTCCTGGAGATGGAGACGACAGAAGCTGTCTGAGAAGACTGATGCCAGTACCCTGAGCCAGAGTACTGTGAAAAATGCCACAACTCAAGCCTGTGACCCCAGTGAAGCACTGCAAGAAATGAAGAAAATAGTGCTGGTGCTACAAAGTGCTCCACCTCCTGGACATGGAGATGACAGAAGCTGTCTGAGAAGACTGATGCCAGTACCCTGTGCCAGAGTACCATATAAAATGCCAAAACTCAAGCCTGTGACCCCAGTGAAGTACACAAAATAGCGCTGGTGCTACAAAGTGCCCCAGCTCCTGGAGATGGAGATGACAGAAGCTGTCTGAGAAGACTGATGCCAGTACCCTGAGCCAGAGTACCGTGAAAAATGCCACAACTCAAGCCTGTGACCCCAGTGAAGCACACAAAATAGCGCTGGTGCTACAAAGAGCTATAGCTCCTGGAGATGGAGATGACAGAAACTGTCTGAGAAGACTGATGCCAGTACCCTGAGCCAGAGTACCATGAAAAATGCCACAACTCAAGCCTGTGACCCCAGTGAAGCACTGCAAGAAATGAAGAAAATAGCACTGGTGTTACAAAGTGCTCCAGCTCCTGGAGATGGAGATGACAGAAGCTGTCTGAGAAAACTAATACCAGTACCCTGTGCCAGAGTACCGTATAAAATGCCACAACTCAAGCCTGTGACCCTAGTGAAGCACTGCAAGAAATGAAGAGAATAGCATTGATGCTACAAAGTGCTCCAGCACCGTGAGATGGAGATGACAGAAGCTGTCTGACAAGACTGATGCCAGTACCCTGAGCCAGAGTACAGTGAAAAATGCCACAACTCAAGCCTGTGACCCCAGTGAAGCACACAAAATAGTGCTGGTGCTACAAAGTGCTCCAGCTCCTGGAGATGGAGATGACAGAAGCTGTCTGAGAAGACTGATGCCAGTACCCTGTGCCAGTGAAGTGAGTGAAGCACTGCAAGAAATGAAGAAAATAGCATTGGTGCTACAAAGTGCTCCATCACCGTGAGATGGAGACGACAGAAGCTGTCTGACAAGACTGATGCCAGTACCCTGAGCCAGAGTACAGTGAAAATGCCACAACTCAAGCCCGACAGTGAAGCACTGCAAGAAATGAATAAACAATGTTGGTGCTACAAACTATGCCAGGCAGCCAGCTCTACAGATGAAGACAGAAGATGTCTAAGAAGATTGATGTCAATAACCTTAATCTATGCATGGTGAGTGGTGAAAACTTTTAATTGATGAATCTAAAGGATAACTTCGAACTTTTATGTATATTTTATTAGTGTTTGCAATACTGATTATTGCTATGAGGATAGTTAAATATTCCTGCAATCCTACTAACCAGGGTAAATACAGCTTTTAACTGTCTTCCTTGACCTCTCGGTCTTCTGGTAGATTGAACTGATATACCATGCAGAACAGCCGTTGAAAAGGTTGTTTCAGTGTGAGCTGCAAGTCATTCTGTGTTTAGGAAAACATTAATAATTTGAATTGCTGTGATATTTAGCTTATTTATTTGCAATTTTTTTTAATTACATGCAAGCCTGATAATGGATAATTACAGATATTTTTTCCTTGACTACTATACAGGCACCTGTGCCTAGTGGGCCTTGTCCAGTTACCAAATAATTTTATTTATGAACAAAAAAAAATGGAAGGGAGCAGGGCTTGGCATAATGGGCGGGGCTTGCTAAAGAAGGGGGCGTGACCAACAGAAATGGGGCCCCAGAGACCCCGATTTCCCTCAGGCCTAGGGCCCCATCGAACCTTAATCTGGCCCTGCCCAAAGGTGGGCCATTATCCCACCATAACACACCCCCTGTCATGCCTTATTGCTTAATTATTGTTTTGATACGGGGGTAGCTCCAGGGGCCAGCTGGTCTTAAACCCCTCACCACTGACTCTGGGCAGTCAGGAGTAGTAGATGGTTCAAGTTAGACTTCAGGCACCCTAATACTACTCTCAAAATAATTTATTGCTTTGCACATTCCAGATGTTGAAATGACATCATACAAGGTGCAAAGAAGTGCTAAATTACAATTGTTTTAATATGATCAATATTTATTTAAAACTGCTAAAGTCAATGAGTACGCTACCTATTAAATGGAATTAAAGTACAAGTGCTTTTTTTTTTTTGTTAACCTGGTAAGGACACTGGGCAAAGCCCTTTTTCAGGTCTGCCCCGAAAGACAGTCAACAATAAACAAAACATAACTAACAATGTACTAATAATTACATACATCATCAGATAACAAATAACGTTTAAATTTAACTTTAAATCTCATTGCTGAACTAATACATCTAAGGGAATGAGGCAAATCATTCCATAAACGAGCAGCAGATGACATAAAAGATCAAAACCTAAAATTTCCCCTGTTAATAGTAGCCATCAGAACAATCCCTTGATTTGAACGCAAGTTTACCTGAGAATCCCTAAGTACTACCAAATCAGGTAAAGGGAAAGAATTTCTAGCATAAATAGCATGATGTATCAAATTACCAAGTGCATAGGCAAACTTTAATTTGGGAGATAGCCAACCCAAGGAAGAATATAAGACACAATGATGTGTCAACCATGGAAGGTCAAGAACAAATCGACAGTCGGCCCGGTGGCACTGAGGGTTGAGGCACTGGACACCACACCTCCTCGCCATGCCGGCGAGCCGGGTTCGGGAATGAGCCCGGGTCACTGGGGGTCGGCAGGGATGAGGAAGGATTGAGCATCTCTAGGACTGCTCTCCTTCCTCAGGGAAGGGGGATTCCACCAGTCGATGCACGGGCGACCTCTAGTGGAGACTGGAGGTGCCACAGTGCAGGGCCACAGAAAGCAGGAGTTGAAGCTGCTGCGGGCGTCTTTCGGGGGTGCACAGGAATGTGCATGAGCCAAGCTGGACGTCATTGCACGTCCGAGCTTCGGGGAGAAAAACAAGCAAAAATCCCCCTATCGGCGGGTGAGATGACGGCGAACATCAGTAGCCCAAGGCCACACGTCCAACGTCGGCCGTATTCTTCACACTTCCCTCTGGGATCCTGGCACCTGTGGGTCAAGGAGAGTCCGGGGGTCCTGAACCCGATGCAGATTGCAAGGGACGGTTCAGACGGGCGGTGGAGCCACAGAGCTGAGCATGGGAGCCTGAGAGATGCCCCGAAGGTAGGGTGCATAAAGAGAGTCTGCCAAAAAACCAAAAAATCGACAAATATTGTTGTAAGCCACAGTCAAAACCCTTTCCTCCCTTACCCCCAAATCAAAATATAAAGGAGAAACATAATCAAAATGCGGCAACAGAGTACCCATAGCAATTGTTTTGCAAGATTCTACTGATAAATAAGCCTTAAATTTGTATAACAAGCCCAATTTTGAGTTGATAGTCCTACTAACAGCCTTAACCTGGGGAAAAAATCCCAAGCAAGGATCTAGAAGAACTCCCAAATACTTGAATTCATTAACCTATTCTAATAAGTGGCCACATCTATCAAATATGTGTAAACATGGATTCAGCTTTAATTGAGGAGCACTCCCAAAAGCCATGCACTTGGTCTTTTTCACATTCAAAACCATTTGATTTCTTAACAGCCAATGACCAAGTTTGTCAAAATTATTCGGTAAACCAATGTTAACCTGCTGTATGTTCGAACCCTGGTTATACAAAATCAAGTCATCTGCATAGAGAAGACAATGACTAGCTGAAAATATAGAGGGGATTTGATTTATAAATATTGAAAATAACAGGGGGCCAAGAATGGACCCCTGTGGAACACCTCTAGGATTTAACCGAAAATCAGATAATGAGGGCTCAGTAAAACACTTGTTGGGATCTACCTTCTAAAAAACTCTTCAAAAAGGATATCACTGAACTGGAAATACCCATACTTCTAAGCTTTGAACAAAACAAGGCATGATTTATTAAATCAAAAGCCTGGGTCGTAAAAATATGAAAAAATGCCAAAGTTATGACCATTCATTGCAATTTCGCTACTCCTGCTTATAACTTTTGAAATTTTAAATATTTTAACCCCAGACTGTCAACATAGCCTTCTTATTACCCCACCTCATATATGTCATAGCTGTCATTTTTCAAATCCCTGCCAAAATATTTGTTCGCATCAGTGGCATGGAATGGTGGTGTACACAGAATTATGTTTCAGCAGGGATTCAGAAATATTCTGCAACGGGTACATGAGGTGGGGTAATAAGAAGGCTATGCTGACAATTTGGTCACTGTTGTACTATAAATGGAAGCACAGGGCCCATACGCATCTACGGAGAGATGTAGAAATAAGTTGCAAAAACTGGAAGATTGAAGAAACAGCGACAAAGTTGGGGAATGAGTATTAGGTTTTAACACCCCATCCTCCAAAACCAGGTAGGAGAGCAGGTGTGGAATGTGCCTTGGGCTTCTCAAGCCTAACTTTCACCCCGTTCTCGTAAAGTCTACACATCTGACCTTATTTACAGATGGAATGGGGTGAGTGTTAGGCTTGAGAAGCCCAAGGCACACACCCCACACCTGCTTTCCTGCCTGGTTTGGGAGAGTGGTGTATTAGGGAAACCCTAACGCCTCATTTCCCAACTTTTGTCACTTTGACCCTAACTGGAGCATTAACAACGTTGTTTGCAACATATATGTGTGTGTGTATGTATATTATGTGTATATATGTGTGTGTGTATATATATATATATATATATATATATCTATATATATAGAGAGAGAGAGAGACCCGATGTATAGTGGTGAGCTGTCAGATAAATTATTATCTACACAAGTGCTGTTTGACCTCAGGTAACCTCACAAGTGGCATAAGGTCATACAGCACAAGTGTAGATAAATCATTTATCTGACAGCTCACCATGGTATATTTCATTTATGCAATAGGGATGCTTTCTGTCAGTGCAGGGACATTTGCTTTTCACTGTTTATCTTTTTTTTTTTTTAATGATAATTTCTGGGACTTGGTGTTAACTTTCCTAGTGTATGTCCGCCTAGCGTAGTGGTTGCTATGAAATGAAACATCACTCATTTTGTAGAAAACATTGTGCTGAACAAATGGCATGCTCACAGTACCATGCTACTTTTTTCATTTTTAAGCTATTTGCATTTGTCGAAAAAGTGGATAAAAAATGGAATTTTCAGCTGTTCTAACCCCAGTAATGCTCAGAATATTCCTAATTTTATGCAGTAAGCCTGAGAGGTTGGACTGCCCATTGAGAGAGAGAGAGGGAGAGAGAGAGAGAGAGAGAGAACACTTGCAAATGATGGAACTCTTTGCAAGTGAGCATCTTCCAAATAATGCCTCTACTAACTGCCTGTATTCTAACCTCTTCAGATTTTCCTCACCTCCTGAAAAGTCTGGTCACTCGGAGTGCCATTCGTCCACTTTCTCCTACGTGAGGAAAACTTAAAATATTAAAATATAAGTATATTTTGTTTTCATTTACTGCCTCTACTATTTGTTTTGTATTATTAATCTAGTTACATTTAAATTTGTTATTTTTCCTGGTTCCTCTCGGTTCGGTATAACTGCAGGGGAACCGGGTTAGTTTTTTTTAAATCTGGGTTCTCTGATTAAAGAACTGCCTTAGTTAATCTTTAAAAACTTGTTTTATTTAAAATTCTGTAACCGATAATTCTAGGGACATGGATATGTTGTTCATCCACACTCATTGGCAGTATCCTTGCCGCTTTAAATCTTGCCGGAAGGTCTTCAAGCTTGCTCCTCCCACCCACCCGGGTGGTATAACTCTCGGCTCCGCCCCATGACGCCAGATCTTCCTTACCGCTTGGAAGCTCAGGTTCCCTCCTTAACGCTCTGCGTTTGTGACTGGTTCCTATTTCTCCGTTTGCGGATTTAAAAATAAAATTTTGCAAAAAGACTTCAGTCTTCTATCCTCGCGCTGGCGATGGACAAATCGAGTCCCGGATTTCGGAGATGCCCATGCGGGCAGAAGATGTCTCGGACGGATCCACACTCCACGTGTGTCTACTGCTTAGGCCTTGAGCACGACCCGCAGGCTTGCGACCTGTGCTCATCTTTCTCGGCCTACGTCCTCGAAGACCGTGCTGCCCGATTGCAACTGGGCCGTCCCGAGAAGCGTTTCCCTCCGGTGAAGTCCAAGGAGGCCCGGTTGGCGGTGTCTGCGGCGGCGGGCTCGGCGGATCAGCTCGAGCGGATGGTCGCCCTCGAAGAGGAGGCGGCGCGGGCCGTATCTTCCTCGGCCGCTGCATTTATCCCGCTCTCTCTGGGTTCTTCCTACACGGCTTCTTTTAAGGAGCTTTGTCTGTCCCTCTCCACTAAAGGAGAAGGGCTGCTCTGCTGGACCTTATTCTCGGTCCAAAAGAGGGACAGGGAGTCCCTCCGTCGACGCCTTGGGAGCGGGAAAGGTCCCTTCTCCCGGCCGTCGACCGCCGGCTTCGTCGATCGCGCCGCCACTGGCCTCACGGTGTCCCCGCCAGGTCAGTTGACCGAGACTCCCACCCGATGAAATCGAGATTTTTCTCGACCCATTGGACGGGCTGTCGCCTTTAGCAGCCGAGATTCCCTCTCCGGTTCCCCGGGAGGAGTTGAGGATCCGGGCTCGCTTGTGCCTCCGGTTCCGGAGCCCTCGGATGGACCATCCGAGCCGAGAGGGAGTGCCGGTCCGCCGACACCTCCCCGCACCGACCTCGAAATTCCGGGACTTCGGTCTCGGTCTCGACCTCGCGTCCAGCCGATCCCACCGTCATAGGCGGTCTCGGTCTCGGCACATCACAAGCGGGCGTCGCCGCTGGCTCCTCGCCCTCCTCCTCGATGAGGGAGGCTTCGCGAAATTACGCCGACGGTACGAGGACCTTATGTTGCAACAGCCTCCTGGTCGGAAATAGCCGACTGCCGCCTTCCCCGGCCATTAAGTGGCTGTCACCGAACGCCGACACAACCCCCGACTTATCCGAGAGCCTATACCCAGGCCAGTTGTTCGCCAAACCAGCTGCTCCACCGATTCCGGTGGAACCTCCGCCTCCACAGCCACCAATTGGGGCTCCGACCAAGGATTCTCGGTCGGCTAAGGGTCTACCCCATCGGCTGTCAGTTACCCTCACTCCCGACCGACCTTGGCAGGTGAAGGGTGGCTCAGGCCAGAGGCAGCTCTTCGAGGACTCTTCCGAGTCCGAAGATGATTCCTCCTTTTTCTCCAAGCGACTGGACTTGGAGTCTTCAGGAGGTCAGTCAATGGACGATAGCCCGTCGTCCTTCCTAGGACTGCTTCGGCTCATCTCGGAGTCTACCGGGATGGAGCTCGAACCCGTTTCCAAACGGGCCAGGTATCCCTCACGGAGATTCTGGACCGAGGGATTCTCGACGGAGGCCTTTCCGTGGCCGAGGCCATAGTGGGTCCAGCACTGGAACTTTGGCAGCGCCTGCTTCCTGCCCTGCGCCCGGCCAGGATGGCCAGGAAGTCGCGGGTCCCTACCGGTTCCTTGTCCGTTTTTTCGAACACCCCTCTGCTGAGGGTTGGTTACCGACAGCGTTTTCGCGCACGGCAACGCCAGGGATGTGGACAAACCTCCTGACAAGGAGTCCAAGAAATTGACTATGTCGGGCGAAAAGTCTCGCTATGCTCCTCTCTCGGCTCTTCGTCAGGCCAGTTCGGCCGCCCTCATGGCACATTTTTCATGCCCTGTTGGGCTCCCTGGATGAGGTCATCCTCATCTTCCCGCCCGATCTGCAGACTACGGTTACAGGTGCGGGACCAGGGCAGGGCAGTGGCCAAACAGCAGCTCCAGACTGCTTTGGATATAGGGACTCATGTGCCAGATCGGTGGCGGCCGCAGTGGCTGCGCGTCATGGCTTGGCTGAGGATATCCACCTTTACTCGGATACCCAGCACAAGTTGGCGGATGTTCCTTTTGGGGACTGACCCTTCGACCCTGGGGTGGAAGGTCACCTGCAGAGGATCGAGAAGTCCAATGCCACCTTGGACTCGGTCTCTTCCGCCAGAAGGACAAAGGCCGCAAACCACAGCCTAAGCCCTTTCCTTCTGTGCCCCAGCGCCCCGCGCCCAGCAACGCCAGGGCCAGCAGGCTCGGCCTTGGCATCCCAAACCCAAGCCGCCGGCTTCCTCTAACAGGAGGCAGGGAGGAAAGGCCCAGGAGGTCCCTCGCCGGTCCCTCCTCCAAGCCTGCCCAGTGACGGGCTGAGGTGCCGCCCATCCCCGTCACCTACTCCTGGGTCCCCCTGGGGACGGCTCGCACTCCGCTCCGCCTGGTCCGCTGTTACCACGGACAGGTGGGTCTTGGAGGTGGTGGGAAGAGGCCTGCCTCTGGAATTCGAGCAGGCACCACCTTCAGAGCCGCCGCCTCGGGGCTTCGGGATCCCCAGCCTCACTGGCGGCTCGTCAGCCGACATCGCCTCCTCCTCCAGAAGGAGGTGGTAAGAGGGTGGTGGACCCTCCTTCAGACCCAGGGTTTGTGTCCAGGTACTTCCTGGTTCCGAACGGACGGGGGCTGGCGCCCATTCTACCTACCCACCTAAACAAGTTCCTAAGGTCTCGAACCTTCAGGATGGTCACTCTGCTCAGATAATACCATCCTTGAACGCCGGTGGTTCTGCTCTCTGGACTTGCAGGACGCGTTTTTCACGTCCCTATCCGTCCGTCTCACCAGAGATTCCTTCGCCTCGAGCGGAAGGATCCTCTTCGAGTTCCAAGCCATGCCCTTCGGCTTGTCTCCAGCTCCCAGGGTCTTCACCAAATGCATGGCAGTGGTGACAGCATTCCCTGGCGCCCGAGGGGTCCGGTGTACCCTTACCTGGACGACTGGCTGATAGCAGCTCCCTCCAGGAAGGAGGCGGAGTGGTCCAGAGATCTGGCCCTCCAGGTCTGCTCTCAACTGGGCCTCCTTATCAACGAGGCCAAGTCGGAACTCGAGCCGAAGCAGGTGATTCTATTCATCGGGCGCAGCTCGACTCTCTCGAGCCAGAGCTGCTCCCGGCGGACAGGGCCGAGGTTCTTCCTCCTTGCCCGATCATTTCTGGTTGGGCACTTGCGCCCTGCCCGGACTTCCTGCGCTCCTGGGTCTCATGGCGGCCTGCACCAGCGTGGTCCGTTGGGCCCGCTGGAACATGCGTCCCTTCAGTGGGGACTGGCCAGCCAGTGGTCCTGGCGCTGCGATCCCTTGGACCAGCTTGTGTCGGTGACAGGGGATGTGGAACGCCTCCAGTGGTGGACCGTTCCAGATCATTTGCAGGAGGGCATCCCGTTCGTCCGCCCGGGCCGACGGTCTCCTATCGACCGATGCCTCTCTGATGGGTTGGGGTGCCCATCTGGGGAACACTGGCTCATGGCCTCTGGTCCCCGGAGTCCCGATGCCACATCAACCTGCTGGAGCTCCGGCGGTCCGCCTAGCTCTCACCGCCTTTGCTCCGTTCCTCCGGGGTCAAGTGGTCCGAGTCCAGACGGACAATACCACGACCATGTACTATCTGAACCGCCCAGGCGGGACGCGCTCATGCTTCTATGCAAGGAAGCTCTCCCATTTGGTCACTCGTGGCAGCCTGAGGCGGATCTCCTAGCCATTCACGTGGCAGGAGCCTCCAACACCCTGGCCGATGCCCTGAGCCGGATAGGGGCTGCATCCCACGAGTGGTCTCTCCTGCCGGAGGTAGTACAGCATCTGTTCTCCCTTTGGGGCACACCTCAGGTGGACCTGTTTGCCTCCATGGAGAACGCGAGGCTGAGTCTGTTCCATGCCCGCCCCCCTCAGCAGGGCTCGCTGCAGGGGGATGCCTTCTCGAGGCAATGGACCCCGGGCCTCTTTTACGCCTTTCCCCCATTTCCCTTGATCCACAAGGTGCTTCTCAAGGCGAGGAGGACAAGGCGCAGGTGATTCTGATAGCCCCAGACTGGCTCGCCAGTTCTGGTACCAGATCTCCTCAGTCTCAGCTCCAGGACTCGCTGCAGCTTCCAGCTCGCCCGGACCTGCTCTCAGTCAATCAGGAAGGTGTTCCATCCGACCTTCAATCCCTGCACCTGACGGCCTGGTTCCTGAGCTGCTAGAGTTCCAGGCCTTGGGTCTTTCCGACGAGGTCCTCAATGTAGTTGAGGCGTCCCATATGAGTTGACCAGAAAATGCATGCCTTCAAATGGAAAAGGTTTTCCATTTGGTGTCAGCAAGGGCTTGGACCTTCCTCCTGTTCCTTGGCAAGCATCTTGGACTATTTATGGTCCTTTCTAGTCAAGGGCTTAGGTCGACGACCCTAAGGGTGCACCTGGCAGCCATCTCTGCTTACGGGCGCGGGCCGGAAGCAGTCGGTGGCGAGGAGAAGGTGGTCTGCGCTTTCAAAGGCCTTGATCACATTTCCTCCAGTGCGGGAAACCCCACCTCCGTGGATCTACTGCTGGTATTGGCAAAGCTCATGGGCAAGCCATTCGAACCTATGCACAGGTGTGCTCTCTCTCACCTGTCGGAAGACCGCCTTCTTGGTGGCTATCACGTGAGCCAGAAGGATGGGAGAGCTCCGGCGCTCCATCGAGGTCTCCTTACCTGGTCTTCCACGAGACAAGGTTGTCCTGCCCCACCGAATTCCTTCGAAGGTGGTGTCGGGGTTTCACCTTAACCAGGTGTTGACTCTGCCGGTGTTCTACCCCAATCACACCGGAGGTCGAATATAGGCTCCATACTTGGACCTAGAAGGGCGCCGCTTATTATAAGGAGCGCACGGCTGAAATTGGGAGAGGTTCGCCAGCTGTTTGTCACCTACGCTGAAGCCGCGATCTGGCAGACCTGCAGCCAAGCGGACGATAAGCAGGTGGGTAACCTCCTGCATAGATCTCTGCTAAGTTGGCGGGCATGGAGCCTCCCAGAGGATAAGAGCTCATTCTACCCGCCATACTGCTGTCAACGGTGGCTGCTTCCAGGGACGTCCCTATCCAGGAAATCTGCAGGGCTGCTACCTGGAAGTCAGCAAACACCTTCATTACCCATTACCACATCGACCTTGAGTCACGCCGGGATGCTGGTTTTGGGGCCTCGGTTCTCAGTCTCTCTTTCCCAAGTAAGTATTGGGGTGTGGTCTTGCCTCCCTCCTCCCGGAGAACTGCTAGGAGTCTGCCAATGAGTGTGGATGAACAACATATCATGTCCTTGAAATCAGAGTTACTCACCTGTAACAGGAGTTCTAGGAATGGTATATGTTGTTCATCCACTACCACCCACCCGACCTCCCGGCTTCGACAGACAACCTGAGCTTCCAGCGGCCAGATCTGGCGTCATGGGGCGGAGCCGAGAGTTATACCACCCGGGTGGGTGGGAGGAGCAAGCTTGAAGACCTTCCGGCAAGATTTAAAGCGGCAAGGATACTGCCAATGAGTGTGGATGAACAACATATACCATTCCTAGAACTCCTGTTACAGGTGAGTAACCTGTATTTCTCGGTTACCAGAACCGCTGACCCGGTTCCATAACGCTACATCGGTTCGGTTCCATCGGTTCCTTTTTGGTTCCGGAACCGACTGTTTAAAAAAAAAAAAAATGTTTTGCTGTTTAGTGGTTGTGGTTTTTCTCTTATTTTAAATCATGTCTGAGAAACTCAAAAAGAGAACCGGTGAACCCAGATTCAAAAACTGTTCTCAGTGTGGAGAAGTTTTAGCAAAAGCAGATAAACACTCTATGTGTGGTTTGTTTGGGTTTTGACCATCTGAAAGAGGAATGTGAAGTGTGCAAAACATTCCCAGACAAGACATTAGAAAAATGCCTTGAAAGACTCAACAAGAAGTTTCCAAAGGGTCCCTCTGGCTCTGACCAGCCGATACCCCAAGATATTGTAGCTGAACCCACATCTGCTTCTGTGCCTGCCCCTGAGACAGGCGAAAAGGGCACTAAAAGAACAAACAAACTGGCTGACTCCCCAGTTCCTTCTAAAAAAAGTAAAAAATTAAAGCACACAGAACCCTCGCCTGCCAAACCGGGGACTTCTGTGCCCGCTATGCCTGTTCCAATGGCCCAAGAAATTGCTCAGGCCTTTAAAATAATTCAAACCTTATAGGCAATAGTTCCTTCTCAGCAGCCTCCTGCCCCTCCCCAGAGTCCTCAGGCTGGCAGCAATGTGCATCCACCCCTCAAGACAGAGGGGAGGAGGAGGAGGGAGGAGGGGAGGGAGGGAGGGGAGGAGGAGGACTACGACTTTGGTTCTTCTCCAAGGGTGATTGAGGATTTTCCATCCCATTTTACTTTCATCAGGAAGATGGCAGATGCATTAGACATCTCCATTTCTCCATTACTGAACAAGGTGAGGATGAAGAGGAGGTAGAGTATTTGGAGATGATGGGGCTGACACCCACAAAGGCTGTCCTCCTACTGGTGTACAAATCCTTTAAGACGGATGCCTTAAAGATTTTACAGACACCGAATTCCATTCCTCCCATAGATGCAGTAGGAGGATGGACAGAAAATACCAAATGGAGAGGGAGGGAGCTGACTTTCTCTTCTCCCATCCAGACCACCAGGGGTTGTTCAGCAAGCTGCTTGCGACAAGGCCAGGGTCCCCCTGTCCTCACATCCTCTGGACAAGGACTCCAGAAAGATTGACAGTATGGCCAAAAATGGGTACCTGTCAGCTTCTTTGGCTATGCGTCAGGCTACCTTCCAGGCATATGGTGCCTAGTATCAAAAGTCACTGTGGCATTCAGTCCTGGCTATGTCCCAAAAAGCTCCCTTGCCTTTGTCAGATGACCTGGCTGAAACTGCCAGGTTTGGGTTAGAGGCAGCTAAGTACCAATTTCAGATGGCTGCTGACACAAATTACATTGCAGCCAGATGGATGGCGAATACGGTGGCACAGAGGAGGTTTGCATGGCTGAGGGCCAGAAACCTTACTCAAGATACCCAGTCTAAGGCCTTGGATTTTCCTTTGGAGGGAAATTCCCTTTTTGGGGAATCCACTGTGGCCTATATGAAGAAGGTGGATGAGTATAAGGCCACTTACTGAAGTAACTCTGCCAAAGAGAGAGCTTCTCTATCCACCAGGCCTTATGGAAGGGGAGGCCAGGGCAGGTCCTTTTATACCAGGCCCTTCTTCCAGCCAATGGCCTTACCCCAGTACCAGCAGTACCCACAGCAGGGATACTCCAGAGGCAGGGGTAGAAGGGGCTTGAGGTGAGGATCCCAACTTCATCCTCGGACACAATTAAAACAGACCCCCTGAGCCATAGGCCACTTCCTCCCTACCTGTAGTAGGCAGACTGTCTCACTTCCTCCATGCCTGGGTGAACATCACCACAGACAAATGGGTTCTGGAGGTAGTGGGTTAAGGTCTGTCTCTGGAATTCAAATCCCCTCCTTGTCAAAAGATCAGAGTTTTTAGTTCTCCCTCCCTAGAAGAGAAAACACTGCTAGAGGCAGAAGTTCAAAACCTACTACAGCTAAGAGCAGTAGAACCCATTCCAAGGTCTCTGAGAGGAAGGTTTTTTTATTCCAGATACTTCCTAACAACAAAGAAAAGTGGGAAGTGGCGGCCTATATTGGATCTCAGATCTTTAAACAAGTACCTGAAGAAACAAAAGTTAAAAATGGTAACTCTAGCTGTGATTTTGCCAATGCTCCAAAAGGGAGATTGGCTGTCATCACTGGACTTAAAGGATGCCTATTTCTACATCCCCATAAGGGATTCTTACCGGAGATATCTCAGATTCAGACTCCCTTCAGGCCACTACCAGTTTTAGCCCTGCCTTTTGGCCTTTCTTCGGCCACAAGGATATTCACAAAATGTCTTGCTGTTGTAGTAGCACATCTTTGGAGACAAGGAATCACTGTTTTCCCTTATCTGGATGACTAGTTAGTGGTGGGAAAATCCCCACTGCAAGTACAGCAGGATTTGAAAGTCATCCAGGACCTTCTAGCGTCTCTGGGATTTCTGATCAATCACAAAAAGTCTGCCTTCACCCCTACACAGGTGTTGCAGTTCTTAGGAGCAGAAATAAATATCTTACACACCAGAGCCTGTCTGCCTCTGGAAAGAGTAAAAGGCCTTCAGTCAGTGGCAAATTCCTTCAGGTTACACAAACCAAAAACTGCAAGACAGTTTCTTCAGCTACTGGGTCACATGGCTGCTTCCATAGGCACAGTGCTGGGTTCCAGATTCCACATGAGGGACATCCAGTTCCACCTCCGGGCTCACTGGTGTCAGAAAAAAGACCCTTTTTTCAAAACTCATTCCAGTAATAAGGGCACTGTTACAGGCCCTCTTGTGGTGGAAAGAGGAATCCAACTTAAGATAGGGAATCCCCTTTCAGAAGGAGAACCCCTCAGTAGTTCCCACAACAGATGCATCCCTATTGGGCTAGGGTGCCCATCTTGGGCAGCACACCACCCAGGGTACCTGGTCAGTTGCAGAGTCCCTTCAGCACATAAACTTGCTGGAACTCAGAGCAGTTTTGCTAGCTCTAAGAGCTTTCTCTCCTCTAGTACAGGGCAAGGTGGTACAGATCAGAACAGACAATACCACCACAATGTATTACATAAACAAGCAGGGAGGCACCAGGTCAGGCCTCCTTTTCACAGAAGCCTTACGAATCTGGACTCTAGCTTATTCTCTGGTAATATCCCTGCAGTCAATCCACTTGCCAGGGAAAGAACATCCTGGCAAATGCCTTAAGTCGAATCAATCAGGCCCATCACGAATGGACCCTGAACAGACAGGTGGTATAGGTTGTTTTCAGATGGTGGGTTACTCCACAGATAGACTTGTTCACATCCCACCAGAACCACCACCTGCAACATGTATTGTTGCAGGTGGTGGACCAGGGAACACTCCTTCTGGATGCTCTGACTCTGGATTGGTCAGGGAGGTTCCTGTATGCTTTTACTCCTTTTCATCTGGTTCACAGGGTACTGCTCAAGCTCAGGTGCCATGCAGCATCACTGATCTTGATAGCTCCAGATTGGCCAAGGCAGCCATGGTGCTCTCTTCTGCTCTCCATGTCTGTCACCAAACCAATACACCTCCCTCGGAGGCACAACCTACTGACTTCCAGCCAGAGAACTCTGTTGTATCTGAATATCAAGTTCCTCAACCTCAAGGCTTGGCTCTTGAGGACATAGAATACACTAAATTGAACCTCTTTGAATCTGTGTTAAGCATTTTAAGAGCTTACAGGAAACCTTCAACTACAAAAACCTATTCTTCTAAATGGAAAATATTTTCAATTTGGTGCTCAAATAAATCTCTGATACCAGGCCAAGCTGGAGTTTCAGTTGTCCTGGATTATCTCTCCCATTTACATTCCTCTGGTTTGCAGTCCAGTTCCTTGAAGGTTCATTTGGCAGCTGTGTCTGCCTACCTTTCTGCTGGGGCAAGGGTAACCTTAGCTTCGGATCCTATTTTTAAAAGATTCTTCAAAGGCCTGAATAATTTGCTTTCCCTTTACAAGGCACCAGTGCTAGCTTGGGATTTAAATGTGTGTGTACAGATAAACTCAAGGGCTCTCCCTTTGAACCCATGGCTACAGCTCATCTAAAATATGTCACTTAGAAAATGTTTTTTCTTGTGGCAATGACTTCTGCAAGGATTAGTGAGCTTCAGGCTCTCTGTATAGATCAGGACTGTATCTCCTTTCATAGAGAGAAGGTAGTCCTTAGAACAGACAGACAATTTCTTCCCAAGGCGGTCTTGGACTTTCACTTAAACCGGTCCATCACTCTCCCTGTCTTTTTCACTGATCATACTATCTCTGGTGAAAGAAGACTGCACAGTTTGGATGTAAACAGAGTTCTCAGTTACTACATGACGGCCACGAAGGGTCATAGACAGGACAGAAAACAGTTGTTCCTGACCTATGGGGATGTGGGAAAAGGTAATCCAACCTCTAAAAGGTCAGTTTTCTCAGTGGATAGTCCAGTGTATCCAATTCTGCTACACTAAAGCTGGTAAGGAGCCCCCATTAGGATTGAGAGCCCATTTCACAAGAGGAACAACTGCCAGTGATGCCCTCGCCCCCCCCACCCAGTGGACATCTGTAAAGCAACTGCCTGGAAAACAGTACACGCTTTTACAGAACACTACAACCTGGGTATTCTGTCCAGGAGTGATGCTAGATTTGGCACAGCAGTTCTGCAAAGTCTGTTTCCAAAATAAAGTTCTGTGCCCACCTCCAGTGGTACTGCTTGGTAGTCTGCATAAAGTTAGGAATATTCTGATCATTACTGGGGTTAGAAGAAAAAATTACTTACCATAGTAATCTTTCTTCCCAGTGATGCTCAGATATTCATAACTTCCCTCCCTACCTCTCCTTCCAGAACTTCAGCCTCTGCACTCTACATGCTGCTGCTACTCTTATCACTATACACCCCTTGGAGTGTTTCTTACCCTGCACCTGTTAATAGTTAAGGTGAACAGGGTTCATTGTGTTTTTACCATTTACGGTATTTCTCTGGCATTTTGTTCTAACTCTGTTGAATTGTTGATTTCTCCAATTGGGGTTTATGTTTTTTACAAATTTATATTATTGGGAAAACCCCAATTATAATAGTAAGAGTATAGTACTATATTATTCTGCACCTACTTTCCAGGCTCCTTTATAAAATCTGAAGAGGTTATAACACATGCAGTTAGTAGAGGCAGTGTTTGAAAGATGCTCACTTGGAAAGTGTTCCATCATTTGCATGTGCTCTATCTCTCCAGGCAGTCCAACCCCTCAGGCTTACTGCATAAAGTTATGAATATCTGAGCATCACTGGGAAGAAAGAAGATTACTATGGTAAGAATGTTTTTCTTTTTTGCTAATTATAAAACAAATAACATGTGTCTATAAATGAAATACCACTCATTTTGTAGATATTTTTGTGTTGAACAACTTCTGTGCTTATAGTACTATGCTATTACATAGATACATAGATACATAGACAGTGTCAGCAGATAAGGGCCTATGGCCCACCCAGTCTGCCCATTTAAGTTTGTAAGTTCAGTTTATGTTTTCCAGGAAGTCTGTTGCCCCTTACCCCTGACCTCCAGAATTCCTTTATGTCTATCCCATGCATTCTTAAATCCCGTGATTGTTTCGGCCCCCACCACTTCCTCTGGCAGGGTGTTCCACTTGTCCACCACCCGTTCTGTGAAGAAATTCTTCCTCACGCTTCCTCTGAATCGCCCCTCCTCCAACTTCATCCCATGCCCTCTAGTCCTGGAACATCTTTTTCGCTTAAAAATAGTGCATTCCTGCACCCTGTTCCTCCCTGTAAGATACTTGTATGTCTCTATCATATCCCCTCTCTCCCTCCTCTCCTCCAGGGAGTACATGTTCAGTGCCTTCAACCTGTCCTCATAGGACTTGTGATGCAATCCATTATTATTATTTTTATTTATTATTTATTTTTATTTATTTATTATTTTTCATTTTAAAGTTATTTGCATTTGTTGGTCAAAAAGTGAACAAAAAAACCTGAATTTTCTGCTGTTTTTTGCTAATTATAAATCTATACGGTATCTATAAAAGAAACACCACTCATTTTTGTAGATCATTTTGTGCTGAACAACTTTCATGCTCACAATACCATGCTATCTTTTTTCGCTTTAAAGTTATTTGCATATGAATATGGTTAGTACTGGTATTGAGGCCGAACATTCTAAATGAGTTCTGGAGTGGTTGTGACATTGCTATTATGTGTATAAATCTGTGATGATGTGTCTACTATGTGTATAAATGTGAGATTTCACATTTATACACACAGTAGCTCAGAAACACAGATTTATCACATAAGATTTATGTCCATGCCTATTGCATAAATAAAATATGGGGGTGGGGGGTGAATGTGTGATAAAGCACTCATGAGGTTACTTGAGGTTAGTGGCAACTAACCAAGATAAATGCCTTATCACACAGTTGCCCCCCCCCCCATATCCCTTATATCTTGTAACAGTATGTGAGTACACCAGAACTAAATTAGGGTTTATAAGAAAATGGAGAGATTTAATGAGTTGTTTAGACCATTCGGTGAGATTGTATTCAGTTTTTTCACTCCATCTGCATTCTTTGCTAGCTAGCTTATTTTCTGTGTTACCCCCTGTTCTATCACCGTACATCTCAAAGAACTTGTATTGCCCCTTATGTATCTCTGAAGTGATTGTCCACTGAGCTGTTGATTCTGTCGTGAAAAATTTAATTGCTATGTTCCTGTACTGGTCTTACCCTGGGGTAGGGAACCTGAAAGTACTTACCCTAAGAAGAAGAGAGGGAAGGGTCCCTCCTTATGTGTTATGTAAGCTGCAGAATTGAAGGGCTTTGCCTTCCTGTGAAAAGCGTGCTTCTCAAATTAAAACATAGATTTACATTGGATGTGTAACTGATAATGGTCGTGGGCCCCCTAGAAAACAGTGTGTAAAACTGACATAAATGTAGAGCAAGTGTGTGTGTGTTTAGTTATATGTATTATATATTATAAAATTCCAGTAAAGAAAATTATACAAAAAGATGTCAATGTGGTTGTTTCTTCGTCCCCTCCAGTAGGGTCTCTTTTAGGAGAAAAGACCAAGGGCCTGAGTTTCATACACCTCTGTAACTCGTGTAACTGAGGACTCAATGTGCTGCCATTCTTATCAGTCTGGGGCGCCATTGCTGGACTTTCCAATAGCCACTGATTTTCAGTAGTTGAAAGAGCTTTGTGGCAGCTTGCATCTTAACTTTAAACCCATGCAGCCACAAAACTGATGTATGCTAGACCCTGGTAAAAACGTGGTCTAGCAGGCATCTCTTGACTATAGCTTAGAACATTTTTAACTTTAGGAAACAAGTCCATGGTTGACTTGTCTGCAGAAGTAGAGTTTGAAAATCCATCCACTAGGTTCTTCCTGTTAATGTAGGCTCCTGCTGGGAGAAGTTGGGGCTAGACACAGGCTGGAATTCTAAACCATAGAGACAGGCATGTGTACCAGTTACACCTCAACCCAAACTGCCACTGCCCAGGACATTCTTCTTCCCAGCCTTACCTGTGGCTCCATCGGCTACTGCTACACCTCCAAAGGAAACCTTAACAAATGGGACATCACCTGCAATAGTATCTGCTGCTTTGCACTAGCCTCACAGTGACTTACCCACCACTGCCTGCTCTACGTCTGGTTAAACTGGTATCTCCTCAGGCTTGTCATTCTTTTGCAACAGGTACACTCGTTGACAACATTTGTAGAACTGGGGTACCTTCCTCCCTCTTTGCATTGTTAAAACCCCATGACCTGGCTTACCTCTGCAGTCTGGTGATGTGTCCCTTCTGACTGTTCCTAGGTGTGCTACCAATATGGGGATTCAGACATTCTCCCACTTTGCACCACATTACTATAACTCCCTTCCAGTTGCCCCCCCAGCTGTCCCCATCCCATGCCCGTTTCAAAAGGTAGTTATACTACCATCTAAAGGCCCCAAACTCATGTGTCTGTTTCCTGCCTCCTTGAATTTTTATGCCAAAATGTCAGCATCTGTTCATACTTAAATTATCACTTTGAATTAATTGACCTCTGTTATCTTTTCTTTGGTTACCTGCTCCCTACACTTGGGTGGGCTATACGGTCTTTTGTGCAGTGTAAGTTATTTGTACTGAAAATGGTCAGCTGTATTTACCTACCTGTGTATTTATTCCCAATGCACCTTCTGCCTTTTCCTGATACGTCAATTCAGTGTTTCTGTGCCTCAGTACAATGTACAGTGACTCTCCACTACGTTAGTGTATTTGTTCTGTGATACTATATACTTATGCAATAATCGTTTACTGTATTTGTTCTATGATACCATATACTTATGCAATGATAGTTTACTATATTTGTTCTGTGATACCATGTACTTGTGCAATGATCGTTTACTGTATTTGTTCTGTGATACTATGTACTTATGCAATCATCGTTTATTGTATTTGTTGTACTCCATTAAGCTTTTAACAGTACTCTCCTGGGTCATGACTAAAAATAAGCACATTGTTGTGTAGTGGACTTACCCAGTTATCAAAAATCAGATAAATAATAAATATGCCAAATGGACATTGCTGTTCTGGACTTTGTATTAAATGTATTGAAACAAGTGGTGCGATGCCGCACTGTCACACTAAATGGAGCCGTTCACCATCCACCATGTTTAGGGATCATGGGCTTTTCTGAATTAAAATAAAATAAGTTACCATGTAAAAAAAATTGGGGGGGGTAACAGAAAAGCCTAAGGGGGCTGTAAAGCTTTGGGGGAGTTTTCTGATACAGACTGCTTTCCTTTAAAGATGTCGCATATTGTGACAAGATGACTGTCTGACCAGTTTTTATGATATGTCTTGCAGAAACGCGCTATAAAAGCTGAAAACAATGTTGCTAGACTGAAGCAGATTATCATCCAACTTCAGGTATGACATTTTCATTTGATCTTTCTTTCAGTGTCCCTGCTCTGAGACCTCTTTGGATGGCAGGGGTATAAACTGATCTTTGGGGGCCTTCTGAACAATTTTGTAACCTCATTCAGTTTTATTCTTGAGGATATCCTTGTGACTTAGACAGCCAGTTCTGAGTGCTGTGTAATATTTTTTTCAATATAAAATGTATTGACGACCCTCTCTGCTGAAAAATCTAATACTCTAGGAATGACCTCCCCTCCCCAACCCCCACCCCGTTTCAGCAGACAGATGCAAGCTAAGAGAAATGCTGACAGCATGTGTATCACACACAAACAGATTTTAGAGACAATGTGTTACATGGCAGACCAGGAGCTAATTACAGAGTTGTTAAGAGGGAAATCATAAAAAAGGTTTACGACGTTGAAGAAGAAACCCCCAAGTTATTATGCAGGGGTATGAGATTGTAAATGCTCCTATGAAGCCTGTGTGAGGAGAATGCAGCATGGATTAAAGAGATGTCATTTGACACACATGAGTTATGCTGAGGATTGCAGAATGTGATGCTTTGAAAATACATCATGTGGTTGTATAAGATATATATTTTTTAAATATAATCTGACAGAAGAGGAGCTAACTGACCTCACCAAAAAGGGGTTGGCCAATACAGATGTTTAAGGAATAATTCTGTTTTGTGGACACATTCTGACCTGGACTCTGACCACGAAACATCTTGGAGAGCACTTAAGCAAGTATTTAGAGACTAAGTACTGAAGTAGGAATTTGCACTGTTTAAACCTTGCTTCTTTTAAAAAGATTTGTATGTCTTTTGATATAAGAGTTCTGTATTTTGTGTTTCACATATTTTTGACTATTTTAGTAAAATTCTTTTTAGAACTTACTTGGTCTGTCTTTGACTTCTTTTTATTTTGTAAGAAAAGTCCATGGTTATAGCAGACAATAGACATAAGCTTGAATGGTGGTATGAAACTAGAAAGAGAATCATTAAATCTGAGGTCTTTATTAAAGTTTTAAAGGGTTCATCTCTGAATACCTGGTTAGGTGCCCGCAGGCAAAGATATCTGGCCCCCCGAAGACAGATATATCTAAGCCTGTGCATTGGGTATGCTAACAAGAGGTTAACAGTTTGAATCCCTCCAGAACTGGAGACCAAAGGTTGATCCGAACTCACAAAAACAGACAAGAGGGTTACCTTATCTGTTACACTGTTCACAAGACTGTGCTCAGAGGTTTGCACTTTGGGAGTAGAGGGCCTGACCTGCTGAGTGGGTTTGTGACAATCCTCATAGAGCTCTAGTACATTCAACAGTATCCCATCAACATGGTAACACCGGTCCATAAAAGTGGGGACAGGGCCACACATACAAATTATCGTCCCATATCTATTCTCCCCCCTCTGTCCAAAGCAGTTGAGCGCATTGTATCTGATCAGCTCGTAGAATACCTGGACAAATACCAGTTACAATGCCCCCTACAGCATGGATTTAGAAATTCACACAGCACCACCACAGCTTTAATTGAGTTCACCGAGTTCATACATAAGGCACTTACCATGGGCAACTGGTGGGAGCATCCTTTATAGACCTCACCAAAGCATTCAGCACGGTCAGCCATGCATTGCTACTTGAACAACTGTCCTGCACGGGGTTCTCCCCTGACACCATGGCTTGGTTCAGTAGCTATCTCATCGACAGAACGCAACAGGTAAAAATAAATTGGGTACTTTGTGAAAGCTGTCAAGTGCGAACAGGGGTTCTCCAAGGATCCATTTTAGGCCCTCTGCTCTTCAGCCTCTTCCTGAATCACCTTCCCTGCACATGCCAAGACAGTATTCTCCTCTATGCAGATGATGCAGTACTCTGTACAAGTAATTCAGACCCAATATTACTAGAGAAGCAGCTTCAGAGGAATTTCTCCATAGTTGAGACCTGGTTCATGAGTCATAAATTACTCATGAACTACAAAAAGACCAAAACCATGATGTTCGCAGCCCCACATAACAAGCACAGATCACATCAGCTCACAATCCGAAATAACCCTGGCTCCCCTTTAGACCTTGTCCACACATTCAGATACTTAGGGGTTACACCAGACAGCAATTTATCCTGTGCAAACCATGTCGACCATGTGGCCAAAGCTGTCAATGCAAAAATAGGCCTGCTACATAGGCACAAACACTGCTTGACTGACGAAGCACTCAGACTTGCAGTACATAGCTCTGTGACCTCCATAATTGATTATGGCCTGGTTGTAGATGGCACCGTGACAGACTCTGCCCTTAAAAGAATCTCAATAGCCTTAAATAAGCCTGTAGGCTTGTTACAGGGGCCCACCAGCTCATACACACCTGTGAGTTATATGCCCAAGCTGGATGACTCTATCTTCATGGCAGAATGAAGTACCTGACTTGCCTGCTTACCAAGAAAACATCCTTGAGCATAACCCCCCGGGCATCCAGAACCTCCTGTGCCCATCGACAAATCCCCACCACACCAGAGGAACAATCAGTCAGCCTTTCAAGGTCCCCTTTTGCTGTACCTTGCAAGGGCAAAGATTGTCTGAGTACTGTGAACTTCCTCCGCTCTGACATACTGGCCGAATCTAAAATTGACCCTTTTAAGTGGAAGCTGTAGGCTTACCTAGCTGTGCTCAGTAGCTGTGACTGCCAAACCGAATCGGAATCTGGCTGATCTGTTTACACTGCCTAACTATTGCACTTAGCTGCTATGACAAACACCAGGGCATTCACCCCCTAACTTTCTTCCCAACTACCACTGTCCACCCCCTACACCTCTCTAGTTTGTCCCTTGCTCGCTCTCTCTCATATTATACTTTTCCCGTGCTTTTCACATTCATCCTCTTCCCCTCGGCCCTTATGCCGCCCTCCACCATCCCCGGCTCTCCGGGCTCCTGACAAGGCCTCTCGGCTTGCAGCCTAAGTCGGTACGAGTAAAGTACAATGTCTGATATCCTGTCCTACACTGTATGTAAGCATTATCACTTAAACTGTACTGCCTGAAGTTTTTGGAATTGTATGAACTCTAATATGCTGTATTGGTTGTATGGCTGTCCTTAAATGTAATGTAACCGAACATTCTGTTTATTTACCCACTGTCTTCCCAAATCATGTATGTTGTCCTCTGTTACCACTGACGTGGAACCTTACTAAATGAGCCCCCGACTCAAAGGTACTTCTAATCTGAGAATTTAAATAAATAAATAAAAACATTAGCACCTCCTGGGAAGCTTTTGCAAGATGGGGCCATCCACCTACATGCACATCATCGGGACATGGCATCGCCTGTTCAGTGGGGGCAGCCCACAACTACTTCAGTTGTTTTTGTCCTGCCATTAAGAGAGTGAACACTGAACCACTGGATGTTTTTGATATTGTCAAATAGCTCAATGATACCTACTCTGAGTATGTTGTCACCAAGTAAAGCACTTTTTCATCTTTGTAGCTGTGGAAAGCAGATTCATCGGGAGGATGACTATGATTTGCACATTCGTTGTTTGCATCTTGCTCACAGTGTGAAAAACTACCATCTACTAAGATTTCAACTAGGCTACACAGAGCCCCATTCGTAAGGTTTTAAAGCATTTCATTTTTGGGCAGGGAGCTACTGCAGTGGCTGTGAAGTTAATGATCTCCTAACACCAGCAAAATTGAAACCAGCGGCAATGGATGAAGCAAAGTCACCATGTAAATTGATGTAGCGGTCAAAGAAGAACATGTCCACCCAGTCAGACTCTTTCTTGTCCTAGAAGGAGAGCTGTTGGGGTTGCCAGGAGTCAGGCCATTTGTCAGTGAGTTGACAGTCCTCCGAGCAACTGCGAACCAGATTCCAACTCTCAAAATGGGATGGTAAGTTTATTGATTTGTCTGGTGCAGAGGTGAAACAGGCTGGTTCAGCCTCTGCTAGGCCAGATCCCCAACCCTTGAAGGCTGTGATCCAGTTCCAAAGGTACTGCAGCCTTCCACTGGAACTTGATGAACCGCATCATCAAGTACCTTCTCGTCAACCGTGGTGCCCTGGTTGCCACACCCAGTGCAGTTCTGGCAGAGGTCTCCGATTCCATAAAAAGATAACTTCCTTCTCTGCCGTAGGTTTTCCCCACTGCCTTCTTAGGTGTGCCGGGCTGAGCCTGCAGCCCCCCACCCTCCCCCCACAGCCTACTACTCTCCAACCCCTCCGGTGGAGGAGGATGAGAAGTACAACTCTGACCTGCATGATGAGGATTGAAAGGAGGAAGAGGATGATCCTTGTCGCACACTGAGGCTTAAGAACTCAGCTGGATTTACCTCACTTAAAAGAAACAGTCCTGTACACTGCTGTGGCTGCCTGGCATAGGCTCAGTATCCCTAATGACCATTTCTAGGAAGGTAGACAAGCAGTGTCTGGCTCCTGGGAATAAGAAGTACTACTTTTCACAGCCTGACACTGACTCAGTGGTAATCATGGCTGCACATAACAGGTCTCGGGCACCCCCAGAGGATGAGCACTAGACCTTCTAAAAAGGAGTCCAGAAAATTGGACAGTACTGGTAAATCCACATTGCCCACAGCCTCCTTTGGCCTGCACATTGATAGTAAGCAGGTGTATGTGGCCAAATACCAGAAATGAATGTGGAGGGATCTTACCTGTGATGTAGGGGGGTCTTAGCTGTATTGTCAGCAGCATGTCTGACAGGTCCCTGAAGTCAGAAGCCTTCATCTGTCTGTCACAGGACTGTGATACTAGCAAGCACCTTCTGAGATCTGTGTGATGCCTCAGATTAAGCTGCCAGGGTTGCCACCCCTAGTATTTGTTGAAGATGTCACTTCTGACTCCTTGTTGTGGGTTTTACTCAGAATGTGCAGCAGTCAGTTCTGAATACCCCCTTTAAGTGCACCTAGCTCTTGGGACCAAATGTTGAGGTCATTCTCAGTGACCTAGAGTCCACCAAGAAGTCTATACGGGGGAGGAGGACTGTGGAGTCCAAACTGAGTGGCAGCAAGGTTTTGCAGCTCCAACTCCTGGGCAGAAAATCAGCTTGAAATATTGAAAATGTACATTTGTGGACTGATACAACCAGCACCATTGAAAAGCACTGCTGATTTACTAAAATGAGCAACATTAAGAAAGATACAGTGGGCTGGATATTCAAACTGCGCCATTCTGAGGCGCAAGCCCTTGAGCGGCGCAAAATAGTTGCGCAGGGGTGTGGCCGGGGCGATATTCAAAGGAGTTGCGCTATTGAGCAACTCCTTTGAATATCACTCCCCAGCCATAGCCACAGTGCATGGCGTAGTGAAACTTGCGCCACCGCAAGTTGTCAGAGTGGAGCATTCAACTTGCGGTGGCCAAGTACCATTGCGCCATGCGCAAAATCATGATATTCAAAAGGTGACATGCAAATGGGGCCATAATTCATGCAAGGCGCAGGGGGGGCCATTTGCATGCCATTAGCATGTAGGTGCGCTGATCCCCGAGGACTTGCGCTGGCGCCCTGCCAGGCAGCAACCGTCGAGACCGGCGCACCCTGCACTGTCAGGCAGCAATGTGGCTCCCCACCTCTCCCGTACATCTCCCTAGTGGTCAGTGGACTGAAATGCCCGATCGTGGGCAGAAAGTAAATTGAACCCCCAAACATGTCCCTAGTGCCCGACCCGCGGGCAGTAAGTAAAGTGCCCCCCACCCGAACATCTCCCTGGTGGTCCAGTGGACGTAATGCTTGATCGTGGGCAGTAAGTCAGACCCCCCAAACATCTCCTGGTGGCTGGTAGTCCCCACCCACCACCCGCTCCCCGGCGGCGGTGGCGGCAGCATCCACCCGCCCGCCGACTGACTGCCCGGTGAGACTCTGCGCCAGTGGTGCAGAGCAAGGCCAATGGCGTGCAGCCCCCCATCCGTGACAGTCCAGATTTGTAGATGAATCGCTACAAATCTGGACTATCATGTCCTGTTATGGGCTACTGCGCCCGTGGCTCTTACTCGCACCAATAATCGCTACTCGAACAGTCAGCGGCGAAGCCTGGCAAATAAATGGGATGCTGCCGGCTGCGGGGAGGCGGGGTGGTGAGGCGTTTCATGGGTGGGTGGGGTGGGAGGGACACTAGCCACCAGGGAGATGTTTGGGGGGTCAATTACATTCTGCCCAGCGATCGGCATTACGTCCACTGGACCACCAGGGAGATGTTCGTGGGGGCACTTATTTTTCTGCCCGCGATCAAGCACTAGGGACATGTTCGGGGCTATTTACATTCTGCCCGATCGGCATTACGGGTCCACTGGACCACCAGGGAGATGTCTGGGTGGGGGTTTACTTTCTGCCCGCGATCGGGCACTAGGGACAACTCAAGGGGTCATTTACATTCTGCACCAGAATCGGCATTACGGTCCACTGACCACCAGGAGATGTTCGGGGTCAATTTACTTTCTGCCCGCGATCGGGCACTAGGGACATGTTCGGGGGTTCAATTTACTTTCTGCCAGCGATCGGGCACTAAGGACATGTTCAGGGGTGTGTTCAATTTACATTCTGCCCTTGATCGGGCATTACGTCCACTGGACCACCAGGGAGATGTTCGGTGGGGGCACTTTACTTTCTGCCCGCGATCGGGCACCAGGGACATGTTCGGGGGCTTATTTTACATTCTGCCCGCAATCGGGCATTACGGTCCACTGGACCACCAGGGAGATGTTGGGGTCGAATTTACTTTTCTGCCCGCGATCGGGCACTCAGGGACATGTTCGGGGGTTCAATTTACTTTCTGCCCGCGATCGGGCACTAGGGACACATGTTCGGGGTAAAGTTCATTTACATTCTGCCCGCTGATCGGGCATTTCGGTCCACTGGACCACCAGGATGTGAACAGGAGGTGGGGGAGTTACACTGATGCCCGCGATCGGGCTGGTGGGGAGTACACTATGCCCGCGATCGGGCTGGGGGGCACAGGGACTGAGTTGGGGCGAGTCACAGGTGGCAGCTGCTGTGTTGCACCCTGCAGTACAGCAGCTCACCTGTGGGTGGCCCTCTACTTAAGCCTTTTTTTTTTTTTTTGCTCAAGGTCCTGCAGGCTCAGGTTGGGGGTTGCGCCTGCACAACTCTGCACAGCCCGGTTGAATATCTGGCTGTGCAGTTTATGCATGGTTCCTCCCCCTCCTGTTGAGCATGCATTCATTTGCATTGCGCTGTTGCTCAGCCTGTTTTCAGTGGCGCAACTGCCTCCTGCTGAATATCACAGAATGGCGCAATGTAGGACTTGAGCGTCCGCAGCCCTATTGAATATCTGGCCCTGTGTCGGTAGATGGAGTCAAAAGCAGGAATGCTGGCATGACTCAGATCCACGAGGTCTGGAGTGGAGGCCCAGGTGGCAGATGAGCATGGCTTAAATGAAACTTTACACTCCTTGGGACTGAAAATGCAGCATCTCATCACTTTGGTGACAGATCTGACCACTAAGGTAGAAGGCTTTAGTGCAAGAGTGAAGATGGTGGAATCCGTGGTCAACATTTTGAAGGAGGACATGGTGGAGGTGCAGAGGTCAATAGCAGTCTCGACTGATACAGTGACCCTGTTGATGAAAGAAAATACCTCAGGGCTCATCTCAAAATGTTGACGAACCAGACTCAGTCTGTCAGTATTACAGTACTCGATCTCCTGGAGGGGTTCAAGGGAGATCATCCATTGACATTCCTGAAAGAGTGCCTGGAAGAGAAGCTTCTGCCGGAGGCCCAAGAGCACAATTTTCACTTTCAGAAGGCCTACAGAATCATCCCTTGTGGTCACTACGAGGATGCAACCAAGCCCTGCATGATAACCACCAGAATCTGGACCAGAGACCGCATCTTACATCTAGCACACCGACAAGGACCGATCATGTAAGATGAATCGCAACATTTACCTCTTCTCAGACGTAAGCTACTCGACTCAACAGTGGTGGAAAACATTTGATGACATTTGGCAGCAGTTGTGACTGGGGTTGTCCACTCCGTGATTTACCAAGCCCGACTGAGGATCATCCATGAAGGCAAGGTGTGGGCCTACTCAGATCCACTGGAGGCTGGCAAATGGGCGACTAGAACAATTTTGTCTGCATGTGGAACCACTACGGATGCTGAAACACAGGACTCGGACATTGAGGCTACTTGAATTCATCTTGCAATGTAAGACCTTACCAATGGTTGGACAATAGAAGCTGTTCCGGGTCACTTTATTCCTTTTCTTCATAGTGGGACACAACAGTTGATATATAATTTTTGGCTTTCTCAAAGTTCAAATATTGTATACAGTTTTTATGCTCCCTCACTCCCTCCCACTGATTGAACTGGCTGCAAGGGTTAACTCTGAATGATCCCTGTTCACTGATGTAATGTGGGTCTTAATTATATGCAGGGCCCCTGGTGTTCTGCGGCAGAATTTTCTGACTTCTGCGGCAGGGCTCCTTGACTTCTGTGGCAGCATTTTCTGATTTCTGCGGCATGATTTATTCATTTCTCTGGCAGAATGCAGTCCTGTCATTGGCTAAATATGATGTGATGTCACTGATGACATCATATGCTGAGCATAGAGGAGGGTCTTCAGGATAAACAAGGTGGGAAAGAAAGCTTGACACTATGGAAAAACAGTATATTTATATGAAAATTCACCAAAAACAATGAATTTTATGCACTATATATATTCTAGTGGCATGATGTAAATCTGGGTACCCTGGCAACCGCAGAACCGCAGAATTCCAGAGCCCTTGATTATATGTTAGAAACACTGGGGGGGGGCGAGTGAAGCAGCAATGCAAGTAAATGTTTATGCACAGTGCTACATTTTCTTATTTTCTATCACCACAGGAATAGTTCAAATGCTCAGCTCCTGTTTGGATGCCGTATGGACAGATCACGGGTGTTTTCTACCTCTTTTCCTCTTTGGTGGTAGGGGTGTTAATTCTTTAGTAATACTGACTTCTGTTAAGACGAGAGGAGATGTTTCAACAACTGTACAGTTATCTAACTAAAGTTAAAACATGTTGCCATTTAACCTAAATTACTTTCTTCCTCTAGGAGTATAACATGATGTCATAAGCCCAGTAGTAGGGTGTTTAATGCTGAACTTCACCAACAAACATCTCAATTTGAAAACAGTCATTCTTGGGCACCATATATTCAGCATCATATATGTAACCTTTCTAGTTTCGTTAATGTTATTTCCCCTAATGTAGTATCATAATAGGCTGGACGCACAATTCCTTTGATTAAGACAAAATGTTACTTCCCTCAGTGGGTTTTTGTATACATGTGGATTTTTTAATGTATGTAATGCATCAATTGTTACCTGTTGGTAAAACAATAAAAATAGAGTTAAAAAAAAAAGTCTATTTATACTGTTTGGTCCCTCACGACAGTACTTCCCAGAATGGCAATTGTAAACACTCCTTTTACAGGAGCCCCCACATTAATCCTCCCCATGAAAAGGGACACGGTTTTGCTATCCAGTAGCTGTAGAAGTTCATATGGGGGGGGGGGCTCCTACAAAGTCTTGAAGGAGTGTGGGAAACGTGGCTTTTGGCTGCCCCCTCCTTCTGACTCACTCCCTTCTCCACCAGATCCCTTTGGGCAGGAACTCCTTGTTCTAAGGACGTAGGTACAGTTCACTAGCCACACTTTGGCAGTTCCACTGGAACAATCTGATTCATTGGACATCTTCAAGCTAAGCTCTTCCAGCCACCCAGGCAGTATGTCCTCTAGGCTGCAACCCGTGACATCAGATCTTTCTTTTGCAGGAAGGGACAGGTCTCCTCTTTCGCAGCTCTGGCAGCATTCAAGGATTTCATTGCAAGTTAATGCTTTTGGCAAAAATTTCAACTTACTTCAACTTCAGTTTACAATTTCTTCCACTTGTTCCAGCTCTGCCTTTGATGAGAAATCTTGGCATGGAAGAGGGGAAGCCATCCGGTGGTTTTAATTTCTGCGTGACTTGGCAACAGGAAGTGTCGAAAACCGGCCTCACATGTCCTGCCCGTACTGCCTGGGACAGCAGCACAGTGTGGGAGGGCTGTGGTCTTTGTCAGGCGATGCTTCCAGCATCACTGGAAGATTGCAAGGACAAACTTATCCTTGATTGACCCTCTGAATGGGACCCCAAGGATTGACCTGTGAGCCACAAAAAAGGGCTTGGTGGCTGCCAGGTCCACTGCTTAGCTTGCAGCTCTTGAGGAGATAGCTGCTGCCATGGTGAATACCTCTTTGTCTCGGTGCTCTTCCCAGCTGGATACAGCGTCATAAGAGCCTTCATAGAAGATTTCCATGAAATGTGTCAGGCCCTTCAGACCTTTCGGGTGGGCCCTTCTCACTGAGGCTTGAAGCACAATCCCTGCTGGCACAGGTCGTGGAACCAGGAGAGATCAGGAGCCTCCCATTCCCTCAACAGCTCAACACTGGTTGAGTGGCCTTTGATCAAGGGCATGGTCAAGAGCTCCGCGATGCCCCTATTGAGCTTGTCAACATTGAAACCGGTCGAGCAGGCTGTTGAGAATTTTCTCAGGCCTGTCAACCAGCTGTTGGAGGAGCTTGATAATGAGCTGATCTCCCAGACCCCAGTGTTCTTGGTCTTCTCACAGGAAAAGATTGCTTGGTTGGTATCGCTGACTAGATCACTTCAGGACGAGCCATCACCGGTGCTCATACCTCCAAAGCAGAGGCTTGTGAACATTGCTTGACATGTGGTCTGTCACAACCCTCCAGAGGCTTCCTCTCGACATTGGCCACAGGGTCGATGGTCGAGGTTGGAGCGCCGCTGTCAGTCACACTGGACTGGGAGCCACTGTCATCAGCACTCCTTAGCCTTCTCATCTTTGGGCAAGGAGAGGCATCACTACAAGATAGGGAGGCACTACAAGGAGCTCCTCTGGCAGCAGTGGACTATTGTTGGGGAGGGTAGGACTCTAACCTTTGGACCCTCACTCAGCTGGCAGCCATCAGTCATAACTTTGCTTGATCCATCCGTGGCAGATGTTCCCAACATCTGCCTCTCCACTCCTGAAGGTGGAGCTTCCACCATTGCAGCCCTTGGTGGGAGCTCTGAAGAAGGACTCCCATGCTGCTGCTGGCTTGCCAGACTGGCTGTCAGTGGAAATCGCCCACTCAGTCTGAGAACACCCAGGTGGTTCACAGCTGCAAATGGTTGAAGGCTGTTTTTGAGGCAACTTCTAGGGGTCTTCTGTGTTATCATTGAGTACCCACACTTTGGACCCTGGCTCAATCAGTGATACTCCCACCAGCCACGGGCCAGTGCTATTCAGGGCTTTATTCTGCATCACGTCAGAGTCCATGAGTGTGCTCTTGGAGCCAGTGCAAAGAGGGCTAAATACCCCTTCACTGACATCCTGGACAGGGATGAATCTCAGGGGTTACCTTTCCCATGACTGAAGCCATCTTTGAATTGGCTCTGGAGCTTTGGCAGTGTCAAGCATCCTGCCCGGCACACTCCACCCATATAGTTTACAAATATGCAATCCCTATAAGGTCGGTTTCATGGTTCTTGGACCTCCCTTCAGCCAAAGGGTTGGTCTTGGACTCAGCCTTTCGTAAGTCCAGTGGCCAAAGGGATGTGGACAAGCCTTAGACAAGGAGTCTAAGAAGCATGCCCATGCAATCAATAAGGTCTAGACCGCTTCTTCTCTTGGTCTCCTCCAGGTGAGTTATGCCTTGATGGTAGCCAACTTTGATCACTCCCTGTTGGTGTGCTGGATAATGTCCTTCCTCACCTTCCTGCTGACTGGCAGCTCGAGGTGAAGTTGGTCAGGGACCAGGGTCAAGCGCTAGTTAAGCACCAGCTCCAGACAGCTTTGGACATGAGAGACTCTTGTGCCCATGCCATGGCATCAGCTATTGCGCTGTGTCTCAGGACCTGGCTGCAGTTTTCTACCTTCATGGCTGATATTCAGCACATATTGGCCAATATCACATTTATAGTATATGCGCTGACCTCTTCAGCCCTGGGGCAGAGGGACATCTCACCAGAATAGAGAAGTTCCATGCCACCCTTGATTCTGTGGCATTGTCCCAGAAGGACCCTAAGGCTAACAAGACCTTCCCGTACTGGTCCTTTTGGCCCCCGCAGTGGCAATGTGAAGCCTGGCATTCAAAGCCCAAGTTTGGAGGCCAGGTACTAAAAAGAGGCAGGGGCAAGGGAAGTGGTGTCCCTCTGGCCCCAGCAGCTAGTGCCCCCCTCCAAAGCCACCCAGTGATGTGTCAGGGGATGTTATCCTCCTCACTGTCCAGTCCCTGACCCAGCTTCCAGTGGGGTGCCGTCTACGCCACTTCTGGCTAATCACATTGGTATGTCATTACTATGGGCAAGTGGGTACTGAAGGTGATAGGTAGAGGGTTGACTCTAGATTACAAGGCTCTCCCACCTTACTGACTTCATGCTTTTCGGGAGTCCTCGGCATCGTAGGACATACTATCTACCCCCAAGGAGGACATGGCTCATCTCCAGGTACTTACTGATCCCAAAGTGGATGGCGGGGGGGGGGGGGAGCTGGTGCCCATACTGGATCTGTCCAATCTGCATTGTGTGAAAGTGCAAGTTCTGGATGGTCACTCTAAGCCAGATTTTACCATTACTGGAGTATGTGATGTTGCTCCCTGGATCTCCAGGATGCGTTCCTTCACAACCCAGCCCATCCACCCCACTGGTGGTACCTATGGTTCTGCACAGAAAGGGTTTCATATCAGTTCCAGGTCATGCCCGTCAGCCTCTCATCTGCGCCCAGGGTCTTCACCGAGTTCATGGCAGTGACGGCGGCCTTCCTGCAGTGCAGGGGCATCAGGGTGTATCCCTATCTGGATGACTGGCTGATAACCAGGCTATCCAAGGAGGTCATAGAGCAATCCAGAGATCTTGTCCTTCAGACTTGCATAGACTTGGGCCTGTTGGTCAGTTCAACCTGGACAAGTCTGAACTGATCCTCTCTCAGGTAATCACATTCATTGGGGCAGAACAGTTTTCCCTGTGGGTCATGGCCTGTCTCCCTGTGGATCAGTTTCAAGACCTTACCTTCTTTGCCTATCATTTCAGGTTGGGCACTCAAGCCCTGCCTGGGATTTTTTCAGGCTTCTGTGGTACATGGCATCCACCACCAGCATGGTCCATTGGGCAAGCTGGCAGATGTGCTACCTGCTGTGGGAGCTGGACCGCCAGTGGTCTTGGTGCTTAGGTCATCTGGACCAGCAGGTTCTTGTGACCCAGTCTATGTGGGATACCATCCCAGTGGTGGCTGGTCCCTCAACACTTGGAGGAAGGAATCCCATTTATCTGCCCAGAACCGGTCATCTTGCTCATGGGCAGATGTGTTTCTGGAGGGGTGTGGAGTTCATGTGGCAGACCACAGGGCCACAGGTTCTGGTTATCCCGGGAGTCCTGTCCACATATTGACATGCTGGAGCTCCATGCAGTGCAGCTGCCTCTCACGGAATTTGCTATTCGGATCCGGGGTCAGATCATGCAGATCTTGGCAGACAGTACCATGATCATGTTTTACCCGAACACAAGGGCAGAACTTACTCCCTTCCCATGTGTCAGGAGGCCCTCTCCACCTGTGCACTCATGTGCAGCCTGGCAATGGATTTCCTGACGATTCATTTTATGAGAGTTCACAGTCAGCTGGCAGATGCTCTCAACTGGGTAAGAGAGACATTGTCCAACTGGTTACTGCATCAGGAGGTGGTAAGCCACCTGTTCTCCCAGTGGAACACCACTCTGGTGGACCTGTTCATCACCTGGGAGAATAGAAAGCTGAGGCTGTTTTATGCCCACCCCCTACAATCAGAGTCACTTTTGGGGGATGCCTCTGTGAGGCCCTGGAGCCCAGACTTTGTGTATGCCTTCCCTTCTTTCACCTTGATCAGCAAGTTGTGGTGGTCAAGGCCCGGAAGGACAAGGTGCGGATGATCCTGATGGCTGCAGACTGATCTAGACAGTTCTGGTACCTGAATCTCCTCAGCCTCAACAGGCCTCCGTGGCAGTTGCCTCTTCATCTGGAATTACTGACCAGACACCAGGGGATAGTCCTGCACCCAAACCTTGAATCCCTGCACCTCTCAGCCTGGTTCCTGAGCAGCTAGAGTTCCAGGCCTTGGGTCTCTTGGAAGACGTGCTCTACATTGTGGAGGCCTCCCAAAAGGAGTCCACTCACTGATGCTATGCATTCAAATGGAAGAGGTTCTCTGTCTCTGGTGCCAGGGTAGATAGCTTGATCCCCTTGTCTGCCCTGTGGTGACATCCTGTAGTACCTCTGGTCCCTCTGTGTTGGGACTGTGAGTGAGGACCCTTAACATGCACCTGGCAGCCATGCTTACTGGGCATGGACTGGTAAGCCGGTGATTGCCCAGGAGAAGGTGGTTGAGCACTTTTTCAAAGGCTTTGATCCCTAGTCCTCCTCTCGTGGACGAGCCACTACCACCTTGGAACTTATTGCTGGTGCTGGCTATGCTCATGGGCAAGCCATTTGAACCTGTGCACAGGTATGAGATGTTGCAGCTGTCATAGAAGACAGCCTTCTTGGCTATCACATTTGCCAGAAGGATTAGCAAGCCCCAGGTTCGCTCGGTGGAGTCTTCTTACCTGGTCTTCATGGACAAGGCCTTTCCTTCGTCCCCACCCGAAATTCCTCCCAAAGGTACTGTCGGAATTTCACCTTAATCAGGTGATTATCCTTCTGGTATACTTCAGTGATCCATCTTCACAGACCGACCGGAGGCTCCATACTCCATACCTCTCTTATTATAAGGAGCACACAGCTGGAGTTCAGGGTGAGGCTCACCAGCTGTTCGTAACATACACTGAAACCACATCTGGCAGCAAAGTAGATGATTGGCAGGTAGATATCAACCTCTGCTATAGGTTGACTGGTAGGGAACCTCCCCAAGTGCTGAGAGCTTATTCCACTAGACATACCGCTGCCTTGGTGACTGCCTCCAGAGTCATACAGGAGATCTGTAGGGCTGCTACCTGGAGGAAAGCACATACCTTCTTCTCCAAGTATACCATTGGCATCATGTCACACCAGGACGCTTGTTTTGAGGCCTTGGTTCTGCAGTCTCTGTTCGCCAAATAAGGGTGCACACCTTGTCCTCACTTCTTGGAGAACTGCTAGGAGTCTGCCGAAGTGTGGATAGTGAACTGTATCCACACCCTTAGGAATCTGGGTTACTCATCTGCAACCATAGATCTTCTACAGAATGGTCTCTTGCAGTAGGTCATTACTTCTGGGAGGTTCCAGCAGGTGCCACTATCACATGGCAGCTTCTTCCAGCAGTCTCTTTACCAGGGACCACCCACACAATATCACTTCCTGGCTCTGCCTATAAGAGTGGGTGGTCCCTGGTACCCTCCTTTCATTTTCCCGCCGACTTCAGCTTGCACAGCAGCTAGCTCAATCTTCTGTGTAAGCAGCCATCGACGAGAACTGAACTTTTACAGCCCGAAAAGTTGCTTCATACACGGCACCAATTCCTGTGTTTTATGCCAGAAACAAAACACTGTGTTACAAACTCAGGGGGCTCGCACCAAGGACTCCAGATCCACTGAGTTATCTTTCAAAAAAAAAACCTCCTCACCAAAGGAGTGCAGGATCATATTACGAGGAGGCCTACATTCAACCTCCGTAACGCCCAATGCCATCAGGTACAGCAGTCACGGTGGGCTCACAAGCTAAACTTATTGACCTGCTACCTTACAGGTACCTAATATTGAGCATATTATTAATAAAATGTCATAATATTTGGGCTCGACCACACATTTGAACCACATAAAACAATAAGGCTCAACTTTCCAGGGCTACCTCACTGCTGATGATTTCAATTTACGTGAAGAATATTGCCCAGGTACTCCAAATATTCAGATACTGAATTATAGGAGCCATATGCCAAATACTAGCATAATTGGGCATTTTATCACCTCCTTCGCCTGAAAAAGAACTGATGCCTATACTTTTATTGACATCCCCGAAATACTGGGATATAATGGATACTTTGCCACAGGCATTACCATATGACTTCAGGCCTGGCCCTCAATTTCAGGTCTTATACATATTACACAATATAAGCAGGCTAGCACCCCGCCTTCAAGCGATAAACTATCTGGTCCAGCAACACAAAACATTCTGGACAACTTACAAGCCTCAGACAGACTACTAAGGACAGTACAAAACAACTAAATAGGTGTTTTTTCTGTAAACAAAGGCACATTCACTACCTCTGAGCCTACCCGGCCTTTCATTCCGACAACTGTGCCTACACCTCTGTGATTTCACATATCTGAACCCCTGCTTTCTCCGTAGGGCTTCAGTGAAACAGTGGGTTATTCTGCCATTATACTCAGAGACACAAACAAAGAGGCTACACACACAAAAAAAGGGGAGACAAGGAGGTGCATGTCCCTAATACTGGACAATTTTAAACGGAGACCAAGTACGGGTCGCTCGGACCATCACATCTGGATCCTGCCTGCATCATATAGTGCCCTTTCGTGGTGGACACTGTCTCCAACCTCAACCAGGGCAGATTACAACATTAAATACAAATAACAAATGCAACTTTTAAAATGGGGGAAAAAAACAAAAAACAAATTATTCACATGGCACGTGGGTCAACCCCACTGCACAATCCCATATTTAATCTCTTGCCTTGGATGTTGCCATGCGGTTTATGCCTACCCGCCATCCAGAACCCCCACTCAGATATCTGTTTACCCAACAGAAAAAATAAGGGGATCCCCATCCCAGCTTTTCATGCAAAATACCTGAAATGCAACTATATTTTATACGAAACATCCATTAATGCCACGTCCTGACCCTGAACAAGACTCTCTTTAACGATCCTATATCACTAAAGATCAATGGAATATTAATGGACCAATGAGAGAACAGGCACCTACATGGCTTTGACAAATCTGGCATTACAGGCTATAACAACACTTAATAGCCAGTACAGACAAATTAATAATCAAATCAGACTTTAAATGCAAAGGGAGGAACCCTAAAATACCACAACCTGAAAGGTCTGCAATCCCAAGCTTAATGCTTAAGGACTCCCTTGTAAATGAGATTACTAACACAAGACAAAATATCTGTCCTGGAAAATGCTATTCCTTGTTGCTGTTATCTCAGCCTGCCTTGTGTTTGAACTGTAGGCCTTAGTTCATAACACCCCTTTCCAGGTGTTACATAGAGACTGGTTGGTATTGTATACTCACCCCAAATTTTTTGCGTTAGGTAGTGTCTGATTCCACATTGAATCGGTCCATTAGCCTATGTTTTTACCTCGCCCTCAGAACCAGAATGTGGTACTGTTGCAGACTTTGGACAGTCACAGGATTCTTTATTACTCTTTGGGCCATAGCAAGGACTGCGCCCAGTCCTCTCAACTGTTTGCTGCCTTTTTGCTCTGACACAGCAGGTAAACTGGTCACCAGATGGTGCCTATCCAAATGAAGCTCTTCCTGCATCTTATTCTGCTACATACATACAGACAGGGCAAGCCCTACCAGGTGCCGCTATGGGGCATCCACATATTATTACCTCATTGTCCTGTTTTCTGTCTCTCTCAACTGCTGACATTGGCAATGCTGCTACCTGGTACGCATTTCATACCTTTTACTAATCATTACAGTCTGGTCTCCCATAAGAAGGCAGAAATTGGACTTGATGTATTTACAAGGTCTGCTTTGCTGAGGGTTGGTCCACTGTTTTTTTCCAGCCACCCAGCTGGGGTTGGTATAATGGTGTTTGTCCAGTCTGTTATGGCTATATATAGAGATACCCTTGAAGAAGATAGGTTAGTTACTTACCAGCAACAGTAGATCGTTAAGAGGGTCTCCATAGAGCTAGAACTTTCCTGCCCACCATCCACCTGATATAGCGGGCCTATTCTTGCAGCTTCTTTGCCACTTTTATCGTGTGCTGCCACTTGCTGTGTGCGAGGTAGTATTTGCTTTGTTCCCCTTGCCTCTCTGTGCATCATTGGAGGAGCTAATCTTGTGGTTGGTGATGTCTTGAACTCCAGTCATTGAATGCAGGGAACTAACATAGTTGGCGGCCACCCACGTTACATAGTCGATGACCCATGCCAATGACAAGCACATGGGCGTCCCCATCTTGCAAAAGGTCCTGCTGCCAACAACTTACAGTTCAATGTGTTACGGCTCCGTTGAGATGCTCTTGAAGATCTACTGTTACTGGTAACTAACCTTTCTTTAAAATCTAAGTGTTCCAGAAAGAGATTTGAAATCTACTGGAGGGCACTAGTAAATAAGGCCTGTAGAACTGTTCTGGGTACTTCTTAATTTTAAATGATGGACGGGGATGGTAGATGTAAACGGCTTTTAGTACCAGCATTTCAGGTGGTGATTTTTTTCCATGCCACAAGTTCATGTTAAACGACATACAAACTAAACATGGTGTGCTTTTTTAATGATTTTGCATTATACTGTACCTGAACCCACTAAAGAGGAAAGTGTGTGTTTTGCAGAGTAAGCTGGAAAGCTACAGAGCTGAGAATGAGGTACTACAAGCTGGGGAGTCAGCAAGTCTGAAGGCTGTAAAACAAAATGCACAGGTTGCCTCAGAGAACCTCCATAAAGTTGCTAGTGATGCTCAGGCTTCAATAAAGTAAGTGCTGAACTTTTCAATTTGCATTGCCTACAACATCGTCACATTTTTAGTTACATACTGACCACTGCCAGAGGTAACCTGGTACATTATCAGTCAGTTCACCAAGATGAACCTGAAATCGATGTACCAGATATCAGGTGGCCAAAGACAAATGCGAAAACAAAAGCAAATATTGGCTTCCATGTACAGCTGCGAGAGAGAGAAATCAATAAAATTAAAATCATTTCCATTTCAAAGATTTGAGACTTGCACTAACTGACCCACTATGTTGTCAAGCCTAATGATTTAAAACACAAATTGCAGTGATATGTAACATGACCTACTGGGAATTGAACCCAGGCCCCTGGAATACTGTCCCAGTATCCAAACCGCTGAGCAGCAAGCTCACATGGTTGGACTAGAGTTCCTGGACACACTTCGTTTCTCTGGTATTACGTATCCTGCAATTAGGAATGATCAAGATAACACTGTCCAGCATGTGAACCAGAAACTAGGAGTCAGATACAGACTCAAGAAGGATTATTTACCCGCACAAACCAGACTCACCAATGCCCAGGACACCTTACTACCCATGCTGGACTACTGCTCTCCCATTTACACACAGACCTCATCCACTGGGCTTGCCAAGCTAAATACAACCTACAACAACATCTGTAGGTTCGCCCTGATGGCACCTTACTACACACATCACTGCTCCCTGTATCAGGCCCTAGGATGGTTTCCCTCACTGGCCCACCAGGGCTAACTACTAGGCTGTCTGGTAGATAAATACATTTGGGAAAAGGAGATGTCACCCCCTTCCCCCTACTCAAAGCAAAGCCATGCCATCGACGCCTCCACAACTCCTCTAGCCATACTTTAGAGTGGCCACGGACCACCACGTGCATGGCCCAGGTGGTCATCTCCTCTGCTGCCCCAGAACTGTGGAATAGCCTAGTTGCCCCCCTATGGACCTTGAGTTCACACCAATTCAAGGCCCACTACAAGGCTTCCCTGGCGACAACAGCCACTACCAGAATTCCCTGGTGAAGACAGTTGGCTTCCCTAGCCATGACAGTCACCTTGCCTAAGGGAAACTGAAAATTATTGACCTGTGGCATACTGTATCAGGCTGTTGCTGTTACTGGTTAATATTATGTTGGGCACTGCACTGCTACTAAACCTCTGTTAATTTGTTTTGATTATACTGTGTTCACCTATGCCCAATTTTGTATAAAACTCTTCCACTTGTATAGTATTACTTAAATGTGTCACCTGTGTCTTGTATCTCTTTACTATCACGTACCTTCTGTACCTGTTTGCTTTGTACCTAGCTTTTTGTGCCTTCTTTATGGTCCGGTTGTGCCTTAAAATGGTCCATCGGATTAGTGCACTCAACCTGTAAACAAATAAATAATACTGCACCAGTAAACAACTAATTGTCATCAAATAATTCAAATACATTTTTTAATTATCTGTTTATGCCCCCAATTCGCCTCTGACTTCACGGCAGCCACACAACCCTGCCACCCCTTCATGCCTGTTCACAGCAAATTACATTATGCCCTAATGATATACTGTACAGCAGCCCTGCCTATCCTTTCTCCTTATTGGTTGCCTGTGTGAGATATCCACGCCTACCTGCCCAGTCGCGCGTGTGTACCTGTCTGGTAGGCGTGGCTGTCTTGCTCAGGCAACCAATTGGGAGGAAGAAACATTTCGGAAGCTGGCCCACACCAGCCAGCTGAGAACCACACACTCTGGGCAGGGGAGGGTGGAGTTCCAGTTATTGATCCACACATGCGCTGGCAAAAGTAAATACAGCCAAATCTGTTGGACTTAAAAGGGCTATAGTGTGCAAAGTCCTATGGTGCTTTCTGCAGCTCCCGGACCTTGGACTTGAGGATTTTTCAACCCCTGGAAAGCACCCCTGGGAGGTGGTCTGTCCTCCTCTTTCCCTACCGGCCCCCAGTGCTTCAGGCATGTTCTTGAACCCAGGTCCCCAGCATTGCAATTGGTATGCCTACCACTGCGCCAATTGGCTGGTCAGTGTAAATTCATTGTAAGCATAAAAAAAAAAAAAATTAGGTTTAGGCTTGACAAACATAACGAAGGACGTAAAATACCATATGTCACAGATTAGATACTGTGGCTTATATTAACATGTCAGCTTGTATTCATGGGTGACTTTTATTGCAAAATCAAATTCTCAGTCGCTTCAAATAAAATATTATGCACCCTTGATTTAATCAGTAAGTGATTTATTGGGGGGGTTATCCTTGTCACCTGTATTTTATGGTTTGTTGCTGTGGTGGCTTATGGATTATGTAGTGCTGTCATTTTGTTTGACACTGTTTAGTAGCCTTTCTGGACTACTGATTTCTAGTTGTAAAAAAGGAGGGGCATTTTATAAAAGCATTTAGTCTGTCTTGCTAAGTAACAGGTTTCCCGGCATTGTGTTCTGGTTCTGATAAAACATCTGAAGTAGTTGCCCACTAAGTTTGAAAATATTAAGCAATGTCTTAGTCCTTTAAGAAGAAAACTTGTAATTGATATATCTGACTGTCTTCGGGGGACCCTGGAGGGTTAGGTATCCGCCCAGTCCACCAGAGCAGTTGCCACATCCCTGGCAGAGATTCGCTCTGTGCCAGTTGGAGAGATTTGCAGAGCTGTGACTTGGAGCTCAGTGTTGGAGAGATCTGCAGAGCTGTGACTTGGAGCTCAGTGTTGGAGAGATCTGCAGAGCTGTGACTTGGAGCTCAGTGTTGGAGAGATCTGCAGAGCTGTGACTTGGAGCTCAGTGTTGGAGAGATTTGCAGAGCTGTGACTTGGAGCTCAGTGTTGGAGAGATTTGCAGAGCTGTGACTTGGAGCTCAGTGTTGGAGAGATTTGCAGAGCTGTGACTTGGAGCTCAGTGCACACTTTTACTGAGCACTGTGCTCTGGATGTTCATGCCAGGTGGCATGCCAGCCCTGACAGAACAATCCAGCATGGATTGTCATCCTGAGTGAGTCCTCTGCTCCTACCACCCTAGACCAGGGGACTTTGCTTGAGCTTGGTAAGGTACTCTGACACACTAGTGGGAATTAATGGTGAAGATTAATTCCTGGAAGATGTTTGTTTGTTTATTTGTTTGGAAATTGGTGACTGGGAAAGGCACAAAGAGCAGAGACTCGTTTCCAGGTGCAACCCTGGGAAAGGGAGCAGGGGATACAAGATATATAGCACAGACACAATTCGCAGTTACAATAAAGGGCAATCAAAGAAACATAGACTTCGACGGCAGATAAGGACCGCTTGGCCCACCAAGTTTGCCCATTTCCCTACCTGTTGGATAAGCTGCAGATCCTAGTTAACCAATAGCCTACTTCTTCCTGCCCTCCACCAGAATTGCCTTATGTCTGCCCCATGCATTCATGAATTACCCCATTTTTTTGACCCCACGACCTCCTCAGGAAGGCCGTTCCATGCATCCACCATCCTCTCTGTGAAAAAATACTTCAGCACATTGCCCCTGATCCGTCCCCCCCCCCATCTTCAGATTGTGCCCCCTTGTTCTTGCACATCTCTTTTTCTGAAAGATGCTACCCTCTTGGACTTTGTTGATTCCCTTGAGGTACCTGAAAGTTTCTATCCCCCCCCCTTCCTCAAGGGTATACATATTAAGCTTCTTTAGTCTCTCTTCATATGGCTTCTGTTGCAGACCCTGCACCATTTTAGTTGCTGTCTTCTGGACTGCCTCCATCCTGTCTATGTCCTTGCGTAGATGGGGTCTCCAGAACTGCACGCAGTACTCCAGATGGGGTCTCACTAACTGTCTGTACAGAGGGATAACTTCCTGTTTTCTGCTGGTGATGCCTCTCCCAATACATCCCAGTATCCCCCAGCCATCCTTACTGCCTTCTCACATTGCTTACTTACCTTTAGGTAATGTGATATGACTACCCCCAGGTCCCTTTCCATTTTTGTTGTTGTTAATACCTCCCCCCACCACTGTGTACTCTTTCCCTGGGTTTTTGTTTCCCAGGTGCATTACTTTGGACTTCTTTGCATTGAATCTAAGCTGCCATACTTTTGACCATTCCTCCAGCCTTGTCAAGTCCCTTCTCATCCTTTCCACCCCTTATGTATCAACCCTGTTGCAGATCTTTGTGTCATCTGCAAAGAGGCATACTTTTCCTTCCGTCACTCCAAGAATGTCACTTATAAAGACATTAAAAGGACCGGATCCAGTACTGAACCCTGCAGTACCCCACTAGTAACCCCCCATTCTTTGGAGTGGACTCTGTTTACTATTACCCTCTGTGTCCTGTTGTCCACCCAATTTTTTACCCAGGCTACCACCCTGGGACCCACTTCCAGGCTGGCTAATTTGTTTTTTAATCTTTTGTGTGGGACTGTGTCAAATGCCTTGCTAGAGTCTAGGTAGGCCATGTCCACAGCTCCTCCCTGGTCTACTACTTTGGTCACCCAGTCAAAGAAATCTATTAGATTCGTCTGACATGACCTTCCCGCTGTGAATCCATGCTGCCTTGGGTCCTGTGCCCCACTGACTTCTAGGTACTCAACAGTTCTTTTTCAGAAGTGATTCCATCAGTTTCCAAAGTAACAGGTCTGTAGTTTCCTGCCTCTGTCTTGCTCCCACTTTTTGTGAGGGGGAATCACATCCATCCTCCTCCAGTCCCCAGGTACCACACCATCCTCCCATGATTTGTTAAAAAGGATAGTCAGTGGTGTTACTAGTTCTCCTCTTAGTTCTTTTAGAGCTGTGGGGTGAATCCCGTCATGCCCCATTGCTTTGTCCACCTTCAGTTTTAGGAGTTCTTTCAGAACTCTTTTTTCTGTGAATGCAAAGAACAAAGAACGCTAATTAATTACAGGACTAAGTGCAGAATGAGCAGTCAGGGTAGAAACTACAAAATAAGTTGTTTCAGCCATCCCTGTACTAGGGTCGGAGGCAAATACATGGGGAACAGTTAAGTAGAGGAAAACAGGAGTGGGGGGAGTGTATCAGCTGATACCTGAGGGAGTCGAGGGAGGCTGTGAGGCAGAGGGAAGAGGGTAGTTGGTTTCAGAGTGATGGGAGGTAATGGTAAAAGGCTAAGTGACCAGCAAAGGACCTTGAATGAAGAATAGCAAAGGTGCAAGGATCCCTAGACAGGAGGGAGCAAGAGATGGGAGATGAGGGAGAGAAGAGACAAAAGGTAAGTGGGAAGGGGCCCAAACCATTATTTGGATATGAATGAGGCAAACTGGATCTGGCTACATGAGGGTAGAGGGAGAATGGCTAAAGAGGAATGAAGTGATCATTGACGAGTACGAGAGGGGGAGTAGTTCTCAAAGCAGCAGAAGTCCCAGAAGGTATCCAGTCTGGCCAGGGAGGTTGAGGGAGCTGTACCATAGACCACGTCTGCTTAGTCAAAGACTGGGAGTACCATTTTGGTGACAAGCTCTTAGTGGACCTGTGGAGACGGACCGTCTTTATTGCAGTACAGGGCACCAAGTTTAGGGCAGAACTTGGCATAGATGGCTTCTGTGGGCACAGAAGTCAAGTTTGCTGTCCAGTCACACACCGAGGTACTTGAAGGATTGAAACAGCTCTAGAGAGGTGCCATCCAGGATGGAGAAGATAGGCTGAGCTGAGAGTCTGGCCAGTTTCTTGCTGGAGCCAAAGGTCATAGACACAGTTTTATTTCTGTTGACCTGAAGTTGGTTTTATTGGAACCAGCGCAGGACATTGTAGAAGTCATGCCTGAGCACACCTTACATGGCTGTGGTAGATGGACTGGAGGTGTAGATGACTGTGTCATCTGTAAACATCTGTGTTCAAGTTGGCACAAGCGGGAGGAGAGGTTGATAAGGAAGAGATTGTTAAGGAAGATGGAAGACAGGATGGGACCCAGGATGGAGCCCTGTGGGAACCCAGCCTGGATGGGAACTGGAGGAGACAGGACGCTACCAGCCTGTACTGACTGCAGACAGCCCAAGAGGTACGAACAGATCCAGTCTACAGCAGGAGCTGAGAGACCATCAGAACTCGGCTTACCCAGGAGGAGTGGATGGGACACTGAGTCAAAGGCCATGGTCAGGTCAATGAAAATGGCAGCTGTGATATGCCCCTGAGAAGATGGTCAGTTACAAGCAACAGGGAGGAGATGGTGGAGTGATGCTTCCAGAAGCCAGAGTGGATCGGGGAGAGGAAATCAGTGGAGGATAGGAAATCGGAGAATCTGGTTAGTCAAGCTTCTCTTGCAGCTTAGCAAGGGAACTGAGGAGGGAGATTGACCATAAGTCACCCAACGAGGCAGGGTCCCCCTCCCCCCCATGGAGAGGAAGAACTTTGGCCAACTTCCAAGTCTGAAGGACAGCACTGAGTGAGAAGGTGAAGAGGTTGAATATGTGAGTCAGAGGAGATGCTGTGGCAGGAGCGGAGATACGGAGTAACTTACGATCCAGCCCATAAGGGCTGGATTTGTGCAGGTTAAGCAAGTAAAGAGCAGTCAGAGTTTCCTGGGAAGTAACAGGGGGAAAGAGAAAACCCTTGGAGGGGAGAGAGGAGGGGATGTGAGGTGGAGCAGTAGAGGCTGGGGGGAAATCTTGAAGGGATAGCATAAGTGGTGAAGCACTCGTTGAAGTGAGCAGTAACAGAGGAGGGATCAGACACCACTGAACCATATACCAGAATGACCAGAAGGGTGAACTGGGTGGGAGGGTTGAATAGGTAGTGAATTACCTTCCAAAACTTTGAAGGGGTATTAAGGTCATTCAGAAGGTTGGCTTTGAAATATTGCGATTTTGCAGCCGTACAGGCGTTCTTGATAGTCCTGTAAAAGAAGTCAAGACAGGAATGAGGTAATTTTGTGATGTGCCCAAGCAAGATCACAGGACTTGCACTGGGCAGTGATTTCAGGGGTAATCCAGGGATGACGGTGAGTTTTGACCCTGGATTTTCTGAGCGGGGCATGCTTGTCCCAAACTGAGGAGAATTTGGAGTGAGACAGGGAGAGAGCAATGTCAGTATTAGTGGCAGAGGGTATGACTGTCCAGTCCACAGCAGCAAGGTCGCTGAAGAGAGCAGAGGTGTTGGGTGACCAGGGGGACCTGGTCCAGATGTATATTTTTGGGGGGGTGGATTCAGAACATAATGCGTGTTCACTGAAAACATCGAGTAAGATACGTGCTGCAACAGTACGGTGGGGGTGGGAAGAGAGCACCCAGTCCAGGAGGGAATGGTTGTGAGTAGGGGTTGAAATATGAAAATTACTCACTCACTGTAATTCTTGATCTTCTAGGAATATTTCCACCATTGATTCATATGCCCACCCACCATCCCCCGGACTCACTCTGGTATATGGTGTTGGTCTTCACCCTTTTATCGGGGTTGTGAAGACACTGTATTACTAGTTTGGAGACGCTTCTTACATGAGCCCCAGGGCTGTCTTATACTCTTAGATTTTAGGGAAATGTCCACCTGTAATCAGAGTCCTCCACCTCAGTGTGAGGCAGGGCCCAATTAGCATTTTCGCAAAGACATTTTTTTTTTTTACCTACAGTCTGTTAATTAATTTATTTTTTATCTGGTTGATCCTGTCATCCCTTCCACCGGCATTTTGATTCCAAGTGCCCCTAGCAGTGCACCTATAACCTCCCGCAGCTGTCCCGAGAATGAACATATAAGCCGGGGAGCAGCTACGGGAGTGCGCATGGAGTTCTTGAATAGACTGAGCTATTAATAGCTCCAGTTTGCAATTTACATGTCCCGGTGCTATACAGAGACCAGTTATAGACTCGTTGTCAACTGCTACAGGGCCATACAAGAGCTTCCCTCAGATTTTGGGGTCTAGAGGTACTGGAACCACAGATGAGAGGTGGATATCGCAAACATTTTTTTTTTTTATCTTTTTGGGGGTTTTTTGCCCGTTTTCTCCCCTGATCCCGGGGCCCAGCACACAGGTGACGTGTGTGTGCGTGGAGGCACATGAACACCCCACAATGCCGGATCAGCCCCTTCCGCCCCTCCCCATGGCTAACGCCAGAGCTCCCTAGGTCTGCGCCACCATCCATCCAGTGACCAAGGAGCCTCCAGTCCCTCCCAGGAGGAGAGAGATGCCTTGCAGCGGCTTGATCTCGCTCTTCGCCCCCACAGCCAACCCCCGACAACCCAGGCTTGTTCCTGAACCCGGGTCCCTGGCGCAGCACGAGGTGTGGCATCCAGCACCTCAACCCTCCGCGTCACCAGGCCGGCCCCTCACAAAAAGTTTTTTTTATAGAAAACAGAGATGTGATGGATTTATAACAAGGATGTACTGAATCCCAAGATTGGTATCAATGGGTAGAAAACTGGCATGCTTGCTAGTAACACTGATCTGGGTTCAATACTACAGAGCAAGTTCTGTAGGTTACATTATGGTGCAGGAAATCACTAATACAGGATACTGTTTAACAGATTAGTGTTTTTTCCACTAATCCAGTACCTTAGACATACCCACTAGGCAGCAGTCTCCTGTGTACCAGACATGATTCGGAGATCAGTAAGTAACCTGGCGATGGAACAATTTAAAACGTAAATGACGTGTATTAAAATAGTTGTTAATAACAGGCCAGATAGATTATTAGCATTTAGATCTGTGAGCAAATCAGCAGTATTGCAATACAAAGACTGTTGAGATCTTCGAGGATATCGCTTTCATTAGGCCACACCTATGGAACTTACAGGCCCCCCCCCCGGGGAATCTATGTCTCGGCCTCACTGGGCCTTAGAATTGCAAATTACCAGGCCCATATGGTCTGATACCAGAATTCACTCTGGAGAAAAGCTAGAACAGCTGCTCAACCCAGACGACCAGTTTAAACATCTATTTGTGCCTTTGTATACACTTAATGTTTGCCTATGTAAAATTGTTTTCGCTGTATTGTACTGCCTATTGCACTCTGAACCTTGTATAGTTATGCTACTCCAAATATGTACCTTCTTGTATATTTACCTAAATATATATTGTTCTACTTTGGTCACCCTGATGTCTTTGATGTTTGCTACTCTGACTATTGTGTAACCCATTACCCTCTCCCTGGGTCACACCTGGAAATGAGCCCTGGCTCAGTGTGCCTTTCCTGGTTACCACATTTTAAATAAATGAATAAAATTGTAGCTGCCAGAAACTAGGACCACAAGGAAACTTTTGCAAACAGGCCCCTTCCCTCCTCAGTTCTTTTTCCCCACCATCAACCATACTTGTCGGACTGTGTATGGAAACGATATTGTTACAGTCGTTGATTTTGTATTTTCTCACCATAGTTAGTAATCTCTTTCTTAAGTGATTTTCAGTGGCATGTATGTCAACTAAGGAGCCATCAAAACTGTTCCATTATTGCGAATGTGGTGAAAAGATATACTCAGGAGATTCACATGACATCTGCATGTGTTGCCTCAGCCCAGACCATAATGTTCAGGAGTGCCTGATCTGCAGAGGGTTCAACATAGCCAACCGGCAATGCCAAAAAGGCACTTTGGAAAAGCACCTCCTAAAGCAGCAGATAGCCCAAATGGAGAAGGAGCTCCAGCAAAAGAGCTCTGCCGCATCACCAGTGCATCCCTCTGGATCCAAATCTTCTAAATCTTGTGAGAAGACGTACAGGTCACACAAACATAAATACTGGGAGAGGGAGTAAGAAAAGGAAAAAAACATCCCCAGTCCATTCTAGGTTGCCCCGTCATACAGGTACGATCACTTCAGCTCTGTCCAAACCGTCGACTTTACTTCCATGTCAGGGCAGGCTGCAGGCGACACCAGGCCTGGCACACTTCGTGCATCGCCATCTACGCCAGGGGCCTTGACTCCTCCGCCAACCTCTGCTGCCATTCCTGTCAACTACACAGGTGCCTACATATAGGTGGTACTTTCATCCTTTACGGACATCCTCAAATGCCTTCTGCCTCCCCCCTGTACCAGGAGCCCCATCAACGGGATCTCTAAGCCAAACCCCTGCACCGACACTTGCTAGGGCAGTGCCTCAGACCCCCTCTCGAGGGCCTACGGCCTCATCTTTGCGTTCCCTTCTTCCCGTCGACCAGACCAATGACCGTGAGTACAATTCTGACCTTATAATGCAGGGTGATGAGGAGGAGGCTGAACATTATGTGGAAAGTCCCTATGAAAGAACGAGTTCCACTGTGTCAGTATGAAGTGAGGAGTCGGTGGTTTACAGCCGTAGGTCACCCTGAGGAACTGTCTTTTATAACTGTTATGCAGCAGTTACAGGCTACCATGGGATTTGATCTGGAGAAACAGGACAGAACCAAGAAGAACCTGATTGACTTCTTGGAATTCATACGAACAGAGGAGAGAAAAGAAGCAAGTCCCACAGCTGGGACTTGAACCCGGGTCACCCGGAATACCGTTCTGGTTGTGCTACCAGCTGTGCCACCAAGGCAACTGGAAACTGGGCTGTCCCAGAGCACATTACTCTTTCCTCAGTGAACAACCTGGGGCTGCACAGATAATTACATTTTCAAGTCACAAAGTGTGTGCATATTTATGGAACACATACAAACAGAGGAGAGAGAGAAAGAAGTAAGTGCCTCAGCTGGGACCTGAACCCAGGCTGTCTTCTTGGAATTGCCTGACAACTCTCCCATAGTAATTCCACCTCACCTCCCTGCCCTGGAAGATGCCACCTTTACTGCCTGGCATAGGTCCAGTGTGATTCCTGCCATACACAGAAAGGCAGACAAGGTGAACATGACCCCCTCAGGAAAACCTTTTTTTGCAGGTCAACCTGAGGCAGACTCTGTTTTCATAAATGCTGCTTACAATAGAGCCAAAGGCACTAACACACCTTAGCACTCTTCCTTCTGATAAGGAATCAAGGAGGTTAGCTCTGCTGGGCAAAATAACCCTTTCCTCAGCCTCTCTGGGCCTTAGAATTACAAATTACTAGGCCCATATGGTCCGATACCAGAATTCACTCTGGAGAAAAGCTAGAGCAGCTGCTCAAGTTCTCCCAGAAGGTGAACCTAAACAGGAGCTTCTCAAAGATTGAACGGGTGGGGCTGATGTAGGAAAACACCTACTACGTATGGCCTGTGATACATCTGATGCTTCAGCCAGAGCAGCTGCCTCAGGGATATGCCTCAGGAGGTACTCCTGGCTCAGGGTACAGGCTTTGTGAATGATGTACAGCAATCCATTTTCAGTATCCCCTTTAGAGGGTACAAGTTGTTTGGTCCAGATGTTCAAGATATCCTGTCTAATTTGCAGGCCTCAGGCAGAACCCTGAAATCAGTACACTCCCTCTACCATACCCAGCCAAGGAGTAGACAGAGGGTGCCTTTTCGTCTGGCCAGTACTAGACATGGTGCCACTACCAGACAACAAGGTAAGGGTAAAGGAGCAGGAGCCCTACCTACTCCAGGAGCCACTCCAAGTGCCCACTCAAAAGCCCCTAGAGGTGGCGGTGTGGCAGGAGCCCTGCCTACTCCAGGAGCCACTCCAGGTGCCCACTCAAAAGCCCCTAGAGGTGGTGGTGTGGCAGGAGCCCTGCCTACTCCAGGAGCCACTCCAGGTGCCCACTCAAAAGCCCTTAGAGGTGGCAGTGTGGCAGGAGCCCTGCCTACTCCAGGAGCCACTCCAGGTGCCCACTCAAAAGCCCCTAGAGGTGGCGGTGTGGCAGGAGCCCTGCCTACTCCAGGAGCCACTCCAGGTGCCCACTCAAAAGCCCCTAGAGGTGGTGGTGTGGCAGGAGCCCTGCCTACTCCAGGAGCCACTCCAGGTGCCCACTCCAAAGCCCCTAGAGGTGGTTGTGCGGCAGGAGCCACTGCAACCTGCTATGCCTGACTCCTTTTACAACCCCCAGTCACCATTGCCTCCAGGGATGGTTGTTGGAGGTCGTTTCTCCCTCCACCTGGACCAGTGGAAGGAAGTGACCTCGGATGCCTGGGTCCTGGAAATAGCACAAGGCCATGCTCTGAAACTTCCAGAACTATCGCCAGACCATCCCCCAGTGCCTACACATTGTCCTCCAGATTGCATTCCTCTGCTCCTGAATGCAAGGAGAGTCTGTGGCCCAGTGACAGAGTGGCTAATAATATATGCATGGATTTCGGCCACAACTTCAGAGTATGAATTAAAGTACTTCCAGTGCTCAGTTTGCAGACGCAGATAAATGGAACATTTTGAAATCATGTGGGGTACAGGCACATTATGACTAAGTATGCTGTGTATGAAAAAACTGTTCTTCAGGACCGCGCTCGTGGCAGACGCGTGGTCCCGACTGGGGTCCTATCCTGCATGTGCTTCCGGAATGGCGGAGCTTTACTTCTAGACGAGTAATAAGGTATTTAAGTGAAACTTTGCCAAACTGTTAAAAAACACTGTCTTTTTCATATATGGGAATGTTCTGCAGCATATCTTTAACAGGTTAAAGCCAAGAGGCACACTTTGTGATTGTGGCCAGAAACGAAGGAGAAAAGCTGACAGTGTCCCTTTAATGCATTGTCCCCCATCGTGAACTCTGTGGGCCCCTTTGTTAGGTGTAATGAATTCATCCTCCTTTGGGATTTCAATGTAAATTAGCTAAATAAATGCAGTAACATTGATCATAGCCGTAGCAAATTCAATCTCACCCAAATAATAACAGAACCCACCGGGCTATCAAAAAATGGGAGTGGTGCTAAAGTCATTGACTGGATTCTCTCCCCTAGAATAGATGGTGTCCTCTGTTCTGGGGTGTCACCTGATGCCATGAGTGACCATTCCTCCGTTTACTGTGTTTGGAGGGTTAAATCTCCCTCTGTTCATCCTCAGTGGAGTTACTTTTGTGACTTTTCTAAATTTGGCCTTGCTGCTTTCAGGAGTGAACTCTCTTCCTTTGACTGGTCCTCGCTGTGGGTTACATATATGTTAATAGGGATGTGTCTTAACTTCAGTTTCAGTTTTCATTGGCCTTCAGAATACATTTGTTCCACTTAATGCAAGGAGAGTCTGTGGCCCAGTGACAGAGTGGCTAAATATTTCGCTTTAGTCTATGATTAAAGTTAAGGATAAATGCTAGGACCGTTTTTAGGCCTTGGGCCTCATCTGGCTAGGTCGGTTACAGAAAGTTGTATGTGTTAAAAAAAAAAAAAAAAAGACTGGGCTAACAAAAGTTCTAACTGCAAAATAAAACCTTGATTCTACGGCTGGTAACCCTTTCAATTTTGCAAATGTATTATGCAATCCCTGGGTAACTGTGGCAAATCTGCTTCCTCTGATATGGTCTTGAATGGTGTCAACTGTTACAATCCTGACACCATCGCAGACGCCTTCAACCTTTACTTTGGTGACCTTTGCACGTACACAGTCTCTTCCCCGCCCCCCTTATCACAGAATGTACTACATTTAGGGCGTCCCGCTCCTCCCAGTGCATCTCCATTGCACCCTCATTTCTACTTTAAAGCAACTAAAATGTCTGAAGTGCTCAAGCTTCTCCAACAAATCCCAGCATCTAAATTGGCTGACGCTGATGGGGTTGAGCCTAAGCTCAACCTCATAGCTGCAGATGTAATCACCCCTGCTACCACCAGAATCGTTCATCTGACCCTAGGGTCAGAGATTGTCCCTGATACCTGGAAACTGCCCCACATTGTCCCTATAAGAAGGGTGATCCCAAGGTCTTGAGTAATTATAGGCCTATTGCAGTCTTACCTATGCTCTACAAGGCACTTATGAAAGTTGTCTCTTCTCAGCTGACAGGCTGTCGCAAGCAGAGTAACCTCTTACCCCCTTCCCAGCATGGCTTCATCCTTACAAATAATGTTATTGTTGCCATTTTATTTATTTATTGAAAAGTTTCACCAGGAAAGGCACACTGAACAATATAAAATTGCTTGTCTCACAGAGCATCCTGGGGGAAGGGGAACATGAGAGTACAGTAATCAAAAGCACATTTCCATGCAGTATTATGGAAAAGTATATATACAATAAACAACAACACAATTCCAAACATAATATAAAACAGAGAAGCAACAGAGTAAAAAAAAAAAAAATCCAGTTAGTAGCATTAGAGAATCATTGGGATTTGATGCAAGAGGAGCAAATTAACAGCACTGCAGACTTAATACATACAGTGCGGACAAGGAAGTAAAATAAAGCACATTGATTTTTCCTACATTAAGTGCTAGGTTGGGAAAGGGGATGGGGAAGCCAGAGGGGAAATTGAGAGGCGTGAGGAGCCAGAGGGGAAATTAGGAGCAGCTGCAAGATGGAGAGAGGAAGTTTAGGAGGGAGGTCGAGATGGACTACACGGAGGAGGAGTGCCTGATTTGATGAGGCATTGAGTTCCAGAGCTTAGGGAATCTATAGGAGAATGATGATTGGCCTATAGAGGTGGTGCACTGTGGTATAGCTAGGGTGCGGAAGGCACTGGATCTGAGGGAGAGAGGGACAGTGGGGTGGGAAGACAGTGAGGAGGCAAGGTAAGGGGAAGGGGCCATGGCTAGGGGATGAATATACTGGTGCTCTCTTCGTTGACCTAATAAAAGTGTTTGTTCCTGTAAATCACCCATTGCTCTGTGCTAAACTTCGAAATGTTGGCTTACCTTCCACCTGGCTCCCTTGGTTTGCTAGCTACCTGAATAATGGGCAACAGAGTTAAATGTGGGCCCTTCTCTGTTCGCTTGGACACCTTAGTTGGTGTCTCAGAAGGATAAATTCTTGGACCTCTTCTTTTCTCACTGCACATTAATGATATCCATAGCTGCTTGACTTATGGTACTCCAGTCCTCTGAGATGATGATTTTGTTCTCCTCCTCATTTCAAACAATACTGACACTCTTTAATAATCAGTTCCCCATGGACACTCATGCAGTTTAGAATTGGGTGTCTAAATAAATTGCTTCTGAACACATCTGAAACTCAAGTCTTGCTATTTGGTACCGCACCATAATTAACAAGCTTTCCATCCCCTTCTGTTGTCATGTAGTGGTGGTGGTGGCTATGTTGACACAATACCGTCCTTCAACTACCTTGGGGAGGATCTTTGGACGCATTTCTTGACTTCTCCTTGCAGGTTGCTTGCATATGCAAGTCTGTAAATGTCAGAATCGGTGTGTCTTACAAGGCTATTCAAAATCTTACCCAAAAGGCTCAACTAGCCATTGTCTATGGCATCCTTCTTCCCAAACTTTAGGAAGTGGGATGAGGTCTACACTAGTACTGTATACGTCACTTTGTCCTTGCCACTAACCACATTATACATCACTGCCCTCTGTATTCTAGGCTCAGCTGGCTTCCCCCTTGATATACTAGGGATCTCACGGTGGATGGTGTGGTACGTAAATCATCCCTAACCAAGTCCCTAGATCCCTTGCTACCCTTCTTCAACCTACTCACAGCATGTACTCTTTAAGGTCTACTGACCTGGCCCTTCTAATTGTTACGAAAAGGAGAACACTCATTTGGAATACTACTTTCATGACTCTGGCTCCTAAGTTATGGAATTCCATCACCCCTGATGTACAAAATTGTCAGTCTGTTCAAAGTTTCTGTACTGCCTGCCCTAGGTATTTACATAAAGTGTTCTCTTGCTCCTGCTTTAATGCTGGGCTACCTCACCTGATTTGTTTGCTGTCTCTCGCTGTACCTGCAGTGCACTCTACTGGGACCATCCAGCAGGTCAGATGTGCCGTCTCCAGCTAGTGCAGAATGTGGCAGCCAGATTTGTTATATCAGTAATGAGGTGTGATCATATCACTGCAGCACTGTGCTCTCTGCACTGGCTTCCTGTGAGATGTGGCTCAGCTTCAAAATTCTTTTACTTTTAAGGCCCGTAACGGACTGGGACTCCAGTACCTTAGCGAGCGTCTTGTAACCTGCCCCAGTGTCCTTGAGTTACGTTCCACTGGTACAGGTTTGTTGGTGCTTCCAAAATCAAGACTAAAGTCAGTTGGCGACAGAGGATTCTCTGTAGCGGCCCCATTACTATGGAACAGTTTGGCCACAGACATTCGTGCTTCCCCGTCTGTCGCCATCTTTAAAAGTAAACTTAAAGACCAGTTTGTCTGTCTGTCTGTCTATCTATCTATCTATCTATCCATCCGTTTATCTATCTGCCTGTGACTCATTTATTGGCTGTGCTAGTCCATTTCTGACCCACTGCACTTTTTTATTCCTTGTATACGGCACTTTATTTTGTTTTTGTTAACTGGGTAGGTGCACTAGATAGGAACTGTCTTTTTTTCAGACATGACCCGGCTGCATCTATTATGTAATTTTGTATTGTGTGCTGTATTATGCTGCCTATCTTAATGTATTTTTTTTTAATATTGTTCAATTGGATGTTATGTCTTTGTATTGCATTTCTAGTCTGACTGTACCTCCCGGGGTGTGCCTGAAAATAGGCAATTATTTGTGTAGAGCACTTATCCGGTAACCAAACACTAAATAAATACAGTAAATTACTACAGATCTTGATGCCTCCATTTTGTAAACCGTAAGTTTATTCAGTTGCCACATGGTAACAAGATCCCTTATTCCCTGCCAGTTGAACATATTTTTGTTAAGGTAACCCCACAGTTCTCCTTATATAAAGGAAAGAAAAGAAACACTACTCTATCTTGTACAGTTGCTACCTTACACTGTACCTGTACTTTGTAAGAGCCTCAATTCAGTCTTCCTTTCTTGTTTTCTAGGCAGTTGATCTCTGGAGCGCAAACATTGCAGCTGGTGTCCGAGCTCCTCAAATCTATCAGCAGAATCACTGAAGTTCAGAGTGAGGACAGTTAACTGGGATTAGTATGGCGACAGTGCTTTCACATCTGAGGAATCAACCCTGTTCTGCCCAGTGGAAGCAAATCAAGTTTTTCAAGTGAGAAAAAATGTCATTAGAGGACCTGGTATATACCTACAAGAAATCGATGGAAACTGGGACCAGACTTGATTTTTGCTTGTTTGCAGAGAGAGGAATTCCAGCGCTGTGCATCTTTAACCTTTGTGATCATGAAGCAGCACATGCTGTAGAAATCTGGATTCATTCCAAATGATCAGCTGGCTGAAAATTACATTACATTTTGTTTCCTTTTTCACGCTTGATATTAATGTATTTTTTCTACATAGCATCTCCCAGTTGAAAGAGTTAATGCAGCAGTGCATCGGACAGTGCCAGATCGGGGTTTATTGGAATTGTGTTGTGATCCGGACCTGTTCACTGTCCTCAGCTGAGAATGCTATTATTAGAAACTGTCCGCAACAGTAAAGATGTTAAATTTGAAACTGCTGTCCTTGTCCCACTAAAAAGATGTTATAAACCTTTACATAGTATCAGCCTGCTCATTCACGCTCCTAATGAAAAGCTGTTAGGAGCATGCTTGAGTCGGTTGGACATTGCAGGGTCAGAGTTCAGTACCACCTTTATACTGCACCAAGCAAGGTCATTCAGACTTAACATCTTTACTGTTGCAGGCAGTTCCCAAAATGGTGCATTTCAACTGGCGGTAAGGGACATGGCTGGACTGCAGTGTAATACCGTTAGATCCCAACCCAGCACCATCCCTTGCACTCCTGTTCTAAGCTCCCCAACTGCTGTGGAGATCATGAAGCTCACGGTGCCTTATCCAAATGTTTGCTGTCTTCTTTCATAGCCTATACTGAACTGGATCTTGAAGTAAAAGTAGACTTTTTTTAAGATTTTAAGACCATCACCAGTATTAAATACACGGACTATTTTGGGGGCAAGAAATGTCCCAAAACAACTTGTGTATTTACCAAGAAATATCAAAAAAAATATATAAAATGTTATTGACATTTTTCAATAAATGTATGTTAAGCAGCGTTATCCATGAGGTATGTTGAGTGCAAACAGCAATGCACTTCAAAGTGGCAGGCTCTGCAGTCATACAGACTGAGCCACGCAAGAACTGTCAATTTCTGAATGGGAAGCCAAGCACTGCAACCTCTTTCCTGAGTTTGGCATCAGATTTATAGAGTGGGTATTAAAAAATAAGACGTCTGGCAGAACCGTGCCTTACCATTACCAGTATGACTGCATCAGTCCAGTGCCCATAGCAAAATATTTAGTAGTGGGAACTTGCTCCTTGCCACTGACATTCTGCCATTTGCTTGTAAATGGTGGTCATATTTGACAGTAGACATGACAAGTGGTCAAGGTTTGAAATGTATATCAATTTTTATGCGTGGGGGGGACCCCATAATATTTTTGCAGAGCATCCCCATGTTTCAAAACTACAAGGAAGATTTGGTTTCTAAAGTACCTCATTTATATTCTAAAGTAACAAAATGGGTTTATGCTAAAGTGGGTTTTCCTTCGCCATTAGCCTATTACTTTTTTCCTTATACTTACTCTTCTAGAGACGTGGGCACAGTTCACTATCCACACTTTGACAGTTCCACTAGAATTGCTGATTCATCGGACATCTTTAAGCTAAGCTTCTCCCACCACCCTAGCGATATACACTCTGGCTGCTCCACATGACGTCAGATCTTTTTTCGACTGGGAGGGACGGGTCTCCTCCTTTGTAGCTCGGCTCCCGTTAGCAGGTTGGTTACCTTGCACATCGACGATTTCTTCAAAACATTCTTCAAAACTATTGAAGAAGTGGTTGAATAGCGGTTGGGTCAGCTGCTCATCTTGTGGCCCTGGAAGAAGAGGTGGCGGTTGCCCTGGTGGACACATCATCGGCCTCCACACTGCTCTCAGCTGGGCCAAGCGTTAGAGGGTCCTTTTCAAACTGGTTCCAGGACATATGTCAGGCCATCCTGGCCATTGGAGAGAGCCTTGCCCACCATGAGAAACACAGGTTCCACCAGTGCCTGTCATGGAATTAGGAGAGATTGCAGTCCTCCCACTCCGTTAACTCCCCCAAGCGCTCGACTCATGTCCCGTGCTGAACTCTGGTTGGGCTATCTTCCAAGGGGTTGGTCGGCAGTTCCTCAGTGCTCCCGTCAGGCTTATCAACCTCGGCACTGGTCGAGCAGGCTGTTGATTTTTCTTGACCCTGTTGACCAGTTGTTGGAGAAGATTGATGAGGAGCCACGCTGTCACACCCTGGTTCTCCCGGTCCTCATCCAGAAGGACATAGGCCGGTTGGTTTACCTGACTGATTCCACTTGGCATCAGTCTCCACTGGTGGTACTGCAGCTGAAGCCAGTGCTGGTGAACATGGCTCAGTATGTGGTCTACACCGACCTTCAGATGGCTTCTCTTTGAGACTGAGGTGCCATTTGTGCTTTCAGTCCCATTCAGTTGGGAGGTGCTGACGTCGATGTTTCTCGACATCCTCCCCCTCTGATGAGGAGAGGCACCACTACAGAATGTGGTGGCACAACAAGAAACGCTTCTGACAGCAGTGGACCATTATGAGGTGGGGTAGGGTTGCCTTCTGGGCCTACGGTCAGCTGGTCCGCACCAGTGATGCCCATAATAGTCTACCCTCAACTTATGTCCACGGCATCTGCCTCTCCACACCTGTGGGTGGAGCCGCCTCCACCGCAGCCTTTGGTAGGAGCTGTGACTAAGGATTCCCATGCTGCATCCAGCTTGCCAGGTTGGCTGTTAGTGCATATCAACCAGTCCAAAGATACTCGGGTGGCTATAGCATCAAACGGTCACAAGCCATTTTTTTAAGGGTCCTCTGACAAATTGGACAGATCATGCCATTGTGGAGAATCCACACCTTTGACCAGGCTTCAGTCGAGAAACTGACTACTGACCATGGTCCAGTATTGTTTGCAGCTCGCCTTCACCTGACGTCAGAGGCCATGAACGTGACCGTGGAGCTAGTTCAGAAGAGGGCAGAATAACCCTTCACGGACATCTTGAATAAGGACGACTCCGCTGGGGTTGCCTTTCCCATGACTGAGGTCATCTTGGGACCCATCCTGGAGGTTTGGAAGCATCCTGCTTGGCACCCTGTACCCATACGGTCAACAAGTACACAGTCCCTATTGGGTCCCTCTCTGGATTCTCAGATCACTGTTCAGTTGAGGTGTTGGTCTCAGGCTCAAGTCTTCTGGAAGTCCAGAAGCCAAGGGAACATGGACAAGGCTCCCAACAAGGAGTCAAAAAGGGCCTGGCTGCGGCTGTTCCCATTCCCCTTCACAGCAGACACTCATTCAAGCTGGCCAGTGCCCCCCCTTTTTTTTGTTTGCGGCCACCATTTGTCTTTACCACCCTGACCCCATTTCTCAGGACTTACCTTAACACCACTGGAGTGCACCCTGGCTCCCCCCCCCCCCAGGGCGGGACCATCGGGGAGGGTCTCCTCGAGCGGAGACTGGTTCTTGATCTGGGTGGGAAGTGCCTCAGTTGGCTGTGTGGGGTCTGCTGGAGGGCGGATGGCCTCCTGCATGGCCAATGGATTTTTGTAGGTGATGGTCCCCAGAGGATGAGTGGCATACATGACATTGAGACGTGAGGCATCAGGCATCTGGCACATCTCCCAGAATTCTTCAGCTCCAGCCATAAGACCCCTGGTCTCTGCTAGGGGTAGGTCAAACACTGGGAGCTTCTCCACCATCTCCCCTCCCCCCAGAGAAGGAGAGCAGTCCGTAGGGTGCTCAGTCCTCCTCCTCCTCCTGGCTGAGTCTCCAACACCCCGTGCTCACTTCCAAGCCTGGGATGTTGGTGTCGCAAGTGCAAACTATACTGCTGCGCCGGTGGGCTGGCCAGTGTCCCCTTCTTGAGCACAGATCTCTTTGGCCCAGGGTGGAAATACATCTTACTAGGATAAAGTCCAGTGCCACCCTGGATTCTGTGGCTTAGGCCCAAAAAGTCCCTAAGGCTCAGAAGCCTAACCAGCTCCAGTGTGCAAAGATCTCACATCATGGGGCGGAGCCAGCGGATATATCACCCAGCTGGTGGGAGGAGCTTAGCTTAAAGGTATCTGATGAATCAGCACTTCCATTGGAACTGCCAGAGTGTTGCTGTGAAGTATTTACCACTCCTAGACAGGGCGGAACAAATCAGTTTGTGAACTGGTGGTAGATCTGGCCAGTAGCTTTCACAGTCTGGTAGCCAAATTAATATGTTTAGTGGTCATCATTTTTAAGAGCTTAAACATCTCTTTGTGGGTAGGTAGCCAGTTGGCCAGAAACTTTCAAATGTGGTAGCCATACTTGGCCATTTGGCCACCTGACTACATGATTTGTCCCACCCTGCTTCTAGAACAACAGTTACAGGTGAGTAGCCTATCTTTTTTCTGGCTTTCACAGAGTGGTTGGGTCCTCCTTTGGCCAACCTTTGTCTGTTACCCCTACCCCACTGGAGGAATTACCACTTTTCTACAAACCACCACTGAACCCTGAGGAATGACTCCTCCTCAGAAGTATACGTGTCCCTCCCCTAAGCTGCCGTAGTGCAAATCCAATGGGGGGAGGGGGGACATCCCAGCTTGTTTTGGGGTGATGGTCCCATTTGCCCAAGCCACTCCCCATTTTCTCCATTTCCATCTCTACTGAGATGAGTGTGGCCCTCATGACAGCCACCTTGCTGAGCTCTTCAGCACCCCCCTCCCACTCAAGAGCACAGCCATTGCAGTATCTGCTACCCGGAGGCAGCCGAATAGCTATTTACTACAACCCTCCCTCCCTATAGGAGGAGAACTAGAGTGCACCCATGGAATGCTTCTGCCTCCTCCTCCTAGGCCGACTTGTATCACAGGTTCAGGGTGTGAACCACCTTGCACAAGGGCACCTCTGCCATGGGCCAGAATTTTTACTTCTATTTAAAAAAAAAATTATAGAGATATCTTCCTTTTGGGGGGGGGGACCTTGCTTGAGAGCCCAAATGCTGGCACAACTTCTTTGCTACTGTGCTGTGAAAGATCTATTCAACTATTAAAGTGTGTTTCTGGTTTTGGCCTCATTCTAGGCTTAACAAGATTAACCTATGTGCAACAGTATGGCTTAAGAATGTTAAAAAGAATACTATAGCTGAATGAAGTCTGCATTCTACATTCGATTGTGTTACCACTACTACCACTGTTAGAACTGCCTAGCAGGGTGCCACTGTAGAACTTAGCCAAACTACATTTCAGTTAGTATCTTTGAGTAGTTATAAGTTTCGGACTCCCTTATTTAATGGCAGTAGTATTTAGTTTCTTTCCTCCTACCGTCCTTATATGTGTTAGATTTTTATGTAAACGTAATAAAGGTGACTGCTACTACATACAGCACTCCCTAATTTTTAGGACTGTAGTGGGCGGAGCCCTGCAGACCTTTTATGATAATTGAAAAAGGACTCCTTCCGAACAACTATATTGGATTGCATCACAGTCGCTGCCACGTCTGTGAAGCAGTCTGCCCATGTTGTCCCTACCGACTGCAGCACTGCACTATTTCACAGCACCGGCAGAACACGGCACACACTGTCATGTCCAAGATGGCCACTGCACTGTACTGCACATGCGCTAGCAGTTGTGCACGCACAGTAGCATGCAGTGGCCATCTTGGTCACGGCGGAATGGGCCGTGTTCCACTGTGACCCCTAGCACTTATTTATTTATGCATTTTTTTCATATTATAGAAATTCACCCCACCTGACACTCCCTCTTAGCACCCCCGAAACATAGAAATGACACTGGGGGTGCCCAATCCCCCAGTGTTGCGATTGGGGATCGTTGGTCTTTTTTCTGACACTAGGGCTGCCCAGTCCCCCAGTGTCATGATCAGGGGTCGTCAGTCTTTTTTTTTTTTCTTCACCTGTACAAATAAAACGGTCCATGGATGTCTTCCCCCACATAACTGTGACACTGGGGGTGCTCACTCCCCCAGTGTCACGATCGGGGATTGTTGGTCTCTTTTTTTTTCCCCATCTGTACAAATAAAACGGTCCATTGATGTATTTTGCAGCCGTTCCTTACCTCAACCACTTGACCCTCCCACTGAGCATCCACCCCCCCCCCAAGCCCTTACTCTACCCATCGGGGGTCTAACGCCATAATCCTCTCTGGACCACAGACACATCTTCACTCTTCAAAGCCGGACCACAAACTGAAGACATAGGTATGCAGTTCATTGTATTTCAATTGGGTTTTGAACTTAGTGCCATAACTTGGGCATTTTTTCCATATTTTTGGCCCACATTTTTAATATGCCTTCTTTGGGACCCCACCTCATGAACAATGTCACTGTCATTAGGTAGATCTGTCCCGAAAAGTGATTTTTGCAGTCCCTGCATGAAATCACCTTTTTAGCAGGAGTTGTGAATTTTCTCTGCCCTTGTTCATGAGGTGGGGTCATAAGAAGGCTATGTTGAAAATGTGATGTAAAAATATTAAAAAACAACAAAGTTATGAGCCTACACTGAATTTTGCAAACGCAGGCTTGTAACTTTGGTACTGTTCAATATTTTTGCCCCAAATTTACAACATAGCCATATCTATCATTTTTCAAATCCTATCCAAAGTTTTTTGTCATATCCCGGAAGGTGATTTTGCAGTCCCTGCATGAAATCACCTTTCGGGCAGGAGTTGAACATTTTCTCTGCCCTTGTTCATGATATGGGATCCATAAGAAGACTATGTTGAAAATTTGGTGTAAAAATATTAAATAACCAAGTTATGAGCCCATATATAAGTTTGCAAATGTAGGATTGTAACTTTGGTAACTTTCAATATTTGTACCCAAAATGTACAACATTGCCATATCTTTACAGCACCTCATGAATGTGACAGCTGTGTTTTTCAAATCCTGCCCAATATATTTTTTTATATCCCGGAAGGTGATTTCGCAGTCCCTGCACAAAATCACCTTTCAACCAGGAGTTAAGATTTCTCTACTCTTGTTAATGAGGTGGGCTCATAAGAAGGCTATGTTGGAAATTTGGGTAAAAACATTAAAAAACCAAAAAGGTGTGAGCCTACGTTGATTTTTGTGAACGCAGGCTTGTAAGTTCGGTAATATTCAATATTTTTGCCCCAGATTTTCAACATAGCCATTTCTTTGCAGCAGCTAATGAATTTGACAGCTGTCATTTTTCAACTCCTGCCCAAAATGTGTTTTTATGTCCCGAAAGTTGATTTCGCAGTCCCTGCGCAAAAACATCTTTAAGGAGTTGAACATTTTGTCTGCCTGTCTTCATGAGGCATGGTTATAACAAGGCTATGTTGAAAATTTGATGTAAAAATATTACAAACCAACACATTTATGAGACTTCATTTTATTTTGCAAATGCACGTTTGTAACTTTAGTACTTTACAATATTTTTACCCCTAATTCCTCAGCAGTAGCCCTGTCGGCTCTGGCCAGATTATGTTACTTGTTGCCATCCCACCCTGCTACAGGTAGCCCAGTCACACTTTGCATACTGTATACAATGGACCTCAAGCACAACTGGGCCAGTTGTAGTAAGCTGGGCTGAGAATGGGAAGATCAGGGAGAGTAAGCGCTATATTTATTAACGCTGTACCCAATTTGTTCTTGATAAAAATGTAAATGGTCATAAGCTTTCCCACTGATAAGATAAGAGGCAACAAGTCTAAAATTACTTAAGCTGCTAGCTGAATTTTTTTGGATAATATAAACTGCTGCGTCAAATCATTAGCTCGTATCTGTTTATTTTAAGTAATGTGCAGTAGTTCTATTATGTTTTGTGGCTTTCTGTTCCTCAAGATAATGTGGATATGTGCATTTAACCCTTTTAAACTGTTTTTTTTTGTTTGGGTTTCTTGGTATTGTTTTTAAAAAGTTTTTAAAACCACTTTAATGTGCACATTCTCTAATTAAAAAAAATGTTATAATGCACTGAGTGTAGAGCTGTATTGAGAGCAGTATTGGTGAATACTGTTTATTTACATGCAGTATTAAAGAGAACTATTCCTGGTAATTTTATAACTCCCCCCAAAACAAGAGGAAGTCCCCTTACCTCCATGGGCGTTCCTCTATAGTAAAATCATAAATTGCTCCCAAGGGGCTAGCGGCGCAATCCCTTTCCACTTACCTGTTGCTGGCCACACCCCATCTTAAGACACAGCAGTAGTGAGAGTGCGGGGGGTGGGGGTGCTCCATTGAAGTACACGGAGCATAATTTTAAAGCACAGTTTTCAGCCATTTAAGTGGTTGTTTGGTCAAATCAGAGCCAGGGTTCAACTGACAAGAGTCAGGGAAGTGGAAAAGGATCATGCTGCTAACCCCTCGGGGGCAGTTCACAATCCCTTCCCTTGGGGTTATAATTACAGAAGCTGTTTTTACAACAGAGCAGCTCACATGGAGGTAAGGGAACTTCCTTTTGTTTCAGGCCAGCACCGATAAAGATGCTCTTTAAGCATTCAGCAGAAAGGCAAGTTTATTTATATGGCACCCTATCCTAGAGGCAATGGGCACCACACAAATAAGAAGTACATTACAATAAACACCATAATAAAACAAAAATATATATCACAAATGAACTAAGACAGTAGGCTTGCTCAAAAAGGATTTACAAACTCAAAGACCTGAATCTGAGGTGACAAGAAATTCCAGAATGACAGTGCAGCCACCGCAAAGGCCATATCCCTGGAAAACTTGAGCCTTGAATGGGGGACTGACAACACGTTGGCCTCAGTGGAGCAGAGAGGGTAGACAGAGATGTTTAGGGACAGGATATCTTTCAGGTAACCAGGTCCAAAATTGTACAGGGCCTTGTACGTTGAAGCTGATGCGTCACCAAATAGGCAGTCACTGCAGGCTACAGAGTATTGGAATAATATGCTTGCAGTGAGGCGTTCTGGCTATTAACTGGGTTGTCACATTCTGGACCAGCTGCAGTTGACACATCTAGCTCCCAGATCATGCTAGGTAAAAAGAGTTGCAGTAATCTAGGCTGGTTGTGACTAAGGCATGGAATTTCATTACCAGGCCTTTGGTAAAAATCATAGTTTGATATGGGAGATGTTACAGAGATGAAAAAAGACACTTCGAGCAGCCGCTGGCACCTGGGGCCTGATACTCAAAAGATTGCCCTGGTGCAAATCTGAGTTTGCCCGCACAGACTGGGTTTTGCATGGATGTGCAATATTGAAAAGCTCAGTTAATGTGGGCAAACAGGGTTTGCACCGGGCAATTTTCAGAGGAGGGGGGCACAATATAAATGAAGGGGACAGAAACTAAAATATTGGCACAGTCCAATATACGGAGTATGTGCCCTGCGCAAAGCCATTTGCCCAGGCGGCTTCTGCAGTGCACTTCCTGCCAGCTGAATCCCTGACTTACTCCTGTGCAACCCTAGCAGTTGGCAACAAAAGTACTGCAGCCCCCTGACCCCCCAACACAGTAGTCCCTGGTGTCTAGTGCCCACCCCCACCCCGCTGATCACCATCCTGATGTAAAATAATTCAGCCTAGTGCCCCTCCCCCCGGTTGATCACTGTCCCGATATAATATATTAATTTTCCAGCAGATAAAGGCCTTATGGTCTATCGAGTCTGCTCAAGTGTGCAGCTAGCAACCCTTATATTGCAGTTGCCCCTCCCTCCCTCCCCACCCTCCCATCCCCTTTTGAAATAGTCCACTGTTCTACAGGATACCACTTCCATAGGCAACACGTTCCACCCAGACACCACTCTCTCCGTAAAAAAGTGTCTTCTGATTTCCCTCCTGAACCTTCCCCCCTCCAGTGTGAGATCGTGACCTCAAGTGTCCCTAACCCCCTTAAAGAGCTAGTGTACTGCTTGGAATTTATAGTAATTTTCAGATGCAGTCAGCTATCAGTTCCAATATCTGAAGTATTTTTTTATTTTTTGTTTTCTAATTAAAAGATTTTCCACCTGGCTGCAGTACTGTGGTGATGTGTGGAGTAGCACTCTATCTGGATGGGAAAAAAGTCAGCTCTGTTCCTCCCACTACATCATCAGAAATGAGACAAAACACCTTGAGGTACCACAATCCTTGCAGCCTGAGCAGTGACTTTCACAAGCTACCAAGCAAAATGCAGAAAATTGTGACATCGCTAGTAACAAAGGAAAGCCAGTCCCTGCTGCTTCATGCGAAAGTGAAACCTGGCAGTGAAAAATGGTTCTCGTTGGTTACTAAAGATATCATAGTCAGTGTGTGGTCTCAGTGTTGATGTAGTGGGAGGAACAGAACTGACTTTTTTTTTTTCCTCCAGACAGAGTGCTGCTCCACACATCATCCCAGTACTGCCAGGTGGAAAATCTTCTAATTAGGAAACAGAAAAGAAAAAATACTTGAGATATAAAAAGTGATAGCTGACTACATCTGAAAGTTGGAATTAATTGCAGGCAGTTTCCAGGCAGTACACCAGCTCTTTAACTTGAATAGTCCCTCCGTGCCTGTCTTGTTTATTCCCTTCATGTGCTTGAAGGTTTCAATCATATACCCCCTGTCTATCCACTCCTCCAGTGAGTACATGTTCAGCTCCCTCAGCCTGCCCATGTAGGGTATGTCCCCGGATCATCTTTGTTGCCCTGCGCTGCACCTCCTCCAGTAACTTAATGTCCCTCTTCAGGTATGGGCACCAGTACTGCACGAAGTACTCCAGGTGAGGCCTAACCAGTGACCTATACAACAGCAGGAGCACCTCCCCTTTCCTTGAAGATATACCCCTGGCAATACAACCCAACATTTTGTTGGCCTTTGCAGCTGCCTTTCTGCATTGTGCTGAGTTGTTCATTGAGCCCGTTATAATCACCCCCAGATCCTTCTCCTCCTCTATCATGGCTAGCTAACCCCCAAGCTGGTAGCTCCTTCTTGGGTTTTGCTCTGAAATGTAGCACCTTGCACTTTCTGGCATTGAACCCCAATTGCCAGGTGTCCGCCAGGTCTCCAATTTTGATAGATCATCCTGCAACCCATACCACCCTCCTAGGTTATCCATTACTGCTCCTATCTGGGTGTCATCTGCAAACAAACTGATCTTGCTTTTGGTACTAATTGAGATGTCTGATATGAACAACCCAAACACCAGTCCCAGCAGTGAGCCCTGCGGTACTCTGCTTGTCACTGGCCTTAGAGATGAGAACTCTTCTCCCACCACCACCACCCTCTGCTGCCTTCTCTGTAACCAGTTTACTACCCATCCCACCATTTTCGCCCCTGCACCTGTACCCGCCAGCTTACTACCCAGCCTCCCATGTGGCACCAAGTTGAATGCCTTACTGAAGTCCAGAAACAGGACATCCACTACATGGCCCTTGTCCAGCTGTGTAGTTAGCCAGTCATAGTAATCCACCAGGTTGGTCTGACAGGATCTGCCCATGACAAACCCATGCTGCCTAATGTCCTGCAGCCCATTGGTCTCCAGAAGTGACACCAGCCTCTCCTTCAGGATTGTCTCCATCAGTTTTCCCATGATGGATATGAGGCTTACTGGTCTGTAGTTTCCTGGTTCGTCTTTGGGACTGCACTTATGGAGGGTACCACATGAGCCATCCTCCAGTCCTGAGGTACACTTCCTGAGACCAGGGAGGCATTGAACAGGTCTGCTAAGGGCCCCACCAGGATTTCTGCCAGCCCTCTCAGTACTCTGGGGTGAATGCCATCCAGCCCTGGTGCCTTGTCCACCCTTAGGCCCTCCAGTACCCTGCCCTCTATGATTCCCCATCTGTCACCTTCTCCCCCCCGAGCCTGACCTCCCACCTCCTTGGTAGCCCCCTTCTCCTTGTAAACACCGGCAGAAGTATTCATTAAGCGCTCTGCCTGCTCTGCACGTTTCCACCCACCCCCATCCCTTCTAATCCTTACTATTTTGTCCCTACAACTCCTTTTCTCCCGGATGTACCTGAAGAATTCCTTCTCCCCCTTCTTGATGCCTTGCGCCAGCCTGAGCTCATTAGATGCCTTGGCTGCCCTTACTGCCTTTGTCACCTCCTTCAATTCCTTCAGGTAATCTTCTGTCCTCCCTGCCCCTCTCCCTGTTTTTTTTGAACCTCCTAAAGGCGGATCTTTCATTTCTTATTTTCTCCATGACCCCCTTGCTCAACCAGCTGGGCTTCGTGGCCCTAACTCTCTTAGTCTGGACCCTGATACAGGTTTTGGTTGCCTCCTCAATCCCCAGTTTTATGACCTCCCACCTCTGGTTAGTGTCCATATTAGTTTGGATTCTGGCTAGATACACTTTAACTACCTCCCCCATCTTCCTGAAGTTGGCCTTCCTGAAGTCCAACACTCTTGTACCTGTTTCTACTCCCTCCTTGCCCATTTTCAATGTGAACCATACTGAGTGGTGGTTGCTCCCTGCCAGCAGTTCTTCCACCCCCAGCTCCCTCACAAACTTCCCATTTGCCAGCACGAGGTCTAGGGTGTTCCCTAACCTGGTTGGCTCACTGGCCATCTGCATTAGGAAGCTATCCTGGAACACGTCCAGAAGTATCTGCTCCCTTCTATTCGTGGTGGCTGGTGTACTCCAATCCACTCCCGGCAGGTTGAAGTCTCCCACAATTACCGTGCTACCCTTTCCGCAGGCCCTTCTGATCTGTCCTGCTGGTTCCCTGTCTGACTTCTCTGTCTGAGATGGTGGCCTGTACACTACTCCCATCCTGAGAGTCCTATTCTTGGAATCCTGGATTTGCATCCATAACGACTCTGTGCTACCCTCCTCACGAACACATTTCAGTCTTCGCTCACATACAGTGCCACCCTTCCCATTTACTCTATCTCTGCAGAATATCTTATAGGTGCCACCAGGACCCAGTCCTGGTAATGGGTGGCCCATGTTTTGGTGATGGCTACCATGTCCACCTCCCCTTCTGCCATGAGAGCCTGTAGCTCTGCTGGTTTGTTCCCTAGGCTCCTAGCGTTCAGGGTGACCACCTCCACCCTTTTTCCTTCCTCCTCCTCCCCCCTCCTGCTCTCCCTTCCTAGCATCCCCTCTAGTACTCCCTTTTTTCCATTGCTTCTAGAATGGGGGGGGGGTAAGCTCATTCAGTTTCCCTTCCTGTGGATTCTGCATGCCTCCTCCCCCGCTCTTAGTTTAAATGCCCTTCTTTTGCTATGTAACCTCCATCATCTGCTTCAATACCTTCTTGCCCTCCTCACTTAGGTGAAGTCTATCCTTACAGTAGAGATCACTGTCCTCCCAGATCCCTCCCCACTCATCCACCAGCCCATAACCTTGTTCCTTGATGGCTAGTGACCCTCCCCATGCCAATCACTGTCCTGATGTAAAAAAAGTTCCCTGGTGGGTAGTAATCCCTCCTCCACCAATCGCTGTCCCGATGTAAAATAACATAATTCCTGGTGGCTAGTGGTTCCTCCCCCCACCAATCGCTATGCTGATGTAAATTAACATAATTCCCTGGTGGCTTGTGGTCCTTCCTCCCAGCCGATCGCCATCCAGATGTAAGACGTAATCTTTCCCTGGTGGCCAGTGGTCCTTCCCCGACCCAATCCCCTATAAAATAATGGTACACCATTCCCTGGTGTCTAGTGGACCCCACCCTCATCTTCGATCCCCTGTAACATAATGCTACACTATTCCTTGGTGTCTAGCAACCCCCCTACCCCGGCAGGTAGTGCCACACCACCCCGCTGCCCTCCATCCTGAACCCAAGCCAGCAGCCAGCAGAGCCCTCCTCTCACCCCCCCCATGGCCGGCCACTGACTGAGCTGTCAGTGAGCACATACTGTATACTGTACACGCTTACTGATTGACAGTCAATCAGTGAGCACATGCTGTATACAGGATGTGCTCGCTGACAGTTCAGTTGGCAGCTGGCCGTGGTGGTGAGTGGAGGGCTGTGCCAGTCACCGGCTCGGGTTTGGGATGGGGGAGTGAGGTCCATTAGACACCAGGGAATAATGTAACGATGTTACAGGAAATCAAGGATAGGGAGGAGGGTCCTTTAGACACCAGGGAATGGTATACCATTATTTTACAGGGGATCGGGTGTGGGGAGGGACCACTGGCCACTAGGGAAACTATATATGTATGTCAGGCAGGTGATCAGGTGGTGGGAAGGATCACTTGACACCATGGAAAGATTACATCTTGGGAACTTCCGGTGGTGCTATGGAGCTCTGAGCAGCATGGTGAAAGAGCTCTCCCCAGATTTGCAAGCTTGCTAGCTAAATCAACTAAAATTTTAAGATTTACCTTTATGAAATAGATAGAATATGGAACCGGAATCCCTCACTGTGCAGGCTGACTGGTTTGTATGCCTTTTGAGATGTTTAATCGTTTTGCCATTCTCGTGCCCACCGACGGCCCAGAAGACAGAGATCAACCAGGGGAAATAGTACAGATGGCCTCCGGGGAAGAAACTAAATGATCCCCGTAACAACAACACAAAAATGCCAACAATAAAAACTCTAACAAACCTATCCTGCAGGCAATCCAGGAGTTTAGGTCTGAAATGAAAGAAGCAATATTTGACCTTCACTCTGATTTGGGTACCCTGCACTCCCATCTCGATGCAGCAGACGTGCAGATTTCAGCCAACACCAATCTCCTCGAGACCAAGAGGCGGCCGTTCAAAAAGATGCACGGAATCAACTGGTCATAGTTAAATGACAGGAAGACATGGAGAATAGAGGCAGGAGGAAAAATTTACGGATATATGGGATTCTGGAGGGTGAGGAGGGTCCTGATATGCAGGCCTTCTTGGACCACCTCCTCCTCCATACAACCTTGGATTTGGGCCCAGACTTTCCTATTGATATCGAGAGGGCCTACCAAGTCCTCGGACCCAAACCTCACCCTGAGACTCACCCTCGCTTAATTATAACCCGGTTTTTTAATTTCTCAATCAAAGAGGCACTGCTTCAGAAGGCTTGAGCCCATAAATCTTTAATGTTTAACAATAAATGGATCCTTTTCGACAATGACAAAGCCCTCACCACCCAGAGGTTGAGGAGGGAATATATTCTGTTGTTCCCATGTCTACGCTCCAATAAATTGAAATTAAAAACTCCCTACCCCCACTAAACTGGTGGTGGCTTTTCCATCAGGTGTCTGCACATTTACATCGGCGGAGGAAGCAAGGCAGGAGTTGCAGTCGAGAGGCCTGCTGAGTGAACATGACATGCAGCAGGCATTAGGAAGGAACAGACCTCCTCGGAGAGACTTTGGACAGCCTACAGCCCTAGAGAGCTTGGTGACACACTTGGCCACTCCATCCCTTGGGGAGATCCTGAAGGAGATTCAGCAGCTCAGTTCTAATGCTGGATCGAACTGAACGCATGACTGAGAGCCAGTGTGGACGGTTGGTGAGGTAACCTCTTGGGCCTGCATGCGGTGAGTGACTACGAAGCGGCTTATAGGGGCCATGGTGGTTACTGTACGTGCCCCCAAGATAGCTGTATTAAAGAAAAGGAGAGAGCTTGATTAAAATATAGTAGTTGGTAGAACACAAGCTGTTTATCTTTCCTCTTAGAATTGGTCTTTTCAAGGACTCTTAATGGCAGGTCTATTCTGGCCAGGCCGAGAGTCTTGACTTAAAGTTAAAAGACAAGCTTTGGGGAGCTGTGTGGTGGAGCCTGTGTGGTCCCAGCCTCCAGCCCTGTGGGGTCCCCCCACCCTCAATTCCTCCTCCAGTGCTCCCGAATTGTATGGTCCTGAGTCCCTCTCCACCTTCCCTTAGCACACTACATTGCATCAAGGAAAAGGAAGATCTCCTAACTTGAAGTAGTTGGACTTTGATCGGTGGGGGGGGCCACTAGCACCAGGGACAATTTACATTTACACAACCATCCAGCAATCAGCCAAGGGGGAGACCACTAGCACCAGGGATAACTGTCTGGGACCAGGAAAGTGGGGGGCAGCACTGCTCTAAATTGCTGGGCTACCCATGCAAATGGACCCTTAGCACCTTGCATGCCCAATGAGCTCATTTGCATGGGTTTGTTTGAATTTGGGAAATTTAGCGCGGGCGCAAGCCATTATGACACCCTGTTTTGGGAGCCATGTCTGCCCAGCGCTAAGTGGCTTGGCACTGGGCCACAGTGACCCTATATTCAGTGAACTAGCGCCAGTGTGCTATTCCACTGAATATAGCATTTTTGGGCACAAGGGCAAGGCGCAGCACAAATATTTGTGCTCCACTTTACCCATTTCTGAATATTGGGCCCCTAATGCTTTGTTGTTAGCCTGCAGTCCATAATGACCCCCAGATTTCTGACTACATCTACAGCTCCAGTGTGATGCCATTTAAATATGGTAGCATGGCATCTCTGTCTGTCACAGTCGATCCACAGGAGCCTGGTTCAACAATCATCACTGCTGTCTTAGCTTGGTTGAGGCTCAGCCACTTGAAGGATATGCAGCCAATCTCGTGTAGACAGTGACACAGCATAGGACCCTCATCAGTTCCATCAGGTGAACAAGACAGGTGTAACTCTGTATTTTTTTTTATTTTTATTTAATTTGCTTTATTAGTATTTTCCACATAAAACAAACATTACAATAAACACTGGAGTGCATCATCGTACAATAGCAGATAGGATAAAGTTAATTTTCAGGGTCATTTAGCAGGATATACATTTTTAAACCAACTTAATATGACTTAATACAACATACAAAGTAAAATCTAAAAGCATATTAAAACTTAAAATCACTTCAACTCCCCTCACCCTCATTGCACCTCCTACCCCCCTTGGAACCAAACTATAGAGAGATTATGGTAATTGGAGCCATAAAAGGGGCAGAAACATCTACTGACCTACAGGTACCTCCAGGATCGTATACCCAACTGTACTGGATTGAAGAACTACTTATTTTGACAACAAATAGGGAATGAGGTAGATTCACCTATGTCTTAGACTAATGACATAATTGTTTATTAAATGTTAAGTATTAGATGACAGTGGGAGTTAGCAATAAAGTTTCCAACGTACTCCATCTCTTTTTATAGCATTGTGGGCAATTCTTTATACTAGCTATTGTTTTTTTCCACTCTTAAATAATATCTCATTTAAGCATTCTGTATAGGTAATAGCTTCTTGGTCGAGCCAGTGGCGGAGTATAACCCTTTTAATGGACATTGATACTAGGGATATATGGAACCTCCTTTCTTTAACAGGGATGTCAACCACATTTCCCAGTATGCATACTTCCGGGGAAAAACAATCCTGTAGCCCTAACAGTGGATCCAGATTGGATTTAAATTTGTCCCACAAAGGAGCCTCTGATGAGTTATACCCAGTGCATTGAGCTGAAGGCAATCTACCCATCTTGTACAAATGAAGTGGGGTATGGTACATGTTGTGCAGTATATAGAATTGGTTTAGCCTTAGTTTGTCATTGACCACATACTGATACAAATCTTTCCATAAGTTAGACCATGCCACCGGAGACGAGGGCAGGGTATATTGCCAACAGTGCAGTTCACCTGAAATCTTAGGGTATAACTGCGCGAATAAGAAGGCCACTAAATGAGATACTGCATGGGGCTGCTCAGCTAGGATTATAATGCTATTAATAAAACTACTATTATCAGTATTCCATGTAGAGGTTCCAAACCACTTGACCAGCAGATGTCTCAGTTGAAAAATGCGAAGATATGTCTTATGGGAAAATTAAGTGAGGTTAGCAGATCTCTACTACTGAGAATCTTTCCGTCCTCCAACAGGTTGACAATGCATTTACTAAGCAATTCTGGGAAATTGGAGGCATTCAACATAGTCCCACCCATTTTAAAATTAGGATTGCCCAAGAGTGGCTGGTGCACATCTAACAGATTATTATATCGCATGGATCTACATAATTGGGAGTGAACTTGTACAGAAATTCTAATGACTGAGTTCTTAAAACTACTCGGCAATGCCATGGGAGAGATATAGAGCAAACTGCTAGGTGTTATCCCCTGTGCCTGAAAGTGATTCTTCTCAATGAAAAGCCAAATTGGTGTGTACACCAGCTCCTGGGTGGTGTTTGTCAACCATCTGGCATATTTTGCCATATAGCTGGCCAGGTAGTAGAGGTACAAATTAGGTAACTTAAGCCCCCCCAGATTTTTTGGGGCACTTAAATTAATATAAGCTTTTCTAGGTCTTTTTCCCTTCCAGATGAACTTGCTGATTATGGAGTGGACTTTCTGGAACCATTTCAGGGGGAGATATATATTTAAAAGATTAAGTGGGTAAAATATGCGCGGGAGGATATTCATTTTTACCACACTGATCCGGGCTTGTAGAGACAAAAAAAGGGAGGACCATCTGTGGAGATCTAATTTAATAGTTTCTACTATCTTATCTAGGCTTTGTGTTTTCATCGTTAGTTGGTTTACTGATAAGTACATGCCTAGATATTTTAGCTCTTTCGCCCATGCAATTCCAGGAAGAACAAATTCTGTTAGGTTAGGCCTAGCATTTAAAGACATCTTGGTAGTTTTGTCAAGATTGAGTTTATAACCTGAGTGTTTCCCAAAGTTATGGATAAGCCACAAGACCTCTGGTATAGAAGAGGGTAGTTGAGATAAATGAAGCAGTATATCATCTGCATATACAGATAGTCTCGGCTCAAGGTTTCCAATTGATATACCAAAAATGTGTGGGGAGGTTTTTAGGTTACATATTAGGGGTTCTAAATACAAATTAAATAATAAAGGGGATAAGGGGCATGCTTGCCTTGTACCTGAGTTTAGTTGTATGCTCTTTGACAACACTCCATTACAATAAACTTTGGCCATCGGGTTAGAGTACAGTGTCTGAATCTATTTTAGAAAAGGGTTAGGGAATCCAAACTTTTCAAGTACCATAAATAAAAAGTCCCACCAGACTCTGTCAAAGGCCTTCTCTGCGTCCAGAAAGACCAAAGCTATAAGATGGCCGGTGTCTCTGGATGCAGAGAAAACATGTGCCAACTTCCTGAGGTGGTCAGCTGAGGTTCTGCCCCTCATGAAGCCTACTTGTTCGGAACTGATTAACCTCTCCCACACCTACATAATTCTAAATGAAATAATTTTAGCGAAAATTTTCATATCGTAGTTCATGAGAGAGATAGGGTGGTAATTGGAAACCTTATCATTGGACTTACCTGGCTTGGGCAGTACAATAATTAGGGCCTCTAGGAGTGAGTGGTCTGTAGTCCCCTCCTGACAAAAAAAGGAAAAAAGTTGTAGCAAAATAGGCATTGATTCTTTGGACTGGAGTTTATAAAAATTTTGGGGGATACCATCTGGTCCAGGGGCCTTATCATAAAGTAGGGAATTTACAGTAGCCTGGACTTCTGAAGCTGATATAGGGCATTCTAAATAGGCTCTCTGATCCAGTGTCAGGGCAGGTAGGCTAATGGTCCTGAGATATGCTTGGGTTTCTTCGACTGTGGGTGGGGTTGTCCCCGAATTATATAACTGAGCATAGAAAAGTTCAAATTCTTCAACTATATCCCTTGGAGATGTTTTAAGAGAACCATCTGTCTGGGAGAAGATAGCTGGTACCACTGTAGATGACTGTAGTTGCTTCAGCCGTAAGGCTAAAAGGTGCCTAGCTTTATCCCCTGGTCTACATAATTAGAGTGGGTTTTAAGGATGGCATATTCTGCCCATTCCCTTAATATTCCTGCATATTGGTGTCTTGCCTTAGAAAGGGTATTCTGTATGACTTCTGATGAGTCCAACATAGGATCCTGTTCCAAGGCTTTGATTCTCAACAGCAGGGATTGTAAGGTCATTTCTTGTTTTTGTTTCTTAGTAGTTGCTATTCTAATAAATTCACCATACAGCGCACATTTTAATGCACACCAGATTTTATCCACTGCGGGTATGGAACCAGTGTGCTGTTCCATAAAGTGGCTAATAAAAAGCTTGATACTCTCAATAGTCTGAGAGTCTTTCAGTAATTGAATGTTTAGTTTCCAAATAAAATTCCTTTTAATATTTGGTAAGAAGGTGAGCTCCATCCATACAGGGGAGTGGTCTGAAAGAACCCTGGAAGAGATTCCTGTATCCGTTACCCCCAGGAAAGAGTTAACACTTAGCAGAAAATAGTCCAACCTAGAATAGGATTTGTGGACCGAGGAGTAAAATGTGTACTGACGTTCTTTTGGGTACAGAATCCTCCATGGTTCGCATAGGCCCCCCAGATCTAGGAGCTCATGAAGAGCCAGTTAATTGAGTTTCAGTAATAGCATGGTGTGCTATGCACTACGAAGTTTAGCCTCAACAGTTAAGACTGACACTTTCTTGTTTACTCAACAGCAGTTTTACTACAGTACATACTTGGTTGGGATGCATGAGAGCAGTTTTAAGGTGTGCTTATACTATATAAGAGGGGTTTCTCCTTTGGCTCTATTGTTTGTACATGGACTCCAGGGCTAAGTCACTGACATCTGCCCATCTAGATAGAAGGGATTCTCTAGACTTTATTATATAAACATTTTGCTTGGTCGTCCATGGTCCTGCTGCAATGCATAAACCATATTGACTCTCACATGTACTCAGGCTACATATATCTATTCACTGATTATATGGTTCTCTACACTGTTAACTCATCCCTGGACATCGCTTATGATGAGCTACAACATGACTTTGTCACCCTCCAACACAATTTACTAAAGCACAAGCTACTGCTTAACGTAAAAAAACCAAGGCAATGATCTTATCTCTACTTGCCACTCATACCCAGGGGCCACCGTCGCACCACCTGATTTACACTCCATTGGGTGAACCTCCGGAAATAGTGGATAAGTTTAAGTACCGGGTGTCTGGTTGGATAACCGGCTTAATTTTGAGGTACATCTGAATGAGCTATCAAAAAAGCTCAGACAATCTCTAGGTATCTTTTATCGCATAAGACACCTCCTCACATTAGATGCCAGAAAGACAATGGTTCTTACAACTTCATTCCTCTGATCGATTATGCAGACATTCTTTACAGCCACTGTTCAAATCAGGCATTATATAAATTAGACACCCGCTATCACTGTGCCTTTCAGTTTATTCTGGATATGCCCAGTCATACCCACCACTGCTTGCTCTACCAAAAGCTTGCCTGGCCATCTCTTACATTAAAGAGGCAAAAAAATGCCCTCCTGTGGTTCTACAGGGCCTTAACCGATAAACTACCAGGTTATATCTCTGCTCTCTTTGTATGCGTAACAGGAGCGTATGGCCTAAGAAGCGCATCCCTTGTATCCTTCAAGGTGTCAAGAACAAGGTCCCAGTATGATAAGGCTTCTATCAGTTTCTCCTTCCTTTCCCTTTGGAACAACATGCAAAAGACACTAAGGTTCTCATCCTTGCCAGGTCCCCATACCTTTAAGGGGTCTATCACACGCATCCTGAAGGTCATATGTACCTGCCACAGGTGATTCTCCTACTGGCCTCCCCTGCCCTGCTCTGCTCTCCATTTACTTAGCACTTACTTACAACTCCAGCACTTCTCTGCACATCTCCCTCTGTATACTCTTCTTACCTCCTGGCCTTACTATGTTCGTGTCATCTCTCCCTCTAGTGTTGACATCTTCCTCCTGAAACCCCCCTCCATCCTTCCCCGCAAAGGATCGACCCTCCTGGTTGGTCCGTTCATGCCTTCTTGTTCTATTGTTAATATAATCTTCTTACCACACCCTGCTACTTCTATTGCTTTGTTTAGTATCCATCACAGATGTTGGTGTACCCTTAATTTAATTTGTTAATCTGCACACTCTGTATTATCCAATGTTGTTGTTGCTATTTTGTTACTGTATGTACCAGCCTGCACTAAGTGTCCAATTGTATTATTCCTTGCTCTGTTCCCTTCTGCCAGGACCATCTTGAAAATGAGCTTGCTCAATGATGAATCTGCCTGGTTAAATAAAGTTTTGATTGATTGAATCCACAGCCACACTCCAACCAACAAATCCACAAACAGTACAGGTGTACCTGGGTTCCAATAGGCAGGGTTCCTGCTGTTGGCTGTCTCCTTGGCAGACACTAGGCAGACTCCAGACTCTGTCCTTTGCGCGACTCCTGGCAGACTCCAGACGCTGTCCTTATAGTGAAAGGTGGGTTCTCCTAGCTCTGCCCCTGGATGAATCGTCCCTCCATCTGATCAGCTGTGGCTGCTTGGCAGTGAGATCCTTTATAAAGGAAAGGCGGGCTCTTCTAGCCCCATCCCCCCCCAGACAAATTGTCCCTCTGCCTGATTATCTACTTATATCTGCTGCTGGCACTTGGACAAATAATTGGAGAGCCAGGACAAGGAAGATGTGTTAATACCTTCTCAGGAGAGCTTTAGCAGTAACATATTGTGGTCAACACTATCAAAGGCATTGCTGAGGTCTAGGAAAATGGCACCACTGAAGAGTTTTTGATCTAACACAGTGAGTCAGTCATTGGTGACCTTGGCCAAAGCAGTTGTTGTACTGTATTTGGATCTGACATCTGATTGTAGGGGAGTAATGATGTTATACAAATCAGGTGTTCACCGCCGGCCAGGTAGCGCTGAGGGTTGAGGCGCTGGATGCCTTATCTCGCACTACACCAGTGACCTGGGTTTGGGAACGACCTCAGGTCATCAGGGTGACGGCGTATGGGGGGGGGAGCAGGATTGAGCAAGCTGGTGGGCAGCTCTCCCCCCCCCCGTAGTTCCGCTTCCACCGTGTGGCGGTCCGGTGGGTAGCATAGGCGGGAGGGGGCGGCATTGTTACAGGTGGGTGGAATGGGCTGAGTTGGCGCCATGGTGTGCATACGTGCCTCCACATGCATGCACGGCCATGTGCTGGGGCCTCGGGTGGGAATGAGAAGAAAACTACAGAAAAAGAACAAAAAAGTCCACAGAAAAAAAAAATCAAGGTGTTCATGCAGGTGCTGATTCACCAATTTTGGCATCAGCATCAGGTTTCCTTGTGGGAGACAGCAAGGGTTTTGTGGAGGAGAGTCTAACCAGCCTCTCTCATCTCTCAAGCTCGAGGCAGGTTGCAAGAGAACACTCAAAGAGTTAACCTGTCCCTGAGAGCTGTTTCCTGCTGGGCCTGAGCTGTAACAGAGTGACAGAGTGTGTGTGTGTTTGTTGTGCTGCTTGATGGTTTATCATGTGGGTTGAGGCATGAATATTCATGGTTTTACCCCCTCCCCCTTTTTGCTTGTAAAGGGAGGAGACTAGCTGGGTCTGGCAGTGCTGCAAAGAGTGGGAATTTGGTGCCTTTCTGGAAACACCAGAGAGGGAGAAGCCCCTGGAAGCCCTGCTTCTTCTCGCCCCTCTGGGGTGGGGAGAGGCCCTAGTCTGAACAGCAGCTCAGAGGGGAGACCCTTGTAATATGGGATTGGGGCATTTCATGCGTTCCCAACCCAAAAGGCACATGGGCGTAGTGGTGGGCATCCTCACAGAGGAGTTCTCCAGGGTCCATGCCGATCCACTCCCAAAAAAGAAGTAGAGAACGCAATGGGAATACAACTCCGTGAGAAGCTCAAGAAATAGATAGTACCAATGTAAGTAGACTCCACCACTTGATGAACTGTTTGATAGTGTATTGGGTTGCATCAGGCCAGGGCTAATGTGCCTAATCAGAGTGAGGGTTAGTTTAAGTCCAGTTGAGGTTGGGCTGGGTGATGAAACCAGTTGCAAAGGGTTACTAGGACCATAGCAACATGACGCAGAAAGGCGTACACAACTGCTGGTCTGACTAGTTGGATAGCACATGGAACCATCATCTAGTTTCTGTAGTTATATTGGTGTCACTGTCTAGCACCCTGCTAAAGCGCCCCCAGGGTAGTGTCTCACCCTGCCTGGGGGTGCACCACCACACAATCTTGTGTGATAGCACCCATGAAACCCCTTATGGGATGTACAATAATTAAGCAATATACCATGAGAGGGTGTTGGTGATGACAGGTTACCACGCCCTGTGGTGTTGACCGGTCACGGCGCGGCGAGTGACCAACAACACAGCAAGCGGGCCATCTGGCATCTAACTTCAGTAACACTATTACAATTATCTAATGTCCTCCTATTTTTGGCACATAGAAAAAATAGTAAATCAGTTTTTTATTCATTTTCAGCGATGTATTGCTGTGTTTATTGTTCCGCTGGGAAAAAATACTTCCTTGTTGCTGGAGTCATGCTACTGTGCATGCGCAGTACTGAGTTAACGCGTTGCGGCTGCAGTGTGTTTTCGAGGGCTGGGAATGTTAAAATTGTGCGTGAGGCGCAGGAAGACAGTATGAAAGAAATATCAATGAACATGGGAGAAAGCGCAGTTTCAATTTCATCAGAGGTATACGGTTTCCTGTTGTAGTGATTCGATTTGCGGTCGCTATCAAGCATGGATTTCGCGGTCTTTCCGAGTGGTGTGTTGGTGACTGTTGAGTGATTTGGGACATCCTGATGCGGTTGATCAGCGGCTGGCACCTCTTCCCGTGAGGTGATTGTAGATTTTACAACGGGAGAGAGGTACGAGTCAGCCAATCAGGACAAAGCATTTACGTTCTGTTTTAATGCCCATTGTATAATGGAATATAATTTATTTGAAATGCAGCAGTACCCGTCCTGTATAGAGGTTTAAGTGACACGAATTGCGTTAGCCCTCCTGAAATGAAATTCAAGGGGGAGTGGGCTGGAGAGAGGAGAGTAGCTCTCTTGAGAAACTGTACCAGCTAGGAGGCTTAATAAACACTAACCTGCTTGATCCCAGCACTCATGGACGTTTTGTTTGTGCGTGGTATTTTTAGAGTAAGAAAGTGCTACACTTCTGATCACTTGCGCTGCATTTGGAAACCCAGTGCTCTACATTCTAATACTGAGGTTTGTATGCGCAGCAGTAAAATATGCATTATTGCAGTGGATTTGGATTACCCCCACCAAAAACAGATCCGTTTACTTCACTGGAGTGCATTACTGCAACAGAAAGGGTAAACATTGTTTTGCTTAAAAAACCGGGTAAACAAACACGTATCTGAACAAAAGACAAAAATGCAGGATCTTGGCTTTGGTTGTACTGGGCTTTCAGCACGGGGTGGAATTCTGATGAGCCAATCAGATTGCTGCATGTAAATAACGTATTGCATAAACCAGCTCTAAAGAGCTAATAAGAATACTGCATATTCAGAAGACGGTGTTGCACATTTGGGTCAGTTGTTCCACACTAGCGGGTAAGTAGGTTGGGAGGTACGAGGGAACAGCGAATTCGGGACGTTATAGGCACACACAGCTGCACACAATAGCAATGCAGTGTGCGCTGCCCACCCCAGGCAGCACGGTGCGCGCAGACACAGAGCCGCATTCAGCATTCGCGGAGCCGCCGCGGGCTGCACTGCTGCGCCGATGACGTCAGGCGGGGTCAGAGGTCACATTACTATGCCGGATTTGCATAACATGGCGACGCGCTCGGCTGTAACTGGGGACCGTTTGTTGTTGTTGGCCAACTAAGTCTGTTCATTAAAAGTTGGTTGTTCGCACAGGTAGGGATTTGAAGCAAGTACATAATTCAACAAAGCAACCGGGTTAAAAACTCTTTCCTGTGGAAGCAGTGTCCTGTATTTTGCGTTTGAAGATACGCTGCATAATAAAACGCTACGAGTGGCGGCTTGTATGGAAAATTTGCATGGGAGAGGGAGAGAGGATGAAGGCAAGTCCCTGTGACAGATGTGAGACTTTTAATGAATCCCATTTAAGGATGAGACCAGGCAATACTGGTGGGTTAAGATGAGTAGGAGTCGAGGGAGAATGTAAAGCTCTTGCGGGTTTGTGTATAATGTATACTTTCTGGAAAATAATATTACTTCAGTAACTGAGGAGAACATTGGGCTTCATTATAAACACACACACACAATCTCTCTTACTTTACAGTGTTTATTTGTGTGACATTGTACCCCCACGGAAAACATTAAACAGTCTTTTCAGTGATGAGAGTCCTTATTCGTGTGTGAGGGTGGAATTTCATCTCCTTGCATTCCCTCTTCTAGATTTCTCTTTTCATGTATTACTTTTATCTTCCATGTTTTACTAGTGAGTGATGTGCCTCTCAGCTGTATCTTATTACAGTATGAAAGTCGCCCTTTAGTTTACCCCGTCAGACTTGCACTGTTCCTCATGGAAAAGGTGCTGCTCACACACAGGAGCTGCGGTAAACTCAGACTTTGAAGCAAAATTCATAACACTCCATGGTACTAAAGTATGTCCCTCAGTTTCTCAGATTTGTAGTGTAATTAATTGTTCCACGTTTTAGTGACACTACGTTTGAGCAGTGTGCTAGTGCTCCAATGAGACCGAACTGAATCCTTCTGCATTGATGACCCGCATACTTAGTTGCACAAGTACAGTTCACATGCCCTAAACAAACGTTATTGTGGGACTTGGTAAAACCCGGGACTGATCTGTACTGGTCACAACAGAATGTGCCAGAATGAGGTGTCTAGAATCAGAATAGTTCTGGAACTGGAATACCAGACTGTAGCAGGCACGCTCCGAAACTTCCGTGCACCTGGAATGCAGTTGGTCTGAAACTGTTACTGATCCGGACGTATGATCCTAGGTGAATTCTGGTGCTGGAATCACTCTGTTCCAGTTCCTGGTGAATCTGGTTCCAGATCAGTTTTGTTTTTCACCCATACCCCACTATTACAAATTACACAAGCAGTAGATACAATGAGGTGTGGGTTATGGCCTAATGAGAGCACACCCATACAGTACTAGATAATTGGGAAGTGATTATCAAAAATCAATTTTTTTGGCTGGAAGCATGCAGCCATAGTTCCAGTTTCCATATCTGTAAACATTTTTTTCCAGTGATCTTTAGTTTTTTTAGCTACTTAAAATTTATTTCCATTGTTGTGGATCTACAGTAAATATGTCTGCTGCCTAATTTGCAGCCGAGCTCCCCTCTTATGTCACATGTGTTCTGTTTACTTCTGTGGGACCCTGTGCTGCACATTCCTGTTGTCCCTTTGTTGTACTACGAGTCAGGTACATGCACGGTTGGTTCAAATTCAGCATGGAGGGTGGGAGAAATGTAAAGAAAAATGGGACAAATTACGGGGCGACAGTACAGCGAAAACAAGGATTACTACGTAAGTGCTTAACAGAGCACAGGAAACAAAGTGTTGCAAAAGATCTGATTTATTTATTTATTTTTTAGTCTAGTGCCACTGGGAAGTGCTATTATCAGGCCACAACCCACACCTCAGCGTGTCTTATTGCGGTTATAAAATGGGCACATTTCACGCAGGAGGCAGGATAAAAGGTTGAACATTTGTTTTATTTTAACTTTTAAACTGCATTTTATAAGTTTTTTGGGGGGAAAAATAGTCCCTTGACATGGACTGGTATCAACGGTAACAGGAAAATATGCTTTTTTTGTGTTGAGAAACTGGTAAACTTTTATTCTAAGTATAAAAAAAGTAACAATTCAAACTTTTTTTTACTTTAACTTTTAAATTCAGTTTCTGTAAACTTAGACAAATCAAGCTTCAGTGTTGTGAACAGTAACATTTGCATTCATTTTCATCTGGAGAAATTATTGAATTCAGTTTTCTCCATGTAGCAGTTCTTTAGGTTGAAAGGTGTGTTGCTGGTCGTTTCTCTGCTGAATTGTTGAATGAATGTCATGTTTTCTTGGTGGTCCTTCCTGTTGAAATCAGCTGGTGGAGGGCCAGCCTGCTGGCCCAGTGGCAAGGTATCCGCTTGCGCCACTGACATCCCGGGCTCGGGGATAGACTCTGGAGTCGGAGGGCCAGCTGGGAGGATTGAGCATCCAGGAGACTGCTTTACTTCTCTGGAGGAGGGAAGGTTGAGTGTCTGGTGCAGGGGTACTGCCGTGGCTCATGCCAAAACGTCAGGGAGGATGGGGCAGATGCTGGTCATCGTTGCACATCTCTGCCCGCGGGGGGAATATACAGCAAGAAAAATGCCTGCCCCCGCACATGACGCTGGCCCCACTGCCTGCTTATCTCTGTTGGGAGTCCTGCTCCCGTGGCCCCCACCTGGGGGGCAAGCCAGGTGTCGCCTACCCTAATGTCCATGGGATGGGGAATGCCCGCCCAGGGGGGTAAGCCTGGGCATATGGGAGTGGCGACTGGGGTTGGGCTGAGCAGAAATCATTTGGTGGTTGATGGGCTGCAGTGTCAGTGGGTGGATTTTGTGATTTTTTTTTTTTTTTTTTTAGAAGAGCTGCAGCATTGTCATTCTTCTTGACAGATAGTTGCAGAGGTATTTTTTCTGCATTTTACAGTTTATTCTTTCAATGTTAGTATTTGGCTCCAGCGGTGGTGGTCTTCTGGGGTTGCTACTCATTATGATTTGAGGCTCAATTCCGTCTGATATCCAGTGACAGCCATGATCCCTCTAGCTGATAGCAGTTGAGCCGCAGTTGCATGTACACTGTGATTTGTGAAGCACCTCAAGGTATTAAAGCGAAAAAATTTATTAGCAGTTTTACGCACGAACATACTAATCAGCTGGGAAAATGCAATTATCACATGGCACAGATTGAGTATCAAAATAAGGGAAAAAAAGCTTACATTTTTCATGTGTTTTAAATGTGTAAATCTGAATAAAAAAGGGTAAAAAAAGTTTCGCAGTCTAGTGCTATGCAGTTTAGAAGATGGTTAGCATTACCCTCTGATATGTAAAGTGTTTTGCTACCCTGTACCAGTTGTTTAATACACTGTGCCTGAAAAGTCTGGCTTCTTGACTGATTCTGGGCATCAGGCTGGCCAAATAATCAATTCCCAGAGACTCTCTTGTACCATGTTTTGGCTGCTTTGTAGTCTGAAGGTGGTATTCTCCTTGGATGGCAGTAAAATGCTGGGGGGGGGTAGGGGTTCAGGCAGCAGTTTTGAGATGCATTTCTTAAATACGAACATACGAAGAAGCCAGCAGAAGAATGCCATTTGGTCTGTCAGGTCTGCTTGTATTGCAGGGTCCACAGCTTGAGCTACTGTCCCTGCTCCCTCTCCCCACTCCTCCCATGCTCTCTACCCATCAGCCTTACCTTCCCCCTATGCATATCCCAGCCCCTTTTAAAGTGGCCCAGTGTCTTCAATGAGATAGCTTCTTCCGGCAGTGCATTCCAAGTGGCCTTCACCCTGTCTGTGAAGAAGTGCTTCCTGACCTCTCTCCTAAGCCTCCCACCCTCCAGCTTAAGACTGTGCCCCCTAGTGATATGGTTGACACTCAGCTTAAAGAGACTCTCCTTATCAACCTTATTTATCCCTTTCAAGTACTTGAATGTCCCAATCATGTTCTCTCTCTCGTCTTCCAGGGAGTATATGTTCAGTGCCCTCAACCTGTCCTCATATGTCTTGGCCTGCTGACTGGCTATCATCTTTGTAGCCCTCCTCTGTACCTTCTCCAGCAGGTTAATGTCCTTTTTGAGGTGTGGGCACTAGTACTGAACTCCATACTCTAAATGCGGTCTTACCAGTGACCTGTACAAGGGCAATATAACCCCCTGTCTCCTACTATTGATCCCCCTATCTATGCATCCTAGCATCTTGTTTGCCTTTGCTGCTACTTTCTTGCACTGTGTGGGGTGCTTCAAGTCAATAGTGATCATCACTCCCAGGTCCTTCTCCTCCTCTGATGCAGATACTCCACCCAGGTAGTACTCTGCCCTAGGATTCTTGGCTCCAGTATGCATAACTTTGCATTTCTTGGCATTGAAGCCAAGCTGCCAGTTCCTGGACCACCTCCCCAGCTTTTCCAAATCTTTCTATAGGTCCTGTATCCCTTCAGCTGTGTCCACTCTCCCACAGAGCTTGGTGTCATCTGAGAATAGGCACATTTTGCCCTTAATGCCATCCCCAGTGTGACTGATGAAGACATTGAACAACACCGATCCCAGCTCAGAGCCCTGTGGGACCCCACTGGTTACCTCTCTGGTGCCAAATAACTCACCCCCCACAACCACCCTCTGGGTTCTGTCCCTCAGCCAGTTTTTCCCCCATCTGACCATCTTTTCCCCAACTCCAAGATCCACCAACTTCCTGATCAACCTTTTGTGGGGCACAGAGTCACAGGCCTCGCTGAAATTAAGATAGAGGATGTCTACCACTTGGCCCCATCTACTGTCCCGGTGACAGTCAGAGATTGGGCAGGGCAGAGTTTGTTATTAGGGATCACATAGATGTAGCATCTGTGTTCTTGTTTGTTGGGCTTATTTTTCTTGTGGTTCTTAGTAAATTCATTGAAGGTTATGGTAATGTACTCTGTGCCCTACTGGTCTGTCTTAATTTGAAAGTCCTCTGATTGTAGCTGTCGAAATCCTTCTCGGCCACGGTGAGCCATGCACAACTGTCTGTTAAACCATACTTTTAAAAGCAGGCCCTGTGAAGTGTCTGGTGTTGAGAGAACTGTGGAGGATTTTAGGGTTTCCAGGTCTTGGCTCATAATGGCGGGATGATGTGTCGCAGTGTCTTTAGTCTGCCTTCTGTATCTTTTGCTCACTGCGGTAAATATGTTATTTGCGGCTTGTAGTTTGGGGTTGTTATGAAGGTTTATGAAGTGATTGACAGGTGGTCTGCTAAGGTAGCGATTGAGCCCCACTATGAGTGCCAACAGGCTGGACAAGCTGTATTCCACGCCATGGGTCTGTTGCACCTCTGTATAGAACCTCCAGAGTACCTGACAGAGCTCTGTGACAGAAACTGTTTTGAAATCTAGTGGTATTTCCCTTGCCAGGCACCAGATTTCAATGGCTGACACTGCCCACAGGCCCCACACATTTGTTTTTTGTGTGTTCATTTTATCCTTTTCCTTTTTAGAGACTCTAGCTGGTCAGCAGTCAGCGAAGGGTATTTACTCACCACGGCTATTCTTCTCTCTTTTTTTTTTTCCCCCACAGACTGTCTGTCCACATTGTTGCAGCTGTCATTTTCTTCAAAAGGGTTAAAGATTTCTTCAAGTTTCACTTGAAAGTAGGATGCTGGAGTATCCAACATTTATTTTTTTCAGTCAGCTTTTGGTGGTGTTTATACCGCTCACTTGTTACTTGTTATGGGAGGCTGGTATGAATTCCTTTCAGGGTGCCAGATTGATGCACTCCTGTTAGGTGGGTAGCCTGGCACAGTTAGCACCGGTTGCAAAGTTATGGCTCCATAAGGACATGGCTGAAAACACAAGGAGGCGTGGAAAGGATGAGAAGGGACTTGACAAGGTTGGAGGAATGGTCAGAAGTATGGCAGCTAGGATTCAATGCAAAGAAGTGCAAAATAATGCACCTGGGAAACAAGAACCAAGGGGAAGAATACACAATAGGGGGGAGATAGTAACAACAACAAAAAAGGAAAGGGACCTGGGGGTAATCATATCAGATGACCTTAAGGTTAGCAAGCAGTGTGAGAAGGCAGTAGGGAGGGCTGGGGGTATACTGGGATACATAGGGAGAGGCACCAGCAGCAGAAAACAGGAAGTTGTTATCCCTCTGTACAGACAGTTGGTGAGACCCCATCTGGAGTACTGCGTCCAGTTCTGGAGACCCCATCTCCGCAAGGACATAGACAGGATAGAGGCAGTCCAGAGAGGGCAACTAAAATGGTGCAGGGTCTGCAAGAGAAGCTGTATGAGGAGAGACTAAAGGAGCTTAATATGTATACCCTTGAGGAAAGAAGGGAGAGGGGGGACATGATAGAAACTTTTAAGTACCTCAGTGGAATCAACAAAGTCCAAGAGGGTAGCATCTTTCAGAAGAAGAGCTGTGCAAGAACAAGGGGACACAATTTAAAGATAGAAGGGGGGGCGATTCAGGGACAATGTGAGGAAGTATTATTTCATAGAGAGGGTAGTGGATGCATGGAACAGCCTTCCTGAGGAGGTTGTGGGGTCTAAAACTGTGGGAGAATTCAAGAATGCATGGGACAGACATAAGGCAATTCTTGTGGGGCGTAGGAAGAAATAGGCTGTTGGTTAACTAAGATCTGCAGCCTATCCTGTATGTAGGGGAAATGGGCAGACTAGATGGGCCAAGCGGTTCTTATCTGCCGTCATAGTCAATGTTTCTATGAAAAAGGCTTTCAGCCAATCAGCATTTAGGAAATTGTGTGCCCATTTTATAATGTTCAGTATGTAAGCAATAAGACTTCTTTGAGTGTGCAGTTATCAGTCAATAATTGCACACCTTTGGTGTGTTGCTGTGCACATTTATTTATTTAAAAGCTGGTAACCGAGAAAGGCACACTGAGCTGGGTCTCGATTCCAGGTGCGACCCGATGGAGGACAAGGGAAGAGGATACAGTATAGCACAAAATACAGTGTTACACAAAACACAGTAATTAATAGAAATACACAGTATTGCACAATTTTGAGGATTGATACAGTTGTGCAGTCAGTAGATAAAATAGAACAGGTACAGATCAATAGTACAAGGCAGAAAATACAGCAGATACATGGCGCAAGCTACAGTAAAGGTAGTGCTTTGTGAAGTGGGGTAAGAACTAATGTTGGCGCAAGGACAGGGGATTAGAAGGGGGGGGGTGAGGGAGTGGAAAGGGAGCCGGGGACTAGTGGTTAGGGGGGTGACAGAGACAGGGAGGGGGTGCCTGAAGTATTTTTTGACAGATGCCACGGTTGGCAGACTGTGGACAGTGAGGGGAAGTGGGTTCCACAAGTCGGGGAGCCGGTGGACGAAGGCTTGCTTCCCTGCGAGAGAGTGTGGGGTGGCCAAGGAGAAGGAGCATGGGTCATGGGAGTGTAAGGCTTAGCCAGAATAGGGGCAGGGGCCAGTAGGGAGGAGAGGTAGGAGGGGAGAGTATTGAACCAGAATTTGGTGATAAAGGGTAAGCCGTGCAAGAACCATCGATTTGCTGGGGAGGGGAGGGGGGAAAACTGCTTGGTAAAAGTGGCAATGATGCATGCAGTAAAGGAGATTTGTGGCAAAGTGGCAGAAGGCATGGAACAGGGAGTTAAGCTTGGCTAGGGAGGATTGGGGGGGCTGAGCTGTAAACCACGTCAGCATAGTCGAAGGGAGCATAAGCCTGATTATATCATCTCTCCTGACAGGAAGGGAGAGACAATGTTTATGCCTGTACAACATGCCTAGTTTGGGGTGGAACCTGTTATGAATTGAGTCAAAGTGTAGGGAGAAGTCCAGTTTGGGGTCTAGCCAGACACCCAGGTATTTGTAGCTGTCCACTACTGAGATGTTGGACCCATCCAGGGCGCGTAGAAGGAGGGAAGGGAGGACAGTTTGGCCAACTTCTGGACAGACCTGGAAGCCTTTGCAACTGTTTTTTTGGTATTGCATTTTAGAGATTTTGTATTGAGCTAATGCAGCATGCACTTGAAGTCAGATTGGTGGGCGGATTCAGTTTGAGCAAGGGAGGGCCCACAAGCAAAGATCACGGAGTCGTCAGCATACATCTGAACTTGGGAAGAGGGGCAGACAGACGGTAGATTGTTTATTAGGATGTAGAAGAGGGTGGGTCTGAGGATTGACCCCTGTGGGTCTCCAACTAAGATGGGAAGGGGAGGGAGGATTTAGTATCGCCTAGCCCGAATGAACTGGAACCTCTCCAAGAGGTAGGCCTTAAACCAGTTGACGATGGGAGGCCTTTGAAACAAGTACAAAGTCACACACCCCACAATGCAAAGTATCATGGGCTGTATATGCAGATCACCACAAAATGTTATGCTGGTTCAACTTTAAGCAGTCCTTGCCTTGGTGCATGCACTAAGATTCCTTGTCTTTTGAAACAAGGTCTTCTGTTAGGAGTTTGTGGATAACGGAGTCAAACCCTTTTTTTGGCCAGGTCTACGAAGATGGTTAATGTCAGGTGACCTTTATCCATGGCAGTGTGTATGTGGTTGGTTAGGCGGAGGAGGGAAGAGGAGGTGGAATGGTGTCGTTAAAAGGCGGATTGGTAAGGGGTAAGGATGTTATTGGAGAACAGGAAGGAATTTAGTCTTTTTGATATTAGGGATTCAGAATCTTGGGGAGGAAGCAGACTAGGCCTATAGTTGCTGGGATTTGAGGATCACCCTTTGTGAAGGGAATGACCTTGACCAATTTCAGGCTTTGTGTAGGAGCCCAGTGCAAGAGAGATTAAAAAGATGGGTGGTGGCTGGGACAGTGGCTGGAGCTGAGATTTTCAATAGCATGTGGTTGATACCATCTGGACTCTGTTGGGAACGTTTAAGGATTTGAGGGCATGGATTATCTCTAGTGGGGTAATGGGGGAGGAAGTTATGGTAGGATGAGGTTGAGGAGGGGAAGAGAGTGTGCAGTGGAGGAGACTGCCTTGGGTATGACTGGATGCATTGGGGGCGACATGGTGGGTGCAGGGAGGAGTGGGGGTGGGAGGCCCGAGGGTAGCAGCATGTGGTGAAGTAGTGGTTTATGGAGGATGCAAGCGTCACCCGCCCTGTCTGGGACTGAGAGCTTGGGGGTGGGGGTGGAGTGCAGGGTCTTCCAGAAAGCTGCTGGAATGGGACAGCAATCATCTAGCCGAGCTTTGAAGAAACTGGCTTTGGCGGTGCACACTACCTTAGTACAGGCGTTCTTAAAGAGCTAGTGGAGCCAAACCAGGCAGACAGAAACATAATACACATTTTAAGTAGTAGTCAGTTGTATCTTTTTATTTTCTGAAGTATTTTTTTTTTTTCCTTTTGCTTATTAAGTATTCTGTGTGATAATATTGTGTGGAACAGCTTTTAGCCTGACAGCTGACATATCTAGCTCGACTGCCCCCCACTACATCATCAGCATTGTGATCTCACTGACAGTGACATCGCAGGTGAATGACATGGCAGTCACTCGCTTGTTGTTCCTAAGTAGCAGTGATGTCACAGTTAGGTCACAGTGCTGATGATGTAGTGTGGGATAATATAGCAAGATATGTCAGCTGCCAGGCTAAGAGCTGTTCCACACATCACACCTATTAACATCAGATAAACAATCTTCTATTTAAACAAAGGGGAAAGAACAAGTACCTCACATATAAAAGGTAATGACTGGCTTCTTTTAAAATCAAATATTCGTTTTAGGCAGTAGATTAGCTCTTTAATGTTCTGTACTTTTGGCGGTTAGAAATGTCAGAGGAGGCCTTGTAGATTTTCCAGGCACGATCGTGATCCTTAAAGAGCTTTACCAGTTGAGGAGAGACTCTGGGGTGGTGCCTACGCTACAGCCTTAATCTCTTTGGGGGGTAGGCGTGTCAATATCAGGAGTGGTGAAGACTCCGGACCAGTCAGTGAGGTATAGATCGGCCAACAGTGACTGATGGTTTAGGGACCTTAGGGGCCTGAACCACATGTTCTTGGGAGGGGGACAGGACCTACTGCGGCAGTGGGTTATGCAGTGATCACTAAAGGTGTCTGGGAGAGGGCCAACTGAGGAGTATTTGTGTGGGTGAGTTGTTAGAATCCAGTCAATGAGTGAGTGGTTGTGGGAGTGGAGGTTAAGCCTTGTGGGGTCGGATATCACTTGTGTGAGGTTGAGGGCCTCAATTTCTAGTATGGTTGGATGAGATAGTGGGGCGGACCAATTTAGATTAAAGTCGTCCAGTATGAGGAGCTTGCTGGAAGAGGAGTGGGAGAGAAGAGAGGCAAGCTTAGAGACTATTGCTGCAGGGTATGGGTTGGGGAGAATAACAGTTGATGATATAAGGGGGGGAAGAGGAGGGAAATGTCAGCTTAGTGAGGGGTGGTTCATGCGATATTGGGATGGCCTCCTGGAGGACTGTGGAGGCATGGAGGGACTCGTGGACATAGGTGGCGACAGCATTGCCGCGTTTGCTTCTGTCCTAGTGGAAAATGGAGTACCCAAGGATGGCGACTAAGGAGTTTGGAACTTTGGCAGATAGCCATGTCTCAGTAATACAGAGGATGTCAGGAGAGCACTGTGTAGTCCAGGTCTTGATGTGATCTAGTTTAGGCAGGAGGCTCCTTGCTTTTATGTGGTAGATGCCCAGCCTGTTTGCTTGGGAGGAGTGCTGGCAATGGGTGTGGGTGCAGGATTTTGTTCAACATCTCAGGCAAGTAGAAGAAGAAGAAGGCAGGGGATTAAGAATTTTGGGAGCGTTTTTTTCCTTAGTGGGCCGTGTGTGCTTGTGGCTAGTATGGAGGGAGTGGATGAGGGGCCCGAGGCCCGGGTGCAGTAGAGGGAGGAGAGGAGGATTGAGGATGAGGGGCTGGACTGCCAGCGAGGGGGTTGGGACTGTGGTGGGGTGTGTGAGTGTGAGAGAGAGAGAGAGAGATAGACAGACAGCAGTACTAAAAGAGAGAAAGGTAGAGAGGGATAAGGGGAGTAGCCTATCAGAAGGTTACATTTTGGTCGATGACTGACTGGTGCTGAGGGAGGGAACGGGATTTGTTGAGGGTACTGCAGCTGCTTCGGGATAAGGTAGTGCGTAGAATAAGGCTCGCTGAGGGGAGAGTGAAAAGTAAACAGCCTATGTGGTATAATGGTTAGGGGCGCTACCTTTAGTAATGAAGGTCAGAGGTTCGAAACCCTGAATGGGCCAAAGGAGGAGAGTGTGGCGGGGGAGGGATAGAGAAGGGAACTGTGACAGAAGGAAAATATGGGATGATTAGGAGATAGAAGTGACTGCTGGGGGCAGGAAGTTAGTGAAATTGTATGCACTGCAGTGACCTGTGGTGGGCGATAGATATAAAATGCCAATGGGGAAATGGACTGATAGACTTTAGACAAAGTGCCACATGATACCCCAGTGAGTATAAATTTAGGGGCGGACCAGGGTGGGTGGGGGCCTGATATTTACACCTTGATCTTCTCTGGACCCTTTGAAACAATTATCACTTGGGGCCAGGCAGTCACAGACTAGAGCATTGTGCATATACAGTAGTTAAGGCTGTAAGAAGATTACAGCATGCACGGATTTCACGATCTCCGCGATTTTCAAGCTGTTCCGTGAAATTGACTAATTTATTCATTTTACTGTGAATTTGATTGAAATGTTATAAAAAGCCCAAAAAAGCTCAAATTAAAGCTCATACTCCTATCCTACCGTTCAAATAAATTCATTGTTATGTGCCGGATTAGCATCACCTGTCTTTAATTACATATAAATGTAGTGTGAATCTAAGTTTTTTGTTACCTTGATTGCCGATTTGTAAAACGGCATTCAGGGTAACAAGATACTTAAATTGAAGCTGCAATATAACAGACGCAGTATTAAACCAGAGAGTTTAAGAATGTATTCAATGCTGCACAAAACTAATGCTCCCTGATGCACTTTAATGGCATGATTTTAATGCTTTTTCCAAATTTTTTACAATTTATACTTTAATAAAATAATTAGAGTACATTTATGTTATTTTGTTGCTTTGCGATAATTTGCATTTTTACTGTGAAAAGCGGCATTTTTTGCAGTGCAGAGGCCGTGAAAAACGGCGATTTTTGCCATGATTTTCTTACAGCCTTAACAATAGTCAAGAAAGGGAAGCATTGTTGTCAGTTGTCTTCATTTTTAGTAGCTTGTGCAAATGCAGGACATTTCTGGGTTACAGACTTACATTAATGAACTTTTGTTTTGGTTGAATTTTGTCTTTTTGTTTCTTGATAAAGTTTATTTGCTGAAAACATGCATCTGTTTGGTCTCTGACAGATGCATGTTCACTGTAGACCCCGACATAGCAATATAGGACTAAAATACGTTTAGGTAGAACATTTTATTAACAGTAAGTACACGAAAATAAATCATCACTAGTGAACACGCAGCCCGGTAACATCACTTGGTGGCTCCCCTTGGCAGACCCAGTTCCACACTTCCTTTCAGCTGCGTGCTTGTAGTGCATGCAGTACCTCGTGATCTAGATTCTGATTCTGGTGGTGGTTTTATAAAGGGTCTGATTATCTAAACATGGCCCGAAAAGCAACACTGCACCCTGGTGCACTGTCGGCAGGATTAATTTTTGCCTCCTTTAATTGATCATGCTTGACAGGGCAACATTAGTGTGGCTTTGCTAGCCATGTTGAAATTGAACTGGTCCTTTCGCCACCACCAGACTGTCAGACTCTGTGGTCATGATGGGCAGCTACAAAAATGTAAAATGTGAAACTCACTAATTAAAGTGACTTTGTGGCCCTAAGGTAACATTTTTGGGATATGGTACCTTAGGTCCGTGATTGTCGTTTTGTGTAAATTTTAATGTTTTATTGTGAGTCTTTATTTACACTACCGGTCAAAAGTTTTAGAACACCCCCAATTTTCCAGTTTTTATTGAAATTTACGCAGGTTAATGTCTCAATGTACTCTGAAATTAAAGCATAGAACAAATAAACAATTGGAGATAAAAAAAGAAATCATAGAATCATTTTGTTTAACAAAATTTAATCTAAATTTTTGACTCATCAAAGTAGCCACCTTTTGCAGATATACTGTAACCGGCGAACACACTCGTGGCTTTCTTCCTACAATGGACATCAAATATTGTTCGGGAAGTTCTTCCCAACACTGTTGCAGAAGTTCCCACAAATGTGTTGCACTTGTAGGTTGCTTTGCTTTCACCCTTCTGTTCAGTTCATCCCAAACCAGCTCGATGGGGTTTAAGTCTGGAGACTGTGCTGGCCATTCCATGATTTGAAGCCTACCGTCTTGTTCTTTTCCTTGAAGGTAGTTCTTACATAGCCTGGAGGTATGTTTTGGGTCATTATCTTGCTGTAGGATGAACCCCTGACCAACTAGGCGTAGACCAGAGGGTATTGCATGGCGCTGCAAAATGCTGTGGTAGCCCTTTTGGTTCAGGGTGCCAGTCACTCTGTGCTGTTGTCCTGTGAGCCACCTATCACGCAAGCTGTTGACTCTCAGAAACTTGTCTTCTGATTCTGTTGTGGCTTTGGGTCTGCCAGACCTCTTTCTGTCAGAGTTTCCTCCAGTTTCCAAGTGCCTTTTGATGGTGTAGGAAACTGTACTCACTGACACCTTGGCTTTCTTTGCAGTTTCTCTAAAGCAGTTTTTGCTAACCTAATCTTTTTTTTTTTTAACCTCTAGCAGTTTGCTGCTTACCTTTGTACCATTTCAGGTTATTCACTGGACTTGAATTGCTTAAATTTCAATAAATACTGGAAAATGGGGATGTTCTAAAACTTTTGACCGGTAGTGTAGTGGTAAGGGAGTTGGAAAATCATCGGGCAGCTAGTGTGGGCGTTTCCTGTTTACTGACCCTGCCCTCCTTCTTGACATCAGGCCTAGCACCGGGGCAGCCTCGTACGCTCTAGCATGCTCCTGCGAGAGAGGCCAGCTCCCTGACCTGCCGCAGGGGTTGCTAGAATGGCGGGACTTCACGTCATCCCTCCCTGGCTGGCAATGCTGCCTTGCAGCAGTGCTTACCCTGCCCTTAGGGTCACCTAACCAGCTTCCAGGATTCGATTTTGGACTAGAGTAGCCGACTTGGGAGCGCACAGCGCTGCTCACTGGGCCATCCTGCAGTCCCATTCTGGGGCAGCAGTGCTGTCTGGGCCATCGTGCATTCCCATTCCGGGGCAGCAGTGCTGTCTGGGCCATCGTGCAGTCCCATTCCGGGGCAGCAGTGCTGTCTGGGCCATCTTGCAGTCCCATTCCGGGGCAGCAGTGCTGTCTGGGCCATCGTGCAGTCCCATTCCGGGGCAGCAGTGCTGTCTGGGCCATCGTGCAGTCCATTCCGGGGCAGCAGTGCTGTCTGGGCCATCGTGCAGTCCCATTCCGGGGCAGCAGTGCTGTCTGGGCCATCGTGCAGTCCCATTCCGGGGCAGCAGTGCTGTCTGGGCCATCGTGCAGTCCCATTCCGGGGCAGCAGTGCTGTCTGGGCCATCGTGCAGTCCCATTCCGGGGCAGCAGTGCTGTCTGGGCCATCGTGCAGTCCCATTCCGGGGCAGCAGTGCTGTCTGGGCCATCGTGCAGTCCCATTCCGGGGCAGCAGTGCTGTCTGAGCCATCGTGCAGTCCCATTCCCGGCAGCAGTGCTGTCTGGGCCATCGTGCAGTCCCATTCCGGGGCAGCAGTGCTGTCTGGGCCATCGTGCAGTCCCATTCTGGGGCAGGAGTGCTGTGTAGTCATTTACCAGTCTTTTAACCAGAGTCCCTAACGTGATGCCAAGGCCGCTTTTAGTTTGCACGTCAAACAACTTGATGACTCCTTAGACTGTTAAAATCCAAACTGTAGCTATCTGCACTTAATAAATGTTTGTTTTTGTTGAATTTTGTTTTAAAGAGCAACTGACAGCTTTGGAAAAACATCAGAAAACAATATTTAGATACAATTCAGCTTATATTTCATCCATCTTCTATAGACTTCTCGTCTCATTATTTATTACTAAAGAAATTCCCACAAAAACAAGATCTTTAGCCCTTAGGAGTCTCTCTGCCTTTATAGCTTATTCCCTGCTTGAAATCATAATGCCCTGTTGTGACATCAGTTTGTTGCCATGGGAATAACTGTGATGTCACAAGCAGAGTATTATGACATCACGTTGGGAAGAAGCAATAGGAGCTGGCAAACTCTCAAGGAACAGCTATTGTGTTTTTATGCATATGACCACAGTAATAAATAATGGGGATAAGAAATACAAAAGCTAATGAAAAATATAAGTTGCTTTGTGTCCAAATATTATGTTTTTATTATGTTTTTAAAAGTTCTTCTCAAGGCGTCGGTGGCTCTTTAAAGTTTTGTTATTCATCTGGCATATAGAATCAATGCCGTGGTGTGTCCAGTGACTTCTCCCACCCCCCCCTCTTGTCAGTTGACATAACTGTGTACGCAGAATGGTAGCTAATGGTTCATTGTTTCTTACCCGGACTGTTACCATTTCATCACTTGATTCAAGGATGCAGCACACCTTTCAACCTGGACTGCAGAACTTCACCACTTGCTCATCACTTGCCTGTCTTTGTTCTGCTCACCTTGTGATGCTCACTCGACCACTTAAACCATCAAAATGGCTAGAATGTGTGTCACATTGTAATGGGGATCAGCACAGGTGGAGTGGGATGTTTTCAGAGTCCAGTCAACAGATGATGTAGTTGACTGGCCAGCAGTGGGAGTGGGGAGTTGGGGGATTGTGGGTGAGGAGATTCAAAAAAAGGAATTTTGGGCATTGGACATGGTTTGGGGGAGGTGGAGACGGGGACAAAATACAGAAGGACAGTAGCTGATAGGAAGAGTTTGAACATACAGTAGAAAATCAGTGTAGTTTAAACATAGTAACTCCACGTTTCTTATGCAAACCATTACAGAAATGCCTAGTAAATTTCTTTTTCTCAAGCAAAAATAGGGCCTGTGCAGCTGCCCGCCAGCGCAGCAGTAGTGCTACCACTGATGACCAGGTTCGGGAACAAGCTTGGGGCATCTGGGGGGTTGAGTGTTCCATGGGTGCTCACCTTCTCTGGAGTGGAAGGGAGATTGGTCACTGCTGCAACACCACCAAATGAGTGTCCACAAATGGAGGTGTAGCCAGAGCCATGGATCGAGGTAAGGGGAGTTCAGCAAGCCCTCCGGACGTCACGGAATGGGACAGAAAATGAGAAACACCCCTTACTGAACACAGGATGCCATCTGTCACCTATCCAGGCCCCGCACTGCTGACTGTTTTCTCCGCCTTGCCAGCCGCAGCTTCAACTCTGTCAAGGGAGTAAGGGTTCGGCCCCCCGGCAGCCCTTCCCATGGGGGTTTATCCATTGGGGAACAAGCAAGGTAGAGGTAAGTTCCAGAGATTAGTGAGTGGCAGGACTGGGCAGGGTGGCTGGACTGATGGGGTCCAATCGGGGACATAGGGAACAAACTATAGTACATTTAAAACAAAAAACAAAGAAAAGGGACATATGCACTGCTTATCTTGATCATTGCCCAACCTGAATCTCTAGCTCAGAAAACTACCCCTCACTGACACTTAAGGAAGCCCGCATGTGGTGGAACCTGATTTTCAGTAGGTAGAACTGATCCTGTTTACCCCAGAGACATCTTTAGTTTGTTGGAGGGTGAGTGCATGGTAGGGGTTACAAAACCCTGTTGAAGCGGGTGCCATTTTTGGACATCATGGATTGCTGCTAAAGGAAATTTCTTCCCGGTTTTCTCCTCTCCTCTCCCATGTCGTCTGAATTTGGATCTTTATTTTCATGCTAGCTTCTGGTTGGAGGAGTCATGTGGTCCCTCATGCTGTCCAATGCACCCAGTTCCACTTGGAGGTGTTTGTGCATTAAGAAGATAACCACCCTCCCACCAGATTCTGATAGATGTGCCTTTGGAGTGTACTCAGTAACCCTCTGGCCTAGGGCATCCACAAGGCAGCCACTGAGCTGGGTCCAAAAATACATTTATAATCAAAACACAGAGTTCCACAGCCGGCCATGGGCACAGCATTAGCACTACCACTCACGATGCTGGCAGCCCATGTTCAGAAATGAGCTTGGATCTTTGGGGGTGCTGGCTAGAGGGAGAGGGATTGTGCGTCCCACAGAATGCTCTCCTTCTCTGGGAGGGTTGGTTCCTGCCCTCAGCCGCAATACTGCCACCTAGGTGGCAGTGTGGGCGGAGGGTTGAGGATGGGGCATGGCCTCTGCAGGCATTGGAGGTCACTGCGCTCAGTGCAAGTGAACCTTCATTGACATTACACATTGGAGTCCCTAGGGGGAGGACTGAAAAACAACAAAAAGGGTCCTGATCCCTGTAGGTGAAATACCCTGGTGTATCTGGGACTGCACTCCACTGGCCAGTTGTGCACCTCCTGATAGGCATAGTTTGCTCTGTGGTAAATCCCCCCCACCTTGATCTTGCCCTGGGGGAGTAATCTGGAAACAGCATGGGGGAGACTGCGCACCAGCAAGTTAGGAGTGTTCAAGGTTGCACCATGGGGAGCTGGATTGAGCCGGGGACTAGAGTTAAGAATGGGCTACACATAGACCATATATATATATATATATATATATATATATATATATATATAAAAAAAAAAACACAGAGTTCAATCCCATTGAATATGCAGGAGAAATGTTGAGTGCATGTTGCTTCTGGATTTGTGCCCACTGGTGTATGTCCAAGCAGCCAAGCTGCTGTTTTTAAAAGACGTAAACATTAGTAGCTAAAAGACGTTTTTGTTTGTGGTTAACAAATAAGACCAGTGCTGTTTGCATCATTTTTTGCTGCAATTGTGTCTCTTCATCACAAAATTTTGACATTCAAAAACCATCTAATAGATCATAACAATTTGGATATGTTTTAGTTTTGAGAACAGCGACAGATCTTAGAGGTATTGTTTGGAAAATGCATACCTCAGTTTTTTTGGTTTGGGTTTGGGGGAGATTTGCTTGTAAACTAGTACAACTGCATTTGGCATAAAGTGGGTATTCTAATACATCTGGGAGAAAAGAACAACAAAAGAGGAAATAGAGAAGCTGAGAAGTGGAGGAAGAGTGGGTGGAGGAAAACAGGGAAAAGACATAGGTACTGAATGAATACTTATGCTCACTCTTCACTAATGAGAAGTTTGGGCCACTACCACAGGAGAAAATAGGGAAGGGGAAAGTGTGAATGAGGGAGGAAGCAATATCAGATGACACGGTCCTTAAAGGGATCAAAGTTGGCAAGTCCCCAGGGCCTGATGGCATGCACCTGTGGGTGCTGAGAGAGCTGACAGCAGTCCTTGCTGTACCCGTGCCTGGCCTTTTCAACTGTTGGCTAGACATGAGTGGTTCTCATAAGTAGGGGACAGCTGATGTGGTGCCCCTGCACAGGAGTGGACCTAGGATCGAACTGGGGAACCATAGACCAGTCGGCTTGAAATCAGTTGTTGACAAACCATCATAAAATAAAGGTTGATTGAGTTCCTTGAGGCAAACTGGCTCCAGGATAGCAGGCAGCACAGGTTCATAGCAGGGAAGTCCTGCCAATCAGATTTGATCAGCTTCTTCAGTTGGGTCACCAGAGCAGTAGATCAGGGCCAAATGGTGGACAATACTATACCTGGACTTCAGCAGGACCTCTGACTCAGTCCCCCACAAGAGGTTGATCAAAATAACTGATGGAAATGGAGACAGGGTGAAACTAACCAGATGGGTGGCAACAGGATGTGAAATTCCTATACCTTAGGTGCCCCAGGGCAGGCATTTTTACCTCTGGACACCTACTGCTGTTTTGTGCCTGCCCACTGGGGCACCTAAGGTATTTGTGGTGCAGAGCTCCTTTTTTTTTTTTTTCTCTCCTAGTGTTTTTTTTTTTTTTCTTTTTTCCAGAAGGGTGGGGAGCCTTTGGAGGTGAGGCGCCGATCACGAGTGTGCCTTTGTAACTGTCAGCTGACAGTATAGTAATGAAACGCCCCTGATTTGACTGGCACAGTCATCAGCCAGCCGCCTGCCTAGGTCCGTCGCGTCGGTCGCTCACTGCACCAGGCGGGAAGTCGGGAACCAATTGGTGTGACTGTGTTTGGGAGTTCGCCTGCCCCTTAATTCACCGTTACGCTGGAATGCAGCTCAGCGTGCCATTCTGTCAACGATTTAGGAGACAGAGGTTCGTGCTGCATGCAGTAGCTGTAGACTGCGAATGTGCTGCTCTAATTTGTATTTCTATTAAAAAAAAAAAAAAAAGACCCAAAAGCTCTTTTAAGAGCTCTCTTTAGTACAATCAGAGGAGTGGAGGTGTGGAGCGTTTATCGGGAAGGAGTGGGACTTGGGAGTGAGAGAGGAGGCAGAGGGTGAGCGTCAGACTGTGAAGGTGTCTGTAAGGACTCAGAGGAAATCGGGAATCGTACAAGATCATACATTTTTAATAGAGAGGGAGACAAAAGAATAGAAGCAGACTCAGTAAAGTCAAGAACAGGACTTTTTAAAGTCTGCAGACAGTGCTCAATTTTCGGCATTGCAGACTGAGTTTAACCTGTGGGAAGCTATTCAAATTAGATAAAGCCATCCAGCTAGTGCCCGATATTAATTCTCTGTTTGGCACAACACTGTTAAAAATTTAAAGCAAGAGAGGCAGATAGTAGGAAAAAAACCAACCAACTGCAGCAAAGAGGAGGAGGACCTATTCTGTGATCTCTGCAGCCACAGTTGCCGTCAGCTAAACTTGCTAAGTTGCAGGGGGAACTGAATTTAAAACCTGTAGTAAACTATCTCTATCTAACTGAAGCTAACTAAAAAATAAAGATCAGCAGCCTATACTGATACTGACAGACAGTTCACTGCTCGAAGTACCGATATTAAAAAAAAAAAAATAAAAAAAAATATAAAAAAATGGAGGGCTAGATACTAAATACTGTGTGAGGACTAGCAGTAAGTCGGTAGTCAACTCATCACTAGTGTGTCTATATTCACACAGTTACTGGCTGGGAAGGGAACTGAATTGAGACAAAGGAAAAAAACTCTACCTAACTAAACCATATTAAAAAAAGCTCATTATAGTTTTACAAACTTAGTGTATTAAAGAATCTCTTAACAAGCTTTAATAAGCTTGTATGCTGTGTATTGCATAAAATCTAATAGGGAATATATAAGGAATTGTTGGATTCTAAAAGCTTTTTTAAAAGCTACGTGGACCACCTAAAATAATCTGTGGTGGATTACCTAAACTCTAAATACAAAGGGATCTGTTAATAAAAAAAAAAAAAAAAAACACACAAAAAAAAAAACCACCCTGCAAACTAAGAAAATCTAATTAAAAGTAATTGTTTATTCAAGTTCTAAAAGCTTTTGTGAACTTGGACCACCTAAAACTTAGGGGGATCTACTATTATTCTACTAGCTAAAGCTACTTTAAGTGGAGTTGACTATCTCAATCAAATCTAAATACTGTTATTAAAAAAAAAACTCTTTTTGGACTATCTAAAATCTGTATAGAGTTATAAAAAAATCTGGTAAGTGTTTCACAGGCTCTACACTGTGGTTTTTTGACTATCTAAAATCTGAATACTTTTATAAAAAATCTCTAGCTTTTTACAGGCTACATACAGTACACTGTCTGTGGACTATCTAAAATCTGAATACCTCTTATAATACCTGTTATAATAAATAATCAGACAACACACAGTCAGGTTTTCTTGTTAAGTTTATTATATAAAAAAAAAAGACAAGACACACCTTGTTCCTTGTTGCATTTATTAATACTGAGTAACACAAATAAAAAATTCTTAAAATCATTATTCACAAATTCAACTCCGAACAGCCAGGCAGACACCATGAGTGTTTTTAAATTTGGATTTAACAGAAAGCATTTTGATGAGACTGCGGGAGCTGACTCGGATTCCCTAACACCTAGTACTAGTACCACTACAGGCACAGCGATAACCCCACCATCTCCTTGCCCAGTTTGTTGTGACCACTGAAGTTTCCTCAAGTGCTACTGCTTGTACTGAAAGCCAAGTTAAGGCCCCGAAAGTTAGAAAATTTCAGAAATCCTGGAAAAAGGGCAGGAAGTGTCTTACGTATGACACAGATAAATGTGCCATGTTCTGTACATGGTGTCAGAGTTATGATAAAAGCCAAAGCAAAAATAATTTCAGAACTGGATGAAGTACTTTTAGAGTACACATTATCTTAGCACATGAAGTGTCCGTAGCACACAAAAATGCTGCGATGGCATACATTGCAAATAAAACAAAAGCTGGAGAAAGACCAGTAGAGAAATCCATACAATTTATGGAATAAAAAGAAATGGATCAAATTTGTAAATTGTTCTGTACTGCATATTGCGTTGCTAGGACCGAAATGCCTTTCAGGGATTTTCCTGGGTTGATAGATTTACAAAGAAGAAATCATGGGGATGATGCTGTGGGTCACAGTTACAGTAGTGACAAGCAATGCCGTGTCATTCACTATAATTGCCCAAGATATTCAAAGCACTACTGCTAGTCTACTACAAGACAATGACTTTTCTTTTCTTGTTGATTCCTGCACAGATAAAAGTGTGACTGAGGAGGAGGGCAATGATGTCGTGTTTTTGAAAATGGCCTACCTGTAACAAGATTTCTTGCACTGAAATCAGTCAGTGTCCCTAATTCAGAAAGCATTTTAAATACTGTGATTAATACTTTAGAGGTGAAGGTGGTTTAAAGGATGGCGGTTGGAAACATAAGCTGATAAGTGCGCATCTGATGGTGCTGCTGTAATGTTGGAGGGCACTTCAGGTGTCCTTAGTCGAATAAAGCAAGATTTCCAGTGCCCATACCTCATTGACATACACTGCTGTGCACATCGTTTAGAGCTTGCTGTAAAGGATTCGTTCAGAGACTGTCCCTTTTACAAGTCATTAGAACAACTTCTGCTGAACATTTACTCGTTTTACCACAGGTCACCAAAAAGTTGCAAAGGCCTACAGGAAACGGGATCCCTTTTAAATATTAATGTGGTCAAACCAGTTAACACTGGTGGCACTAGGTGGCTTGCACACAGAGAACAGGCCATTTCTGCCCTTGAAAGGAACTGGGCTGCATTAGTGCCTCACCTCGAACATGTGTCACTGAAAAACAAGCAGGATCATGGCCAGAAAGCACTAGGAATACTTAAGGTGCTTAAGACTTTAAAATATGTTATGTACATGAACTTTCTGAAAGTGTTTTTTGGTTACTTATCTGCTCTTAGTCTGTGCTTTCAGCATGAGGATGCCACTGTTGAAAAAGTTCACAGCAGAGTAGAAAGCATAATTCAAAAACTAAATGGTCTCTCGAATCAAGAAACTCTTCACCATAACACTTACATCTGTAAATGAGAACCTAACTCAGTACAACAGTGTTGACTTAACTAATGAAACTAGCAGGCACAGATCAGGTTCTCCTTCAGACATTGTAGAAGCCACAATTTCAGAGATCAAAAAAATTCTTCAGAAAATGTCACAGCACATTGAATCTCGTTTTCAGTCCTTCACGACCAATAAAGTGCTACTAGCTGCAAGAGCTTTAAATTTTCAGTCCTGGCCAACATCCACAGAGGCACTTCAAACATATGGAGATCAATTCAAACAATTGTTGATCACTGTAAAGTGGTCCTAGAGTCTCTTGGAGTTGATGTTACTTTGGCACTGCTGGAGTGGCTAGACTTAAAAAAGCACGTACTCCACTTGCTGTCTGTTGAAAATTGTAAGTCTCTGAAATTGTGGCAGAAAGTGATTCTTGCGGATGTGCAGGATCAACAATTTCGAAATGTGCTGGCCATTGTCAGAATCATTCTCCTGATTCCTGTTCACACTGCTGCTGCTGCAGAACGAGGCTTCTCTCTGATGGGAAGAATAAAAAATGACTGGAGGGTTGGATTACACCCAGACACCCTACACGACCTAATGTCTATATCTCTGAATGGACCCCAACTTAGTGACTATAACCCTGAAGGTGCCATATCACTGTGGTGGAAAAATGGCAAAAGAAGGCCCACTACCAAAGCTTATGGTTCCAGAACACGTCACTGCATGCTGCTTCTGCCAGCCCTAGTGGTGGTGATGAAAACGAAAGTGCTTGGTCCAGTGAAGATGACGTGTAAAATTATGTAAACTAAGGGGCGGCATGTAAATAGTTTGTTGGGCATGTACATTTTCTTCTTACATACCCAAGTGGGCATGTACTTTTTTTCACAAATTTCATACCCTGGGTGGCAAACTAGCTAAGGGGTAGAACGCAACTGGTTGTGGTAGGAGAAGCACTCCAGGATGAGAGCAGTTACTAACAGGGTTCCATGGGGATCAGTGCAGTGTCCAATCCTGTTCAGTGTGTTCATCAATGACACTGGGGTAGTATCAGAGGTAAGGTATGTCTTTTTGCAGATGATACCAAGCTCTGCGGGAGAGTGGACACTAAGGAGGGCATATGGGATCAAAAGGAAGAGCTACAAGGTTGGAAAGGTGGTCTGGAATCAGGCAGTTGGGGTTCAGTGCTAAAATGTGCAACATAGGCACGTGGGTCATAAGAATCCCAGAGTCGAGTACAGTCTCATGGGGGGGGGGCACAGTCTTGGAGGAGGAGAAAGTACTGGAGATAGCAATTACAAGTGACATGAAACCATCAAAGCAGTGTAAAAAGGCAGTGGGGAAGGCAAACAGGATGCTGGATTGCATAACAAGGGGGTTCTCCATCAGGAAGAAAGAAGTAATTCTACCTCTGTACTGCTCAATAGTACGTCCGCATCTGCAGTACTGGAGCCCCTACTTTAAGAAAGACATGAACCAGATGGAAGCAGTACAGAGGAGTGCTAAAAAGATGATTCATTGGCAGAAGGATATCCAGTATAAACAGGTGCTGGGGAACCTGAACATGTACTCACTGAGGAGAAAACAGAGTGAGGGGACATTATCAAGACCTTCAGACATCTTAAAGGCATTAAAAAGGTCAACATAGGGGATCTTTTTTGCAAAATTAACAACAGAAACATTAGAGGGCACAACTACAAACTAGTGGGGGTGGGGTACATGAAGGAGGCCAGAAGCCACTTCTTTAATGAAAGAGTTGTGGCAGAATGGAATGCACTGCCTGAGGGAGTAGTAAATTGCTGTACAGTTGGGGATGTAAAAGAGGGTGGGATAGACTAAAGTGGAATTTAGGGCTACATGGGAGGGCCGAGCGACATGTAGCCATATGCGCATGAGGTCTGCATCGGGCAGACTCGGTAGACCTTTGGGTCTTCTACTGGCCTTTTGTATGTACGTCTGAAAGTCGGCTTCATCCTGAAAATAGCAGTGTTTTATATTGAAAAATGAGCAAGAAATTATGAAGGGGTTCAGAGGGACGTGAAACCTTGCGCGTAAACTGCGGACGAGGAAACGGTTAGCTCTGATATTAAAGCCATGTGATCCTACAACACATAACCTAGTTCACGTGGAGAAAGACATTCAGGCCATTTTAGCTAATTACTATCAGTCACTCTATATAAAAAAAAAAAAACCAGAACAAAATGTGGATTCAAGACAAGGATTTCTGAAACGTTGAGGATTACCACAGTTGTCAGAAAGTCAAAGACTGAATCTAGAGGCCCTGATAACAACAGCAGACATTTTACACCGGATCTGTAATGCAAAACCTAATAAATGCTCTGGCCTAGTCAGGTTTACTGCTGTGTGGTATGACAAATTGGCAGGTTTATTACTCCCAACCTTAACAAAAGTGTTCTGGGAAATAGCGGAGGGGGAGCCGGAGGGGGAGCCCCCACTTCCATCATGGGCATATGTGATACTAGCCACCGTATCAAAACCAGAAAAGGATTTAACCACCCTTTCATCATATCATCCTATAGTGATACCAAATAGTGACTGTCACAGCGTGTGGTAATAAACATCCGAGGCAAATTTACAGGTTTAACACACTGTGGTGTGATATTTATTTTTCAAAAGTTTAAAAAATAATATAAGAAAACAACAAAAATTGCAAAGAAAATCACTACTTGACATCAGTAGTTTCTCCCCTAATACAATCCTGGATCTTAGAACTCCTAAGACCTTTCTTATCTGCATTCAACATCTTGTCTGCCTCTCTCCTCCCACTGGGCTGGGCTGAAGTAAACTCACTGAAGAGGTAATGATATATTTTTGGTGGGATCACCTGACTGAGCCCTCTTCTAGTTGCAAGTAACTCCTGCAAGGCCACTAACTGGAAACTGGGTCTGGCGTACAGGGCCAAAAGCTGCCTCACCCCAGCTGCCTGACTCGCCCTTGCAAAAAGGGTCTTTCTCCCTACGCTCTGCTTTGGGCTCACCTCTTTCTTGAACGCCCCAAAATCCTGGCTCACAAAATGGGACATCACGTATAACAATGCGTGTCACTTTGCCCTATCAGCCCCCCCGGCTCACCCATCACTGCCAGCTCTACTGTAGGCTGGGTTGGCTCTCCCCTAGTAATCACCGATCCTTTGTTATGGGCAGCTTTACTGACAACATCATCCGATCATCCAGCACTTGCTGAGCTGCTCTAGCCACCCCACCGGCTATTGGCTGAGGTCCAGTTACTCCCAGGCTCTCATGATCCCTAAAACCCGTTCCCTTGCAGGGGATTGCACCTTTGCAGTCCTTGCCCCAAGAGCCTGGAACCTTCTCCCAGCTCATGTTAGAGCTGTCCCCCTCCCACAGATGCTTCCGGTCCTCCCTCTGGGGTTACCTAAAACAAGCTTCTGGCTGCCTTTGCTCCTAGCTGTCCCACCCTCCACGGTGAGCAAAGTGCCCTTCTATTGACTGATTGTGTGCTCCTTTAGTGCTCTCCTCAGAAAATTCCCTGCTGATTCTTTGATTTGCCTCCTTGACTGCCTCCTGAGATTGCCTCGATGTAACATCGTATTTGTATTGTATTTGTTCTCTGATGGTACCTGTCTGTAACTTGTTGATTGCTGCTACGTTGTCCCTGTATCTGTATATTACCCGAGTCCTCGGACTTCACCTTGTTGTTTGCTGTTACCCTGTCTCTAGATTGTTATGGCCTGTTACCTTTGTAATTCTCCCGGGTCGCACCTGAAAATAGGCACTTGACTGTCTAGCATGTTTACCTGGTAAACAAAAGCTAAATAAATAAATGTTGCTTCATGTCTGAACATGTTGTTTCAAAACCATGGGGGAAGGGTTATTTCAGGGGACTTCCTGGTTCAGTTAAAGGTACAGTGTATATACAGTATATCCACAGATACCTTCTATATCTCTGATCCACAGTGATTGAGCTGTTTTATACATATAACTTTATATAGTAACAAGTTTATAATGTGAATTTATGAAAATACCTTTAGGATTTCTTATAATTGTACTAATCATGAAATTATTGTTTTATGACTTCTGACTCCTTTCACTTTAAAAAGGCATTACTAATTGTACTCATTCCTGTTTAAAATAGCGTTTATGTTTTTTGTACACAAAATGCACTTGTGCACTTTACAAAACACCTCTCCGGGTGTTTGGCATTATTCTGGGGACTGGATGGATGGAAATGGAAACATGATGAAAAGAGAGAACTAGTAGGAAGTTTAGTAGGGAAAGTAAAGAGCCACGCTAGGTAGCCAACCTACAGTGGGGAGAAGAAAAGCAAAGAAAAAAGCGATAGCTGTTGCTAGGAAATAAGGAAATAGAAAAGTGGTCCATCAGTCATAGCCAAGGGTGTAGCCTAACTCCGCCACAGACTATAAATTATATACGTCTGTCTGGGCTCAGCGACTATTACAATTAATGCCTACTATTATTCATCCAGATTAGTCCGGCTTCATAAAGTCTAGGAGTACCACAGACCGTATTTTGAATACTACTGTTAATAAAATATATACAGTCCAGAAAGATCCCAGCAGTCCTCTTAAACTTACGCAGAAAAGGCATTTGACAGGGTGTCCTGGAACATTCTCTGGGGCACCCTGTCTACCTTTAACTTTCCAGAAACTTTCCAGACTTGGATAAAGAATATCTGTGCTGACCCAAAGGCCTATATCCGAGTCAACGGAGCATTAACCCCCCCCCCCCATCATCTTACAGCGAGGAATGAGATAGGGATGTCCTCTCTCCCCTTTGTTGTTTGCCTTGTATATGGAGCTGTTAGCGACAGCAATCTGGAAAGAGATAAATAAAGAGGGGGTACCTATAGGGCAGAGGCAACATAAGGTGGCATTATTTGCCGGCGATGTATTGCTTTTGGTATTGTCACCGGAAACCTCTGTCCCCAGAATGTGGCAGATTTTAGAGTCTTTTCAGCAACATGCTGGGTTCAAGCTCAACGTCAATAAAACAGGGGTTTTATCTTGTAATTTCACTCCATCTGCAACGTTAAAAAATAAAATGCCTCTGGATTGGCAGAAAACAAAGATAAAATTATTTAGGAATAACTTACACAAAATCTTAACAATATTGATCTTATCAGTTACGAACACATTACCCTCCAGGTACAGCAAGCTGGGTTAGACTGTATTTTTCCTTTTTTCGAAGAATTTAAATTATACAAATGAATGTACTACCCCGCCTACTTTATTTATTTCAGAACATACCGATTTGGGCACCCCATTTTTATTTCACTGATTGGAATAAACTTATTTCGAACTTCATATGGGGGTAATAGGATGAGGGTTTGAACCTTTATCTTGCACCTGCCCCTGGCATTGGGAAGGGCAAATTTGCCGAACCTGGAATGGTATGCCAAAGCGGCTTTTCTAAAGCTCATAATACTATGGGCAACCCCCACGTACTCAGCTCCCTTGAAGGATATTGAATACACACTTAATGATTCGCATGACATTCCCACAGTGCAGTTTACATTCGGTAGGAACTCCATCCCCCTGAAGTACCTAAAGAACTGTTTTTCCCTTCAACCCCCTCCGCAGTACGCAACTCCGTGTGTGCTTTTGTGTCACTGACTGCTGTTTCGGCTTCTTTCATCTTTACCTGGTGTTTGTTCAATTCCTTGTTTCCTTGTTTCTCTTTGTAGTAAATTAAAATGTTATTTTACCTTCACTGCCTCCCTGACCATCTTAGAGAACCAGAGTGGTCTTTTGTGCCTATGACCCTCAGAAAGGACATAGAGTAGAAGCTGTCCAGAGGAGGGCAATTAAAATGGTGCAGGATCTGCATCAGAAGCCCTATGAGGAGAGATTAAAGAGCCCAAATATGTACAGCCTGGAAAAGAGATGGGGGGTGTGATAGAGGCCATTAAATACCTCACTGGAGTAAACCAGGGAAGTACTTTTCAGAAAAAAAGGTGCTGGAGGACAAGGGGGCACAGTAAGAAGCTGGAGGGGGATAGATTCAGGAGAGATGTGAGGAAGTACTTTTTCACAGAAAGAGTAGTGGATTCCTGGAACAGCTTTCCAGCAGTGGTGGTGGGGACGAAAACAGTGGTGGGATTCAAGAATGCATGGGATAGGCATAAGGGAGTCTTAGGGACAGGGAAGGGGGGATAAATGGGCCAGTGAGATAAAGCAGGATCTGCAGTGATAATATAGGCAGGGAAATGGGCAGACTAGGTGGGCCAAGAGGTCCTTATCTGCCATAAGATTCTGTGTTTTTGTGTAATTGTTACCAAGCATAATTTGATTACTTCAAGAATGGCCTCTTTAATTTCTCCCCACCCCACAAATTTTGTCCACGCCAACCAACTTAACCCTAGACTAATTCCCTCATCTGATCAAAGTCTGTTTGTTTGACATCCAGAACCACAGCCTTTGGCAGGGGTATACTAATACTCTGGGCCGGTTCAAGCCATATTGTGTTATGGTCATTGGACCCTAGTGGTTCCCCAGCCTACACTCCACCTACCATTTCTGAGTTGGTGAGTACTACATTGAGAATGGCAGCCTGTCTTGCGTGTACTCTGACCAGATGCAACAGCAGGCAATCCTGCGACATATCTAGCAGGGCCTGACTTCTGATGCTCTTAGCTACGGAAGTATCTCAGTCTGTGCCTGTTAGAGATCCTCTACAACCATTGCTTCCCCCTTTGTGGCCCCCTTTTCAGTTTCTTCCTCAAGTTCTGTATCCCCTTGTCTCCCTGTCCCAGTGGTCTACAGGTGACACCCATGTGCAACTTCTTTCCTGATCCTGTAGTGAGCTGTATGCACAGTGGTTCTGTCTGCCCATTTCCTCCCCTAAAGGACCAGTCCTCTACTGCTTCTGTGCCTCCTTCCTTGACATTGAGGGCTACCTCACCACCTTCTCCCTAACCCCTGTCTCTCCTGTACATTGTATATCCTGGTATTGCCGGGTCCCAGTGATCATTCCCAGTGGCTCATGTGTTTTGTAATGGCTACAAGGTCTTATCCCGCATCCGCATATCTGATGTGAATAGTAAAGGTTTTTGATCTGGCGCCTTTTTCCTCCGTTATGCTTATTTACTTGTGGTAACTCTAAACAGAAAATGTATTTTTTTTTTTGTAGGAGCCATGACTACTGTTGACATAAATGCAGAAAGGGAAAAGATCAAAAGGGAGATTGAAGAGTTGGAGAAGAGTTTGCGTCCTGGTGGTGCCAATATAGAGATCACTGTGTCTGACTCCGATATAGACATAACTTCTGGAGAAGGTGAGTTTGATATGGGGGGGGGGAGGGGAGCGGCAGCAGTCCACTTCCTGTGTCAGTGGTGGGTGGGTACACAACTAGAGGCACTGATTTTCTGTTTTCAAAAATGAAAAATTCAGTATTTCATTTGACAAAATCTTGAAATCCATTTTTTCCCACAAAATGAAGTGTAGATTAGCATGTTTGGCACTAAAATGTGGGAAATTGGGATTTTACACAGTGTTGGTGCCAAGTGAGGTTGTAAATGTGCAGTTTTTTAATATGGAAAAATTGACTAAGGTGGTGTTTAAAATGGGCAAAATTCTGTTCTTAATCCCAGTTTTTACATTTTAACGGAAAACGTGTGGCCCTAAACTAGGAAAATCGGATAGGGTAAGGGGTATTGACGGTCACAAAACAGGAAGAGGACATTGGAGTAATCATACTCAGGGCCCCGATTTTTCTGCGGCACATCGGAGCAAAGTTCTGCGGCAGGGTTCTCATTTGCCGCAGAACTTTTGCGGCACTCAACACCGATTTCTGCGGCAATTCTGCGGCACATTTTTACCCTTAATTTTTTTCCTTTTTGTTTTTTTGCCATATCTGACACAATGCACGCTCGTAACACAGTCATTTTATGGGTGTTTGTCACCAAATTTTCAACATAGCCAGTTTAAGACCTCTGCTCGTGAACAGTATCACTGTGATTTTATTAATCTGTCCGGAACATTGATTTTGCAGACCGACCACGCTTGTGGTGCGCTGCATGTGCGAAAACACATTTTGGGTGAGATGTAAAATGACAGCTGTACTACTCATAAGAAGAGTGTGGAAAATGGCAATGTTGAAAATTTGAGTGGAAATATTGAAAATTGCGAACCCATGAGCGCATAGAACTGCGCAGAACGCACGTCAGAAACAGTCATTTTTAGGAATTTTTTCACCAAATTTTCAACATAGCCATTTCAAGACCTCTGCTCATGAACATTGTCACTGATTTTCTTAATTTGTCCTGACATTGATTTCAAGACACCGACTGCGCCATTCTGCGCTACAAGGGTGGAAGCACATTTTGGGTGAGATGTGAAAATGACAGCTGTACTTCTCATAAGACAGTGTGGTGAAATGGCAATGTTGAAACCTGGAGTGAAAATATTGAAATTTTGAACTACGAGCCTGCGTAGGAACTGCATAGCATAGCGCTCGTTAAACAGTCATTTTCTGGAATTTTGGCACCAAATTTTCAACATGGGGGTTTTGGGCCCCCTTCTCATGAATGATGTCACTGTCATGGCTGTATTCGGTCCGAAGGGTGATTTCGCTGTCACTGCGCGAAATCACCCTTCGAGCCCGAAAACGCCATGACAGTAACATCATTCATAAGAAGGGTCCTAAAACCCCATTTTGAAAATTTGGTGGAAAATTCCCAAAAATGCCTGAGATATGCAATAAAGTTGAACCCCTCCTATCCAGCCCATTATACAGCTTACCGGCATTTCCTCAGTTCGCGGTCGGCTTTGAAGAGTGCAGATGTGTTCCCGGTCCACCGAAGATCGTCCTGCCGGAGTCCGGAGGTAAGTATGGGGTGAGGGGGGTGGGGAGTGTGTACGCAGAGGGTGGGTGCGGTTGGTGGAGGGGGCAAAAGAAGCAACGATGGAAGGTTTTTATTTCAGGTTTTTATTTTTTTAATACCACACAAGGAGGGACGGTGAAGCCGCGGGGGTTAGGCACCCCGTCGGCAAGGGATGTTTTCGCCACGCTGGGGTGGCTCCAGCGTGGGTACGGGGCATTTGGGGGGACAGTGAAGCCGACGGGGATTGGGCACCCCTGCCGGCAAATGAAGAGGACATTTGTTCCGCTACGCCGCCGAATCCACGGGTGATGGCAAATTCGCTGGTATTTCGCTACGCATACGACTCGCTGAAAACTCGGGCCCTGATCATACTGTATGATCTCAAGGCGGCAAGACAGTAGGTAGGGCCAGCAGAATGTTGGGGTGCATAGCGAGGGGTATAACCAGCAAAAGAAGGAGGGAGGTGGTGTTAACACCGTATAGATGAGCAGTAAGGTCCTATCTGGAGTATTGTGTCCATTTCTGGAGACCACATCGCTGGAAGGACATAGACAGGGTACAGGCTGTCCAAAAGAGAGCAACTAAAATGGTGCAGGGGCTGCATCAGAAGCCCTATGAGGAGAGATCCAGAAAGATGATTTGCTACCTTTTATTGGACCAGTATAGATGTTACAAAATAAAATTTTCTTTTGTAACATCTATGTTGGTCCAATAAAAGGTAGCAAATCATCTTTTTTTTTTTTTTCTGGATCTTGTGTCACAAGGACCAATACAGCAACAAAACTAATTTTCTATGAGGAGAGAGTGAGGGATCTTAATATGTAAACTCTGGAGGAGAGGAGGGACAAGATAGAGACCTAAAAATACCTCACAGGGGTGAAGAAGGTACAGGAGGGGAACATGTTTCAGAGGAGAAGGTACACAATAAAAAGAGCACATTCAAGTGACGCTGGAAGGAGGGAAACTTAGGAGGGATATGAGGAAGTACTTCACTGAAAGAGTGGTGGATGCCTGGAACTGTCTTCCACCGGAGATTGTGAGGATGAAAACAGTGGTGGGCTTCAAGCATGCATGGGATAGACGCAAGGGAATATTAGTATGGAAGTGGGAAGGAGGTAGCTGGAGATCAGGTAGGGTCTGCAGACGGTACAGGCAGTGAAAAATGGGAAGACTATGGGCCAAGCAGTCCTTATCTGCTGCCAGATTCTGTGTTTCTAAGAAATGGCCGGTATGATGTCATGAAATCCCCCAACCTTGGTTGGAGAAACCAAAATACAGACCTACCTGGATCACCTTCCCATGCTACTGGAGAGAGGGGATCAAGAAAGAAAAGCTTACCTTGGGTTATGGATTTCATTTACTCTCAATCAGTCGGTCAGTCAAAATCTTTATTTATCCTGGCGGGCACCATTGAGCAGGGCTCATTTGCAAGATGGACCTGGTCATACAAAAATCATACTATAGTAACGTGGTAAAACATAATGCAATATTACACAAAGAAGAAAAATATACATATGTACATCAACATTTGAGTGAGAGGGCCTTTACAACAGATAGGCTCATAACTGGGTACAGCCGGAATGTTTACTTAAAAGGAGAGAGAAAGGCAAGAAGAGGGATACCAGCTTAGGAAGAAATGACGGGGTTGGAATAGTTAACTGGCATACTTCAGGGAAAGGGGTGGAACTTGGCCATGGCTAAAGAGAGGCAGAAAAGCTGGTATTTTGGTAGGGGGAGAGAGGCAAGGGCAGAGGCAGGGCAGGAGGCAGGATGGGCAGGAGGGAAACTGGAAGATAGGTGAGTCAGCGATGTGTGGTGCTGTGCTTTGCTCTGAATCCAGACTGCACTGGGTTTAACAGACTCCTGGATTCAAGGTACACCCTTAGCTGATCACTCACTATCTTTTCCAATAATTTAGACAGAATGGGGAAGAGGGAGATCGGTGTATAATTATTAAGGTCGCAGAGGGATGACATGGGCTACTTTCCATTGCGAGGGGAGGCTTCCCTGGGATAGCAACAAGTTGAAGAGGTGCGTGATTGGCACTGCCAACACATGGTATTCACATTTCAGAAAGTAATGCTCTATAGAGTCTGAACCTGCACCCTTCTTGATATCCAACTGCAGCAATAGATCTTCAATCTTTTAGAGAGGCAGGCAGGAAGGAGAAGGCCTCTTTGGTAGAAGGAGACTTGTGAAACAATAATCCCTGCTGAGTGTGGATGGCATTAGCAGGAGATGTTTCAAATGCTAGCCCAGCGGTTGTGAAATGATTATTGAGGGCTTCCAGTATCTCCGATCGGTCTGAAATGGTGTTACTACCGGATATAATTTTTCATGGGAGGGAATTTCCAGGTGAATGACCAGACATGTCCTTTATTATTTTCCAAAATTTTGAAGGATTCCTTGAGGCAGAGTCTAGCTCAGTGCGATAGAAAGCAGCCTTGGCTGCCCTGACTAACTTGGTGCACTTATTGCGTGCCCTCCTAAACTGACACCAATCCAAGTCATTCTTGCTTCTGCATGCTTTTTTTTTTTTAATTTTCTCTTTATGTGGCAGGACCCCGTATACATCACCCCTGGTCACGGCCCCCAGAGACCTCCACCACCGCCTATGGCTGCCGGGACCCTCAGTCACCCTGGCTTACCGAGGTGGCGGGGCTAATGCCACCTTCGTGACCACGGGACTCAGTGTCTTGTCGGGTCCCGTGAGCGCGGTGATGAGGTGAGGTCCTCTGGGAGGGCTTCATACTCACGGTGGTCCTGCCTGCCTCCATTTTCCTTTTTTTTTTTCTCCCACGAGGTGGGGACGTGCATGATGCCAGCGCCCACCCCGCCTCCCCAGATACTGAGCGCTGGCAAGCGAGATCTCCGCCTCCGCCAGGAGTCCTCTGAGGCCCGAGTGCTTCCCATGCCTCTTCCCCGGAGAAGGAGAGACGCCCAAAGGACGCCCATCCTTCTCCCCGGTTGCCCTCCGATCACCTGGGTCCGGCTCTCAACCCGGATCGCCGCATTGCAAGCGAAAACCACCGCTGCGCCAATGGGTCACGCCACTTCTGCATGCTTTTTTCCACAGCGTATCCCTATCTGGCATGGAAGCTTTGAGTTGTGGTGAAAACTAGCGGCAAGTATTGCTCCTTACACGTACTTTTACCATGGGGGCATGCCTGTTTAAGGCCGCAGTTAGTATTTCGTGAAAGATAGTATATGCCTCATTATCTGTTTTGGCTAAGTATAAATCCTACTATCACCGGGAATGTTTCAATTTGTCGAGGCAGGCAAATAAGTCAAAATTGCGTTTACACCTCTTGATAGAGAACTTTGCTACAAACTGTGGATTATGCACAGATCTGATGCTGGCGATGAAACAGTGCTCACTGATGTCAGAGAAAAATGTTCCGACGTGGTAGAACAAGTGTGGTTTGTTAACCAAAATTACATCTAAAAGGGTGCTGTTACTAGAGTTCTTTTTATTTGGATGAGTGGGTTCACCAATGAGTTGCACCAACCCCAAGGTGTCACAAAAGGATTTCAAGGGAGCCAAGGCTTTTGATAACCAGTCATAGTTCAGATCGCCAAGAATAATAGTTTCCAGCATACTAAGCCCCAGGGCAGAGGTTAGATGAGACAAGAGATGTGACCCTGCAGACGGGGTCCTGTAACAGCCTATTACACAGAGTGCGCAAGAAGGTGGTAGTTCAACCTTTAGGGACAAGCATTCAAATTCATTAGGGGAGGAGGATGATTCTAGACATGATACAGAGAATTTGTCCCTGACATAACTGGCCACCCCTCTGCCTCAGCTCGGGAGAGCGAATAACCTGGGATGTTGACTCTCCCACCCCGAGATATCAAAAAATAACTGCAAAATCTCCAACTTGGAATAGCAGTCAATATAAAATTTTTCAGCTGTCCCACCATCTTACCCACCTGGCTCTGACTGATGCAGTACTTCCACAGGGCTGGATGTAATTGATGCCACTGCATCCTTTGTCAGTGTCCTTTGCTGTGCCGTGCTGTGCCACGAACAGCAATTTACTCTTTCCCCTGTCTGGAGAATGCATTCCTGCCCATACGATTCCGGGTGACCAGGGGTCAATCACATACTGGCAGGAGGTTCTGGTGACTCTCCATAAGCCAGGGAAAGAAAATAATTTAGATTAGAGTGGAGAATAAAAAATTGACTAAAGCATAAGGACGAGGAGAACCCTCTCCCGCTCCCCGAGTATTACTTTTTTGCTGCCCCCTCTTCTGCATTTAGATTTCTTTGTTCCTGCCATGATCCATATTGTAAGCAGCACCTTTCAGTTTAATTCTGTCTTGATTTTTGCAATCATTTTTGCCACATCTACTTTCTTTTATTTTTTTCCTGTACAAATTTATCTTTCTACCACGTATTTTAACACAGACTTCCTTGTGTGGGGTTATACATTTTGTACAGTTTCACTGATTACTTATTTTGTACCTTGTCTATTACTCCCTTGTTCCCTTCCCTCCGGGTATCTCTGGAAATGAGCTGCTTGTAGCTCAGTCTGCACTGCTAGTCAAAACCTTGCTAAATAAATAAATATAAAAGATGTAGTTGATAGTAAAATATAAAGTATAAATTAGCTGAGCAAATGGGGAGGTGATTTGGGTGGCACCAGGTCGGCCTTTCTTTTGGTTCTCCCACTAGGGTTGCAAATATATTTGAAGGCCAGTACTGTCAATACAAATTGTTGTGCCTCTTTTATTAAATACAGTATCCTTTTAAAATGGGTGGAAATGAATTTTCTGAAAACTATGTTTTGGCCCTAGAAAGTGCTGCAGCATAAAGTTGGGAAGATGGGGAAAAGCATTGTTATGGTAAAAATTCTCTAGAAATAGCCGGTGTAGCGGTTGGATTTCGGCTTGCGACACCGACGACCCTGGTTTGGGAACGGGCCCGGGAGTTGTTATGCTGCCCGGAGGGAGAAAGATCGAGCGCCCTGGGGACTGCTCTCCTCCAGGGGGAAGGGGAAGGGGGGAAGAGTGTCTGGTGCTTGCTGGACCCCTGGCTGAGGCTGGGGGTACCATCGTGGCTGGCGCCATCACTTTAGGAGGGTGTTGCAGATGCTGGATGTCATTGCATATTCCCATCCCCAAGGGATCCAGCAGGCATCGAAAAGCCGGCCCCCCCCAGCATGACTACCTGCTCTGCCACCGTCTCCACTGCTTTTAACATCCGCCAAGGGGGTCCCACTCCAGTGGCCCCAACCCGTGAGGGGTAGGCCGGGCTTGCCTGCAGTGTCCATTGGGGTGGCCTCCTGACGGCCTGGGCATGGGACGATAGGCGGGGTGGGTCTCCAAAAATAATTTCTCTAGAATCGGGACACCCAGTGGCCCAGATTGTAGTATGTTACCCTCCCATGCTGGTGATCTGGCTTCAGGAGGAGGCTTGTGACCTGGATCAGGGAGTCAGGGGGACGGGGGATAGATTTGCTGTTCAGCAGTGCTCCCAATCAGGGAGGGAACGAGCTGGAGAGACTAGGGAGCTTGCCTCCTCCACAGGACATAATTTGCATGTTCGTGAGGCCTGTCAGGGCATGGCTTTGTGCCTAGAAGGTGGTGGGTGAATTGTGGGACTGGGGAGAAAGATAGTGGAAGATCCATGCCCCCTGAGCTGTTGGTATGGTACTTGCTGGCACTCTTAGGCCCCACTCTGCTTTGCCCTCCACTACCTCAGATGGTGGGGTAAGCGGCTGAGAGGTCACCCGGTTCAGAGTTGAAGCTGTTATGCGGATGGTGGTGCCTCAGGAACAGAAAGATCTATGGGGGAAAAAATGTCTCTGAAATCCTGGTAAATATCTGGTCATGAGTTCTTAAGGTTTGAATGATTATCTGAAGCAACGCTGGCAGATTTTATCCTTTAATATCTCAAAACTGTACGGCAAAAGAAAAACAAATGACAGAGAATACATTTTGAGCTGAAAAAGACAGCCCTTTAAGTATGAGGAACAGAAAGCTGGCCCAGTGGAACTGAGGATTGAGGTGCTGGATGCCACACCTTGTGCTGCACCGGCAACCCGGGTTCGGGAATAAACCCAGGCCGTGGGGGGTTGGCAAGGATGGGAGGCGGTCGAGCGTCCAATGGACAGCTCTCCTCTCCTGGGAGGGAGGGGCTTCTTGCTCGGTGCTTGTCTGACCTCCAGCGGAGTTCGGAGGTTCTGTAAGTGTCGTAGCCATCGGGGGGGGGGATAGGGAGTGGCGACGGTGGTGATGCCATGATGTCCGGTGCACGTCATTCTCCAAGAACAAGGGAAAACAGTTGTGCCTGGTCTCCTAGGTGGTGGAGACCTCAACAGAGACCCTGATTGCTTGCGTACCTAACCGACGTCCCTGAGTCCAACACTTGTAAGATTCTCAGTGTGCAGCTGCCCTGCCCCGTACCCGCCTGGGGGGGTATAGCCATGGCTCGATGGGGACTCTGGGATAGAATTGGGCAGATCGCGATGTGGGGAGACTGCAGTCTTTGGCTCTCAAAGGAGTGGAGACTGGGCACAAAGAGAAGAGGAGGTAAAAAGATAAAAACAAAAAAAAAAAGCAGTGGGTTTAAAATGAGAAACGTTGCCAGCCCAGTGGTGCAGAGGGCTGAGGTGCTGCATGCCACACCTATTGACACACCAACAACCCACATTCAGGAATGAGCTTGGGTAGCTGGTAGTCTGCTTCGGTGGGCGAGGATTGAGCGTTCGATGACAGTTGTCTCCTGCTTGGGGGGGGGGAGGGATTTATGTCACACTGCCCTAGTACTGCCACCGTGTGGAGGTGCAGTAGCAGGGTAACGGTTGCGACTCAGAAGGGGTTGGCTGGCAGCAGAAACGTAGTGGCATGTGCGTCTCCTTGTGCACACATAAATGTGTCTTTGCACACTGCCTGGCTGTGGAAGGGTGTGGGAATTGACAACACCGACACAGATGGTTATGGTGTAAAATACACAGTTGGCATTGTGTGAATTTTATTTCTTCACAACACTCTTAGCCATGTTTGTTTATATAGATGTTGGGCCCCACGTGGGATTTGTTACTTTGTTAGAAAAAAAACAGTGAAACGATCTGTCAACATTCTCACCAGCAGGTTATTGCTTGTCTCCACTAGGTGTCTCATCTACTCTATCAGCTCATTTCTCCTCCTCCTCCTATTGCTTACCTAAGCCTTAAACTCCTCAGGTCCCTACTAAGGCACCTAGTGTATAGGAGGATTATCTCCCCTTCTTCTGTCCCCCTTGCTATGGCAATTGCTCTTCTATGGGTCATTACCCTCACTCTTACTCTAGCCGGAGACATCAAAAGGAACCCTGGCCCTTCGACCTCCCTTACCACTCTACGCCTTCCTCAAACTCGGGGCCTGTCCGTTATGCACCTGAACATCCGCAGCCTACTAGCTAATCTCCCCGAGCTGGAAGTGTGAGTTCTAGCTAACAACCCTGACATCCTTGTACTTTCTGAAACATGGTTAAAACCAACTGTTCTGGACAAAAGCTGTGCCTTACCTGGATATAACTTGGTCTGCGTTGACCGTGCATCCCCTAAAAGAGAGGGTGGCTTGACACTGTACTTCACATCACACCTTAACGTCACTCTGCTGCCATCCCCATGTCTGAACTATTGCAAGATGCACTCTCTTGTTTAAGTTGAATATACTTGGGGTACATGCACCCCCCAATGATAGCAAACTTGGTCTTGAGGAGCTCACCGGTCTGATTCCTGCCCTAATAAAGAACAATGAAGTGGTCTGCCTCGGTGACTTTAATCTGGACTGGCTGGGTCCTGACTCCCCCTCTCTTACTTCGACTATCAGCAAGGCTAACCTTGAGCAGCTCATCTCCTCCCACACTCGGACAACACAGAATAATCACTGTCACTCTATGACTGACTGGATCCTCACCAACCACAAGGACTGCTACTCCTCTGCTGGGGTTCTACTTGACACTGTTAGTGACCACTGCCCAGTCTACTGCGTAAGTGGGGTTTCTGCAGTCCACCCTCCACCTAAGATTCTGTCTTTCTCCAACTTTTCCTATCTGGATCCCACGGCATTCCTACTTGATTTAAAACATGCAGACTGGTCCCCCCCTGTTTCAAACAAACTATACCAACCTGGCCATGGACCATTTTAACTCCTCTGCTAGCCTTACAATCTAAACATATCCCTATCTCCACACGGAGGGTCAGAGGGCGGATGACTAAGTGGCTGCAGCAGCCTCTCCTGCACCTACTCAAGGAATGGGACAAGGCCTGGTTAAAATGGAAAATCTCTTCTGCTCAACCTGACTTTGACCACTATCATTCTCCATGTAATACCTGTAAGAAAGAGGTCCGAGCTGCCAAGAGCAATTACTACCGGAAATTCCTCCAGTGCTCTGCCTCTGACCTCAAAAAGTACTGGAGCCAGATCGAGATACTGGGAAACACTAGGCATCCGTCTCCCCAGGATATGCTAATAAATGATTAGCTGTGCAACAACCCCCGTACCATAGCCAATGCTTTTAACGTACTTTTCACCAAGGCTCCAAACATCTCCCCTTGAGGACCCCATGCTCCCATCCCCCCTCTTTAGCTCCTCCGCCACTTACCCTCCCCTACATAGCACGGTCGGATGTTCTCAGGCTACTTCTATCCATCCCCCCTCAAGGTAGCCCCATGCCTGATGGAATTGAACCAAGGATAATTAGACTTGGTGCTCACCTTCTCGCTACCCCAATTACTAGGTTGTTCATTTTGTCTATTAGCACCTCTACAGCACCTACAGCTTGGAAAGCTGCCAAGGTTATACCTGTATTCAAGAAAGGTTACCCGAAAATCCTAGCCAATTACCGGCCCATAGCCCTACTACCTATCCTCAGTAAGATGCTAGAGAAACTTATTCATCGCCAGATCTCCAAGCACCTATCGAACTTTAATATTCAATCTCCTGCCCAACATGGCTTCAGGGCTGGACACAGGACACTGCCCTCATGCTTCTCACTAGCGACATCAAATCCAGTATGGACAAAGGACTCCTCATTGGTGCTATCTTTATCGACCTCACCAAGGCGTTTGACTTGGTTAACCACGCTTTGCTCCTGAGCAAACTGTACTCACTAGGGGCCTCTGGATCTACCCTGACCTGGTTCAGCAGCTACCTCACCAACTGCTCCCAATCCACCTCCTTCAGGAAAGCTCTTTCATCTCCTGCCCCAATCACCTGTGGCGTCCCCCAAGGTTCCATTCTTGGACCTTTACTCTTCTCCATTTTCACAAATGATACCCCCTCCTCTGTTACTCACTGTCACTCCATCATGTATGCTGATGACTTGGTGCTCTATGCAGCCTCCCAGTCTGTCCCTGATATTAACTCTCACCTCTTGTCCTCGTTCAGGTTGATCCAAAACTGGCTCTCCTCCAACTCTCTCATTCTCAATTTCCCGGAGACTCGGGCCATGCTCTTTGGATCTGCCAGGAAAGTCCACTCTGAGTCTACTAAGCTACAAGTGCTTAGCTTTGCTGGGACAGTAGTTAAGTCAACAGATACCTTCAGATACTTTGGAGTGACCCTAGATCCTGTGCTTGATTTTTCTGCACATATAAACGAGGTGTGTCGATCTGTAAACGCTATGTTAGGTGCTGCCTACCGAGTGCGACACTCCCTTACCCCTGCAGCCAAAACTTCTGTGGCGCGAGGTGTACTGCTTCCTAGGCTACTTTATGCTCTCTCCACACACTCTCATGCAAATGCCGGTATCCTTCATAAATAGGACACCTATAACAACATCTGTAGATTTGCCCTCTCTGCCCCCGCCTAACCTACCACTGCCTCCTATACTCCTCTTTGCATTGGTTGTCCCCTAAATCGCAGCGCTCCTTCTCTCTGGGTTGCTTTATAGACTCGATGAGTAGAGCACCCCGGCTCAACAGTATTGCAGCCATGCTCACTCCCTTGATCCATTCCCAAACTTTGAGGTCCTCTAATTCATCACTGTTCTCTGCCCCTCCTCCCGACTAAAATGGGGGAGTTTGCTTTTGCCCGTTTTACCCCCAAATTCTGGAATTCCCTACCTGCCTACCCAAGGAGCTCCTCCTCTCACTCAGCTTTTAAATCTGCACTTTTCTCCCACCTTCATGCACTTGATTCCTGTGTCTGTACCCGATTCCTCTCAGCTACCCTGGTCCTGCTTACTGGTTTCACTTACTCTACTGTGTTTGCTCCCTGACTGTTGTATAGCCTAGCCTTGTTGCTTCTATCCTACACCCTCATTGGGGTCAACTAAGCTATCCTTAATTAAGTTATATCTCTGTGATCTCCTGTAGTACTGTACTTACCCATGAACTGTATGTAACTACTCATTTGTAATGGTACTTTCCCGAGTCGTGCTTGAAAATAGGCAGGATTGTTGCCTAATGCACTTACCCAGTTACCAAAAGCTAATAAATAAATAAACTACTTCTTACAACTTAAGATCTAAATTTCAGCACTGTTCTACCCTAACAAGTGCTGCCACAGAGTAGAAAGCTAATTAGTTATTTCTTCTACAGTTATCTGTGCTCGAGTCTACCTGTACGTCCTCTCAGTACACCACTCAAGCCTTGACTGACTACGTAAGTGCAGGAGGGCCTTTTATAGCAACAACCTGTGACCTCATCAGGTCAGCTGATCCGCCCGTATCTCTAACACACAAAACATTTTCGGGATATCAGCATGACCATGACCCTTAAAGGAAAACTGCACCTTCATATCTTCTAAATATTATTTGTTTCCATGTCAACAGACAACTTGTTTCATATAGCTGTTAAAGATGTATACAACTGATTCAGTTAGTTTTCACACTTCATACTAGGCCCTGTCACTCTCCTGGGAGGGTCCGTTTCATGGTTGTTGAAATCTCATTGTCCCTGAGAGCTGCATTAGCATGTGAGAACATGTCAGATGAACCATTTATATTGTGTGTATCTATGCTAAAACAACAAATACCCTGCAAAAACTCTCTGGAAACTTATAAACCGAACAGAGTTTAAAGGGGAAAAAAACTGCATTCTAACTCAGATAGCTTGTAAAACTCACTGAAGATAAATGTGGTATTTCACACCTTCTTGCAGCTTGGTTCTTTTAAAACTACTTAAGCAGACAGGCATAAAGGGGAGTTTAAAGGTTGATTATGCATCACATTCTCATATGATAATGCAGCTCTCAAGGAGGCCCATCTGGTTAAGCTAGCTGGCTTACCTCCCCTTCCAGCGGTCATTTGTGGTACCGCCCAGGATAGGAGAGAGCAAATACTCTTCTCACCGTTCGTGGAAGTCAAGACACATTTTGTGAATGGTTTACCTGCTGCATTGCAGGATCCTATCTGGAAAGCCCAGCTGGTGACTAGAGATCAGACTGCATTTGATGCTCGGTTCTAGCAGAATGCTCCTCCGTCCTCAATAATAGTTATTTCTTATACCTTGAGGTAGAAATTTTTGGTTTTTATTTATTTTAGTTTTTGTTATGGAAAAGGACACAACACTAGCTTTATAAATAGACAGACAAATAAGTGAAGAACAACAGCTGTGATTTACTGGAAATTAATCATGATTAGTGAAGGAAGTGGACATCTGACAAGGCACTTGGGGGCATCAGGGAGGGGCACAGGGATGGGACAACTGCCGGTGAAAGTCAGGAGGGCTCAATACATACATGGACCCCTTTAAATTATTTTAAAAATGTATAAGACATCTTTAATACTTTCTCTGAATATCAGTGGGATCCATTCTCCAATAAAGAGATATCTCCTGCATCAGTTCTTGAGGCGGGAAAAAACAGAGATAATTGCCCTGCAGGAGACTCAATTGTCCCAAACAGAGCATTTGAAATAGCAAAACCAGAACTGTGCTCTCCTGGCTTTGGCTTCACACACTTTGGGGAGGAAGAGGGGGGTTGCATTGCTCATTACTAAAACAGCGAATTGGGTGAAAATAGGTAGACATGAGGACACAGAGGGAAGATATGCCGTCAAGCTCGCCCTCCTGCAAGTTAAGCAGCAAATGCAAAAGTGCTTAGATCAAAAGATAGAACAACAGCTATTTTACTTTAAACACTATCATTATGAGGGGGACCTGAGAGGAGCCAGGAAACTGGCCAGAAAACCTTAGAGAACAAAAAGCCAGAACTGCAGTTTCCTCCCTTTATGACCCCAACACTAAAACTTTTCACACTCAACCCTCCAAGATCAGAACAGATTTTTGCTGATTTTTACCAGAATTTATATGCAGAGAGTTCCCCCTCTTCAGTTGAAATTTCGGCTTACTTGAACTCCCTTAACTTCCCTAGTCTTACATCTTCCCAGGCCCAGTTGATGAATAGACCTATCTCTAGAGCTGAGGTGGATCAGGTTATCTCTGAAGCAAACACACTGAAAGCTCCTGGCCCAGATGGCTACCCAGATGAATTTTATAAGACCTATAAGGACACTCGGATTCCCATTTTACTTCCAGCCCTCCAAGCAATCCAACAGGGAGAGGACCCTGCCCCTCTTCCTGGCAGTTTGCTACTATTGCTGCGGTCCCTAAACCCTTTAAAGATCCAAGGCAGGCTGCATCTTATAGACCTATATCCATGCTAAATTTCGATTATAAGGTCTACATGGCCATATTAGCACATAGATTTTAGGATTTTGTTCCCTACCTAGTAGACTCGGACCAAGTAGGTTTTACTAAGGGGCGCCAGGCTCACGATGCCATCAGGCATACTTTTCTGTTACTTGAATGTGCCACAACCCGACGTATACCCTTTGTCACCCTGAGTCTTGACGCGGAGAAGGCGTTTGACAGGGTTGTCTGGTGGTCCTTATGGGCAGCCCTGTCTCAGTTTGGCTTTCCGGAGGCCGTGGTGTCCCAGCTTCAAAACATGTATCACTCCTCTAAGGTTTATGTGCGCCTGGGTGGTGCTCTCAGACCCTATTTCCCTTGCTAGGGCACTCAACAGGGATGCCCACTCTCTCCCTTGTTATTCGTGTTGTACTTAGAACCGCTGGCTGCTGCAGTTCATCAGACTCGAGGTGGAGGGGGTCTCTTCTGCAGGTAGAGAATTTAAGCTGTCTCTGTTCGCAGATGACATGTTGCTTACCCTTACAAACCCCGAATACTCAATACCAGAAGTCTGGACACAACTTCGTAGATTTGTGGCCCTGGCAGGATATATAGTTAATGAGCAGAAAACTGAAGTTTTACTGTACAACTTCCACCCCACTCCCCAACTAAAACTATCCTACCCTCTAAAATAGAACGAAGTCACTATGAGATATTTGGGGGTAAAACTGGCGACCAATCTAGAAGTTATTGACCTTATAAACTATGAACCCCTTACCTCTCAATTGGCCCTGGATATGAGCAGATGGTCCCACCCCACCCTTAAGCTTTTTTAATCACATAGAATCCATAAAACAAAATGTCTTAACCCGGGTTCTGTTTTTCTTGCAAAACCTGCCTTAGCCCCCGACCAACATATGTTTCGCAGCCTGGGACCGGTTGATATCTAGATATATATGGGCTGTGAAGCCTCCTAGAGTGCGATTTTCAGTATTGCAGCTTTCAAGGGAGAGAGGGGGCTGTAATTTACCATGTTTCCAAAATTATCATATGGCTGCACTGCTACATGTGCTTGCGGGATGGCTTAATCCACTTTATAACATGGCAATAATGGCAACACTGAAATCAAGTAATCTAATTGGTCAAAACACATCAGTTGACACACATCCAACCATGCATTAATTCCCTAGATAGGACCTGCTATCTTTCAAAGCAAGAAAATCAGGATTGCACCCCAGTGAAAGTCGCAATCCAACCTATAGGTGGCACTGTGTTAAGAATACTGTGTTATCTTTTAAAGCAAGAAAATCAGGATCGCACCTCAGTGAAACTTGCAATCTGACCTATAGGTGGCACTGTGTTAAGAATACTGTGCAAGAACGTATGCATGTTAGACGTTTTTCCCAGAATGTATTACCGACATAATTGAATGTGAGGTAGGAATAGAACTGCAAAGAATGAAAGTGGTCAGTACAAGTAGGAATTTTTGCAGTTGAATCAGTATTGTATATGTGTTTTCCTACATAATCCAAACTTAGTAGTTATAATAAATTGGTAGTCACTACATTAATACATGTGCCGTGTGCAACGTGCATGTTGGGAGCTATGAAAGGCACAGAAGTGAAGCATTTCTTCTAAGCTATGAAGTTCTTTACTATACATGATTGTTGTGATTTCACTATTTTTCCATGAGAAATACCAGTATACAACAGTAATCCCATTCTATAATTCCATGTTGCAAGTGCCTTAATGACCTCGACAGGAGGTCTTTTCCCAGGCATTAATGCATGGTTGGGTGGAAGTCACCCCCAACCATGCATTAATGCCCTGAAATGATCCTGTCGAAATATATTAAAGCTTACACATAATGCCTATTGGAAACAGACAGAGACAGTTTATAATGACTAGAGTCACCTTCCTGAATTGCTCTTTGCTAACCCTCTAGCATGCAATATTTTAAGTAAATACTCCCCCTATGCCAGGGACCCACGAGGATTTGGATCTGGTTGTATACCCATTATTTTACCCAATAGGAAATGCTCTTTATGAGGGCAATTCCCTCAGATAGATCCCCCCCCCCCCAAACCTGGTAGGTGGTAGAACCCAGGTTTGGTGGACTAAGGGTTTAAAATATGTACATCAAATGGTGGGGCCCACTGACTTACTTGCGTTTACAACCCTGCAAAAATTGTATGATCTTTTGCCCATGGAATTCCATGGGTATATGCAGCTAAGATTGTACTTGTTGAGATATGAAAACTCACTGGCGGACATTGCTGAAAAAGTCCCTACAATGGTCCAGCTACTAATACAGTATACCAAAGGGACTCTTCTTCTCATGAAATTAGTGCCATCTATAATGCATTACGTGAAAGACCCCCTGATTCTATGGAAAGTTTGAGGACAACTTGGACCAAGGAAATGCAAATGGATATCTCGACTTCAGCTTGGGAGGGGATAGCTGGTTCGGCCACTCGGGTGGTCCAGGCCTCATATTGCAGGGAGTATATTTGGAAACTCGGGGCTTGATATTTTAGGACCCCTTTGCTAACCTCCAAATATTCTGGGGACCCATCAGGGGCCTGTTGGAAGGGGTGTGGGGCAGGTCTTGTGGGACAGACCCATGTCTTGTGGTCATGCCCTCTAATCCAAGGGTTTTGGAAAGAGGTAATAGATGAGTTACAGGAGATCTATGATAGGGGAGTCCTCGACCACCCAGTGTTCCTATTAACATTTACCCTTCCCCTGGGGAACAAAGGTTGATAAAATCACCTATAAACAACCAACTTTGTTAGTGGCTGCTGCCCATAAAGCAATGATATGCCTGTGGCTAACCACAATCATTCCCACCAAACTGTCCTGGGTGAAAATTGTCCGGGAAATTTATTCCCAGGAATGCCTCTCGGCCAGTCTTTTTAAACCAAAAAGAAGTATTTGAAATCCGTTGGCGGAAGTGGGTTATTCACCATTCAGCTCATTATCCAGAGTTTGCACCCTGATGCTTATTATGAAATCTAGAATTTAATTGATGTGTAACACTCATGTCTGATATCCCCCTGGGTATTTCTTGTATATCTACCCTTTCTCTTTTTTTTTTTTCTTTTAAGTGTATTGTATACATTTACCTGTCTATAATCATGATGCATTGTTTAGAAATCCACTTGTCTGTATATAACTTATGTACTGAGCCCTTGTTCGGTCAGGCTTTGGCCTATCTCTGTTGGATGTATATGAACTGTCTGAATTGAAGTATGTTGTCTTGTCTACACGAATAAAGAACACATTTACAAAACAAAAAGAAGAAAACTTTTCTTTCATTCAGGAAAGAATGTCCCGTTGGCTGAAATCATCAGCTGATGGGCTTCCTTTTCATTTGGGCCCTGTTCTGTCATGTGAGCTTTCCTTAGCCCTCTCCTGTGTCTTTATTGTGGCCCTCATTCTCCTACATGGTCCGCTTTTAACAGGACAATGGGCCCCATTTAATATTCGGCTTGCATTTCTCAAGCCAAACGCTACTTTTGTACTATGTGGTGTAAATACGCAAACCTGTAGCTGGAGGTTTTATTCCTCAGTCTCACTTTGTGGCTAGCCTCGGAGATGTGAGGAATATCTTCTTCTCATCTGTAAGGCACTTCACATATTTTAAGAAAAGGGCACTCTGCCTTTATTATTAAGAGTAATATTTTCAAAACATTTTACAGGCGTCCCTGTAGCACTTTACTCTTTATTACCTGGTCTAGTCCTTAGTCTCTGGGTTTCTAGAACAGACCATTTATAGTCACAGTGTAGCCTTTTTACTAGGACAAAGTGGGGGTCACCATATTTCTTTATCTGGCCCACCAGTCCTAGGGCCATATTTCTTAAGACAGGAGGCATATCCTAACCTTCAGCATATCAACACCATGGACGGGAAAAGAAACTTAGCGGGGCAGAATAGGTAGAGATACTCTGATGGGGCGGCCACCCCCTCAGAGTAGAAAGGTGAAGGAAAGGTCAACAGAGACATTTTGAAAAAGGTGTTACTGCAGTAGACTGGAAAGAGGGGCTAGATAAGAAGAGATGTCCTCGTGTGGTTCCAAATGTTCGGTGGGGGAGGATGAAGACAATCTACCTCACTGGCCAGCAGAGAAAATAAGAAAAGTAGCAGCTGCAGGATGATCGCCACAGCCCCAGCATCTCCGTCAGTGCCTGGGGGCTATCTGGATTGTGCTTCAGGGTAGGGAGGATGGCCCTCCTTCCATGACCCTTCCATGGAGGCAAGAACACTGGGGAATCTCACACCTCCCAGGTAAGTCCCTGAGACCGTGGGAGATGGATTGGATGGCCACGGGGGAGTGGGGCAGCTGCTAGAGTATGAAACGCCTGAATTAAGAAAACAAATTTATTTATTTATTTCTAGGAAGTACCTTTGAGCCAGAGGCTCTTTTACAGAGGTCCCACGTCATAGTAATACATGGGCATAACATTATTTACAATGGTTTCAAGTACATACATAGATACAAGGCGGTTCCATGCCTAGAAAGACATGAGTACATCAGGTTATAGAGGTTACATAATTACAATAACAGGGATTACATAAGTAAAAATATACAGACACGTAATTTAAAGCAGGCTAGGTTGACAGGTTGTTAAGTGAACAACTTGAGAATCTACCGGATATAGAGCGAATCAGGTAGGGAACAGAGGGTGATATAGTCTGTAAAATAATTAACTAATACTGAACGCAAGGAGGTGAGAACTTGATGGGCAGCAGTTCTTTTGTCTTAAGTGCTGAAGTGTGTAGTCATAAAGGAGGGCTAGACTCACGGTGGGGGGAGTGCTGAGGCTGGGACCTGGAGCCTCCTGAGGGAGTGTTAGTTAGCAAGAAGAGAGGAGAAGGCAAGGGTGCAGGTTAGAATGAGGGTAGCAGGGAAGAGTGTGGGGGAGTTCGGGTCTCACAGTCACAGTTCCTGTTTGTGGCGAGGGCCACTCGGAGTTTATCTTTAAAGGGGTCTATTTTGTCCTCTTTTGTGATACCTAGGTCAAGCGCATTAAGCCAAAGTGGTGCCCGGTATTTGTAGGACCGTTGGCCTTGTGTGGTTCTATGGAAAGGGATGCAGAGGACTGAGTTGTTTGTACCCCTAGTGCATCTGATGGAATTGGGTTGGCTAAGGAGACTTTGCAGACCTGGGGTGGTAAGTCCTAGCATAGACTTCTTGGCGAGCATGAATACTTGATACAGGAGGTGACTGTCAAGGGTTGAGCCATTTTGTTTGAGTGTACAACTTGCAGGTGTGAGTGAGATGGAGTACACCTAGGACTAAACGGCACGCTTCGTTTATTGTTGTTTTGATGCATTTCAAAGCAGTTTGGGAGGCAGACCCATATACTGCTAGACTATAGTCTATCACTGAGAGGACTGAGCTATTTCCAACAGTTCTGAGTGCCTCAGGAGTCAGGCCTTTTTGGTGTCTGTACAGTAATCCTAGTTTTATATTTGACGACTTTGCGACTGCGTCTGTGTTGGTTAAACGAGTGGGTGCGGTCCAGTGTTAATCCTAGGTATTTAAATGTTTGAACCATCTCCAGGGAAATGTTCTGATTGCTATGAATGCAAAGTTGGTGAGTGCGGTGTTTGTTATGTAATGCTGCGAATAACATTGTCTTCGTTTTTTTATAATTGAGGAGCAGTTTTGATTGAAGGAACCAGTGCTCAGCCGCAGTGAAATTAGCCTGCATTTGCTTTTCCAGTATGTAGGGGTCAGAATTACATGATTATAGGACCGCATCATCTGCATACAGTAGTAGCTGGTCATTTACCAATTGAGGGAGGTTGTTTAAGAATAGGCTAAACAGTAGAGGGCCAAGGATAGAGCCTTGAGGAATGCCTGTGTTAACACTAAGGTTGTCGGAGAAGGTGTCCAGGATTTTCACTTTTTGGACCCTCCCAGAGAGGTAGCTTCTGAACCATGCTACTTTTGCAGGGGAGAGGCCAGTATTGGAGAGCTGATCCAGGAGCAGATTGTGATTGACGGTGTTGAAGGCCTTGGTGAGATCAATATATGTTGCCCCCACCAAGAGCCCTCTGTTTAGTGCATTATGGATAAAGCTGGTAAACTCTACTAGAGCAGTTGAGGTACTGTGTTGTTTTCTAAATCCATGTTGTTGCTGACATTGTAAATGATACTTGTCTAGATATTCCGTCAGTGGGTTGCTTACGATTTGCTCCAGGGCCTTGGAGAGTGGAGGAAGGATAGATATTGGGCGGTAATTTGTAGAGTTGGCCCTTTCACCACTTTTGTAAACGGGTAACTACCGCCACCTTCCAGATCCGTGGGAGTTCGCCTGATACCAAGGAGAGATTTAAGATTTTGGTGAGGGGTTTGAGAGTTATGTCCAGGGTGAGCCTAACTAGTTTTAGGTCAAGTTGATCAGAGCTAGTTCTGGAATTACCTAGCGCTTTTAGGATGTACTTTTTTTGCCTCCATAAAGGTGATAGCTCTGAAGTAGAAAGGCGGATGGGAGTGTGCAATGGTGTGTTCTGAATTTGCATCGAAGGACGTACCTTGCCAGGTTGTAGTGTACTTTATTTAATTTTGATAGTAATTGTTTATTAGTTGTATGGTATACAAGTTCTCCATAAGTTATTACAGGCATAATGAATTGCTCTGCCACTATTTTACGAGCGGTTTCCCTAAGCACTTTGTTGTCCTACGTAAAGCACCTATTCTTTTGCTTACTTTATCAAAGTGTTCACATGTACATTAAAGGACATTTTGAGTATCGAAAATTAAACCTAAATAGGTATACTGGTCTACCTGCTGTAGAAATTCATCATCTGTTTTAAAGGGACACTGTCAGCTTTGCAAGTCATTTGGCAAGTAAGTCTATTATTATGCCTCTAGGCACATACAGTAAGTGTGCAGCAGTTACCACAGAATGCCCCTGTGTAGCCTCCAGAAATGTTTATTACCTGATTCCATGAATTGAAGCATTATTTTCTGTACATTCATCCCGAGCTAAAGTCTGCCGTCACCGGAAGCATAGCCACTGGAGGAACCCGTGTGTGCTTGGGAGTGTGGTCCCGAAGTGTACTTTTTTACATGCTAGTCAAAAAGCTGAGTTAATGCTGCACATTTGCCTATAAGAAAGCAGCCCATGAATCTGATTAGCAAAACCGAGTGCCATTATTTGCACAAAATGCATTTAAAAATGGTTTCCAGAATTGCGCGCATGTGGAAAAGCTGGCGCCGAAATCCCGTGCATGCGTAAGAGTGTGCTGCTTTTGAGCATGCACGGGATTTCTATTCGGACAGCTCTTACGCATGCACGTGATTTCGGAAGCTGTTTTTAAATTAATTTTGTACAAATACTAGCGCTCGTTTTTGCTAATCCTATACATGGGCCGCTTCCTCATAGATAAATGTGCTGCATTAACTCAGTTTTTTGACTAGCATGTAAAAAAAAGTACACTTCAGGACTGCGTTACTCCAGTGGCTATGCTTCCGGTGATGGTGGACTGTTGTTCGGGAAATGTACAGAAAATAAAGCTTTTTTTCATGGAATTGGGCAAAAAAACGCTTTTGGGGGCTACACAGGGGCATTCTATGGTAACTGCTGCACACTTATGTGCCTACAGGCATAATAATTTGCAAGACAAAGTTTATTTGTATTCCACCCATTCCTGGGGGCTCTGGGTGCCTCACATAAGACATGTAAGGAGTAAAAAAGGCATACGTGAATACATGTTAAAAATAAAACTAAAAAGTGCAGTTAAATAAATTCTGTAGTCAATTCAGACGTCAGATTAAATAACTACATCTGGGAAGGCCAGAGAAAAAGGGTGGGACTTTAGGTGGCTCTGAAATACCTCAACTGAAGGGGCCTTCCTGATGACAGAGGGAAGCGAATGCCACAGGACAGGGCCAGTGATGCTGAAAGCCCTGTCGCCAGCAGTTTTTAACCTCATTCTGGGAATTGCCAGGAGGACCCTGGAGGAAGAACAGAGGGAGCGAACTGGGACGGCAGGTGTTAGATCAGACAGATAGCCAGGGCCTAGTCCATGTAGGGCCTTAAAAGGTGAGCAAGCCCACTTTGAAGATAACCCGCCACCTGACTTGCAGCCAGTGCAGTTCACACAGCACTGGAGTCACATGACAGAACCACGAAAGGCCTGTCAATAACCTGGCAGCTGCATTCTGCACTAGCTGCAGTTGGTGGAGGGTACCTTCCGAGACCCTGAAGTAAAGAACATTACAGTAATCAAGCCTGGACATTACAAAGGCATGCATAAAGGTAGAAAGGTCCTCAGACACAACGAGGGGCTTGATCCTGGTGATATTCCTCAAGTGGCAAAAAACACTTTGGACAACTGATGACACCTGTGACTCAGATGTCAAACCATTGTCCAGGAACACGATGAGAGCTCGCATCCTAGAGAAAGCCATCAACGGTGTAGATCCCAGGAAAAGACCAGTTACCTCACTGGAGGCATTCCTATCACGGCTTCAGCCTGGTTCCACTACCAGTACCTCCGTCTTATCAGGGTTCAGTTGCAACCAGCTGGAGGACATCCAATCAATGATCTCGGCCAGGCAGATGTTAAACACTTCTACAGTGCTGGATGTTCCAGGGGCACAGGACAAGTACAATTAGGTATCAACTGCATAGCAGTGAAAATCCACGTTGTACTTCCTAATGAGCTCATCTAGAGGCAGCATGTACACTGCAAACAACATTGGTGACAAGATCAATCCCTGAGGCACACCACACAACAGGAGCTTCGGGGATGAGGAAAAATTCCCCATCACTACCCGTTTCTTCTTGTCAGTGAGATAGGACTCAAACTAGCAGATGACCGTGTCTGCAAGCTCACAGTACTCTTTGAGATGATCAAGCAGCACAAAGTGGTCTACAGTGTCAAAAGCTGAGGAGAGATTGAGGAGAACAAGAACTAGCTCGTCTCCTCTATCCCCTGCCCTAAGGAGGTAATTGTGCATCCAAACTAACGCTGTTTCAGTGCTGTGCCTGGCTCGGAAACCAAACTGGAGTGGCTCATAGATGTCAAAGGTCACAAGTTGCTCCTCAAGCTGTTGTGCCACAATCTTCTCAACAACCTTTCCCAAAATTGGGAGGTTGGAGATGGGTCGATAATTCGCCAGGATGTCTGGGTTGAGAGATGGTTTCTTCAGAAGGTGCCTCATCAGAGCCTTTTTCGAGGAATCTGGGAAGACCTCTTCCGAAAACGAACATTGGGCCGTGTTGTGTCCCATGATACAGGAGGCAGTATAGCGCAGTGGATTAAGGCTCTGAGCTGCAAACCTGGAGACCTGGGTTTGAATCCCACAGCCCCCACTTGCATACTTTGTGACCCTAAGCAAGTCATTTAACTTCCTTGTGCTCCCAGGTCATACCTGGAAACAAGCTTCGGCTTAGTGTGCCTTTCCTGGTTAAACAGTTTCCCCTTTTCCCCCTATATATCCATGGTTCAGAATTCCTTAATCTCTTTTTTGTGTACTTTCAATTTTTTCTCAGCACAGTCCCAATATATAATAGCAATACGGCCTTCCATGTTGCATATCCTGATGTCAAATTGGTTGACAGAAAATGCTGAATTGGTGCCATGCTGCCAATCAAATGTCCAGTTTGACTTTTGTTGGCAACCAGTGGACTAGGCCACTCACCTCGCACAACGCTGTGACAGTCTTGAAAGCCTCTGTAATACACTCCAGGGATGTGGTATATCATAGGAGATACTCAAATCTCAGGTGATTGAATGTGCTTGGCTTTGCCTCATGTCTCCCAAGGTACTGTATATGTATAACTCTTGCTATACCACACACTGTTTTTAAATTGCTTCATTATTTCCAGCCTTTAGCAGATGTATTCAACCAAGTTCCCTCTTACCGTGTCTCTGACCTTCTAGCCCATATCCCATCTTTCAGTAATATTTGTTCCTGTTTGTAATTGTCTGTGACTGCATGAATGAGTGCAGAATGTCTCTTGTAGTTTGAATATATTCAGTCCCTATACTACCAGTATCTATTGTGCTTTGGGATGTGATGTGAAAGAATGATGCTGTGACAGCATAACACAGATTAAGTGCATTCTCCGATATGGTTTAATCCACTGTGGTCACCCCAGCATCCTCTGTGGTGATACCAGGATACTGTCTGTGTCATTTCATATTGTCATGAGGTAGTCACTTAATTCCTGGGTGATACATACTCACTTACTAGGGATCAGCACACTCCAGAGCTATGACATCATTACAGAACTCTTAGCTTCACCTCATTCTGTGATTGCTTTGAATCATCAGTGTGTTGGCTTTATGTGGTGGTGGTATTGCCAAAGCGTTCCTGCCTGAAAATGTTTGTCGTCGGCACCTTTTTTTGGGTTCTCAGACTGTAGTTACTCTCAGCAGAATATCCTGTTTGTTTTTATAGACAGAGGTTTTTAAATTTAATCCTTGCCTGTTGGTCATTTACATAATTGACTTCTGCTTTTAACCCCAAATTCCTGTTGGAGGCTGAGTGTTTTGCCATTCTGCCTGAGTAGTACTCAGAACTGTTCATGGGTGTTAGATAAGTGATAAAGGTCTTGCCATCATGGTCTCCATTTAGTTGCCTTTTTACATTTTTTTTTTCCTTCCTAACAGTTTTCCCCTCTTTGCTGACTGTTGTCTACTCAGGTCTTTATTCAGCGTATACTTGGTCTGGTGGGTTTACCTACCATTTCAGAGAGTTTTTGGTACTACTTTGGGGTCATTTGATTCTTTTTTAATCAAGGTTTATATCCTTCTGGTCTGATCTGGTGGCTGATCAGCCCTGTCCCCGGGTGTCATTGGCTGGCCTGCTGTCTCTCTCTTTTCTGGGGGGCATTCCCCCATGGATTCTCCCCCCCCAGCAGTGGAGCCTGGGGGGAAGGCCAGCTTCCCCTAATCCCGGAGACTCTCATCCAGATTCCCTCCTTCCCATCTGGAGTGGCAGGGAAGGCTATGACACCTTGGGCAGGGCTTCATTGAGTACAGTCTCCTTCCATTTGCTTCCTTCATGTTTCTCCCAGGGTTGTGGCAGACTCAGATGGTGCATGTGTGTGGAGGCATGCAAGTGCTCTGAAACCACCAGTCCCTTCCACCCACCCAATTTACGTCAGCCTACCCTTGCATTGGTGCTACCACCAGGCTTCTCCACCTGGTGGCAACCAAGAGCCAGGACCGCTCACCACCCCAGTCCATGAGAAGAGAGCTACCAGGTGGCTGCCTGATCTTCCCCCAGCCCCCGCCAATTCCTGGCAGCCCAAGCTCGTTCTTGAACTCAGATCGCTGGTGTGGCGAGAGGTGAGATGCTACCAGTGCCTCAGCCCTCTGCACCACTGGGCCGTCATTTTATGTTTTTAAGGTTTAAATTGATTTTCAGCAATTTTTCTTTCCAAGTATTGCTGGCACATTTTTGCCAATATGCATCATTTTGACTGTGCAGAACATTTGACACTAGTGTTGAAAAATGGATGCAACTGTGGAAGAAAAACTGTTAATGCACACGCATTGACTCAAGTGTGCAAATTTTCCTTCAGCAGAGGTAGTAAACCAAGATCCATTTTGGCAGTCTGTGTGGCCTGCTGGCGAACGTCTCCTCTCTCGGTAATATGAGTTCCAATATACAGTTGTTTGTGAATGAGCCAGTTAGTGCAGAGTGGCTTTTGTAGTTTGTATGCATACAGTCCTAGCATTACAGGAGCTCTTCAAGTGTGTACTATAAGTGATGAACGTCTTGCTGTTGTGGTCTGAATTTAGTTTGGTGCCTAGGTAAGCCTTTTTTACAGTTTCTTTTTTTTCCAGAACAATTTTCCCTCCCTTCTCTGCTTCATCCGTGTCATCTGCTGGGGTTTTTACCCCAGCATAGGTATGCTCTGATTAGGTTTCCTTCAGTGTCTGAGAGTTCCTGGTACCCTTCCGAGCTGGTGTGACATTTTTGAGGTTTAAGCAGATTTTTTGACTGTTTTTGCTTTCTGATCATTGCTGCTGCATTTTTAATGCAGTTACAGCGTTTTTAACAATTTGCATCATTTTGATAGGTTTTGATAGATTTTGAGACAATTGCACAAACCGTTTGACACAAGTGAGGCAGAATGGCTACAGGTGCAGAAAAATTTACTGTACGTATGCTGAGATTGACTCAAATGTGCATATTTTGACAAGTGCATAAGATGGATCAGGTGTGCAGGAAATTTGATGCAAGTAGCCATAGCTTCCAACTGAAATCCTCCATTGGTTATTTTAACGGTGAAACAGTTTTAGAAGGCATCATGGTATTTCACAGGCCCTTTCAAGCTAATAAGGGGAAAGCATGTCATAACACCTTGAGGCAGTCTCCGTAAGGTATGTTCTTCCATTCTGTACTAGGAAGATTATGCTAATTCTTTACCACTCAGTCCTCAAACTGCTGGTATCTAGGTGAAGGTACATCTTATTTATTTGTTTTTGTTGACTGAGTAGGTGCACTAGACATAGAAATGCTTATTTTCAGGCATGACCTGGGAGAGTACAGAACAAAAGCAGTACAAATATATGGTGAGTGGAAACTAGTTACAAGTAAAACTAAAGAACAGTAAATCATGAAAAACAATCTGCACTACAGTGAAATCAATAACCAATTAGGAAAAATACTATAACATCCTTCAGAGAACAATTAGTACAGAAACAAAACAGTGCAGTTACAGTAGGTAATCAAATACTAAGTACATTAGCAATTTATCACAAAAAGGGGTCAGTTTAGCAGATTAGGGGAAGGGAGAGGGAGAGAAGCATAGTATGGGCTACATAGTCAGGTGAGCTGATAAAATGATGGCCAACAAGGTCAAAAGTGCATAAAAACTAGAACAGTTGCCGACTAGTATTGGACGTATGTAGCAGGAGATGTCATGTTGCGCATTGACGGTAGAAAGTTACACAGATGCCTTCTTTGTTATCTCAACAAGGTCTTCTACAAGTAAGATTGAGCGACAAGGACACAGAGCATTGTACCATCTCATACACCTAATTCACAGCACACTCCTCTTTGGGTAGTTGGTACAGGCACATCCAGATGTATCGGGACATGCAGCAAAGAACTTGGGCGGAAAGGATGTTCTTCAACTTTTGAATGCATCCCCAGACCTTTCTGGACAAGATTTCATCCCTCAGAAGGACAGCCTGAAAGGCTTCCAAGGCAAAATGAATCCTACTGATTCACAGGATCCAGAGGACCCTCAGGATTCAAGAGAGGGTGATGAGGAATGTGAATGGGTAGAGAAGTCAGCCTTCCTCAATCCTGCTCTGTTTGACCCTAAACATACCTTTCCAGTCGAAGAGCCCTGTAGGATTTTTCAGCCACTGGAGACTCATTATACAGTGATGCTGAATTCTAATCCTATGTTATCACCTACGGGGAGTGCTCCCAAATGCATTCCTGAATTCAAACATTTTGAAACAAATAGACAAATTGGAGAATGTGTACATGAAAAATCTGTTTTCCTAGCCATGGGCCAAACACTTTCCGTTCCATGATGTTTTGGTGAAAAAATAGAAGTTTCTTTGTGTTATGGATGCAGCAGTCTCTTCTGTGGTCAAACATTCACTTGTTTTAGTAAAAGATTCTGCAATGCTCGCAGACCCCTAATGATAAGTATCTGTATGCTGCTTGTAAACGGGCATGTGCTACATAAGGTTTTGGTTTGTGAGTAGTGTTGCTTTTACACTGGTAGCATGAATGCTGTGTAAAAGGTCGACTGACGTGTCGGATGAGGTCCCAAAGGATTCTCCAGTCAGAGACCTTCCTTTGGTACATATGGCAGCCTCCATTTTAGGGGACCCTATTGTGGTTCTCCTTTGTGCCTCAGCATGAGGTTGTGCTACAGCTGTGGTGACACTTAAATCAGTTTGGTGACAACACTGGTCAGTAGATCACATTGCAAGTCAGATTTACTTAATTGACCCCTGACTGGTGATACACTGTTTGGCCCGCAGTTAAATGACATTCTTAAGGAGCTTTTAAGGAGAAGAAGGGTTCCTTGCTGATTTCTAAGACTCTGGTAGCTTGCAGTAGTAGCTTCTCTTGCAGATCATCTTCTTCAGGTCAGGATATACAAGGTTATGTCAGCCCACAGTTGTCCCCATATTTTGGGTTTGATGATGTCTTCTATAGAGAGAGTTCCTCTACCAGACTTCAAAATGAGACCTCTTCAGGTCTTACTCCTGTCTCTTTGGTCATCAACTTCTAAACAGTACTGCGCTTCGATCTGGCTCATGAGGTCAGTGCGCCAGTCATTCCAGTGGTGGGAAAACGCTCAGAACCTTTTGAAGTCGTCTCCATTTTCTCCATTGGAGCAACTTATTATTAGAGACTCCAAATTAATGTCCTGGTGACCAGAGCTATTTTTCTAGCATTGAGGCATTTCAAGGACAGAGTACTTAAAATAAATAAATTAATAAACAAATAAATAATAAGGGTCCTGTTCAACAACTCAGTGGCCATCGCTTACCTAAACTGGTGAGGCAGCCCAAGATGCAAGAGGATGCTACCAGATTCATACTCCTTCATTGGGTGGAAGCCAGTCTCCAGTACTTCTCAACGGTCCATCTGTTGGGACAGCTGAACTCTCTCAACTCTCAGGTGGACTGGCTTAGCTGCCAATGAGTACATCAAGGAGAGTGAGCTCTGAATCAAGATATTTTAAATTCTTTGTCATAGGTTCAGGTATGTGGAGATAGACCCATTTGCCTCCCAAAGCAACACTCGGATGGTGAGATTTTACAGTTGGTACAGATATCCAGTAATGAGAGCAAATGATGCTCTGTCTCAGCTGTAGATTTTAACTAGGGCTATCTGTTCCCAATATTTGCCTTGCTCCTGGTGGTCCCAAGATTCACTGATCACACAGTTGGCTCATTTTAGTGGCCCAAGAGTGGTCAAAAAGGCCATTGTTCTTGGACTTAGTGAGTCTGGCAATCCACTGGCCTTTCTGGCTCCCTCAACAGTGCTATTTTCTGCGCCATGATCTGGTGTTTCGTCCCAGTCCTGCTTATCCTCCAACAGGCAGCTTGGCTCTTGAAAGGCAAATGCTTCTTAGACTAGGGTAGTCTGAGAAAGGGGTTGAAACTTTAATGTTTCTCAAGGACACCTTCTGCATCAGAGGTTTATAGTAGTGTGTGGTCAGCTTTTTCCTGCTAGGCCACTCAGGTGGGTTTTCGACTTAGGAAGGCATCTGTGCTCAAGATCTTAGATTCCATCAAGATGGGTAGAGAAAGTTCTGTCTCTCAGTACCTTACAGGTACAAGTCTCAGCTCTGAGTGCAGTGTAGTCCGTGTGAGGGACATCCTCTATGCTTGCATTCTGAAATTATTGATTACTACAGGTCTGATATAATTTCTTCTTTCTCTTTTCCCTGTATACATAAGCTGACTGTCTTCTGAGATGCATGAACAGGGTGCTGACAGTGGGAAAGAGGCAGGTTTAGGTTATCGGCAGTACTTTGATACTTACCAGTCCAATGGGACAACACAAACCTACTATAATTGTTTTCTGCTTTACAGTAGTTTGCAATCCAGCGGACATTCTGTAGTTAAGCAAGGTGCGAACCGATCATCTAGTGAGTGAAATGTCATTTAAATTGTTGAATACATGTACTGTGATTGCTCTACAGCCCATGAGTGCCACTTCAGGAGTGTGAATAGTTGTATGAATCATGAAGGTTAAAGGACAGTACAGTTGCATAAAAAATTTCAGTTGCTAACCACGTATCAATTTTTCCTCAGATACTGAAGATGACGAATCTGATGAACAACTGCAGACTCATATGGTAATCACTTAATTCACATTGAGTAAATAGTAAATTTCAGTGGTATATAAAGAATATCCCATGTGTAAAAAGGTCAGATGGTTCACAAGTGGCAGAGTTGGGTTTCACACTGTGTGTGTGTGTGTGTGTGTGTGTGTGTGTGTGTGTGAGAGATACATGGATGGAAACTTTTTCCCATAGAAAAGGCCACCATTTATTTTCCTGTATACCTGTGATTAATCTATCAATTAAAAGTATATACCTGCACTAATCAAATAATTACAGCTATATACCTGCACTAATCTAACTAATTTAGAAGGCAGTATAGCGCAGTGGTCTAAGGCTCTGAGCTGTAAATCTGGTGACATCCAGCAGACCAGACCTGGGTTTGAATCCCACAGCTTCCACTTTCATACTGTGAGACCCTGAGCAAGTCACTTAACCTCCTTGTGCTCCCAGGTCGCTCCTGTAAAAAAGCTTTCAGCTTGGTGTGCTATACCTGGTTAAATAACTAAAAAAAAAAAAAAAAATAATCAAACAAATAGTGGAACAATGCTGATAAAAATTAACAGATCACTAGGAAGCTAGCCAAACCAGTTAACAAGCTGCAAAAGAATGTGGAAAAGAGACATGCAAAATCCTCCCAAACCCAGAAATCCCACAAACTCCTACCTGTACTTACTACACACCGTTCCGTCATTGCTGCAAGAGACCTTCAGGTGCCATAGTGGTGATCTCCATAACAGTAACCATCCTGATGTATTATATTCAGCAAACAGTGGCTAAGGGTGAAACACTCGGAAGTATACTGATCTCGGGGATTGATTAGGGTAATAAAGCCAGTCGCCCTTTGGGCTCATGGCCTTATAGACCTGCTTGGCCCCCTCAATGGGTATGTATCCTTGTATGCCACCCTTACCCATTATTTATTCTGTATGTATGTGTAGAATGATAACAAAGTCTGGTAAACAAGGAAATAATACCATTGAGGTTTCAAACAAGCCCTTCATGAGCTTGTTAACCCTGAGATGGCATTATACGAGTATGCCTTTTTACGAGCATGCCAGACTTTGCCATCTTGTATTTTATATAATGCATTAGGTTGGACATTTTTTGCTGTGTCCTGTGTTTTATCATAATGTTGTGGGAATAGGGTGGCTGTTACATATGTTATTAAGGGGCTTGTGTTTTGTTTTTTTCTCCCCGGTTTTTGCCCATTCTTGGCCACGCATGCGCGCATGTGGAGGCTTGCATATGCTGCAGCTCGAGACACCCTCCTGTGATTTACCCTCCTCCCACCTACAGTAGCCACCGGACCGCAACCCAGTGGCAGCGGAACTATGGGGGGCGACGACCACTCTGAGAGAGGAGAGCTGCCCCATGGCTGCTCAATCCTGCTCTCGCCCCCCCCCAAGCTAGCTCTCCGAGGACCCAAGTCCATTCCTGAACCCGGGTTGTCAGCGTGATGAGAGATGAGGCGTCCAGCGCCTCAGCCCTCTGCGCCACCAGGCCGGCTGTAAGGGGCTTGTTACATGTGTTAAGGGGCTTGTTACATGTGTTAAGGGGCTTGTTACATGTGTTATTGAGGTGGTTTGTACCATGTTGGGTAGTTATGTGTTATTAAGGTGTTAACAACACATTAATACAGTGGTAATATTCTTTGCAGAAAACTGCGTTCATGCACCAGTTAGGGTTCGGAATAAAGCAACAAAAGTAGGGAAATGTGGTGTTAGGGCTACCAACCCCCTTCCCCCAAAGCAGTAAAAGAAAAAAAAAATACGTTTTTGGCTGTCCTGAGTCTTGGTGAATCAGGGGTGGGGGCTTCTTTGTAGTTCTTAACCCTAATGCTCACCCCATTCCCTGAGCAAATAAGTTAAGACGTGATCCATTTTCTTCAGGCAGGGCTCACTGGTTGTTGGCAACGTGTGGAGACACAGTTCTCTTCTTTTGTAGACTATATCAGAATGGGTATTTTGGCAATGAACCTAATCTTCTTGCTTATGGTCCTGTTCCCCTTTCGTGACCCAAAGAAGAAAATCGTCTCAAGAATGAAGATTTTTAAAATGTTTTAAAAGCACATTTCTGGGTTCTTTTTCCAAAAACTAGTTGCAGAATCCAGCTAATGTGGTCCCATTTAGCAAGATACATGTGTTGGTATCTCTGCAGCATATAATTTTCATGGGTTTAAAAAAAAAAAAAAGGAAACAAAATGTCTGTCATATGAAAGTAGATTTTTTTTTTTCTCACGAAAGAGGATTACCCCTTCATGAAAGAGAATCCTTTTTCATGTGGCCAAATTCTTCTTTTGCATTAAACAATTATCCTAAAGACCCTACTGAGCATGCTCAGAACTGAATTTTGAACTTTTGATAATGCTGGAATGGATTAACAGTTTTTCACAAACCAATGAAAGGCACCATTGTTGGGCAAGCCCTTCTTGTCCTGAACATTTTAACCCAAATTTGCAAACCACCTGGACACTAGGCAATGACAAAAACATTTAAACTTTTCCAGTTTTTGCACTGCCTGGATCTCGGTATACACACATCCGACTGGAACAAAACTTTGCATATCAAAAGACCTTGCTACACGGATCGCACATGCAAAATTTCGTGCAGTTCCATTTAAATTAGGGCAAAGCTATTAAAGGGCAAAGTTAGGGGTTTAACACTGAACAGCCTACTCAACCTTAACTATAGTTGCACTACTGCACCACTGTAATATGTAGTATATAGAGCTATATATTGTGCTTGTTAAGTACTAATGTGTTATCATAGGGGAACAGTTACCACCAAGGTCCCCCACACTTAAGTGTAGGGCTGGTCCCAAGGTGTACTTTGTTTGCAAAACCATTTTGAGTTTACTTACTGTTTGCTTTAGGATAGTAGCTTACCAGACTAATTTTGCTTAGTTGTAGGCAGACATCTTCTGTTACTAAAAAATCCAGAGTGCACTGCAGATGACATCAGAGTAGTAGGCAGCGGTGCGAAGATTAAATAGCTTACAGTGCACTTTAGAGTTTATATAAGCTCTGATCTTTTGTTTGCTGGGACCACGGTCCTGTCTGGGCTGGCGAGGGGGGCAGCAAGGGTGGTTTGGAGAGCCAAGATACAGAAGGAACTGGAATTAGCAGAGGGTGGAGGGGGAGAAGGCCTTCTTCTGCTACATCAGCGAGAAAAGAGACAAAGATGGGATTGTTAGACTAAGACAAGGAGACTGGTGGGTGGAGGAGAGTAGGGAGAAAGCAGAGTTAATGAATACTTTGGCTCTGTCTTCACTAAGGAAAACGATGGACCCGGTGCTGACGGGGAAAAAGGAACCAGAAGCAGAGAGGAAGACAGATGGGGCAATAAAATGGGGAAGAGTGAAGAAAGGGTTGCTAAGCATTGAGGACAGACAAATCACCAGGCCCGGATGGAGTACACCATAGGGTACTGAGGGAACTGGCAGGGGACCTTCCGGAGCCACTGGCAGACCTGTTCAATTGTTAACTGGAGTCAGGCATGGTGCCACAGGACTGGAGAATGACACAAGTGGTGCCCTTCCACAAGAGTGGTCCCAGGGAACTACAGACTGGTCAGTTTCTCTTCGATAATATGCAAGCTTATGGAGACCATACTGAAGGAATGATGGAGCATCTAGAGGAACATGGATCTCCAGGATGCAAGGCAGCATGGATTTATGGGAGGGAGGTCTTTTCAAACGAATCTGATCAACGACTTTGACTGGGTAACCAAAACAGTGGACAGGGGCCAATCAGTGGACATCCTCTACCTGGATTTCAGCAAAGTCTTTGACTCTGTACCCCACAGGAGGCTGATCAGGAAGTTGGCGGACCTCTGAGTTGAAGAGAAGGTAGTTGGATGGGTGGAAAACTGGCTAGGGAACAGAACCCAAAAGGTGATAATGGGGGAGAGTTGTCTAGCACCAGGGTGGCTACAAGTGGCATCCCGCAGTGCTCAGTGCTGGGGCTGGTGCTATTCAGTGTTTTCATTAATGATATTGGGGATGGCATCAAGGGCAAATGTGTCTGTTCATGGATGACACCAAGCTCTGTGGGAGGGTGTATTCAGCTGAGGGGATACAGGCCCTTAAAGAGGACCTAAGAAGACTTGAAAGGTGGTCCGGAATCTGGGAACTGAGCTTCAGAGCTAAGAAGTGTAAGGTTATGTACTTTGGAGCCAAAACCCCCACGACAGAGCACTACCAGGGAGTGGTCCATGTTTCTTCAGCAGAGGAAGAAAAGGATTTGGGAGTGATGATTACTAGTGACCTGAAGCACTCTATGCATTGTAAGAAGACAGTAGCAAGGGCAAACAAGATGTTGGGGTTCATAGCCAGGGGGATCAGCAGCAGGTGACAGGAGGTGGTATTGCCCTTGTACAGGTCACTGGTGAGGCCGCATCTGGAGTACACGGTGCAGTTCTGGTACCCTCACCTTAAAAAGGATATCAACCTGATGGTGACGGTCTAGAGGAGGGCTACAAAGATGACAGCGGGGCAGCTAAGTAAGTCATACGAGGAGAGACTGAGGGCCCGAAACATGTACTCCCTTGGGGGCAGGATGGAGAGGGGAGGCATGATTGAGACCTTCAGGTACTTGAAAGGGATTAATAGGGTGAACAAGCAGCCAGACCACGAAGGGGCATGGCCTTAAGTTGGAGGGGAGGTGTTTAAGAGAGAGAGATTAGGAGACACTTCTTCACAAAAGGGTGGTGACCAAATGGAATGCACTGCCAGAAGAGGTGATCTCATCGAGGAATGGTGTTCAGCTTCAGGGGAGGATAAAGGTCATGGGAGGGGAGGAGGAAAGGGATGGAAAGGTCGAGGAGGGGGGAGCGGGGACAACGGCCTGAGCTGTGAACCCTGCACAATGAGCAGACTAGACAGACCAAAAAGCCTAACTTTGCTGTCTTTTTATGTCCATATGTACAGTCACAGATACTTGGGAAACCTCTGATAGGAGATTATAAAACCTCTGACATGCACTGCAGGCTATTGAATCACCTACTGCTTCCTACTGCTCAGATGTCAGCTGCAGGAAGTTCTGGGGTTTGTAGTAATAGATGTCCGCCTAGAACTAAGAAAAATGAGTCTGATACAATCTACTGTGCTACAGGAAACTGTAAGTAAACCAAAATGTTTTTGCACACAAAGTGCACATTGGCACCAGACCCACACTTGAATGTAGGGGTCCTTGGTGCTGACTCTCATCATTTGGGCCCAACCATATAGTGTGAGTGTGTATGTAACTTGCCCAGGCCCCAGCCAGCACCAGAATTGGACTCCTGGGATTGCATACAAACTCCAGTCTCGTAGACGGCAACACAGTGAGCTGCCAGCGTTCCACTGGACCAACCACCCTGTTCACATTTAATTCTTAAAAAAAAAAAAAAAAAATGTTCTTTGTTTTTTCATTTTGCATCACCTGTTTGCTACTACTTTAGTTAGCAATTGTTTACCTGTGTTCACAGTGCTGCAAGTGAAGCTTCACCACAGTAATTTACTTTGTCAGTGCCGACAGTGATTCCACTGATACAGGCCAGCTGAGTGGGGCTAATTTTCTTCTTACCACTGGCTGCCACCATTCCGAGAAAAGAGATTTCACCTTTGTGTTGGGTCCCAGTTGACAAAGTTGTAGTTTTTCATTTACAAATTCAAACATTCTGTATAGCTTTTGCGCTGTAAGGTGTCATCTGTAATGATTGTGGTGTAATGGTCGGGGTTCAGACTTGTGAAACAGTAGATCACATTTTAAAATCCGAGTACAGTTCCAGACTGACTCACTGTGTGACCCTGATCTTGTTATGTGATCTTCCTTTGCTTCTGTCCTCCCAGGTGTAAAATTGAGAAGTGAGTCCCTACTGAAAACAAGATTTTTAATTTCAGTTAGACTAGAGAAAAAAAAAGACAAAAAAATTATAAAGGCTGCTAAGTCACAAATTGATGCATTTGCATCACTTCTCATTAGTATAATTTTTTTCTTCCATATTCTATTTATCATCCTCGGCCTGCATTCGGGGTATGCATCCTCCTCCATTCTTCTGGTCACTGCTTCCCTGGCAGCCCCGGGCCCTGTTTCCCCCATGGATTACCCCCATTGTGGGGGGGCGGAAGGGGAGGGGGCCATCCTCCCTCCCCCTCCCGTACACAAATATCCGAAGAGGGCAATTACGGGCAGTACCTGGTACTTGTGGCAGTGGCGCAGGGGCGCTGGAGGGGACATCATGGAGCCTGTCGCCATGTTTTTTTCACGTTTTTCTGTTCCGTCCCCCTCACAGCTGTGATCACTTACGTATGGAGGCGTGCGCGCATCACAAAGTCACACTACTTGTGTTCCTGACTCTGGCACTGCCCCCATCCTCCACCAGGAGGCAGCCAAGGAGCGGGATGATGTGCCCACCCGTCCTTGGCAGAGGAGAGCTGTCATCGGACGCTCGATCCTCTTCCTTCCCTGCCGACCCCATGTGGCTCGAGCTTGCTCCTCAACTTGGGTCACCGGTGTGGCATGAGGTGTGACGTCCAGCCCCCTATCCCTCAGCACCACCAGGCCGTGTTCTTTTTTTTTAACCCTTTCTGCTTTTACTCCCCGTTTCTCCTTGCCAGTTGTCATGGAAACACAGAAGTTGACTGCAGATAAGGACCGCGAGGCCCATCCAGTCTGCCCATTTCTTTTTCTACCTTATGAACGTGCCATCGGCCTTTGCTCTGTCAGTGACCTATCTATTCATACTCATCTGTATTGTTCCCTTATGCCTATCCCATGCCTGTTTGAAGCCCTGCACTGTATTCATAGCCACCACTTCTTGTGGTAAGCCATTCCATGCATCCACCACCCTTTCTGTAAAAAGAATTTCCTCACATTCCCCTTAATCAGCCTCCCTCTAATCTCATGCTGTGTCCTCTTGTCCTGCTATTTTCTTATATTGAAACATGTTAGACTCTTTCATCTTGTTAATGCCCTTAGGTGTTTGAATGTTTCAATCATATCACCTCTCTCCTCCTTTGCTCTAGGTTATACATATTGAGTTCAGTTAATCTGTCCTCATATGTCTTCTGATGCAGTCCCTGCACCATTTTGGTTGCCCTTTTCTGGACTGCCTCAATTTGGTTAATGTCCTTGTGAAGGTGTGGCCTCCAGTACTGCACGCAGTACTCCAGATGGAGCCTCACCAGTGTCTTGTAAAGAGGGATTATTACCTCCCTCTTCTGACTTGTGATTGTCAAGTCCTTCTTCCCCCAGCCCAAGCCTTTCTGCCCACCGTTATGAGTCCTCCAGTGGTCCAACCTCTGCCAGCCTCTGCTTGACATGATGTCTGGAATCCCGACCATAACTCACAGCTTGTTCCCTGTGTTTTGGACCCCTTGGATCACCAAGCCAGGAGGAAAATTCTTTGCTCGATGATCTAAAGCTGGAAGGAGGAGCTTGCAAGGTGCTGCGGGAGTTGGTAGGGCCCTACAGTGACTTATGGGCAGTTGGGGGAGGAGGCATGGAGTGGCTTCATCTGCCTGGGACTTTTTGGGGTCATCTTCCCCCCTAGTGACCCCTCCCTTTTTCCTCCATAGGGTGTAGTCCTGAGAAGTGACCAGGCAGAATGATAATAATGGCCGTTGGATGGGTGGGTGAACCCTGTCCTACTTTTGAACTCCCTTTCAGGCACCGCTGTGGGCGTACAATGCCTCTGTGTCACTTGCTAGGCAGGAGAGTGCATGCCAACATAAGGTCACTCATTTATTACAGTGGATGGTCATGCAGCAGGGGGAAGTGTCCTTCTTCAAGGCAGGAGGCATCTGAGGACAATGCTGGAATTGCGCCTCTCTAGTTGGCACCAGATATTTCAGTTTTTTTATTTTCTGGATGGCAAGTGGTAGCTCTGCCACTGTGCTAGCTGGCCAGCACTTCATTAGCATAATCTTTTGTTACAACAGTAAAACGAAGTGAAATAATTTTATAAATACCCCCCGCCATGTATTTATTTACATCAATTAATATTTTTATTAATGTGATCTTCCATATTATGGTATACTTTATTGCACCATTTTAATTTGGGTCACTGATAAGTTTTATTAACCCCAGATTTTTCTCACTTGCATCTTATACACCCAACAGTTTGGGCTAACATTTACATGTTTTTTTAATAGCACCAGCACCTAAAAATCTAATCTGACCAAGAGTATATAATCTATAAATGTTATGAAAAAGTAAATGTAAACATTTTTGAAAATGTTACCATTTATTGAATAATCTACTGTAAAAAATAAATAAAGTTTTAAAAATCGGGGTAGTAGTCCTTCTAAGGGTGTGGATACAGTTCACTGTCTACACTTTGGCAGTTTCCTGGAACAGGCTTATTCATCAGATTGTTCAAGCTAAGCTCCTCCCGCCATCCGCGTGGTATATCCTCCAGCTCTGCTCTGTGATGTCAGATCTTTCTTTCTGCTGGAAGGGGCAGGTCTCCTTCGTCGCAGTTTTGCAGTGTCTAAGGAAATCCTTATCAAGCACTTTTCTAAGACAAATTCTTTGACAGAATTACGTAATTTTTTCAGTATCCCTGTCTCCAGCATGACTTTTTGATGGTGATCAAAAATGGAGGAACAGAAACCAGTGGGTTTCAAATTTTGTGTGCAGTGCCATCAGAAAATGTTAGTCACAGGCCCCGCGTCTCATGTCTGTACTGTTTAGGTTTGTAGCACAACATGGCGGGTCTTGGCCTCTGCCAGACAGTGCTTCCAACTTTGATCGAGGACCAAACGGCAATGTTTGCCCTCTGTTGACCCTTGGAGCAAGATCAACCGAAGACCTGCAAGAAGGCTTCGGTTGCTGCCAGGTTGGATTCACAGCTTGCAGCCTTTGAGGAGGAGATGGCTGCAGCTGCGGCGAGTTCCTTGTTGGTCTCGATGCCGTTCTTGGCTGGGGCCAGTGTTAGAGCATCCTTTTCTGAAGACTTTCAGGAAATATGTCGAACCTTTCAAGCTTTCGGGGAGAGCCCATCTCACTGGGGGCAAGAACACAAATGCTGCCAATGCAGGTCGTGGGATCAGGAGTGTGAACACACGCCTCCTGCTCCCTCGACTTCCCCTACTGCTCGACTTTGGTCAAGCTCCCTTTGGAATGAGGGCTGGTTGAGAGCTCTTCCGTACCCCCATTGGGATTGTCGACCTCAGTTCTGGTCACTAATGGTCTCAACACCTAGGTCATCTGGACCAGCCGGTCATTGTAACCCAGCCAGTCAGAGTTTCCATACAGTGGTGTCTGGTCCCACAACATCTGGAGAAATGAATCCCATTTGTCTGCCCAGAACCATCCATCACACACATGACAGACACATCTCTGGTGGGGTGGGGAGCACACCTGGGAGACCACAGAGCGCACGAGTTCTGGTCACCCTGAGAGTCCTGTCACCACATCAGCCTGCTGGAGCTCCCTGCAGTGCATTTGGTTCTGATGGAATTTGTTCCTCTTATCAGAGGTCAGGTTGTGCAGGTCCAGATGGACAGCACCACGGCCATGTTATACCTGACCAGGCAGGGCAGAACAGAACACTTTCCCCTTCCCTGTGTTGGGAGGCTCTCTGCACCTGGACACTTGTGCACAACTTCAGTGCAGGTCTTCTGGCAATCATTGTCTCAGGAGTTCACAGTCAGTTGGTGAGACATCGCATGCGGAGTCCCTACCTGAAGAGGTGATAAGCTTCCTGTTCTGCAGTGGGACACCCTTCTGGTGGACCTGTTTGCCTCCTGGAAGAACAGAAAGCTAAGGCTGTTTTGTGCCTACGCCCCACAGACTGGGACACTGTTGGGGGATGGCTCCGTGAGGCCCTGGACCCCAAGCCTGATGTGCACCTTCCCTCCCTTACCCATGATCCACAAGGTGGTTATCAAGTCCTGGAAGGATAAGCAGCTGATGATTCTGATAGCTCCAGGTTGGCCCAGACAGTTCTGGTACCTGGATTTCTTCAGCCTGAGTGACAGACCTCCATGGTGGTTGCCTCTTCTCAATCAATCAAACTTTATTTAACCAGGCAGTTACATCATTGAGCAGGCTCATTTTCAAGATGGTCCTGGACACATAGGACATATTTGATAACAATATAACAGTTCGTGCATGACAGATAGTAAAACTGTGTAATAAAAAAAGTCAGAAACAACATAACTTAGCTTAGATGGCAAATACAGACGTAGGCAAATCGCATAGTCTAAAACTTAACCTCATTTGAGGGGGAAGGGAGACAGAGAAATGTTGGAGGGGGTAACAACAAAGAGAGAGAAGGAAGGGGTAACCCAATAGGGAGGTGGCCCCCAAGGGAACTAGCTAAGTGCAGGAGGGAAGGGGCCAGGGGGAAGTATATTGACCCTAAAGGGATGCTGGTTGACAGGGGAATAGAAGGGCATGGTCCATTAGGGCTATGGAGTTGGTTGTCTAGGTGGGAAACTGTTTACCTAAAACAGTGACACACCATTTTCAAGCATCGGTTGAGTAGCTGTCTGAACATGTAAGGGCTGGGCAGGTAGGAGAGTTTAAGTGCTTTTTGTATGTTGTTCCAGAGCGTTGGTAGGAGGGAGCTAATGGCAGTAGAGCCAAGACATATGCTTGTCCGAGGTATTTTTTAATGGTGATGAAAAGGGAGTTCCTTATACTGTAGGTAGACTTTGAGCATTCGAATAGTTCGCCGATATAGGGAGGCAGATTGTTAGACACGGCCCGGAAGAACCACAAGAGGGAGTTTTTTTTTGTCTCCTAAGGGAGATGGAAGGCCAGTTTAATGCTTGGTACAGCAAGCAATGATGAGTCTGTAGGGGCAGGCCGAGAACAAATCTCAGTGCGCGATGATGAAGAGTATCCAGTTTTTGAAGCTCACGTTGGGGGCAGTGACTATAAAGAAAGTCGCCATAGTCAAGCAGGGAAAGGAAGGTTGTTTGAACCAACCTATTTCTAGCTGTCAGGGTGAGTAAGTGTTTAATACGGTAGAAGATGCCAAGACACTGCCTCAGTTTTTTAGATAGCTCATTTAGGTGTACATTGAAGTTCAGTTTGTTGTCCAGCCAGACTCCCAGATATTTGAATTTGTCCACTATTGCTAGAGATTCACCAAGGAGGGTGGTGAATGGGGAGATAACCATGGCTTTCGTTTTTTTGGCATTTAGTAAAAGTCTCAGATTCAGCAGGTTGTGTTGGAGTGTGATAAAGTCCTGCTGAAGCTCTTTGTAGGCAAGATCAAAGGAGGGGTCAGTTGAATAGATGACAGTGTCATCTGCGAAGAGGTGAACATTTCCTGCTAAAAGACCAGAGTCGATATAGTTGATATAAAGGGCAAAGAGAGTCGTTCCTAGGATAGAGCCTTGAGGGATGCCGCATGGCAACGTTTTTAGTGGAGAGAGAGCTCATCTTTGCTTTTGATTTGCGGACTCCTATTTGTAAGGTAACAGCGGAACCACTGTATTGCAGTGGAGGTTACACCAATGCATCCCAAAATATCAAGTAGTATGGCGTGATCAACCATGTTGAATGCTTTACTAAGAGCAAGGAAGAGGGCGTAGATGTGCTGTTTATTGTGCAGGGCATGTAACCAGACATCAGAGACTTTAGCTAGAGCTGACACGGTGCTATGTTTGGGCCTGAACCCTGAATGAGAAGGGTTGAGGATGTTTTCACTATCCAAATACTCTCTTAATTGAGTGTTGACAATTTTTTCAAGTAGCTTGGATAATACAGGAAGCAGTGAAATGGGCCTGTAGTTATTCAAGTCTGTAGGGTCTCCAGATTTAAACAAGGAAATAATGTGCGCAATTTTCCAACTGTATGGCAGTTCCCCTTGAACTAGTGAGCTATTAAAAAGGTGGACAATTGGTGCTATCAGATAGAAATAACTTGCTTTTGGGAAAAGTGGTTCTAAAAAATCAGCACTCGCACTCTTTTTGATAGCCAGTGAAAGGAGGAGGTCCTCCGCCTGTTTATAGGATATCGGTCGCAACTTGAACGAGGGGGTTGTCAGACCCAGGGGCAGAGGTTGGGCTAGGTATTGAGCTGGTGTAGCAGGTGATGCTCATTTTACTAACAGGCGACACATCAAAGGAGAGGCCTGCAGTTGCGAAGTGGTTATTGAGCTGTTGAAGGATCTCAGCCCTGGCTGTGTATGTGGTGTTATTAGCCACAATTTTGTCCGGAAGGGGAGTGGCAGGAGAGTGACCTTCTATCTCTGTTAAAACCTGCCAGAATTTGGCTGAACAGTTTTTGTTTTCCTCAAGGGCGGACTGGAAAAAGCGTGCTTTTTCCAACTGACCATTTTGGTGCAGGCATTCCTGGCTACTCGGAAGGAGAGCCAGTCTGTGTCAGATTTTGACTTCCCTGCCTTTTTCCATAGAATATCTCTATGCTACAGGGCCCTCTTCAGCGCTGGGCTGGACCAGCCAGGAGCACGTTTCCTTAACTTCATTTCCCTTAGAGGTGCATGCTTGTTGATGACCTTAAGTAATAATTACTGAAAGATGCAGAAGGCTTCTGAAACAGTGGGTACGAGGTAGAAATCCTGCCAATGAATGTTCCAAGGGTCAGCCAGAAAGGCAGGGAGCACAACATTTTTCATGCTGTGTTTAATCTTGAAGGTGGAAGTGGAAGGAAGGTGAGGGGAAGGGAATACCTGACACAGGCGATTGTGCAGTGGTCACTCAGATCATTATGAAAGACCCCAGTATGGGAGATATTATGTGCTTTATTGACCAGAATAAGGTCCAGTAAAGAGTTTCGGTCAGGGTTTTTTTTTTTTTTTTATTTAGCTGAGTAACCTCGGGGGTCATCTGAGCTAGCCCATTAGCATCACAAAAGTCCTTGAACCTGTTCTCCCAGGCCTGCTGAATAGATAACGGGGGAAGGTCCTGCACCTCTCGGCCTGGTTCCTGGCAAATAGAACTCCAGGCCTTGGGTCCCATGGAAGAAGTGCTTCATGTTGTGGAGGCCTTCCAAAAGGAATTGACTTGCAAATGCTAAGCATTTACATGGGGAAAAAGTTCTTGATGTGGTGCCAGAACAAGGAGCTTGAGCCTCTTGCCTTCCCAATGGCGAGCATTCTCGATTACCTGTGGTTGCTTTCTCAGTCGGGCCTGTGAGCAGCGACCATTAAGATGCACCTGACAGCCATCACTGCTTATCTGCTTACTGTGTGTGGGCTGGTAAGCCTATGGTGACTCAGGAGAAGGCAGTCGGGCCCCCCCATGTAATTTTCTGGATTTTTGCAGGTTTTCTCCCGACCCCTCGCATCTCCGACGCAGCACATGGTGTGGAGGCACCGTGTGCACACCATTCGAGATGCCTCTCTCTTCCATCCGCTCCCTTTGACCGCCTGCGACCGCACCAACCTCCATTTTGTGACGGCAGGACTACGGGCAGGCTACTCCACCCCAACCCGGAGAGGAGAGCCAACTATCAATCCTGCTCCCACCCCCATGCTGGCACCCCGCGGCCGAGGTCGTCTCGAATCCAGGTCTCCGGCGTAATGTGAGGTGTGGCGTCCAGCGCCTCAACCCTCAGCGCCACCGGGCCAGCCAGTCAGGCACTTTTTTAAAAGCCTTGACCACTTGTTCCTTCTAGTGTGCGAGCCTCTGCCACCTTGGAACTTTCTGCTGGTGCTGGCTGTGGTCATGTGCAAGCCATTTTAGACTTTGCACAGGTGTGAAATGTCTCACCTGTTGTGGAAGACTGCCTTCTTGGTGGCTATTATGTCAGCCAGAAGGATTAGTAAGCTCCAGGCAGTCATGGTGGAGACTTCATATCTGGCCTTCCACAAGGATGAGGTCATCTTTTGCCCCACCCAAATTTCCTCCTGAAGGTTGTAGCGAAGTTTCAGCAGATGATCAACCTTCCAGTAAATGTTACAACCCATTTTCAAAGGCTGACCATGGGCCCCATACTTTGGATCTACGGAGAACACTCTCTTATTGTAAGGAGCGCACAGCTGGAGTTCAGGGTGTGGCTCGCCAGCTGTTTTGTTACATATGCTGAAGCCGCACCTGGCAGATCTGCAGCAAAGTGAATGATTGTCAGGTGGATTACATCCTGCATTGACCTTTACTTTAGGTTGGCTAGTAAGGAGCCTTCAAAGGGGCTTAGGGCTCATTCCAGCAGACATAGATTGCCTTGGTGGCTGCTTCCAAGGACATCCTAATTCTGGAGATCCATAGGGCTGTGACCTGGAGTAAAGCACACACCCATAATCAAAGTCAACACCAAAATAGGGAGGGCAGCAATCAGCTATTCTCTAGCCATAGCATGGAACACCCTACAAAAATCCCTAAAACTGTCCATTATCATTCCATTTACATCCTTCAAGCAGCACTGTACAGCCTTCTTCACAGGGAAATGCAGTTGCTACCGCTAGAGATAGAATAGTCATCCCACAAAACCATATTCCAATCACATATGGCATATTCCTTCCAGCCAGACACCGCCAGTATATGGCACCCAATATTCCCTTCACCATCCTTGTACTCATTATGTGAGTGACTGTTATGGCCCTCATTGTGATATATATGTACTGTACATATTGTAGATGTTAGTTTAACTTTCTCTTGCCAAGCTTTAACATGTGAATTCTCTGTATATTATTGTGTTATAAATGACATTTTCTTTTTTCTGTATGTATAACTGTCTCTTAAGTATGTGATGTAATTGCTGTGCACCAACTCGAACCTTGACCTTATCAGGTCCATCTTGTAAATGAGCCTTGCTCAATGATGATCGCCTGAATAAATAAAGATTTGATTGATTGATTGATAATGTCCAGTCGGAATGCTGCTTTTGAGTCCCTGGTTCTCCAGTCTCTCTTCGCCAATACAAGGGTGTGTGCTTTGCCCCCTCCTTCCAGAGAACTGTGAGGAGTCTGCTAAGGTGTAGATAGTGAGCATTGTCCACACCCTTAGAAATATAGGTTACTCACCTGTAACTGTAGATCTTCCATGCAGTGGTCTCTTGCAGCAGGTAATACACTTGGGTCGTCGCCAGAGGTCGCTGTGGCACATAACTGTTCTTTTCCAGGGGCCACCCACATATGACATCACCTTCCTGTTTAGTCTCTGGCATCCTCATTTAATTTTCCCCGCCATCTTCAGTTTGCACGCAGCAGCTAGTGCAAGTTCAGCAGCAATGATTGACAAGAATTTGAGCAAACAACGTTGAACAATGGATGTCCAAAGAATCTTCAAGCAAAATAGCACTATTCCGTTCCTGCCATTGTGATAGAAAATCGACCATTTTGACAACCACACCACTTGTGTAAGGTGTCTGGGACCCCCACATGACACCACCTGCTGCATACATTGCCAGGATTTTAACCAGGCAGACCATCAGCAACTGCTGCAGGAAATCAAAAACTATTTAGTAGAGCAGAAATTGTCTCTCATGGAGAATCGGGGGGCTCATCCAAAGAGCTCCACGTCCACTGATTCTCATAAATGGCACAAAAAGGAGAAGCCCTCCTTGCCTCTGTGCCTATACCATCGTCGACGGCCACCGTTACAGGTGCCTCACCGTCGACTGTGTGTTCAAACACTCTCTCTTCGTCTATGGGAGGTTACACCCTCTCGTCGACAGCGCTTTCCTGCACTTTGACAGCAGTCTGGCTTCTCTCCTGTCGATGGCGACTTCATTCCAATGTCCCACTCATGTTTCCCCAGTGGCTCTGTTGATGAGTTGCATTCCAGTGGGGAAACCTACTGCATTGCTATGCATACTTCCCCTCCACCTTCGCAGATGTGTTCCTATATGGGCCAGGGTGGACAGGGACGGGACCGTGGGCTTTACCACCCAGGGCAAGACCTGAGCAGACTACCGTCCAATCCCTCTACAAATCCCCTTGGTTTTCCGAAGCCACCCCCGTGGATGTTGCCTCAATAGTTCAACAGGTTTTGCATGCCATCCGGCATACTCAGCCCTTCTGACCCAGGGCGCCAAGTCACCCATCCCGCTCCCCTACTCCTCCGCCTATACGTTTCCAGGGCGACAGAAACCCTTCACCACCCTTCTCGCCTCCCTCATACATGGATGACTACCTACTATCAGACAAGGTAGAATTTCCAGCAGATATTACTGGAGATCTAGAGGATGAGGAATTTCAAGATCTGGACTTCCAGCCCCAGTCCCCACTTTCGGATATTTCTTCCCTAAATGAGAATCGATTCCGTCAGGCAGCATCCTCTCTTCCCAATGACCCGTCCTTCCGTGAGATGATGGTCCAAATTCAGAAAGTCATGGGATTCTCCATGACTGAACATGACAAACAACGTAAGGATATGGCAGACTATCCAGAACTCCCAGAGGATCCAGTATTAGTGGTACCCCCACTTATACAGACCAACCAAAGTGCTATACCGGCTGCCTGGAATCAGCCTTCCTCTGTCACGGCTATTCCCCGCAAGGCGGATCGCCTCTACCAGGCTCCTCTGGATCATCCTTTTCTATCCAGTACTCTGAAGCAGATTCAGTAGTGATTACTGCCACTCATGATTGTACTAAATAGCCAAAACACGAGTTCCTTACCTCTTGATAAAGATTCCCATAGGATTGACTATCTGGGGAAAAAATGTTATGGTCAGATACCAGCATACACTCTGGTCCTCTGCCATTGAATTAGTCAATAAACTCCCTCCTTTACAGGAAAGAGAACAATTATTGACTACGGTATCTACTGGCAGTTCCATCTCCTGACACCTACTTTGTTCGGACTATGATGCGGTTGATAATTCGGCCTGCATGTCAGCAACAGACATTACCTTGCATCACCATGCTTGGCTTCACATCCCAGGCTTTACATCTGATGAACAGCACAGAGTGATCAATGCCTGCTTTAATGGGTCCAGACTTTTTGGCCCAGGTACCCAAATGCTGATGGATGATCTCCAGTCTTCAGGAAGAACACTATGCATGGTACATGGCATGTACCATATATCTCAGCCATCGTATTGTCCTCAATCCTACTTTTATTCTAAAAGAGGTGGGAAATACAGAGGTTCACATAGAGGTGGATTCTGAGGTCATTCCCAGTCTTCCAGAACCAAGACCTCTACCGCCAAGGGCTCCTGCTCCCACCCTCCTGGTGAGGCTGGTCAGCCCACCTCCCAGTGACCAACTGGGGCTCTGCACACGCTTCCTCACCCAGACCTTGGAAGCTGTGGGCGGTCATTTTTTCCTCCACTTGTAGGCCTGGAAAATGATCACATCAGTTGAGTGGATACTTCATTATCCAGAGGGGTCACACTCTGGAACTACTTTACAGATTCCCCCCCCCCGCTCTGTCCATTACCCACCCGACCACATTCCTGTTCTCCAGAATGAACTGCGTGCTATTCTAACCAAGAAGGCCATTTATCCAATACCTCCTGCAGAACACCAAAAGGGGTTTTATTCCCACATCTTCCTGGTACCCAAACGAACTGGAGATCTCTGACCAGTACTAGATATCACACAGCTGAACCTATATGTCAGTACAAAAAGGTTCCACATGGTTGCCCTAAATTCCATCATGGCAATGCTGAAACAAGGGGATTGGCTGTGTGCCGTAGATATAAAGGATGCCTACCTACATATCCCCATCCACCCTGTCCACCACAGGTTTCTTCGTTTCCACCTGTTGGGACAACACTACCAGTTTTGAGCACTCCCATTTGGCCTCCCATCTGCCCCGAGAGTGTTTACCAAGTGCCTAGTGGTAGTGGTAACAGCCCTATGACAGGACGGGCACTTTGTCTTCCCATATCTGGATGACTAGCTCATCAAGGCGGGGTCCAAAATCTTCCTGCTTTCTTCCCTACAAGCAACCCTAACTCTGTTTCAGGCTCTAGGGATTACAATCAATTGGCCAAGGTCCAATCCGACCCCTACACAGTTGCTCCAATATATAGGAGTGGTCCTAGACATTGTCTCCGCCAGGGCCTATCTCCCGGCCGACAGACAGGACAAACTTTTATCTCTAGCTTCTCAGATACAAACCCAGAAATAGTCACAGCCAGACGTATGTTATGCCTCCTAGGACACATGGCCACTATCGTCCGTACGGTAGCACTTGCCTATCTTCATATGAGACCAGTCCAGTGGGTTCTCCAGAACCAGTGGTCTTAAAGAACAGGAAAATTTGAAAACAAAATCAGAGTCCCTCCCACATTGCGGTGTGCCCTAGTATGGTGGACCCTCTGAGCCAATCTATGTCAAGGCATGCCCTTCCAGTCTCTCCCCAGCAGACATTGACTACGGATGCATCCCTGGAAGGGTGGGGTGTGCACCTGGGTCCTTGCAGAACACAAGGCAAATGGACCAGTTCTAGCTCTCATCTCCACATCAATCTCCTGGAAATGAAGGCGGTTTGCTTACTCCTCTAGGCCTTTCAACCTCACTTGTCCCCGGGACCATTGCTGAATCAATCAGACACCACCACTGTAGTGTTTTACCTCAGCAAATGAGGAAGGACAAAGTCCCATTCTCTTTGCACAGAGATGATTATAGTCTGGCAGGAGGCCATACTGCAGCACGTTGTACTAACAGCTGTCCGTCTACCAGGATGTCATAATCTCCTGGCTGACCTCCTTAGTTGCCAGTCGTCCACGCACGAATGGACATTTCATCACAAAGTGCTGCAAAAAATCTTTCATCTGTGGCGGCCCCGCAATTGGATTGGTTTGCTTCCCCAGTCAATCACCATCTCCCCAGATACTATTCCATTATCCTGAGCACAAAGGGACAGTCTATAGATGCCCTGTCCCAATCATGGACAGGACTCTTCTTTATGCTTCCCCGTCCCTCTCCTGCAATGGACTCTACTGAAACTACAACTCAAACCTGTTTTCATGATTCTCATAGCCCCTCTGTGGCCTTGGCAGGTGTGGTTCCCCCTTCTTCAACAATTCTCAGTGGATGATCCCATTCCATTGCCAGTAAGACCAGATCTTTTAACTCAGAATCAATGGACCCTTCTACATCCCAACCTGAAGGCACTACACCTTCACGCTTGGCTCCTGAGGATGCTTTCATAGTACATCTACAAGTGTCCTCCCCGTTGCTAATATTTTACAGGCCGCACGTAAACCAGCGACCAGGGAAACGTATAATGCCAAATGGAAATGCCTTTCCATCTGGGCTGCTTCCTGGTCATTGGATGCTTCTGCCTGTCCACTGATGAAAGTCTTGGATTACCTGGCCTTGATTGCCGAGACAGGGTTAAGTTAGTCCTCTATCCAAGTCCATTTGGCCTCTGTTTTGGCCTTCCATGAACCTCTTGATGGCAGATTACTGTATCAACATCATCTAGCCAAAATGTTTCTAAGAGGAATGTTACATTTTAAGCCGGCTATTGTGAGTGAGTGAATGAATGAATGAAAGAAACTTTATTTATATGGCGCCTTTCTTAAACCAAGGCGCCTTACAATAATTGAAGAATATACAATAAATAAATAAACACAGATCCATAAATAATTTGTAAAACACTAAATCTGAGTTCAAATTCATAATTATTTAATTAAAAATTAATCTTTGACCATAAATAGGTCTTGAGGGCCTTTTTAAACTCCTACACGGTCGCACACTGATGCAGCGGATGGGGTAGAGAATTCCAGAGGGTCGGGGCAACAAACATAAAAGCACGAGCACCTGATGACTTCAAAAAAATCTCGGCATCTCTAGCAACCCCTCATCCGCCGAGCGAATAGATCGCCTGGGTTAGTAGGGAACCAAAAGATTTTTCAAGTAGTCTGGACCCTGTTCATGTAGGGCTTTGTAGGTCAAAAGACCAACTTTAAAGGTGATCCGCCACTGAATCGACAGCCAGTGCAGATTGCGTAGTACCAGCGAGATATGACAGGTATGAGAAGTACCTGTCAGTAATCGAGTCGCAGCGTTCTGCACCAGCTGCAGGTAGTGGATATCAACCCCAGGAAGCCCTAGATAAATGGAGTTGCAATAATCCAGGCGTGAGGTCACAAAAGCATGGACCAATGTAGAAAGGTCAGCAGGCAGAACAAGGTGCTTGATCCTGGCGATGTTCCTAAGATGATAAAAGGAAAGTTTGACAACTGCCGACACCTGCAAACGCAGTGTCAGTTCGTTATCAAAAATCACCCCCAGGTTCCGCACCCGTTCAGAGGCAGGGAGATGGATACCTCCCAGAAATAAACCTGAGGATAAACCAGCTCTCATCCCCTCTACCCTACGACCTGGGTCCACAACTAATACCTCTGTCTTCTCCGAGTTCAACTTTAGCCAGCTTGAACTCATCCAGCTTTGGATTTCGGTGAGGCAGCTATTAATAACTGAGAGAGTTCATCCTGGTTGGGTGCAAAAGACAGGTAGAGCTGAATATCATCTGCATAACGGTGAAACTTCAGGCCATACCTTCTTAAAATGTCTGCGAGGGGCAGCATATACACTGTGAACAACATGGGGGACAACACCGAGCCCTGGGGTACCCCACATGACAGTGAGGGTGGGCAGGAATAATTTAATTCGGACACCACTCTCTGAGTCCTGTCAGTGAGGAAAGATCTAAACCAACTGAGGACTGTCCCTGACGGACCACAGATAAACTCCAGGCACGCGAGCAGTACCCCATGGTCCACAGTTTCAAAAGCTGTTGAGAGATCAAGAACACCACTAATGTAACATTTCTTCTGATCTCTAGCCATCAGGAGACCTTTGAGCACCCGAACCAGCGCTGTCTCGGTACTATGCCTCTTTTGAAAACCAGACTGGAGGGGTTCATAGATGTCATGGATGGTTAAATGATTCTCCAGTTGTGCTGCCACCACTTTCTCAGTAATCTTCCCAATAAAGGGAAGATTAGAGATCGTCCTGTAGTTAGCATGGCAGTGAGGGTCCAAGGTAGCTTTCTTCAGGAGGGGTGTCACCACCGCCACCATCAGGGAGCTAGGAAACACTCCCGTATCCAAGGAGCACCAGACTATCTGTGCAAGAACCGGGCCGATCATCTTAAGACAATCCTTTATCAGGAAAGTCGGGCCTGGGTCTAAACTACAGCACGTAGGGCGCATACTCTGGACAATCCTCATGACATCAGTGAACTCAGGTAGGTCAAAGGAACTCCAGGAGAGACTGGAGGGAGCAACCAAATGCCGATCAAAAACGTCTCCAATAGAGGGAGCTGGTCAGTGTTGCCCTAATGTCGGCCACCTTATCTTCAAAGAAGCGAGCAAGCTCATCACACTCTAATTGTGAAAAGGCTTTCTGACCCTGGAGACAGGTTGGGCTGCACAGCCTGTCAACAGTTTGGAAAAGCTGAGCTGGTCAGTTCTGAGCAGCCGCAATCTCTCTGGACAGGAACTCTGCCTTCTTACGAGAGATTGTGGAATGATGCAGTTGATAATGTTCCATCGGTCTAAGATAGTTGGCATCAAGGGCAGTTCTCTGCCAACAACGCTCTAATTTTCGTCCTTGTCGCCGCATCTCCCTCAAGTCCTCATCGAACCGTAGAGACCGAGGTCGAATGGGGAGAGGACGAACACGGACAGGAGCAATTTGATTCGGAGCCGAGGAAATGGCCTTATTATAGGCCAGAACCAAAGCCTTAGGATTAGTGCTTACTTCAGATAACTCCGATAGGTCAAGTGCCACTACCAGGCCACAGAGCTAATATCTCGTAAAGAGTGGCACTTAACCATCTCCACTGGGGTAGGCCTACAAGGGGGTGGGTGCAAAAACTGAAGCCCACAGTGTAATGATCAGACCAACTGACTGGTTCCACCCCCATGTCAGTGGCCTCAATCCCCAGGCGGAAGACTAAGTCCAAGAAGTGACCGCTCTTACGCGTGGCAGAAGTAACCACTTCTGTGAGACCCAAAGATGTCATTAATTAGAGGAAGTGTTGTCCAAACTGTGAATATTCATCATCAATCCAGGCATTGAAGTCTCCCAGGACCATCAGCCTGGGAGACTCAAATGCCATGTCGATGATGAAATCGGCTACTTCCTGTATAAAGTGTTTTTCATCCCCTGGTGGACGGTAGATAAGAACTATTCTACATCCCACACCTGCCACGACAGTACACTCAAAGGACTCCACCTCCTCAACTGGTACAGTTGAGGGTCCCAATTTGGTCTTGAAACAGACCGCTTTCCAAAGCTGTCCAACTCTCGAGCCGTGTGTAACACTGAAAGCACCCAGCTGAAAATTGCTGTCTCCAAATTGGACCAGCATTACCATCCAGCCAGGTCTTGTGTAATGCAAGCCCGATCCACAGACTCCTCCAGATCTGCAATGATTGTGGTCTTGTTCCTAATGGATCTGGCATTGCACAACACCGCTTGGGTTGGATGGGTCACTGAAGTGGAACAGACTACTTGCCCAATACCATCAATAGTAGAGGTGCCCTTGGGTATTAGAAGACCCACTCATCCATGGGATCTCAATTTTCTAATAGAGAAATTAACTCTGGAGCTGTTTGAACTGGCAGCCACTTGTGACCTCCGTTTTCTTTCTTGGAAAACACTATTCTTAGTGGCTATCTCTTTGCTCAGCATATCTCCGAGCTTCATGCCCTCATGTGTAGAGAAGCTTACTTTCTCACCCCAGGAATTCTTTAGCATTATTGACAGATGCAGTATGCCAGCTGGGTTCAGCTGCCCCGGAGAGGAGGAGGAGTCAATCCAAATGAGGAAGGCATTGGCCAGTCAGGATACAGTTAGAGTGCTGCCTGCAGTCAGCCTGAGGGACCTCAGAACTTTTTCTCTGCTGAACTGGCAACAATACCCCCGGAGCTCTCCTCTTCAGAGATATTCCTGTGCCATTTTCTTTCTTTTTGAGTGCTGCTTTTAAGGTATTTTGTATATTTTCTTCATTTTATCTATTTTTACCACATCCGCGCTGGGTTCCACGCAGTTGCAGGATTTTTCCATGTTTTTCCCGCTTCTGCATTTTTTCCTAAGTAAAATTTGCCCGCATGCACAATAAATTGCGTCTTTTTTATTTCATTTGTTAGTTTTAAGTGTTTTTCGGTGGTTCTTAACACTTTTGCGCTAAAATCATTGATTAGTTTTTTCGGGCGCATGCACAATTTTACCATTGCGCATCAGCGTGAATTCTTGGAACCCATTTTTCTCTAGTTAAATTCAAAATGATTGATATTTGAAGGGTAATCCCCTCTCTTTTAGGGTGAGACTCTCTTGTTTGCTGTGCAGTGGGCTTTGTTGACAAAAGGTATGGAGGTGGTTCTGTTTTTTTCCTCTTTGTGGAAAAAAAAATACAATAAAATAAAATCTCTTAAAGTTGATTTTGATTTGTTTAAGCTTTGGCCTAACTATTATTATCTGGGCTTTCAGTCTTCCTCCCCTCCTCTAAAAGCGCTGAGGAGGGTACCTCAAGTTACCACAAATGAAATGACATGTCCCCTTGGGACTTCTATTATTTCAGGTCTGGTTCTGTAGTAGTTGTTTCTCTGTCCAAGCCTTTAATTTTAAAATAGGCAGGGTGCCTTCTTCCCTGCAAAAAGATAGAGATTAATCTCCTCTGATCCTCCCTCCTGAAGGACTTGGGGAGTCATCAGGGGTTGACAAAATTATGCCCTCTACAACTGAATTTTTGTGAGCTTGGCAGTTATTCCAGACTTTATATTTCTGGGCGTGTTCTCGGCTCCTTCGGGTCCGAGTATTCCTCTCCATGTTAATCCTTATGCCCAAGGATATTATTGTTATTACTAATAGTAATTTAGGAGAGGATTTTCCATCATGAACTCCTCTTGGGGCCCACTAATCCCAATCGGTCACCCTGAGGTTGATTCAGGTTGTGGTATAATGAGGCATTTATATTCAACCGGTGGACTCCCTGGACTTTTCCCTCCAGGATGACACTGATAAAGAGGTGGAGGATGACGACTTCGTAGATCTGGTGGTTGCTGTCCTCCAAAGAAGTTGACAACTCCCTGAAGACACCTACAGGTAGGTTCTGGAAACCCCTCCTTTGCTTTCGGGGTTGACAGAAGCACTCGGATTAATTACCAGTTCAGTAAGTGTTCTGCTGTTTTTTCAGATTAAAGAGGAGTTAGTGTAAACAGCAGCTTGCTTCTCAGCCTTGTGCCACTGTCTGCTTTCCCTCCAGAGATATACTCTAGATAATCATATACCATGTGTAAGAAATTTTACGTAATGCCTCCTACCTTTGTAGCATACGCTATTATATATTGAGAGTTTTTTGATGTTTCCTATCCTTGCCATAGTGCAGCAGCTCTGGAGCACTATTCACAAGGGGGTTTGCTGAAATACCCAAGTGGCATATGATAGCGTTGTGCTCTCATAGCCTTAAGTCATAATGCTACAGCTTCTGGAGTCTTGGCGTGAATACTCCTCAGGCTTGCCTGTCTGAAAAGTTCCAGCCTTTTTGGTTACGCTTTGGTGCAAATTTTGGTTTGTCTTTATGGCAAACTAAAGCTGACTGGCACGTATGGATGAGTTAAACTCTCCTAGTACTCGGTTAAAGATAAGCGTTCCTTCCCCAGAAGTTTCAGGATATGGGGGACTTCGGGTATGAATTATTCTCCCTTTAACCCTTTTTAGCCTGTGCCAACACATTAGGAAATTTCTAAATGTGAAGTTTTCCAGGGGTTTAGGCAGGAATGCTCTTTTCATTCCTGGTAATCCCTTTTTCTTCAGTTGCTTTTCTTTTGGTTCAAGTTTTTACACCTTTTTTAGTTGGTGTAAAAATAAAGAAAGAAAATAAGATAGATGTATACAGATATTGATATCTATCTATCTATCTATGTACATAAGTAAATAAATAACTAAAGTTTACCTCCAAGTGCTGCATTCTGTTTTTCTCCATTAGCATGTCAGCAGAGGGAACTAGTGCACTAGTATCTCGTAAGGTTCAAAGTCATGAAATGGTTCCCTTCTCCTTGGGAGCTGGACCTTTTTTTCCGGGCTATTACCTGAATTTTAAAGGAAATTAGGGAACAGCAAATCGTTATCAGCTTTCTCAGGATGCTTCCTTGACTCAGGTCTTTCTTTTGCAAACACAGATGTGTCTCTTGGTACATTCTGTGTTCTCAGTTCCTTAGCCTGGGTTTTTTTCTCAGGCGGCTACCAGTTTTCTTCCACGCCTCCAGAGTGTTCTCAGATACAGAGTAAAAATTCAGGCTTTTCTCCAGGTATCTGGGTAGGTTGGCGGTTCTGACCTGAAGACAGGGAATCCCTGGTTTCCCTTCTCAGAGGCTTGGCCATCCTTAGCCAATTCTCTTTGACTTTGGTTTTCAAGCTCTAAGTCTGACATGTTATTTCCTACAGTCTTTTTTTTTTTTTTTTTTACCTACTAGAAAAAAGTTCCCTAACCATCTAAATCTAACTCTTAAGGGGCAATGCTCATCTCTTGTCAGGGGAAGTTCGTTCCCTGTATATGGTGCATAATTGTCACTAGAGTCCCATGGGCTAGACCTCTAGGTCAGATTCCATGTCACAGAATTTTTCGTGAAGCCTGAACCCTGTTAAAAGCTGGACTGGTGTAAGGAAACAGTGAACTTCATACCTCTACCCTTCAAATCTTCGGTACAGAGGCTTCTTTCCAGTGGGTGCTTCCCTTCGGGGGGCTCCATCACTGGGTCTTGGTTTCTGAGAGAGTCCTTCTTTCATCATTCCCTGGAATCTCAGAGCATCTCTATCAGGCCTGCTTTATTTCAGTCCAGAGGTCATTTAGTTCAGAGAGGACCGGATGATATTACTGCCCTGTATCACACCCACGAGCATTTGGGACACAAGGCTTCCAATCTCTCCTCAATAGCTACGAGTTTTGATCTCTAGCTGACTTTTTTGGAGGTGTCTTAGTCACTCATCCATCTTTTGGGCAAGGACAACACTTTGGCATAGTCAGGGCCACTGCAAGTGGACCCCTTGTCAGATCCTGTAAGCTTCATTAGTCAGGGCCACCACAGGTGAGCCCTCAGCACACAATTCCTAGCCACATTGTTTCAGGGGGTAAAGTCGGGTCCAGATCTGAATTTTTGCCTTCAGACCGAACCACAAATTTTTTTCCTTTTTCCTGTTGCGGGCCCCAGCTCGGGGTTCCTTCCAATGGACTTTCTTATCTCAAGACTGGTCGGAGAAGTGTTCTCTCTCTCCCACATATCCCTTGTTTCCTAAGTACCTTTCTAGTTAAGGAATCAGTCACCATGATCCAGGTGGCTCTGGACAACCTTGGTACTTTCTGATAAAAAAAATTTTCAGTTAAACAGCCTTCTGGGTTCTTTCGTTTCCACAGGCTACTTCCTTTCTTGCACAGGAGTAGTGTTTTCTCAGCTCCCAGTCTTTTATCCTAAATGCCTGATTCTTGAGAGGCTAGCTCTCCTAGAGTCCCTGTAGCCAAATAAGGCCTGGAACGTCTACAAAAAAAAAGTTTTAGTACCACAAAAACCTCAGTTTCCTAGTGGAAATGGTTTTTCCCCTGGGTACAAGGACAGCAGCCTAGAGATTTTCAACCCTCTTTCCTCTCATGACTGGATTATTTAGTTCATATCCAGGCGTTACTGTTTTGTACACAGAGCTAGTTTGATCTTTGTGACTTGTTTTCTGTAAAACTATATGAAGGTTTTATTTTCTTATCTGCAGTAGGCCTCATTTTTGGGAGTACACTTAATGGTCACTCGAATTCTTTTTCTGTCAGGCAAGAGTAATCTGTAATTTCTCAGACTGTTTCAGAGAATTCCACAAGGGGCCTTTACACGTCCAGACCCTTCTAGGGACCAGAGTTTTTCCCATGGAACACAAACCTCTGTATATTCAAGTTCATGGGGTGTCCCTTTGAACCTGTGACAATTCTGTCTTGAAGCGAGTAACATCGAAGACAAACTTTCTGCTTGTCTTTTCCTCTGTCAGATGGACTTTGAGTTTCAGGTTTTTCTTTTAGGCCTTATCCTCTCAGTGCCTAAGAACAATTTAGTCCTCTGGATGGATAGGAAATCCTTTTCCCAAGTGTCTACCATTTCCACCTTCGTTAGCCCTTTTCCCCCTGCCTGTACTGATCTCAGGCAAGTCCTGTCTAGGCTATCTCAAGTTGCTTGGATGGGGCATGAATTAGTCCTGCTGGTCTGTGTCAGCGGTCCTAGCAGTTCAGGTACTGTCATTACCATCCCTTCCTTTCCTGCGCTTTGCAGAAAAGGAGAAACCAGTGACCATGAGTATTTTCCCATGGGACTGTTTTCCCATATTTTGGGTCTGGTACAGCAAGGCTGACATTCAGCCCTTATCGGGCTTAGGGCCTACTTCCTGGAGAACAGCTGCCTCCTCGGCAGTGTTCAAGACTATATCCTTACTAGAAGTGTGCAGACCACTTATTTGAAATTTGCTTCTCACATTCAGTAAGATCTTTTCTTGGATGTGTAGTCTGATAGAATGCCAAGTTTGGCAGGACGATACTTCAGAGCCTCTTCTTAAAATAGGTTTCTGTGCCCTCCTCCCAACTACATTGCTTCAAAGTCTGCATCTGTCAGTAGATGCTAAAGAATTCCTGGGGTGAGAAGAAACAGTTACTCACCGAAGTAATATTACTTCTTCCAGGGTATTCTTTAGCATTATTGACACTCCCACCCTTCCTCCCCTGGAAACCTTGTCTAAGGGCTCTGTTAGGGGATTTAGCCAAATTTGATGACTGTCATTCTTTCCTGTGATTAAAAAAATAAATAAATTAAATATATAATTTTTTCTTTATAGTGGGTTAGCATATATGGTGGGTTATTGCTAACAGTTTTTTTTGGCTCTAGCGGGCACAGTTTTTGCTCTTTTTCAGCTTCAAAATGTGTTCTGAGGTCCCTCAGGCTGATTGCAGGCAGCACTCTACCCTAACTGTATCCTGATTGGCCAGTGCCTTCCTCATTTGTATTGACTCCTCCTCTCCGGGGCAGCTGAACCTAACTGGCATACTGCATCTGTCAATAATGCTAAAGAATATCCTGGAAGAAGTAATATTACTTTGGTGAGTAATTGTTTCTAATTTTTCACAAAGACATAGTGGCACTCTGTACCAGTCCTTTCTTCCTAACTAAGGTAGTGTCTGAATACACCTTAAATCAATCCCTGGAGTTACCAGTGTACTATCCTAAGCACTCCAATTGAAGTAAATACCTTCTACATGCTCTAGATGTCCATCGTATATTGCAGTACTATACTAATCGAACTAAATCGATTTGGAAGACTGCTCAACTTTTTGTTACCTTCACCTCAAGCAAGGAAGGTCTCCTGGTCACTAAATGGACCCTCTCCAAGGGGCTAGCACACTGTATAACATTTTGTTACACAAAATACAACAAGCCATTACCAGGACCTGTCCAAGTCCATTTTACCAGAGCTATGGCCACCACAGCATTACAACCTAGACATTGCTTCACGCCAAAGGACAGCCTTTGGCCAAGCTGTCCTACAAGGTCTCCTGTCATAATGACCACCATTCTTGGGGTTATTGCTTGGGATTCATCCCAAGAGTATTATCTGCTGCAAGAGACCACTCCGTGGAAGATATTACAGTTACGTAACACCTTACCATAACAGTAGATTTTTGAGGAGTGTCTCTTGCAGCAGGTATGATCCCACCCTCTGTCTCCCTCCTTCTCTAGGAGAACAAATTCTGGTCCAGTGACTTTGAGTTGGGATACCTATGGTACCTTGGCTTCCCCTCAGTCCTCACTTAGCGAGCTGAATCCGGCGGGGGAAACTGAGGCTACCAGGGTCCGCCCACACTTATATAGGAAACAGGAAGGTGATGTCATGTGTGGGCAGCCCCTGGAAATGACTGCTATAAGAACTGCCGTGTGGCACAGCGACGTCTGGCGATGGCTCAAGTATATTACCTGTTGCAAGAGACACTCCTCAAAGATCTACTGTTACGGTAAGGACTTGCATAACTGTACTGTCTAGGAGTGGTATGCAGTTCACATGCACGCAACCCACCTGGCCTCCCCTGGCAGTGTGGCATCCCAATCCCAGCTTCCAGCTTGCAAAGATCTGATGTCACGGCATGGAGCCAGCAGATATACCGCCTAGGTGATGGGATGAGCTTAGCTCGAAGACGTCCGAAGAATTGGACTGTTCCAAGAAACTGGGGATGAGCTTAGCTCGAAGACGTCCGAAGAGTTGGACTGTTCCAAGAAACTGGGGATGAGCTTAGCTCGAAGACGTCCGAAGAATTGGACTGTTCCAAGAAACTGGGGATGAGCTTAGCTCAAAGACGTTCGAAGAATCAGACTGTTCCAAGAAACTGCCAAAGTGTGGATGTGAACTGTATACCACTCCCAGAACTACAGTTACAGGAGAGTAACCAATATTTCTAGGGACATGGATATGTTGTTCATCCACACTGTCTGGCAGGTTCCTTGCCGCTTTAAATCTTGCCGGAAGGTCTTCAAGCTGGCTCCTCCCACCCACCCGGGTGGTAAAACTCTCGGCTCCGCCCCATGACGCCAGATCTTCCTTACTGCTTGGAAGCTCAGGTTCCCTCCTTAGCGCTTTCGTTTAAGACTGGTTCCTAATTCTTGAAGTTCGAAATCAAAAGTTTTTGCTAAAAGACTTGGTCTTCTTCTCCTCATGCTTCGATGGACAAATCGACTCCGGTTTTGGAGGTGCCTCATGGGCAGAAGATGTCTAGGACGGATCCGCACTCCACGTGCGCCTACTGCTGGGTCTTTAGCACGCACTCCGCAGGGCCTGGCGACTTGTGCTCTTCCTTTTCGGCCTACGTCCTTGAAGACCGTGCTGCCCGATTACAACTGGGGCGCCCCGAGAAAAGAATTCCACCGGTGAAATCTAAAGAGGCCCGATTGGTGGTGTCCGCGGCGGCGGGCTCTGCGGATCAGCTCGAGCAGATGATCGCCCTTGAAGAGGAGGCGGCGCGGGCCGCTTCTACCTCGGCTGCGGCATTTGTCCCGCTCTCTCTCGGTGCCTCGTACTCGGCTTCTTTTAAGGAGCTTTGTCTGACCCTCTTGACCAAGGGTGAGGGTCCAACTTCTTCGGGACCTTTTTCCAGGTCCAAAAAGAGCAAAAGTAAGTCTCTCCGTCGACGCTCTTGGGAGCGGGAAAGATCCCCCTTCCCTTGTCGACAGTCGACTTCGGTCGACCCCTCAGCTTCGGCCACTGGCTTCACGGTGTCCCCGTCAGGCCAGTTGACCGAGACTGCCGACGCGGTCGAGATTTTTCTCGACCCGTTAGACGGGTTGTCGGCTGGAGAAGCTGAGAATCCCCTCTCCCCGGTTCCCCTGGTGGGAGTTGAGGATCCCGTCGGCTCGTCTGTGCCTCCGGTTCCGGAGCCTTCGGTGGGATCGTCCGAGCCGAGGGGAGTGCCGATTTCCGACACTTCTCCTCGCCTTCCTCGGCCTAGTCGAGACTCTCGGTCTCGGTCTCGGACATCCTCGCGGTCCAACCGATCCCGCCGCCATAGGCGGTCTCGGCACTGCGGCAAGCGGCGCTGCCGCTCTTCCTCTTCCTCAGATGAGGGGAGGCTTCGGCGCAAGTTGTGTCGGAGGTACGAGGAACTTATATGGCAACAGCTCCTTTTGACCGGGAATAAGCCGACCTAGTCGTCTTCCCCGGCCATTAAGTGGCTGTCACCAGAGCAGCCGAAACAACCCCTCGCTAAGTCGAGGAGCCTTCGTCTTCTTAGGGTTGCTTCGACTTATCTCGGAGTCCACTGGGATGAAGCTCGAACCCGTTTCTAAACGGGCCAGGTATCCTCTCACGGAGATTCTGGACCGAGGGGATTCTCCTACGGAGGCCTTTCCGGTGGCCGAAGCCATAGTGGGTCCGGCCTTGGAACTTTGGCAGCGTCCTGCTTCCTGCCCTGCACCTTCGGCGAGGTTGGCCAGGAAGTATGCGGTCACTACCGGTTCCCTGTCCGGTTTTTCTGAACACCCCTCGGCCGAGGGGTTGGTTACTGACAGCGTTTTCTGGCGTGCCGGGAACGCCAGGGATGTGGACAAACCTCCCGACAAGGAATCCAAGAAATTGGATTATGCCGAGCGAAAAGTCTATGCTGCGTCCTCTCTCGGCCTTCGTCAGGCCAGTTCGGCCGTCCTCATGGCACATTTTTCTCACGCCCTATTGGGCTCCCTGGATGAGGTTGTCCCTCATCTTCCCGCAGATCTGCAGACTACGGTCAGGCAGGTGCGGGACCAGGGCAGGGCAGTGGCCAAACAGCAGCTCCAGACTGCTTTAGACATTGGGGACTCGTGTGCTAGGTCGGTGGCGGCCGCAGTGGCCATGCGTCGTCGGGCTTGGCTGAGGATATCCACCTTTACCTCGGATACCCAGCACAAGTTGGCGGATGTTCCCTTTTTGGGGACTGACCTCTTCGGCCCTGGGGTGGAAGGTCACCTGCAGAGGATCGAGAAGTCCAATGCTACCTTGGACTCGGTCTCTTCCGCTCAGAAGGACAAAGGCACTAAGCCATCTCGGGCCGTGGACCCGGGCCTCTTCTCGCCTTTCCCCATTTCCTTGATTCACAAGGTGCTTCTCAAAGCAAGGAGGGACAAGGCGCAGGTGATCCTGATAGCCCCAGACTGGCCCGCCAGTTCTGGTACCCAGATCTCCTCAGCCTCAGCTCCAGGCTCCCGAGGCAGCTTCCAGCTCGCCGGACCTGCTCTCAGTCAATCAGGGAAGGTGTTCCATCCGGACCTTCAATCCCTGCACCTGACGGCCTGGTTCCTGAGCGGCTAGAGTTCCAGGCCTTGGGTCTTTCCGACGAGGTCCTCAGTGTTGTTGAGGCATCCCGTAAGGAGTCGACCAGAAAATGCTACACCTTCAAATGGTAGAGATTCTCCATTTGGTGTCAGGGCAAGGGCTTGGACCCTTCCTCCTGTTCTGTGGCAAGCATTTTGGACTATTTATGGTCCCTTTCTAGTCAAGGGCTTAGGTTGACGACCCTATAGGTGCATCTGGCAGCCATCTCTGCTTACCGGGCGCGGGCCGGGTAGCAGTCAGTGGCGCAGGAAAAGGTGGTCGGGCGCTTTTTCAAAGGCCTTGATCACATTTCCCCTTCGGTGCGAGAACCTCCACCTCCGTGGGATTTACTGCTGGTACTGGCAAAGCTCATGGGCAAGCCATTCAAACCAATGCACAGTTGTGATCTCTCTCACCTGTCGTGGAAGACCGCCTTCTTGGTGGCTATCACGTCAGCCAGAAGAATGGGAGAGTTCCAGGCGCTTTGCATCGAGTCTCCTTACCTGGTCTTCCACAGGGACAAGGTTGTCCTGCGCCCCCACCCGAAATTCCTTCCGAAGGTGGTGTCGGAGTTTCACCTTAACCAGGTGCTGACTCTGCCGGTGTTCTACCCCAATCACACCTCGGAGTGTCTAATATAGGCTCCATATTTTGATTCTGAAGGGCGCCGCTATTATAAGGAGCGACGGCTGAAATTGGGAGAGGTTCGCCAGCTGTTTGTCACCTACGCTGAAGCCGCATCTGGCAGACCTGCAGCCAAGCGGACAATAGGCAGGTGGGTCACCTCCTGCATAGATCGCTGCTATAAGTTGGCGGGCATGGAGCCTCCCAGAGGGATAAGAGCTCATTCTACCCGCCATACTGCTGCATCGGTGGCTGCTTCCAGGGACGTCCCTATCCAGGAAATCTGCAGGGCTGCTACCTGGAAGTCAGCACACACCTTTATTACCCATTACCACATCGACCTTGAGTCACGCCGGGATGCTGGTTTTGGGGCCTCGGTTCTCCAGTCTCTCTTTCCCAAGTAAGTATCGGGGGTGTGCGCCTTGCCTCCCTCCTCCCGGAGAACTGCTAGGAGTCTGCCAGACAGTGTGGATGAACAACATATCCATGTCCCTAGAAATACAGGTTACTCACCTGTAGCAGGAGTTCTAGGAATGGTATATGTTGTTCATCCACACTACCCGACCTCCCGGCTTGACGACAACCTGAGCTTCCAGCGGCCAGATCTGGCGCCGTAGGGAGCTAAGAGTTTTACCACCCGGGTGGGTGGGAGGAGCCAGCTTGAAGACCCTTCCGGCAAGATTTAAAGCGGCAAGGAACCTGCCAGACAGTGTGGATGAACAACATATACCATTCCTAGAACTCCTGTTACAGGTGAGTAACCTGTATTTATGTTCATGTAGGTTTTTAATATTCCCGTTTAAAGCAATTTGATATATTTTTCAGTTATTTGGGTTTTAAACTAACATTCTAATTATACACACTACGTCAGAATGTATGAAGAGATAATGCACCGCATGCACAGAATAATTCCAGTAAGTGTACTTGTGTCAGAATTCTTAATGACACCTTACTTGAGAACATTTGGTAAGTATACTGGTATAAAAACATTTAAATATTTTTCAAGACCGACAACCTGCAGTTGCCCCCTTCCTCCACATTATTACATGAAAATGATCTCCCCTCCCACATTACTACATGAAAATGATCTCCTCTCCCACATTATTACATGAAAATGATCTCCCCTCCCACATTATTACATGAAAATGATATCCCCTCCCACATTACTACATGAAAATGATCAAGGGTTCATCATGTTTGTCTTCTGCCATCCTGGCAGCTGCAACTTTTACTTTCATATGATATAACTGCAGCAAATTGTTTAGTGGGAAATTATATTTGTACATGTTATGGACTGTGGTACTACAGAGAAGAAACCTGAATTCCATTAGTTTAGTTAGTTTTTGTTGACCAGGTAAGTGCACTAGACAAATCCTGCCTATTTTCAGGCACGACCCGGAGGAGGGGGATACAGATGAATGCCAACTGACCTTGAACCAGATTAAGCTGTTGGTGGTATTTTTTTTTTTTTTAGTGAATGAGGGAAATTTGGCCAGGACACCGGGGAAATTCCCCTACTCATTTCGATAAGTGCCATGGGATCTTTAACATCCACCTGAACTACCACCAATCCAGGCAGATGGGACCTCGGTTTAACATCTCATCCGAAAGGCGGATAACTGGAGGACGCGTCCCAAAATATTAATCTAGTAGCGAATCCCATCCTCCATCCTGGTAAACAGCCCCCCTTCAAAAAAAAAAAAAATAGTCCAGTACTGGGGGCCCATCCCCAGCACCTTAAAACAACCCTTCTTCCAAAAAGTTCAGTCCAGCACCTGGAGCCCATCCTTGGTGCTTGCAAACGCCCCCTTTATCACCACAGAAAAGTAATTGTCCAGCACTACGAGCCCATTTCCATTTGTTGGATTACAGCAGCCACCCCCCATCCCTCTGAAATCTGGCACTAGGCAGTCTTTCCTCAGTGCTGGAAATTCACTCCCTGTTAACCCCCCCCCCTCCAAAAAAAAAGATTAGATTGCCACCGGCAAAGTTAGGGCTGTCTACTTGAGAACCATATGGTTGAAGTTGCTGACTTTTTGTACTTTGTCCGCAAACCCTGTTGTCATCGTACTGTAGTTTTATGTAATACATTACATGTGTG